>OZ012636.1:35400212-36052712 GCA_963942525.1 Ptychoptera contaminata | reverse complement strand
TTCTTCAAGTTTTTTAATGATGTTTTTATTAAATTTTTTCCATTTAGTTTTTTTAAAGTTATATTTATTTTCTATATCCTCAATCATTTTGTATGTATTCATATTTGGTATATTTATATCCCAGTATATTGCATTATGATCACTTTCAAAAGGTAAAACTTTTAGTAATTGGTTTTGAGTTTTAAGGTTTATATTTATTCTATTATCCATAATGCATAAATCTAAGAATGAGTTTGTTCGTGGGTATGTTGGTATTTCACTAAAGTATAATTTGGATTTGTATGTGATAGAGTTGTTATTTATCCATTTATTTAGTATAATTCCTCTATTATTTATTTGTATGTTATTCCAATTGTTATGTTTTGCATTTAAGTCTCCACCTATAATGTAATAGTTATTTAGTGCATCAAATCTTAATGTATTGAAGATTTCTTGAAATTCATTAATAAAATTTTTTTGATTATTATGTGATGCATACATTGATATAATATATAAATTTTCATTATTTTTTAATTTTAATGATATAGTTGACGTTTCAATACATGTTAGTTTTTTTTTAGTTAATGCGTCGATATTTTTAAATTTATAATTTTTTTTTATTAATATTGCTGTTCCTCCTCCTTGTGTTGCATTCTTTCTATCATTTCTTATAATATTATATCCATCTATTTCTATTTTATGTTTATTATTTAGTTTTGTTTCTGTTAGTAGTATAATGTCTGGGTTGTTTTCTTTAATTATTTTTAATAGTTCATATTTTTTATGTAGTGAAATTAATGAATTTATATTGATTGCGATTATTATTAGATTTGTATTAATTGTTATTGTTTTCATTAGTATGTTTATTAAATAATTGATCTATTCTTCTTGTGTTGTTTATTGTGGTCATTTCTATTTTATTTATTTTATTTAAAATTTCTATTAATGTATTTTTTATTATTAGTACATCATCTGTTTTTTCATTCGTTGTGTGTATTCTTGTTGGTTGTTTTGCTGTTACTTCTTTAAATAATTCATTAAATTTTAAATTTTGTTTTATATAATTATTTGTATTTATAGATATTTGTTCTTTTTTTTTAAACATTGTTTCTTTTTTAATATTTATATTTTGGACCATTTCTTTATATTTTTCGCATCCTTTGTATGATGCAGGGTGTCCTAATTTTTTGCATAATGTGCAATATATTGTATTTTGGCTATTATTTTTTTTTGCTACGTTGCATTCCCCTGGTCCATGTGGTACACTGCATTTCACGCATCTATATCTCATATTACAGTTTGGTGCTGCATGTCCATATCTTTGGCATCTTTTACATTGCATAATTGTCTGTTTTTTATTTAATGTTTCCCATTTTATTACCATGTTATTTAAATATTTTATTTTGTATAATTGTTTTGTATCTGTTTCAGGTGAAACTTGTACTATATAAATTGGTAGTTTTATATTATTTGCAATTGATATTTTTGTTTGTAATCTGTTAACTTTAATTATTTTTACGTTTTCTAAATTTTTTTCATTTAATAACTCTAGTATATGGTCTTCTTCTTCGGAACCATCTAAACCTTTAAGTATAATTGTTTTTATTTTGTCACATGTTGGTGTATAAGTATAATAATTTGCATTTATATTATTTAGTCCTGTTTTTGTTTGATTAAACGTGTTTATATTTTTGCAGAAAATGCTTTGTTTGTTATCATTTATTTTTTTTATATAAAATTCATTTTTTGGTATGTTTAAATTAGTGGATAATATTTTTATTATATCGTTTGGTTTGTTATTGAATATATTTATTGGTGGTATTTTTTTATTGTCGTATTTTACTGTATCTGAGTTAACTGTTTTTTTGTTTATAGGTTTGTCAGGCCATGTTATTTGTTTATTTTCAATATTATTCTTATTAGAATTATTATTTTTATTAATATTATTGTTGTTTTTATTTTTATTAATATTTTTATTTATTACTAATGTAAATTCGTCGTTTTCTTGCGATTTGTTATCCATGTGTTCGTTATTGTTAGTTTCCATAATACTATCTGCATTTATTAATTTATTAATTGTATTTAGTGCATCTATGAACTTATCTTTTAAGTTTTTTATTTCTTTTTTATTTTCCTCTGCTTCCTGCATTAGTTTCTCTACTTCCTTTTTTAGGTCTATATTTATTTTTTTTGTCGCCATTGTAATTGATGTCGATTTAGGTTTGCTTCCTAGTCTTTTAATATCTATTTTTTTTACTTTTTTATTGATTGTTTTTGTCTTTAGTGTATTTACACATTTTTTTATATTAGTATTAGTTATATCAACTTGCGTTTTATCTATTATATAATTTTCACTATTTAGTTTATTAATTGTCTCATTATAACTTTTTATTTGATCATTATTATTTATAATATTATAATTATTTGGCATACCTTAAAGGTACCTTTTAACTTAGTAATTTTTTAGTTTTCACAATTTTTATATTCACTTGTATTCACAAATATATATATATAATATTTTTATTATAATTTTATTTAATTTTATATTTTAATAATTTTTAGATTATACAACTTGTTTGTATAGTGGTTTTAACAAGAGTGTAATTTAATGAATAAAAATATAATGAAACACTCACATGTAGCCGGATAAATATATTGTTGACATACAAGCAGAGTACAAATAAAATAAACGAAGTTAAACAATCAAAATTATTGTAAAATTTTCGTCACGTACAAATGTTACACGATAAAGCTTATACAACACAGAGTGACAACACAACACAACTAACATAATTATTTTATATAAAAGTAAAGAATAATTTTTTATATATAAATGTTATGTAATAAAAGTACTTCATCATTTCCTAAAAAATAAATAAAAAAGAAACAAAGTTGTATTATTATTATTATTTCCTTCATTATATATAAAAGAGAAAAAAAAATTGTTATTTTTAATTTCTTGTTGCTTAAATCTATGTTACATAGAGTATTGTGCTTTCACACGTGTAAATAATAAAAAAAAATTCATACACATAGTAGCTTAATTTTAATTTTTTAATCATCTCTATGAAAATGTTAATGGTTTTGCACATTTTATTTGTTGTTGTTATATTTTCCTTTCTGTTTTGCTTAAATAATCATTTTTGCTGTTGTAATCTTTTTTTACTGTTGATGTTGCAAGCATTTACTTGTGGTTTATATTACAATTTTTCTTTTAATTATTTTACTGCTGAAAAAGCTAAGAATTATTTTAATTTTGTTTTTGATTTCCTGTACTTCTTGTTGTCTTTAATTCTAAAGACAAGATAGAGAAAAAAAAAACTAAATTAAACATGGTTTAGTCTAGGATAATGTTTATTAAACATTTTAACATTTGGGAATACAAGCAATGTATATTTAATATCGGGAAACCTTTAACAATTATTATTATTATTATTATCATTATATGACAATAGGTAACCTTTTTCTTTTTCTTACCTTGATCTCCATCAAGCAAGAGTAAATAACATTTTAATAGTTATGCTAACTCAATGTTTAAATAAATTGTTTTCTAAGTGTAAATTAGTTTTCATTCTTGTTGGAGATTTTGTTTGACAAAAAACCAGCACAATTTGTTAAAAGAGAATTCAGTTTAAGAAACACTGGTCTAAAAAGAAAATAGTTTGTTTTGTATTCTGTTATATCAACCGCAAATACAACTTTTTTCTTTCTTTACTATTTAAAATATAAAATAAATAAATCATTTTCAATCTGGAAACAAACATGAGATGTTTGTTTTTTAAAACTGGAAATGTCGGTTGATGTATTTCAGATGGTATAATCACTTGGAAACGGTGAAAAATCAAATTGAATGAAAAAACGAAATGATGATGATACACAGCATGTCAAATTCAAAGACATTGAAAGTAATGGCAAAAACCATAAATAAATTACAAAATGTCTAAATTTAACAATATGATGAATAATTAAATAAAAATATTATTATTATTATATTAATAAAGTATGTAGTTACTGCATTGTAAACGTGATTGATTAATTTTAATTTAATATTATACTAACCATACATCATGGTTGATGCTTATTATTAATTCATAACAAAAATAAAATATATATTTGTATATATGAGATGAAAATCATATAATATTAAAATGAATAAATAATAAGAATTTTTTTTTTAATAATGTTGATATGCTCGGTAGCAGAGAATCAAAAATATAGAGTTTATCTTATCGCGTTTAATATTTTATTAATTTTTATTCTCTCTCTAAATTTTTGCTATTATATCAGTTATGTTAGTGATATCAAACTCATGCATTTGTATTTTAATTATTAATGACTTATTGAATTTTAAAATAGCAAAAGTAAATCAGAAAATTTATAATTTTTTGTCATTTATTCTACCAAAAATCCTTTTCTTATTTACCAACAAAAAATTCTTTGAAAAAACATTTGTATTTTTATGCAAAGAATTTTTATTTTAATTATTTTTATCAGCAAAATAATTCTTGTAAAAAATGTATATATTTTTTCTTATATTAAAAAGTAAAAATACGCCGAGAATATTATAAATTCGAAGGTATTATTTTTACCTATTGACAACATGTATTTATTTGATGACAATAATAGATCCGTAAATGGAATAAAATCAATAAATTTCAACTTTAAAATTGTATTTTTTTTTGTTGCAAGCAGTAAAAGTTTTCACAAAGAAATTTCTTTTATAAAATAGAAGTTTATTTCAAGAAAAAAAAAAACTATGATTATGTCGTTATGCAATATTTTTTTATGAAATATTATTTTATGCATTGAGTGCACATACAAATAGCAGAAATTAAATGAAAATTTATTAAACAATTGAAAAATATCATGATGATTTCTTGTTAAAAGAAAATTTAATAAATTGATGGCACAAATAATGAAAAGAGGAAATACTGCTTATCAAGCAAAAATATTTCTCATATTTATTCGGAAAAGATATGCAATAAATTTTCATTTTATTTATCATTCTTATTTTTATTTTTTTTGAAACAAAATGAACAGAAAAAAATAACTATTGAGTTAGATAAATGTTTCACTCTGTACGCTTTTGTCTTTTACTTTATTAATTTTTCTTTTTTTCAATTTTGTGTGTGTTTTTCTTGTGTCCTGATTTTGTTTACCTATAATATCCTTTTTTTCTGCTTTTTGTTATTTTTTTCTATTTTTAAAGGAAAAGCACCGGAATAATAATCGTAAGAAAATAAAAAAAGGAAACTTTCAGCGTCTTTAATGGTTTATGAGTTTTTTTTTCTTCTTTATTTATTTTACACTGGATGCGGCAAAATAAGATATATTTACGGTACGTAATATGATGTGTGTTTTTTCATCATTTATGTAACAAGAAAATAAGCAAACGTGTAGCATACTATATGTGTACTAGCGCAAGCAATGCTGAAATAAAAATTTCTATTAAAGAAAAACAAAAAGAAAAAAGAAAATTGATTATGCCAAGGAAACAGCAAAGTAAGCCATCACTCACATCGATGCCAATCCAATGTTCCTGTTGTTATATTATTATTATTGCTGCTTTTTAAGTTATTGTTTTTTTTAGCTGCTACTTAAAAACTTGTTATTTTTAACATCAGTGTGCTTTTATTGAAAAAATAATAACAATTTATTGATTTAAAGTTCTTCTGTGTTTTTTTTCGTTGATTTTCATCAGTACTTAGCATAATTATATGATTTTGAGAATTTTCGAGATTTCTTTGTTGTTTATACAATATAAGTAATACGTTTTTTTGTTATAAATGACAAATTGATTAAGTAAAAAATTAGCTTTATGGTAAAGCTTTTCATGAAGTAAAAATACCAAAAAAAAGAAAAAGTTTTGTTTCTTGTTTTTGTACTTTTGTTATCGAAAAAATAAAAGCTTTCACTATCAATACAGAATGTATTAGTTTTATTACTGTGGAATCTAGAGCATAGATCCATCCGTCTTTACACAAAACGTGCAAGTGAGAAAAAAAAAAATAATATATATAAAGTATCGAAAGATTTATGATGATGCCATTGGCATAGATATTGCCAATTCAGGGAAATATATATATACATACACACTACAAAAAAACTAAACTTAACAAAACTAAACTTTCAATTGATAAATAAGAGCCAAGAAAATTTCCATTTATTGTATGAAAATTCAAAGCCAATTTAATCATTTTTCATCTTGCATTGAAGTTTATTTTTTATTTATTTTTTTCCTCTTACAACCAGACATCACTCATTATTATTTCTATTATTAGTGGATATTTTTAAAATACTAAAGAAATCGTAGAAAAATGATTAAAGAAAGCTTAAAGCATTTTTTTGTCAGTCTCCAATTTCAATTGATTTAGTTAACTTTTATATAAACATATTTAGCATATATTTAAATTAAAAATAAACTAAATGTATTTATGTTGTTTAGTTTTAATTAAATATTTATGTATAATGTATAATGGAAAAAAAATCTATTCATATATAAATATATTTATATAAATGCCGACAACAAAGCAGCAAAGTATCAGAAAATTTATTCAAGTAACAAACAGCAAAAAAAAAACGAAAATAATGTAAAATAAATAAATCTCGCTTACAAATTAAGTAAATTTTGATTTGTTTAAAGCTCTACTTCAAAGTACAATTTACAATTACCAAATACACGCATGTATATACACACAAAAGCAAATATTTTAAATTAGTTTTTAAGTTCACAAAACATTATAATTATAATATCTAAATAAACTTTTATTTATTCTGTGTTATTTTCTATTTTGAGTTTAGTTTTGCTTTTTTCTCTCTAAGCATTAGCTAGTTGAAATTTTGTATTATTTTTCTATGATTTTTATTAGTTTTTCAGTAGTTTTTAATTATTATTATTTTTTGTTTTTTTTTGCATTTAGGAAACTTATTTAATATTTATATTAGGGTATGTTTTATTTAATTTCTTTTTTTTGATGTTATTGTTTATTATTAATGCTAATTAATACTTGGAAATTTATTTAAAGTTATATTTCATTTTTATTAATTTAAAACAAAATAACCACCGTGATAATATATAAATTTTCATGATCCGAAGATAACAGCACCAACAGCAGTTAGAGCATCAAAAAAATATTCATTATATAACCATAAAATAAATAATAATAATAAAAAAAATAAAATAATTTATCGACCAATTTTGATGGTTTTAACATGTTTTACGTGAATACTCTTGAGCATAGCAGCAGGTTAGAATTTTTCTTCTTTTTTTTTTTTTTGGTAGCTTAGCTATTAGTACATAATATACTTTACGACATATATGTCATGAAATTACGTAAATTTTATATAAAAATAAATAAAAAATAATAAAAATTATATTACTAAAAGAAAAGAGCTTACATAGTATGTTCAGCTTTAACAGAGAATCATGTTAAAATTTATTGGCTTTAAAAAATTTAAAGATAAATCTGACAAAGCTTTGAAAAGTTAAAAGTTGAATCTAGTTTAACCAGTATATCAATATTAAAGCTTGTGGTAAAAATGTTACTGAAGCCTATTAATACCGTTTAAACAAATGATTATACTTCTTTTTTTTTTTTGACTTTGATTTTTGTACTTACACAAGGTTGATTTCAATAGTTTTCAATGGCTTTTAAGCTTTGTTTGTCAAAAATAAAAAACATTTTAAATAGAAACTTAATTACAACAATGCTTCATACATATATCAAACATTTAAATTGTATTTTTTATTATTATAAATTTTATTTATTTTGCATTATTATTCTTATTTTATTTTATTTTATTTTTTTCTTTTAACCAAAAATATCGCTTTAAGGGCATCCATTAAATATTTATAAGCATCAAACAACAAGTACGAAAAATTATTATTGCTGCAAGGAATAAAATATATAGAAATAGAAAAGCCAGCAACAAACAAACAAAAAAACAGCAGACAAAAAAAAATTATTAAATGTTTTTGTTATTGAAAAATATTTTCCGTCAATATTTATGTTATTGTACAGGGAATGCAATTTGCATGTATTATTTATGTTTATATTTTCCCAATTTAGTTTTATTTTCAATATTCCGATGTGATGACAGTTTACATTTTTTTCTGCTCTTGTTTTTTTTTTTTCTTTTTGATTGAAAAATTTAAAATCAAATTGAAATAAAATAAAAAAAAATATATATTGTAACATTGATGCCGCATAAAAGAATATTTATTTTTCTTTACAAAAGGATTATTTTCAATGATTTTAAGCACAAACGAATTGAATAAAATTGTGTAAAATTTTTCTTTAAAATTTTATTTATATGTATACCGATGACTAAGCTCATGAATTAGATTTAAAAAGAAAAACAGTAAAAAAAAGAGAAGTAAAATTAATTGCGATAAAAATAGTTAATTAATCTTAAAAGAAGAACATTTGTCGCGATAGCTTGTCGCATATTTTTTTTGCTTATTTTTAATTTTTAAATTACATTAATTAACCATTTTGTGTAGTTTTGTAATTAGTGGAGATTACTTACAGTAATCAGTCAGTCTCATACTGCAATTTTTATTACCAAGGATTAACACAGAAAAGTTTTAAATAGCTGCAATAATTATTTATACTTACATCACATGGGTGCAGTTAAGTAATATCTAATCATTTTTTAATCTTTTAATGATAATTAAAAAATATAGTTACTTGTTTTTTTAGAATTAAATAAAAAAAGCTTTTATTGATATTACTTTCAGATATTGTGGATTATATCAAACAAATGTTGAATAAATATTTTCATTAATAAATATTTAAAAACAATGAACAAACGTTTTCCAATAAACAGAGATTGCATTGCTAAAACCATAATAATAAAGCAAAATTTATTAGCTATTGCATATTTTGAATAATTATATAATTTTTACTCATAAACAATATTGAATTTAAAATAATAATTTAACTAAATAGTAGAAAAAACTTTTCCCTTAAAGGAAATAGATGTTTATTTTCTCTGTTGTTTTATTATTATATTTATAAAATGTAGCTGGGATTTTTAGCTATCCATTAAGTGAGAAAAATAACACATAAAAATCTGTTTTTTAAAAAAAAGTTAATTATTCTTAACGTTAAATATTTATAGACGTAGTGTAATTTTCTATTATTTTTATTTTGTAAACATTAATTCTCCACTGTTTTTATCTGTATAATACAACAAGATAATAAAAAATGTTTAACTTGGAAAACATCTACGAAAAAACAGAAAAGAAATCCAAACAAACAGACAAACAATGCGAAAAATAAATAAGAATTGTTTGCTTGTTTGTAGAGAAAAATAAAAGAAAGAAAAAAATCTGAAGACAAAATAAAATAAATGTTTGGAATAATGTAAATGTTTGAAACAACAGTAAACTGTTTGTTATAACACGATTTAAATTAAAATAGTACATACTGTGATAACAATAAAATATTATAATGTCTAAAACTGGGTTTTAAATGGGCAAAGAGCAGGTAAAGTTGGTTAAACAAAATAAGAACGAATAGAAAAAGGTTGCTTTATTGCGTGATTTTGTAAAAAAAAAAAACATAAACAAAGTAAAAGTTTGTTTTTAAGTAGACTAACTCGAAATAAATATGATGGCTCATTTTATAATTTATTGTTAGACCTAGATTATAATTTTACAAATAATTTCTAATCGTAGATAATACGATTTAATGTGTTAATTCAATTAGACTAGAAAATAATAGAAAAGAAATATATATATATTTATATACAATAAATGGTTTTTCTGTAGTGATTTTAAGTGCTTTAAGTGGTGCTACAGTTTGAGTACTGATAAATACCATCAAATGGTAAAGGTAAACATTTTTCATTTGCTTTTTTCTTCTTCTTTTGATCACTTGACCATAACGGATGTAATACTGATAATACCTATATCATACACGTATTCTATACAAATAATCATTTATCTTTTAATTAATATTTTACTACATTTCTATTTAAATAAAATTTTATGTTTTATTAAAATTAATTTAATTTAAATTGAAAATAAATATTTAGTGTTACTTCTAAGCAGTAAAAAATAAAAACAAAATAAATATAAAATTTTTGAACAGATAAAATAAACATAAAGCTTTAAATAATCTAAAAACACTTTGCATTGTTTTGTCTTTGCTTTAAATTTTATCCATTTTCGCTGTAAGGCACCATAAAAGCACGAAGTACTAGCCACTCTACTAAAATATTTATGCAAAATATACTTATATATATATTTATAATAATTTCTTAAAATTATTTACAGTATTATGTTTTCTTTCATTTCGATGTTACTGTTGTTGTTGTTGTTGTTTTATTAAAGCTTAATAATATTAAAAATCATAAATGTTAAAAGTTTTTGCTTTTTATTTCTGCTGTTTTTCTTTTTTTTGGAAAATTCTTTCCTTTAACAGAACTTAAATTACTTTTGGTATAGTTCTTGTTTGAGTGACGTTGAAGTACCATTGAGAGTCCTTTGAGTAAATATACAAAAAACTTTCTTTTTTTTTTTTTGCTCTACCATTTTATGCTTTCCTTTTTAAAGTTCATAATTAAGAACTTTAATGTTCAAACGAAAAAAAAAACGAGGTATATCGGCTTCAATAGAACTTTAATGTAATCATAAATAATCAAAAAGGATCTTTGAGTTTTATACTTCAGGAAAGTAAAGATATTAAAATGAATATTATTATCTTACATGAAAAACAACAAAAAACAAGAAAATGTTGCATATTAATAAAAATAAAAAATAAAATATGTAAATAAATATTATCCCATTGGTTTTTAGCATATATATTTTAAACTGATTTTTTATGTTGTTCTATTCTTATCATTTTCATTTTCATTTTACCCTTTGAATACGTGATGCTTAGATAAAATTAATTGCTTTCTCTGACCATTCCTACTAAACAAAATAACAAAAATCTGCATACACAAAACATTCTCTTCGAAAAGATTACATAAAAGCAAACATGAAATTTTGTTCAAAATGCATTGTATCCACTCAGCTAAAATCTTATATATTCTACACTTCCATTTACAATGCTCAGCTGAATTGATGTTTCTTAGTTCAAAAAAAAAATCGTATATATATATAAATGTCTTGCAAAGAAAAAAATCTCAAGATATTACTTAAAGCACATTTATTAAAGCTTTACAATAAAAACAAATTTACTGACTGCATTTATTTTTTTCTCAAATAAGCAATTTAAAAATAGTTTTTTTTTTTATACTTATGTAAAATTTTTAACGAGTTAAACAACGATGAAAGCACGATAAAAATATTTGATTATTTCTTATTCTTGGTAATTTTTTTTATTACATTCAAATCTTTACCTTTTTCATCTATTTTGCATAAGTGATAAAGCTACGAAATTTAATTACGTCATTGCATGAAAAGAAACGATATTTTAGAAAAGTGCTTTTAGGTTGTCTTTATAAATTTTTTTTTTGCTATTTAATGCGTCCGAGCTTGGTATGTGTGTATTTGTTGTCTTAAATATTTTTTTTAAAATAAAGAAAACAAAACAACCCAAAAAATAAAGAAAATCAAAGGAAAAACAGAAATATTCATATTGTAAAATGAATCTTGAGTCCGATGTTTATATAAAGCTTTTTAAACTTTTATTATTATTATTATTATATTTATTTTCTTTCGTTTTCTTTTTGTATGCTCTTGTTATTGTTGCTGTTGTTGACTATACTTAACTTTATTTAATTTGGTTTGTTTTACTACGGTCTTATGAAATAAATAAAGACATTTTCTACTTGTTTTCATTTTTGGTTATATTGTTTCTTTTCTGTTTTTATTTTATTTATTTTTGTGAATAAATTTTACATAAATCGTATAAATATGAACACTGAGTAAAATTAAATATTAATAAACATAAAAAAAAAGAAAAAAAAATAAGTAATAATAAAAGCTCATAAAGTTACATGGTTTTTTACTGTTTTTGCTTAAAGCATAGAAAAACCAATTCAATTTTCTCTTTTTTTATGATAAATTTGATTGATTTGTTTTAGTTTCGGTAAGTTTATGGCATTTAATTTTATTACTTTTTATTATTAAAATCTTTTTAGTAGTTTTTAAGCAGCAATAACTTTATTATTTTAATATTATTATCGAATTATTCTCTCTTTTTTATCAATAATATTATTAATAACATTGATACGCCTGCGACAACATAAAATAAATATAACCTCACAAGCCAATAAGATTATATTATTGTATTTAAATTTAAGTAAACGTATGTCATTATATGTGAGGTTTATACGATATTGGGTTGATTGGTTGGATATGGTGTTTTCGGTTACTGACAGTAATGAAATCAAAAGAAAAAAAAAATAATAAAATAAAATAAAACGAAGAAACCCAGATCAAATTGTTATCTTTTAAGGATTAGGCTGTGTGAAATGCGATGTTGATGTGATTAGATCGAATAAGCTCATATAAATCTATGAGTAGGTTTTTCTTCTTTTTATTCTTGCTTCGTTATTATTATTATTATTATTTTATTTTTTTAGAGCAGAAAAAGCTAGGAAAAAAACAGACAGGATGAGCAA
This sequence comes from Ptychoptera contaminata, assembly GCA_963942525.1. Taxonomy (NCBI): domain Eukaryota; kingdom Metazoa; phylum Arthropoda; class Insecta; order Diptera; family Ptychopteridae; genus Ptychoptera; species Ptychoptera contaminata. Next base: position 36,040,154 of record OZ012636.1, on the reverse strand, counting down.
TAATGTTAGTCGACAGAGATCAAGTAATTCGACCTTAGACAGTATCTCTGTTCTAAAAACTTGCCTTTATATCTTCTGTTTATTTTTGTTTTTATATAGATGTGTGAATACAAATACAGATGGTTAGTCATTAAATGATATTATTGTTCTGTGATAAAAATAAAAACAAAAACAACAAGAAGAAGATGATGATGAAAAAAAAAATAACATAAAAACGCTGCTTTTCAATATAAATAAAGCTTTTGTAAATAGATATACAATAGTCAAAGTATATAAATGAACAAGCTGTAATCCAATGTAATAAATTCTATGGTAATGAACCCAGTAAACGCTATGTTTTTTTTTCTTTTTTCTTTATTAAAATACTCAATTTCTACTATACTGTAGATACTATTTATCATTCTACACATTTTATATTTATAATTAAATTTTATCATCATTTAACGCCTTTTATCTATTATTCAAATAAGAAAATGTTATTTTATTGCTTATAAATATATATTTATATGTATATAGATAGATGTATTTAAAAAGCTCTTGAGATGAACCTACTTTTATTTTCTTCGACTCTCTACTCTTTTACAAAATACAATATATTTTATTTATTTACTAGGTTTGTTAAATTAGACAAAATAAACCAAAAAATAAAAAAGGATATAAATTTGTCTAATTATTATTAAATTATATTGTAGTTAATTAATTTTTATGTTCAAAAATGAATTGCATTATATAATTACCATGCATTTATATAATTTATAAAAAAAGCTTTTATATTGATTACTATTTATTTTAAAAATATACAAATTGGCATCCCTAGATATTTTACAGAATGCTTTGTGGACTAAATGGTTGTTGTTGTTTTGTTATTTTTTGAAAAAAAATAATATATATATATACATATAAGCTTAAATGATATTGCAAAAGCAACATCGGTTTTATTATTATTTTTATTTTCTTTTTGTTTATTAAAAATTAAAAATGCCAAATACATAAATAAAATAATTTCAATTAAATAAAGATTAAAAAAAAAAAAATATGTTTCTACAAAAGATGAAATGTTTATGAGCTTTTATATTGTAATTTTATTTTTTATTATATTAATAAAAAAAAATAAATAAATAAATAATACAAAAATAAAAAAACAGATACAGAGTGAAAGAAAATTTCTTTTGATTAAATAAATAAATTATTAATTTATTATAAAAAATTTGTATTTATTTATGATTTTTTGCATAAGCTTTCTCGCTATTTACTTCCTCTGATTTCTGTCTTTCTTTTTTATTCCACAATGCATAATGTTTTAATGAGTTAAAATAAAAATTATAATACTTGAAAATCAATTAAATAATTTATTTAATTATCATTAAAAATGATTTAGTTTTTTGTTATAAGATTTAATGCTTTCAAAATTAAAAATAGATTTTTTTTCTATATGTGTGTATTGTATATAATTTTATTGATTTTTTTTTTTTTTCATGATTTTCTTCTATTAAATTTTAATTTCAGTTGACATTTTCAATTACGTTGAAGTGCTTTTGATTTTTTAAATATTAGTTTTTATTTTTTTTAAGTAATTTTTCTTCATTTATTTTACTTTTATTCATGAAAGACAAAATCAGCAAAGCATATATTTTCTTAATAATAATAGTAAAAAAAAAAAAAATATTAAACTGAAAGAAATTCTATGAAAACGATTTGATTTTTACTGCACAGAAATTAATTTATTTATGATTTTATGCTATTTTTTTTTAACCTCTCTTTTGTTGAATTAAATCAGCATTAAACGATTATCTTATGTTTTTATTATAGTAAATCAAATCTTTTTTTTTATGTATGTAATTTTTTTTTCCTCGTTAAATACTTGCTGAGTTCAGGAGTAAAAACTTTTTTGTAGATGGAAAAGAGTAAAGAAAAGTAAAAAAAAAAATCGATAAAGAATTATAAGAGATCAAATTTCTGATCACGTTTATGTGTCGTGCAAAAAGAATAAAAAAATATTATTTTTATTTTCTTTGTGGGTCATTTTAACATCAGACACATTCGTATTATACTGGAAATTTTCAACGTTTTAGTCTTTCATCTACATATTTAATGCATCTACTTTCAATAACTTTTTGTTAGCTGATTAGAGCTTTCCTAGTTAAATACAATAACTTCTCATTCGATAAAATAAAGTAAAATAAAAAAGGGGGAAAAACACAATAATAAAAGTATAAGAAATAAAAAAAAAAAATACGAAGAAAATAAACATCGTTGAGGTTAATGATAATAGTTGTGATAACAATTGCTCATCACTATATAATATTCTATTCGGAATATCTTAAATAGCTTTAGTATTTATTATTTAAGATTGAATTTTATAGAAATAATAGCCCAAAAATATGATGATGATAATAATAATAATAATGATAATAAATTTTCTATATACTGATTATAGTTATTATTCGATTATAAAATAACTTATCATTTAGTAAACGATAATGTAGATTCAGAAAAATATTGTAAAATTATAACACAATAGAATGTGAGAGAACAAAAAAGGATAAATATTTTTCATATTTTTTTTTTATGTTTTATTATACTTATAGACTGCACATATTATATTAACTATTTAATTTATTTTTATTATTATATTTCTATAAAAATAACATAAATATATAGAAAAATATGTAAGCTATCTCTATTTTATTATTATTATTTTCACAACAGATAATTCTTCTATTTTTATTTAATTATATTATTATAATATTACTCTTGGCATACATTGAAAATTCCTTGACGTATAGAAAATATAAATGCACTTAGTTTATATTAATAATTTACAACAATTGATTCAGTGGAATGTGCATTTTTTTCTTGTTAAATAAAACATTTTTTTTATATACACAACATATTTGTTTTAAATTTGTTTTTATAACATAATTATGTTAGAATGTGTACTTAAATGCATCATTAAAACTAATAATAAAAATTATAAAATATTTGTTGTTAATTTACTTCGGTTAAGTTGAAAGCATAACAAGTGCAAAAAAACGAAGAGATATTAAAAATAAAAAACGATGTAAAAATTGAAGATTAATTGAAATAAAATAAAGTTTTGATATAAATTAATTAAAAATAATTATTTTTAATATTATTATTATAATCATTATACTTTTCAAGTACTTTTCATAAGCTTTGCTAGGTTGACAGTAAATTTTCATCTTCTTTTGCTTTTTTTTTTTTACTTTTGATTTTTGTGGTTTGGTTTGTTCGTTGTTTTTTGTTTTTGCTGCTGCTGCTGTTGCTACTCGTAATACTTTCAATCGTTGATGGTTGCTTCTACTGTACTTAATTTCGTTAGCTAACTTATTTTTCTCTATATTCTAAAAAAAAATCTTTTTTTCGTTCTTTTTTTTGTTGAATTAATTCAAGTAGAAACTGATATACGTATCTTCAACATTGTAAGAGGGTATTTAATGATAATAATAATAATATTTTAACTCTTTTTCTCCTCTCTCTTATATTATCTGTATTTATTTTTAACGTATATATTTATATTTTTCTAGTAATAAATGGGCAATATTAAAGATTTCTTTTCACTTGACAGTAAACTTTTGTACTTAAAGTTTGTTGAATAAATAAAATAACTTTGTTATTAAATACATATTTTATTTTATTTACAAAAAAAAATACAGTTTTTTATTCATATTTTCAGTTTTTGCTTGTTATCAATTTAAAAAAATAGAAAACCAAAAAAATAAAAATTTTAATTTTTTTCCAAGAAACAGCAAAAAAAGTTTCATTTTAACTTTTTATGAAACCTTTCGACTGTTGATGAGTTTTTTAATGTATATAAATTTAGAATATAATAAATAAATAAATAAATAGAACAAAAAGTCTATAATTAAATTAAAAAGAAAGAAATTATAATTATAAATAAAATTATTTAGAAAACCCTAAAATGGACCAATTATGATTGTGTGTGGCTAAACAAAAAAAAAAAAATGTTTATCGAGCATTAGCATACAGTGTTTTAAGCTGCCTTTTTTATTTTTATTCCTTTTTTGTTAATGAATGGAATAAAAATGATGTAATTTTGTAAATAAAATTAATTAAAGGATATTAAACATATTTTCCTTTATTTTATTTTTTTTTATTCATAATGATTATTTATATAATTTAACTTGTATCCCATTTAAATTTTAATCCCGATGTAAATGTATCATCATTGAATGTAGAAAATGTTCGCTATTTTAACAAATGTCATTAAAAGAATCCTTTATGGTAATTAATTAATAAGCTTTATCAAGCTTTAATTTAAAGCTTATAAGCTTCTCTTTTGTTTTATATATTATTATTATTATTTATTATAAATAAAAAAGAGAAGCAATCACTTTGTAATTTTATTTACAGGAAAACTAGCATAATATTATTAAATAAAATTTCTGCTTTATAATTATACAAAAAATAAATATATAGAAACCACCTTGTAATGCTTGATTAAAATAATTAATTAATAAAAATTCTAGTTAAATAAACATTTTAATATTTTTAAATTACCATCATTTATTAAATGGTACGTGTTAAGCAAGTTAAACATTCACAAATCATAAGATTTTCAATTACTTTAACATTAAATAAAATGTTGTTTCTTCAAGAAATATTTTCTCTTTTTTTGATCATAATTCAACTTTATTTAAAAAGAAAAAAAAATTCAAAATAAATTTGCTGGAACAAAATGTTTATTTAAAAAAAAAAAAAGAAGTTATTTTATTTTTATCAAAAAATAGCATCTGTGTTACAATTTCCATGTGAACTGAACACACAGTTATTGCCTTAAAATATAAAAATAAAAAATAATATTTGTTATTGCAAATACTTCTGTGTTCAAAAATTTTTCCTTGGATTATTACTATGTATTTTTTCCTTCTCATATTCCTTTTTTTTCGATAATTCTTTTTAATAACTCTTTAAATAACACGAAAGGCAACAGAAATACAACCATAAATATTTATTGCATTGAATATTTATATTTATATTTTGCTGTTATTATTATTATTATTTTTATTTTAGTGTAATAAAAAAAAAATGTATATATAAAGCGATAATGTAAAGGAAAACCATCAAGAACAGAAAAGTTCAAAGTAAATAGAAAGGGCGGTGAAATTGATTGGACGTTTTAGTTAAGTAAACAGTGCTATTTTCATTGTATTTTCATATAAAAAAAACAACATTTTTGATGATTTCATCTTGTAAATACATAACCAATTTTTTTTTTTGGGTAACCAGTCAACAAAAACCAATTCAAAACCAGCAACAACATATAAAAACGAAACAATAAAATTGTATCGTTTCGTTACGTTACTTTTTTTTTATTACTGACCTGGCGCCTCCACTTTTAATAAAAGCATGTTTACTTACATTTTTTTATTTAATTTATAAATAAAATCCACAAAACACAATATAAGAAATGGTTAACAATTGTTTCTTTTACATTTTGATGCAACATTAAGCAACAAGTTTTTGTTACATTTGCGTGTTTTCTTTTCTTGTTTTTTTTATTAACTTTTACTTTTCTTATGACAGAAATGTGCGAATATTTGAAACACACTGATAATTTAAAAGCTTAACCTTACGTAAAAACGTTCTTATTTTTATTATTCAGTTATTGATATTTTACTTTAGGGAATAAATAAAGAAATATCTAATTTCCTTTTAGTTATTTATTTATTTTTTTATTGCTGGCATCAATTTTCATAATCACAAGAATATCGTTTAAATATCATTAGAAAAACGATACAATTGATTGGACTATTAGAACTGTGGGTAGAAAATACTTTTTTTTTTGTAATTATTCTAACTTTGTATACAATTTTCTTATTAAAATATAATTAAAAACATTTTAATAGAAATTAAAAAAAAGAAAATTAAATCGTTTACTTGTGGTTGAAAAAAAAAATATAAGCAAAAAAAAAAAAAACCACAGAAAAACACTTTGCTTTACCTGCAATTAACTTTGCACTAGATAAAGTTAATTAGAAAATTATAAAGTAACTTTTTAATAAAATAAGTGTTAGTAAACTCAATTTGTTCTGAATTTCTGATTAAAAACGTTAATATTAAAAACTTTTTCTTTTTTATAGAGGAAACCATGGAAAAGTTGTTTTTTTTTTGTTGTGTTGTTCTTGTTTTTTAATTATTTGCCTTTATGAAATTGCGTAATATTGGATAGTTTTCTTTTTAATTTCTTTATTGGCTATAAAATTTATAACTTTTAATATATAATAAATTTTCTTTGAATATTACTTACCTATTTTATTTATTATTAATTGATTTCTTATTTCTTTTCATTTTGTAAGAAGGTGGATGCCACTGTTATTGGTGCGAATAATAGCGATTTTAAAGGGGGAAAATGTAACTTTGTGTTTGTTTTATTTTTAAAGTAAAATTGCTTTTTTTATGGTATTTTAATTAATTTTTCATTTTTTATTATTTTAATTTTAATTATTATTTATTTTTAACACTTTGAGTAATTTCATTTATTTTTTATTTTTATTATAATTATTATTTATTTAATATACATTTAATTTTGTTTAATCATTATTTATTTAGTATAATTACTATGTTTTATATAAAATAACGTTTAGTTAATTATTTAATTAAATTAGCATTTATAAACGATTTATTATTAATATTATTTCAATAATATAATAAAAATAATAATAATAATTATTATTATTATTTAACTATAATTCTTTTATCTCATAAAATCCATATGTATTTTTATTAATATGTATTTGTTGTTTTAAATTTTGTTGATTTTACATTTATAGGACGAATTATTAATTTATTTATAAAATTCATACATTTTTGTTTCTGTTTTTTTTTTTTGGTTTTTCTCAATTTAAAATTATTTATTTTAATTTTTATTTTTAATATATAATTATATTTAACATGTAAACAGCAGTTTTCTTTTTTAATTATTATTTATTATATAAATATTTATTCATCTTACATCGCAGCCTTAAATTTAATAAAAATTCCAATTTAATTTTTAACTAAATATTATCTATTTTGGTTAGTTTTTCTCTTATTATTTTGTTTTAATTACAATTTCTATCTAATTTATGTTTTTTTTTCTTCTCTTAAACAAATTAATTAATTATTTTTTAACTAATTATTAATTATATTATTAAACTTTGATTATTATTTAATTAATTATTGTTAATTATTTTCATATAACAAGTAATAAATATTAATTTTTATTCTTTACTTAATTATAGTTTATTTTTTATTATTATTATTATTATTATTACTATTATTATAAATTATTAGTTTAATTAAAAGTTTAAATTTTTTGGAAAAAGCACAGATATATATTATTGCTATAAAAATATCGTCACAGAGTATATTTTGTTTGTTTGTTAATTAATTAATTAAATGGAAAATAAAATTAAATTAGAAAATTAAAAATTTACATAGAGATAGAGAATCAGTATTTGGCAGACTTTATGCTATTTGTTTGTTGGTGTTTTTGAATTTATTTTTATGTAAATTCATCATACGTTGTTATTTTTATTTTTCTCGGATATATCTATTTGTCATGTTAGTCAAATAAATAATAAAATAAAAAAACCAAATAATAGATAAAATATTTTATTAATGGCTTTTGTTTAGAATTTACATTACAAGCATAAATTGTCAATTTATCAAACGTAAAGTGTTCTCTTCTTTTTGATATACATTTTATATTTTTTGTTGTCATAAATATTGGAAGCATCTGTGGTTCACCAATAATTCGTTATGTTTATAATTATTGTAAATGGCTATACGAAATTTCTTTTGCTCTTTTTCGTTGTATTTATTTCTTGCTATAAAAGTAGATTGATGGCTTTGGTAATAATAGAATATAATAAATTTTAAAATCGATTCTACCAATGTGATTACATTAAAAATAATAAAAAAAAAATAAATAAAAATAAAAACATAAATAGAAAATATGGCTCTGGAATACGAATGGGGTTCAGGGCTCTACGAACGCCATATGTATATTATGAAACCTTTTTTAAATGAAAGGAAATAATATATTTTTATTTTACTTTTTTCACATAAACATGTAGAGTTTTCTATTTTCCAGTTTATTAAATAGTTTTTATAACTTTGTGACCAAATTTTTATAACAATGTTATTAGTAGACCTATATTTTTTTTTTTCATTCTAATTAATTTAATAGTAATTTATTATTTGATTTAATTTTATTTGTTTATACATCACGTTAAATTATTTATAATATTAATAACATAATATATTTTTAGTTTATTATTTATATAGATATTGATAAATATTATTAATTTCATTAATAATTTATTATAATTACTTATATATAATTATTATTTTCTTATTATTATTATTATTATTATTATTATTATTATTATTATTATTATTATTATTATTATTATCATAATTATATATAATTAATTATTAAATATAACCTATTTATTATAGTAATAATAATATAATTAATTAATTTTCATTAACAACATAAAAGCTGTTATCGAAGATATAAATTTTTGCAGCTAAATATATCACATTATATTCTATCTGAACTAATAATATCCACATAATACATATTTATATTTATATAATAAAAATAATAAAATAAAAATAATAATTAAAATTAAAAAAAAAAAAGGAAAAACATACTAAACATAATAATATTTATAATTAAACAGCGATAGCTTTTCGTTTTCGAGATGTGTTACTATCAGATTGACTAGGTGGATCATCATCGCAATCCTCTTGCTATAAACAAACGTCGACAGACTGATTTACACCAACTATTTGTGTATTATTTGCTGTTGGTGATGACAGTGGTGATAATATTGAACGCACCAATGTAGGAGTCATCTCGTCTGTCATCTGTATTTTGTTATTGTTGACCACAGGCGTTGAATTTATTATTTTATTGTTGACATTGTTGTTACCAGTTGCCAGTTGATCAACATATGGTAAATGACAATTTGACAAACTATTATTTAGATTTGTTAACAAATTCGTAAGTGCCATAGTTTGTGTTGCGATTTCAGCAAATTTTATTCCTTTATTCTTTTTTGTATTTTCATCTATTTATTTGTGATTTAAATAAAATATACCAGTGGGAATATGTTATAATAAATAAATAAGCAAATAAATATTACCTGCAAGCTGTGTCGACTCTTCTTGTGATATTATTGAGGCAGCCGATGGTACATGCTTTTGTATTTTCTCCTTCTGATTACATGTTGCTGCCGTCACCATAACAGCAGCCATCATTGATGATTGACCAGAACCAGTGCCTTTATTAAAAGCACTATATCTAACCGGCATCATACTTTGACGCACATTACGTTCGGGTCTGATTAAAATTATGTATAACTAACAAAAAAAAAAAAAAATTACGAAAGTTATTTAATAAATAATTAAATTGCTGTTGTGGTAATTGGTAATTTAAATAGAAACCTTTGGTGAAAATAGACAAGCCACCGTAACACTTGCTGATAAACTAATTGTTACAGACATTGATGTTATTCTCAACGGTACATGATTAGCAGTGCCGAAATATAAAGGCACAAATGCCAACCATATGACGCATGTTGTATACATAGTAAAACCTGTTAATATTTTTATGTAATGCAAAGAAATTAAAAATTATTATCCTATTATATGTTTCGTGACCGGAATTGGTAGTTATACAAACCAATATGCTTTGACTCGTTAAAAGCTTCTGGAATTTTTCTAGTGAGTATCGCATATATGGTACAAGTAACAATCAATACAATTGGATAAAAGAACGCAATCATGTATGATGCATCAATGTATGAGTCACAAACCAGTAAATTATCGTCACGAGTCGGATAATGGTAGATTGCATGCGAGGGTGAAATTACCATCCATACGCCATTAATCAACAACTGTTGGTATTTTCATTTTGTAAATAAAATAAAATAAAATTGTAAATAATAAATGAAAATATTTCTATAATAAATTGTAAAACGTAAATGCAACCTGAATTGATGTTAAACAACTACAAATTATCAATTGTGAGCGGGGACTTATAAATGATGGTCGTTTAGCTGACTTTTTACCTGCTTTAAAAATACGTGCAATACGATTTGTTTTTGTTAACAGTGCCGCATAAACAACAGTAAAACAAAATCCTGCAGCAAATCTAAAAATACAAATCGAGTGCTGTTAATAGTTTTATTTTATGTACAACAAAAATGTTATTACTGATGTTGATAACCAAATAAAAAGACTTAAAACTAAATTATACTAAATAAAACACTTTTACTACATCAAATGTTATAAATAAATAAACTCAGTGTTAAAAAACTCGCATTTTACATTTTTTCTTTTCTTTTCTTGTTTTTTATATATTGACAACATACCTTTGTACTCCACAAACAATGTCCGTAGGACGTAAAACTAATGCAAAAGTAACACAATAACACATTAATATACCAGCCAGCAGTATATAGCTTAGTTCCCTGCCAGAAGCTCTAACCACAGGTGTATCATTGTGTCTGCAATTACATTGTAATAATATATTAGTTATAAGTTAAAAAGAATATTTAATTAAAAATAAAAACAAGAATATCTACCTTAAAAATACACCAGCAACAAAAAGTGTAACAAGCATACCAGTCGAACTGAATGCCATTGCTCCAATCGCCCAACCAGACTCAGGCCGTAAATACACCTCAGGAATTTCACGACAATATTCTTTCATTGGATCAGGTAGTGTACCTTTTGCGCATGGTACACATTGTGTTTCATCCTTTGCATGACGAATCTGTTGATAAAAATAAATTTAATTTCATTAAAACAAGAATGTGTTTCTACAACGAAAAAAAAAAAAGAAATATTAAATAAGAATAAATCACAAATTTTTGTAGCAAATCAGAGTAATTATTTTCTTTTTCAACCCAAAAAATAAAAAAAAAAAATAATAATAATAATAATAATAATAAATATATAGGCAAGCACCACACATTAATAAAAAAATACACAAATGTTAAATTCATGATAAAAAATATATATTTATATGAATGAATAGACAAAAAAAAAGAAAAGAAAATGCTACATTTTACTTTATTTTCATGTAAATTCAAAGGATAATGAAGAACATTAGTAAATTAAAAACAAAAATATTTTTTGTTGTTAAATTTCGTAAATAAAGCATAAATAAATTAAGTAACTCGCATAAAATAAAATAAAATAGGCAAAACGTTAAATCTTTATTTTTATACGACACTTATTTTCTCCTACATTTTTTTACAAGTGAATAAAATTGATAAAATGTCACAAAGGTACATAGTTTGTAATTTATTATAAAGCAAAAAAACACAATAGATATACCTCGTTAATTAAAACACTGTGCATTATATAAATAAAAATCATAAACATTTATTTTTATAGTTATAAATATATATGCTTTATTTTCTCTCTAGTCTCTACTTTATTTAGCGTTAAGTAATGCAAAAGAAATGAAACGAAATAAATAAATAAATACAGAAAAAAAAATGCTATTACTTCTTAAATCTGACTAAGTAAAAAACAATTTATATTCAAATTACACTTTGAATTTTCTAATAATAAAAGGAAAAATACAAAAGGTGAAAATAAAAAATAACGAAAAATAATCTAAGAAAGATAATCGAGGATTGTCCATGTTATTTAAGCACTATTTAACGTATTGAATAATTTTATTTTACCTGGTATTGTGAACAATTGAAACAATGCCAACAACAACTTTCACCTTCAACATATTTTTTGGCTTGCCCTCGTTCACATGGTAAACTACATACCGATTCGGGTGGCTTTGGATGATGAAATTTAAATTGAACTTCTGTAAAGTAGAACAAGAAATACATTTTCATTTTCATTTCCTTATTAACTTTTTTCTTTTTCTTACTGATATACTTTTGTAATTTTTTTTTTTTAGTAATTATTTTGTTTTCGTTGTTAAAGTTAAAGTTTGTTTTTGTCTTACCTGACATATTCAGACGTAATTCACCCTCATAATATTCACCGACCTTAATCCAGCGGTATTTTCCTATTGAAACTTGTTTGAAATGTATTATATTATAACGGGCTGGGCCATCACCATTATTATCAAAACGAAATCGATCTCCACTTAATCCTAAACAATAACAATACAATATTATAATGATAATTATTCCTATCATGAAATTTATTAAATTAAATATTATTTATTTTTGTATCTGATTACCTTCAAATTCAACTTTTCGTAAATATCGAAGTAATTCTGGCCCTTTTGTTGGTTTCATTGTTTCACATAATCCTGGCCGCCCGTGACATAGTTCATTGTGCATATCCCTAAAGTAAGCATATTTAATTAAATTTATAAAAATTATTTAATTAATAATTCAATAACAAACCGTAAAGCATAGGCAAAGGCCATTACAGCATCACTAACAAACTGCAATTGATCCTCAAAATCTGTATTATTTTTCGTTAATTTTTCTTTTGTTGTACATTGTTGAGTATATTTTGTATTATATAATGTAGCAGCACTGTTTGGGTAACGACATTGAAAATGATCTTCCCAAAATTCTACGTAAATTAATTAAAATTTGAATTTAATTGAAAATTTTATTATTTTATTTTTATTATAATTGTTATGCTTACCTATAAACCATGGGTTACGTTGATTATTTTCAACATTTAGCCCTAAAAAGTATTCTTCGAATCCTTTAACAGGATTTGCTTGGGGTTGAACGGAAAGTGTACCCTCAACCTCTGGTTCATTACCATCTGAAACTAAATTTCTCGCACTCCAACCATCTGAACCAATCCAAGAGAATGCTCCAGTTGCATTGTTTCGTCGTACAGCTCGCATTACACCAGCCACCTCCTGATCAGACCCAAAAATTATTGCACCTGTAACAAATTTTTAACAGTATTTGTTTTTTATATTGTTCATTCTCTTCTTCTTTATAAATAAAGTAATAAAAACTTTTATGATAAAACAAAGTAATATAAAATTAATTCTACTCTTTATAAATATCGTATTGACAATTTGTTAAAGCGAAATTATATAAAAGAAAAAATAAAATAGTGGAATTTATATCGTTCAATAAAATGATTGTTAGTAAACTAGTTATAGTGATAGCAGACTTTTAGTTTATCTTCTTCTTGTTTTTTTTTTTTTTTTTTAATAAATTCAATTTTTTTTCTATCTTTTATTGTTATTTTCTGTATTGAATAAATGTAAAAGAATTTATAAATACAAATAAAATCAATCAATTTAATCAACCTTGTGTGGTATAATTTAAATTGGATCTATATTGAATTATTCTATATTTATTATCTCTTTGCTGAAAGAATAAATTTCTGCAATAAAGTAGTAAAATCCAGATGAGAGGCAAAAAAAAAAACAACAATAAAAAAAGCAAAACTTTTATAATGTTAATAATTAATTTAAGAAAATCATTTCCTTTTTATTTAAATTAATTTAACACAACGACAGCACTTTTGAATAAAGTATCATCGTTAATTAATTATTTAATTTAAAAATAATTAAATAATAATAATTAAAAAAACAATTTTAATTATAAAAACCGTTAAATAATTTATCAAAAGTTTATTAATGTATTTAAAATAATAATTTTTAAACATTAAAATATTATTTAAATTCGTTATTTCTTATTAATAATAATATATATTAAAACCATTTAAAATATTTCATTAATAAATTAAATGAAAAATAAATAAACTGTTATTATTATTAGGTCGCAGTTTATTGTTAACAAATTCATTTATAATGAAATGTGTCAGAAAAATATATTCAACCTCATATAAATAGTGGTTGCATTGTAACCAATGTATGCATGTACTTAACCATTATATTTATATTTATTTTAATAAAACAGATGTAAACGTTATTTGTTTAAAATTAATTATAAAAAATAAATAAATTTATATAATAAAAAAAAAGAATAGAAGTGGAAAAAAATAGAAAATGAAAATTTTATTAAACAAAGGCGAATTTTATTTTATTTTTTTATTTTATAAACAATTAATTGAAACATTTTGGCAAAAAAAAATTTATTTATAAATAAAAAACGAAAAAGAACAGAAGATAAATTTATTATTTTTATTTTTCGGTTTATTTCATTGAACAACTAAATAAATAATTTAATTCATTTTTTTTTTGCAGAAATTGAAACTATATTGTATTGTTTAAAATGGGATTATGTTTTGTAATATTTTCTACAGTTTTTATTATTTGTTTTCAATGCATTATCTTATTATTATTTTTCAACAATATATTTTTTATCTTTTTTTTTTAATAAATAAAATCATCAACAACGTCTAACCATATTATTCTATTAATAATTTGTTGAAAAAATAAAAAGTTTTATAGAAAACAATATGTTTTAATTCAGCTACTGTTATGCCGAAAATTATATGAATATTTATTTAAAAATGATAAGATTGTAGAAAAGAAGAAGAAAATTAATGATGAAATATTCGCCAAAGATATTTTTTAATTATAAAATCCTCATTCATCAGATTATCGTTTATATTAAAAAAGACTCTTATAATATCCGGATTGTAATAACTCTTATTATTTCTTATAACCAAGAGGATAATCATAATAATAATAACAATAAAAACACCAACAAAAACATTTATGATAATCGAAATTACAATATAAATAAATAGAAAGAAAGTGGCCACAAAACCACAATATGAAACATAAAACAAAGACTGAGAAACGAAGCATTTGGTATTAATATTCATTGTAATTTTCTCATCTTTTAACAGATTATACTCATTTTTATTATTAATTTTTATTTTTATTGTTTTCAATCAACCAAAATTGTATTTTTGGTATTTAATTATTTTTGTTGATGGTTTTCATGCTTGTTATTGACATTTTATTTCTTAATAAATTTACTAATACGATATTTTATAAATACCTCTTGCTCGTGGTTTAGTTAATAATCGTTGTACTATACTGTCGTATGCACTTTCACCAGCTACACCAGAATCTTTAACGAGTTTCTCTTTAACTGCTATGCAAATACCATGTTTACCAAGTAAATCTTCTAATTCCTCATAAGCCTGTACATGAAAACAGTATATAGCAACATAATATGTAATTAACAATGTTGATTCAACATTATTTATTTACCTTAATGCCATAATTGCTCTCCTCGTATATAATCGATATATAACTCCAACCCATTCGTCGTACAATATCGACCATAGCTTTAACCTGATAATGGTCTGACGGTATTGTTCTTGAGAAATATTCGAATCTCTGTTTATTACTAAGTTCTGGACTTGTTGAAAAAAATGAAACCTATAAATTTAAAAAAAAAATGAATTATATTATTAGAATTTTTGTTTTTGCTATATTATTTTTTTTTTAATAACTTTTCGGTATGTTTCATTATTTTATTATTCGATTAGGATTAAATTTCTTTAATGTAATTTCTGCAAGAAAAATAAAATAAAATAACAACAACTAAGACTATATTATTTCTTGTATAAAATTCGATTATCTCACACCATTTGGTTTAATGTCATATGCCATATGCAACGTATAGTCAGTCTCTCAGTCTTATGAAAAATAAATTGTGTATGTGTGTTTAAATGTCAAGTTTGATTTTATTTATCTTCATAAAAATTCACTGACCCGCACGATTGAATCCACCGCACGAGCATTCTGTCGCACTAAGATAACATGATCCGATTTAATAATACAAAAAAAAATTATGTCGTGGGCGCATATAATACTACATTTAACGTAAAAAGCACTCAATCATACTCTATCGTCATGTATTGAAAATTTTCAGCGAAACACAAGAAAACAGTTTATTGAATAAATTATACAAAAAATTTCTTAGTAATTATATAATCTACTTACTTGAGGTATACGAAACAAACGTAATAGATTCGCCACTTGTATTGATGTGACCGATGATGCAGCACCAACAACACCTGAAATCACTTTACGCACTTGTGTTTTATTACAATGATACTCGGCACCATCAATGTTGCTTATAGAACCTAATAAAAAAATAATAAATAAATAGATATTAATAATTAACACAAAAATACTAATAATTTTTCAAAGTGAAAATATAATAAAATCGATTTCTTAAAGAATTTTCATCATTTTGCAAATAATTATAATTTTTCTTTTTTTCTTTCTTTCTTTCTCTCGTTTTTTTTTTTTATTAATACTAAAGTTCATTCGATAATTTTCTTAGTTCACTGAATATTCTTATTTTTTATTAACTTTGCTTCACAGTTTCATTTTTTTTTATACATATATATATTATTGCAGACATTGATTATTATTATTATTTTTTATATTTTTGCCTTTTAATAAACTTTTATTGAGGAAAATAATTGAATATTAAAAAAAAAAAAAACTATTTCTGTTACAATAGGATATTGGTAGCATATTATGTTTTATGATTTACAAACAAGAATTACCTTGTTGTTTGTATTATATTGCTGTAAAAGACATTTGATTAATTATTAGAAATCGGTATATTCAAAGAATAGTATATTTATTTTATGCTTTAAAGGTGGTAATAGTAAATATAACTAAGTAGAAATAAACTTTAAATGTTTTTAATGTTAAATAAAAAACAAAAAAACTCAAGCAGTTAATTTTTATTATTTTTGATATTGAATAAAATGGAGCAAAGAAACAATGTTTATTAACGAGATAGTTGATAACATAAACAATACTTTTTTAACAGCATGATAACACGATTTTTTGTACAAATGAATTAAATTGCAAAGAAATAATAAAAATAAAAAAAAAAGCACAAAGAATAAATAAAAATTGAAGAAAATTTTCTTATACAATGGCATGGGTAATTTTTAATACTCAGACAGAACCCTTTATTATATACATATATATACATATATATTTATATTTATATTTTTTTCCTTTTCGCTACTTCTATTGTAGAATAAAATGGTTAATCTTTTTTAAAGGTTCGTTTATAGTAGATTTAACAATATATAACAGTATCCAACGTTTTAAGATTATATATTATTTTCTTTTTTATTTTATTTTATGTATATGCTATATCACAAACATACTCGTCATCAACGAATAAAAGTAAAAATATTAAAGGGAACAAGACTATCAACTAAAAGAAAAAAGGCATCAACTGAAGAGAAAAAAAAAACTAACAGCCCGCATAAAAAGTCTTAAAATAAATAGAGAATAAGAAAAGAATAAAGAATAGCAAAAAATATTTCAAATATTTTCGTTGTTTGTAAGGAATTATTGAAAACCATTTTTTTCCTTTTTTTATTTTTCTTGTGTGCTTTTAATTAAAAGGCAAAAGAAAAAACCCAATAAATTATTGAACTTTTATTAAATTTCAATAAAGAAGTAACCGCTTTAATGTTGCTTTCTAAATTATATATAATAAAGTGGTTTTACCCATTGATTAAACCAAACACCCTTAAACATATATATTTATATATGTATATATATTTTTTTATTACTTTTAACAGTCGAAAAGTTTTATTTATACAAACTTAGACTGACTGTTATATAACTTTGTTATAAAATTTATTTTATTACTTTGTTTTTACTTTAAATAACAAAAAAACATTAAGCTTTTTTTATTAATAGTTGAACAAACTTGTAAAGTTATTGTATTTGAATAATAACTTAATTTTACTTGCACTTTTAACATTTTGCAGCAAAATGCTTTTTGATTTTATTTGTTAATGTTTTCGTTTTTTTTTTCTTTATATAAAAACAAATAATATGCTAATTGTGTTGTTAATCGTGTTGTTTGATTTTTATCTAAAAGCAACAGATGCATGTTTTCTTTAACCTAAAAATAAATAAAAATAAACAAAAAAAAAAATATTAAGCCGCAAAAGAGGCAGCAAAACATTATAATAAAATCAAAAGAAAATGAATGTGTCCATTGAGAAGCGAAAACAAAACATGAGAATAGAAGAAAAAATATATATAAAATAAAATTTTACCATAAAAACGATCAGTTTATAAAATAATATCTGGTAGCCTATGTTTTATTTATTTTTTTTTTCTTGTGGTAATAACAATGTAACATAAAGGATGGACTAAAATAGCAACAACGAAAAAAAGAAAATAAAAGTTATACAAGAATTTTCAGTATTCCCTATTATTCTTCTTATATATATATATTTGTATATATATATTTTTATCTTTAAGTCTATGAATTTAATATTATAAGCAGATTCAAGAAAACGCCTCTCCAATATAACACATTTTAACACAACAAAAGGATATTTTCTAAAAGAATAAAAAGGATAACGAAAGCTGGTCGTTCTTGGATATTATTATAATAAAAAACATTATCATGATAAAAATATGATTATTATTTTTATTATTATAACAATTGACATTTATTTATTGGTTACTCATGATTATTATGTATTTTTTTTTTGTTTTAAAGTTATCTTTAGTGCTTTTTTTTGCTATAAATTCGCTAAAAAGTAAACCCAATAGCTCAGCTCGTTTTTGTTTGTTTTTTTTTATTCATATAATAATATTATTCAATTGCTTAAAATGACACTTGAGACTAGTTATACCCATTTATAATAAAAATAATAAAAATAATTTTTTCTTTTTCTTTTCAAGTGATCACAATTTATGTTGGTGTACGAGTATATTTTTTTTTTTTACTATAAAATGGTGACAAATTTCAAAGGTAGCAAAAATTATTATTTTTATTACTATCATTGTTATTATTATTATTAACAATATCATATATAAAATATTCAAGCATAGTAACAATCTGTTTTTATAGAAGCGAGAAATAAAAAATAAAATATATGTTATATCAAGGCACATTTGAATAGAATTTTAAATTAGCATAAATTAATTTATGAGCATACATAAATAGTTGTTACTTAATACTAACAACCACAAGACACAATGTTCATATAAACAACTTTTGTCGTTCATCAACCAAAGAAATATGTAGAGAAAATGAAAAAAAAAAAAAAATAATAATGATAATAATAATAAAATTAAACTTTAACGGTTGAATATATTAAAAGAAAATCCAAAGGCTTCAGCTTAGAATAATGCTGAGGACAAAAGCTACAAACAAACAAAAAAAAAAAAATTGCTGTGCATAAGAATTACGAACAGTTGCTCCTTTTATATATATATATAAATATATTTATTGGTTACAACAAGATCGTTATTGCTTGTGGCAAAAATGAAAAAATTAAACAAAATTCTTACGTAACAACACACAATTTTTTGTTCAGTTACTTGGTACAAAAAAAAAATCCAATTAAAATATATAGAGGGTAATAAAAATATAAATTAATTTAACAAAAAAAAAAAGAAAACTAAGAAGAAAACCCGAAGTAATAGTGAAAGAAAAATATAAGGCAAAGCAAAGTAAAGCAAAGCCAAAAAAAAAATGAAAAGAATTTCATAAACAAATAATAAATCAAGGGAAAAAAAAATTTATACATATTAAAAATTAAACATTTTTTATTATAATTTACTTGCTTTAAAGCTCTGTACACATTTATTTATTTATTATTATTATTATTTACATTTTTTTTTTCATGTATTAAAATTATGTGCTGGTGGGCAGATTACTTCTTTTTTTAATATTGATATAGTGAATTATTTAATGAACAGTATACAGACTAAAAACATATTTGACCAGGTAAAAACCAAGTTAAATTCTTTACCACCATAAATTTGTAATGAAAAATTAATAAATACGCAAATTATGGTAGTTTTTATGGTATCCATAAATTCATTTTTTTCGTTTCTTTACAATGTTATTTATGTTTGATTGATTTTTATTTATGCACTTATCAAAACTTTTCATAAATTTTGAATAAACGTTCGAATCATATTTTACCATAAATCATATAAAAAGATTTAAAACCCACAACTTTATAATAGAAATATTTTTTATAAATTATTATTATTGTTATAAACTTTCTATGTTCTTGTGTATTTTACAGTTGATATATAAAAACAACAAAATAAAATACTTAAATAAATTTTATTTAATCACTTTAAAACCCACATTGAAATCACTTCATTACACTAAAATGATTTTTTTAAAGTTATTTTATATATATAAATATTTTTTAAAAACTCAATGGTTCGGCATTGTTGTATCTTTATGATATTTATTTTAAATTTAGTTTCATTCTATATATTTTTTTTCTCACCATTCTTCATTACAAAATCAGTTCGCATGACTTGATGTCATACAAGCATGAAAAAAGAAAACCTCAAATATAATAATAATAATAATAAACATAACGAAAAATTTATTTTATCGAAGCAAAACACTCTGTTTAAGATGATGACAAATACTTCTGACACCATCATCGTTGATGCTAAAAGATCTTCTTGATCAAGATGATGATGTTGATGATGTGCTGGAAATGACACATCGAAAAAAGCAAAATAAATGAAAAGACTAGCGGAAAAGTGACAACGATAAAATTAATCACAAAGAAATAAATAAAATAAAACAAATTATGTTGAATAAACATGAATAATAAATTGTTTTTTTTTCGTCCTTATTTTTTATAATTTATTATTGAAAAATCAATAAAAAATATAATTATTTAATTAGTTAATAATTGAAAGTTGGAATTTAGTTATAATAATAATAAATTGTCAATGTTAGTAACAACATGCTGAGACAGTTTTAACAATAGACGATAATTTACGCATAAAGTCAACAACTCATTTTGCTTTTTATTATCAGAATATGTATATATATATAAATTTTATATTATTATTATTATTATTATTTATTCATTTTACTTTTCATTTTTACCTTCAGACTTTAACGTCATGTCGTTAATAACAATGTTAAAAAATAAAATAACATACAAATAAAATAAACATTTATATTATATTACTTTTCCTTTCTTTGTATATATTTATATACATTTACGTGTTGTGTGTAAATCACATATAGAAAAGCATTAAAAACTGTTTAATTTTCA
Source organism: Ptychoptera contaminata (assembly GCA_963942525.1). NCBI lineage: Eukaryota > Metazoa > Arthropoda > Insecta > Diptera > Ptychopteridae > Ptychoptera > Ptychoptera contaminata. Next base: position 36,019,127 of record OZ012636.1, on the reverse strand, counting down.
TTTAAAGCTGCCTGTCGTTATAGAAAAAAGGAAAAATTGTGTTCAAAACATGGGTGTAGCTGATTTATTTTTTATGTTTTAATTTTTTAACACATGCTCTACTTGTCATTCAACACGAAAAATATAAAAATATTAAAAGGAATAATATAAAACAAAAAAAGAAATTTATAACCAACTATCGTTAATATTATACACTGTGACACCTGACTTATTAAACATTAAATGAAAAATCGCAACAAGTGTGTCATATTGTTACTGCTATACTATGTGTATTTTACTGAAAGTTATTTTTCTTTACTTTTTTGTTATAGTCGTTCTTTGCCAGAAAAATAAAAAGCGAATGAAACTTTTAAATTACTATTGAATAATGCCGTTGGTAGCATTATTTTTTTAACTTTGCTTGGCTTTATGCTCCCTAATTTAATCGACGTGTTTTCGTTGTTGTTGCATCTTTGTATTTATTTTTTATTTAATTTTTTCTTCATTTTTTTTTTATTATTATTACATTATTAAAGTTTGTCTAGTAAACATGTTATGAGCGGATAAATATGAAATTATATAAAAGACTGGCATCAGGTGATATTATATAAAAATAACCATATTATATATATAGTCGTGACAAGATTTTTGATTAAATGACAAATTTCTTTTATTTATTTTTATCATATATTATGCGGTATGCTGTTTTTTAAGCTATAATATATATCAAGATTACCTATCTAATATGTCACATAACATATATTTATTTTCTTATTTAATTTTAATTACAAAGAATTAAAATTAAACCATATTATTTAATTAAATAAAATTTATGTGTTTATGTCAAAGGTTTAATAATAAAAATAATCATAATTATTATTATTATTATTTTTAATAAATAAATAATAGAAAAACATAAAGAAATGTTTTTCCGTATTCTAAAGTTTATTCTATATTTAAAATATATTTTATTATAAAATATTTTCTAATTAAATGTGATATAACACGTCGTTTTAATAATGAAATAAATTCATTTTGTACTTTTTAATTAAACTTTTTAATACATATTGTTTGTTTATTAGATTTATTTTGGTGAAAATTTTATTCATATACATATATTTATATGTATACAAGTACATAAAGAAAAGTTTCGTTATCATTTCACAGTTGTAGTAATGGTAATAACTTGTATCCGGTTGCTTATAATGAGACAATTAAACATTGTATAGGATTAAGATAAATATTATCAAGGGATTACCTAATTTCCATACATGTAGATAATTTAAAATTAAGTTATTTTGTGTAATTTAATTTATTAAAAGACAAAAGTAATTATTTTTAACCAAAAAATTATACATATAAAATTTTTTTTTCTTTATTTAACTAAGGTTGATTTAAAAAACAACTTTTTTATGCTCTTGGCGACCAAACTTCTTGTACATTTATTATGTGAAAAAAAAAATTATACATGCATGTTATATATTTTGAAACGTTTAGGAAAAAAAAAGTTTTTTTTTTAAACTTTTTTATGCTTCATATCTGAATAAAAAAATATAATTGTGTTAACGAAATTAATGAAAACGCAGACAACAAATGTGGTTACCAAAAAAAAAAAAAAAATAGAAAAACAGATTTAACAACAAACTACAACCAGCTAATTTGTGGTTTAAAAGCCAAAAAAGCAAAATAAAGAAGAAATTGAGAAGCTATTCTAATAATAAAAGAAGATTTCCCTTATGTATTTTGAATAATTTTTTTTTATATATACAATTATATATAAGCTATATAAATTTATTATTCAAATGCCTGAACCTCGTTGTTCACTTTCACACTTACTAACTCTTTGGCACAAATCACGATTTTGCGTATGAGTCGAATAAAAAATGAGCATATTATATATGAATTTGTTAAATATAAGTATCTTATCTTTCTTTGCTACTTTTACTTTGTAAAAATAAAAATAAATAAATATAGAAAACTTTTTTCTCCTTACTATTTTAATAGCAAAAAGAAATAAAGAATATGAAAAACTGACTGGGAAAAAAAAATGTAAAATATAAGCAGGAGAATACAAAACGACATGCAAAGCATAATAAATCAATTTATAGGGTCAACATTACCATTGAAAGGTAAAGATAATAATTTTAAATTATGTATTTTCATTATATTAAAAAGAAATGAAATGAAAAATAAACGAATGGAAGATAACAGGAAAAAAAAAAATTAAAATAAAAAAGTAAAAAATTTAATAAATAACAACAGACAGATGATTTATAAACACAACATAAATTTCATTAGATGGTATTAACTTTAAGACTAATTGAGCGACGAGACAAAATACGATTGCTAGAATCAAGTTCAACATACTGAACACCGGATTAAATGTACAAATGCACTTACTAATTATTTATTATATGGTATATATTTTAATATGAATATATGAGACAATTTGTTAAACGTTGTAGATAAGAAACAGAAAGGTTTTAGAAATAAAAATATAGAAAATAAATACTAAATGGTCAATGGTAAAACACCATTAAGTAAAAATGAAAGGAGAAAAGGAAATTTATATCATCAATTTATTGTTGTTGTTTGACTCAGTTTTGTTTCATTAGGTTTGTTATTATCACTAGGACAAAATACATAAATTAATTAATTAAATGTGTTCAGAACAAAAATGTTTAGCAAAATAAATGTATTTTGGCCTAGTCTAGTATAACTCTGACGCACACATACATAAATGACACATACCTTTGATAAAGTCTACAGCCATTTCAAGACCGTACGAGTCCTTATCACAGTCATCCAATATATGGGCTCCAATTGTTATATTTGGTAATAATTTTGCTTCATTAACTCGATCAAGTGTATATAGCATAGCTTCCAGTGCCTGTATACCACCTTGTGGCATAATTGGACCACAAATAACGGTATCTTCACGAGAATGTACCATCATTAAACCACCAAGTATAACATCCCCTTCGACAGTCGCTTCCTTTTTAACTGGCCAAAGTATATCATGTCTAGTATGTTCACCACCCACATTCACACTTCTGCCTATTGTTGTTTCACTGTTATCATTTTCAATGAACGATTCAAAATACTTTTCGGCACTATTATGAAAATTCATTGATATCCGTTGTTTGTGCTGTTGATGTCGATGACGTTTCTCTATTCTGGGCCTCTCAAATCTATGATGAAACAACAAAGGATCTACATTTTGGTTATGGTGCTTTAAAAGTCTTTTCTCCCACACTAATGGTTCATTGGATCTTTGATGAACATTTGTGAAATTATGTTGCGCCTGACTACCCCTATGCCTTTTGTGTCTACTACAGATACCATTTCCTGATCCATGATATCGGTACGTGGAGTGTGGACCATTTAAACGATGCAACGACGTTGCATAGTGATTACTATTATAATATAAATCCTCCTTTAAAGTTTCCTTATCATTTAAATTGTATTTTCGGGGACGTGATAAATACTCAAAGCTAGTTGCTTCCTTTATAATATCAGTGTCATTATCTGAATGAACATTTATTGCCTCGTTTGAGGATGTCACTGTCACTAATAATACTAACCAATACATACACGAATATATTGTACATAGCAATGAGCAATGAGAGTAATTCATTATAATTATCAGAAATAAATTATTATTATTATATTAATAATAATTAAACAAATAATATAACAGCAACACGAAACACACAAGAGATTTAATGAAAATAAAAAAGCAAAATATATAATAAAATATTTCTACTTTTTATTTATTTCCGTAATCTTTTTTTTTTGTTGCATTTTATCGATTAATACACAAGAAAAAAAAATTTTTTTTTTTATTATTATAATACTAATAAAAAATATATTATCACAACAGTATTGTATGGGTCAAAAATACCCTAATATCAATAAAATCATTTTCCGCGTCTATTATACCGGAAATATATATTTTTAACAGTTAAATTTTCACTTAAACAACTCATAATAGTCTTCTGTCTTAAGTTTTTTTTTTCTTTTTAACACAAATATTATAATTATATTTATTTTTTTTTTGTATTTTATATTCTATTTATATAAGCTTTTTGAGCTTTAAGCATTTTTTATTTCAACAAAATATACAGCCGAAAAAAAAATCCAACAGAAAAAAAAACGCTTAGAAAAATAATTGTTTCACTACGGTTGACTTATTTGAACATATTTTTATATATACATAAAATTTTCTCGTCCTGAATTTTCATACTTTAAATAAAGTAAAAAAAGAAAAACTTTAATTATTACTTTACGAAACATTAGTGTTTTTTCTTTTCACTTATATATATATATATATATATATTTATATATTTTATATATATATATAAATAATTAAATTATGATACAGAGATAGAATGAATTTAAATAAAAAGTAGGAAAAAATACATAACACCAAAATCAAATAAAATAGTAGAAATTATTTGCAAAAATTGAATAAAATTCAATAAAGACATTATAATCACAACGGTTGTTCCTGCTGGCAAATGCAAAAAAAATAATATTACTTTCATTAATATTAGACCCCAACAAAATTATACCAATTACATAATAATATTTATATTTCTCTCGTTATATGCTGTTACGCAGCAACAGAATGTTAATATTAATATAATTTTTTTTCTGTTATCATAAATTTAAAAAAAAAAAACCAACATATTTATCTTGCAGCATAATATTACTTTGAATGCTGTAATGTTTAATAAGTAAATATCCCTGTTAATATTATTTAGGAAATTCTTTTTTGCATTTTTTTTTTTTTTAATAAATAAATAAATGTTTTTTTCTTGCTTTTAAAACATTTATAAAAAATAATAACCAATGTAAAAAGCGTTAACAATTTTTTTTTTCTTTGTACATACTATTTTCTTCATTTTAAAAAAAACATTATTGAAATTGTGTCACTGGCCGTGAAGATTTGTTTACACCATCTGTGACCAACGCTTTCCAACGTTTTATATTTGCTGGATTTTTTTAGTTAATTTGAAATTAAAATCGAGAATATGAGACACTGGGGAAATTGAATAGAAAATACATATATAAATTTTCTTCCTATATATTTATTATTATTATTTTTTTTTTTCGTGTTTAAAATTACTAATTACTTGTTTCACTAACCGTTGAACATTTATTTAGCTGTTGGCATTGTTGTAATTTTTTTTTTTTAATTCTTTTACTTCTTGTCTACATTGTATACGTGAACTGTTTACAAGGGACAAAACACCGCCCTTTAAAATGAGTTTAACTTTCTTTTCTTTTTTTTTTCGTGTAGTTGCTGTGCTTTTTCAAGTAACTTTTTCTTTCTTTTTTTTTTTTTTTTGACGCCGGGAAATTAAATTAGTCAACACAGTAAATAAGTTTAAAACCAAAAAAAAAAAAAAATTCTTTAATAAAAATTTATAAAAATATTTTGTGACAAAATTGTGGATTTAATTTTCAATAGACGTAACCCAATTAAATATTTATCCACAAAAAAAAAAAAATTAAACAGGAAAAGTAATAAATAAATAAATAAATAAATAAAGTAATAATTAATTTCACTAAAGTCAGTGAATTTTCACTGTTCTGATCTATGATTATTCAGCTACAAAGTAATCAAACAATTTAATTTAAGTTCTAAAGAATTTTATTTTATAACATTAAAGCTTCTTTTTTGTTTTTTAAATGTGCGACAAAACAGAGCAAAACAAATAGAAATACTTAGAAAGCTATCAAGTTAACAAAACTCACGTTTTCATTGTAATTGTCAAAGCAGATAAAATGTAACTCATTGGAATGATTTTTCTGCTGCTTTTTCTATTTTTATTTTTTTATTAGTATATGACAAGGCAAGGTGTTATTGTTTTTCCTTTGTTTTTTAATTTTCTATTTTCTTCTTTTATTTTTGTAATAAGATAAGAAATAAATAAAAATAATAAAAATTTACACAATATCCCCATTTATTATCTTTTCTAGAAAATATATAAGCCACATCAGAGGCAAACAAATAAATATATATTTTTTATTCAAAGAGAGCTGATTAAAGCCCATAGTTCTTTTATCCTGTAATTTTTTAAAGCTTTTTTTTTCCTACAATTTCAATAAAAATCATCAAGAGATTTCTTCAAAGATAAGATAAAATACAATAAACAAACAAAAGGGAAATCTAACAATATTATTTTAAGCATTTGACCATAAAATAAAGTTTTCAGTGTAAAATGTTCAAAGATCGAAGTAATGTGAGATTGTTTTTCATTAAGAATTTACTTATTTTTCTATTTTTATTTCTTGGCATAGTGAAATTAATTTAAAGAATTTCATTCGTAAAATAAATGTCGAATGGAAAAGTTAAATTTTTGACATTATTGTGACACATGTTTCGTTAAAGTTAAAGTAATCCGTATTCGCTACGCTTATTATAAAATAATTTTATTCATCTATAATAAACATAATAATAAATCCTAATTATATTTAATAATAATTCTATTATTATAAATAAATAAAAAGAACGAAAAGTATATTTTTAAATATAGATTAAAATAACCCGATAGCTAAGTGTCAACAAAGTTTTCTAATAAATATTTTATTAACAAATAAGCAAACAGCAAGTAAACCAACAAAGAAAAAAATAAGTTTAGTTTATTTTTAACGAGTTTATATAGATTTTTGCATATTATATTAACATAAAATAATAATAAAAAGTAACAAATTAAAGCACGGTATTTTGCTATAATAAATAACAAGTACAGTATTATTATTTTTTTTAACCAGTGTATTGTTACTAAAATTAGTATTTATTTTCTCAAATAAAAAACACATTTCAATGTGAAAAATTCTTTGTTTTTTCTTGTTTAATTAAATTTATTAATTGATTTAAATTAAAAATTTTTAATTTGAAAATAATTTAAATGTACTTAAAATAATGTGTAATTAAACTTGAATAAAAGCCTCTTCGTGTTTTTTTTTTTATTAATATAATTAAAAATGTTTATTTGGGTCGATTTTGTTAATTTATAAATTTTTGCTTTATTTTACCCAAATGTACATAATTTAGGTATGTATTTTACTTGCAGTATGTTATTTATTTTATTTTTCTTTCGCTCATTACTTTTTAAACAATTAAAGATAATTGAACAGACATTTGTTTATTCGTCGGTTTTTCATCGTTTTAACATTTATTTACTCAATTTTATTATTATAATCATTATTATTTATTATTTAGTTTTATTGCCTTAAGTAAGAGTTGATAAACATGCTATCGTTTACCACAACAAATGGTTTACTGAGCCTCAGTTATTATGCAGGATTATGAAGACATTTTCTTTCTATTTTATTAAATTATATATATATAATAAAATAATGAAAATCTATTTTAATAATAGACAATAAATAGTAGAATATGTTTTATTGATATGTTGAAATTATATTATATTTATTCTTTGATTGAGGTTTTTATTTTTATTTTTATTACTTATATTATTATTATTATTTGCTTTGCTTCTTTTCTTTTTTGACATTAATTTTAATAGACATTTTACCATGGATTTACAGTTGTTATTTTTCTTATCTTTTTACTGCAAAAATATATTTATCATAAGAATTATAGATTGACAGATAATAATATATATAATAATAAGAATGCTATTATTATTGTTATTAAAAAAATTGATTGATTTATTAAAATGAAAAGATGAAAAAAAGGAAAAATGTATGTTACATTTTTCTTTTATTTATCAATTTTATCCTTATCATATTAAGAATAAATTTATCAAAAGATATATTATCTTTATTTATTACAACGTATTTTAAGCTAATCTTATCATTAATTACATATTTTTTTCTTTTTCTTTTTCTTATTCATTTTATTCTTCTCTTATGTTCCAGTTATAATAAATTAACAACTAAACAGTCTTGGGTGTATTTATAATAATCTTGGATGTTACATCGTTTGTATTTTTTTTTTTTTTGTTTTTCCTTTTTCATATAAATATTTAAATATGTTTTTAATGCTTTTACTTTGGTTAAAATTCGATTGCAAAATATAGAAAAAAAAAGAAAGAAAATTAAGAACAACAACTTAAATAAATTAGATTTTCTTAAATAACAACAAAACTTTCTTAATAATTTATAAAGAAAATAAAGAAGATAGAATAATGTTTAGTTAATCTTATGGTGTTTTCATAATAATCTTTACAAAAAAAATAAAAGAAACTTATGTCTGTGTACCCAATTTTAATAATATATTTACGTTAATTGTTTGATATAAAAAAATATTTTTAACATTTATTTATTCATTTATATATTTTTATTTAAATAAAATTGCTAGCTAGATAAATTTTAATAAAATACAAAAATACTGTTGTATTTAGCACAAAATATTAAATCCTTTAAATAGTATTATTAATCCATTTTAACAAAAAAACATAGGCACAAAAATTTAAATTAACAAATATCAACAGCAACCAAAAAAAACATCACATTTGTCACACAGCGAAAACAAAAAATTATTAGAAGCCACAAAAAACGACACTTTATTTTACTTTTTTTTTGGTATTTCGACTAAAATTAATGCTTTTTAATTAATCATGGTAAATAAAAAAAAAAACAGAAAAGAAAACAGAAAAAATTTAACTTTAAAAAAAAAAATTGTTTACATTTGTGTTAACGAAACATACAATTAAAATACACAACAAGAAAAAAATATTTTAATTTATTATTTTTAATAAAAGTACAAAAAGGTAAACATCGACGAAAAACAATCTTTAATTTAATATTAATTTATATATTTATATTCTTTTTTATAATTATATTTTCGCACAATTAATTATTTATCGATAATAATAATTAAATTTTTTAAAAAGAAAATATAAATATTTTATTTTACTGAATAATTTACTGACATCAAAGTAACGTCACTACGATTACGATAGACGAGAAAAACTGATCCTACAATGTTTTTTTCTTGCGTTTAATTTTTTAAACTTTTTGTATATACATATATATATATATAAATTTCTTCGTTAAAGTAAATGAAAATCTATCCCATGTAAAATGATAAAAGAAAATTGATGCTCAAATGCAAAAAATAAAAGAAAGTAAAATTTGTAGCGGGAGTATATACTGAAGAGAGAAAATTTTCTCTACTCTGGAAAAACAATATTTATATTTGGTATAATATAATATAGGGGAAATGTTGACTGAGTGAGTTAATATAAAATTTATAAATAGTAAAATATATATATATATATATATATGTGCACATAAATGACGAAAATAAGTGAAAATCGGTGCTGAAATTATATTTCATTCAAGTGAAAGTTATATTTTCGTTTGATTTTTTTTTTTTTTTTTTATTAATAAAACGCGAATAAAGTACCGAAAATAAACGTTATAAAAATGTGTTTAAAATTAATGATAGCGTTAAAAAGTTTATTGTAATTTTTTCTTCTATTTTTTTATTTGCTGCTGCTCATAATTATTTAAAATTGTCTAATTGATTATAAAAACTCTTCACATTAGAATTAACGGCGACATCCCTTTATTATAACAATAACAAAGTGATGAGATAAATTTTTTGTCTCGATTATAATTTTCTTTATTTTTGTTTGTTGATTTTAATCGCTAAAAGACAAAGTAACGAGAAATTTTTCAACTTTACCAAAAATTCATTATAGCAATCATCTATTTTGATTATAAATAAGAAATAAAAAATAAAAAGAAAAACGTACAGCAGCAGTGAATACACTGTTTTCTTTACCCTTGTTCTTTAATTTATACTTGATAATAATCAAATAACAATTTAGATATAAAACAAAAAAACAGAAGAAAAAAATGATAACATTGTTGTGTTTGCAAACAATCTTGGTGAAATTATAATTTCATTTTATTTCAATATTATCAGTGATGGTGGTTGTCATTGTCACCATAATATAATAATGTATTTTCCCTTCTGTATAATACTTACGAAATTAATCAGGGTCAAGGTTTAATTTAACAACAATAAAACAATAGAATTTTATCATTTTCTGCTTCTTCTTTTTCTTTTTTTTTTTAACACTTAAATAATATAAATATTTTTGCTAAATTATTATTTTAATTTTTCATTTGTCTCAGTTTCATTATTTGATTACCAGATGTATCAATTTAATTGAATTTATTTCACCCTGGTGGTTTCTTCTACTTATTGTCATCACATTTAGCTTTTATTATAATTTAAATTAATTTTTGTTTTTATTAGCATTTATTGCTCTGCGTAAGCTTATTTATCAAATTGAGTTTGCAAAAGATAATAATAAACAAATAAGAAAAAAACTACTCAAAATATATTGAGTAGAATTTCAAAGTTTATCGATATAGCAAGAGCACAAAATAACTACTTAACCGGAAAGCAAAAAACATTTTAGAACTGTATTAAGGGTTTATGTACTATTTTCGAAATTGTGTAGCAGAGACACATATTTTAAACCGTTTATTATATATTATTCGAGATGTCCTGTTATGGTTTGTGTACATGAATACACATTTCTTATTCAATTTTGTGATTTTTAGTGGCTTTCTTTTTCTTTAAAAAGCATAAGAAAAAATGGTTTTATTTAACAGTCTCTACAAATAAATACATAATAATAATAATACGAACAACATAAATGTATAATATATATATGTTTATATTTATTTATATATGTATTATAATAAATTTCTATGCTTTTGTTCTTTTGTTATTAAAGTATAAAAGAAACGCAAATATATTCAACACTTTATTGAGTATATAGGAATTTTTTATGTATTTGAATCAGACAGTTATTTATAAGCAGGATAAAATATAATTATCTTTAATACCTTCCTTATGGTTTTCCCTTAACATTGACATTTTATCGTGTGTTTTTCTTTTTTATTCCCACTAATAATAATAATAATAATCAATGTAATAAAATTACAATACAATTCGCATTACTCAGCCATAGTTTATTTAATAAAACGTAAATGCCTTGCAGTCTTATTTTTATGTAGTGATTCTTGTGTTATATATATGTACATGCATAGTTTATTTAAAAATAAATATTTATATTAGGAATAAATTGGATATCACTCACCTTTAATAAAATCAACAGCCATTTCAAGACCGTACGTGTCTTTATCACAGTCATCAAGTATATGTGCTCCGATAGAAATGTTTGGCAAGAGTTTAGCATTATTGATACGATCCAGCGTGTATAGCATCGCTTCGAGAGCCTGAATGCCACCCTGAGGCATTATTGGGCCGCACGTGACTGTATCTTCACGAGAATGTACCATCATTAAACCACCGAGCACGACATCACCTTCCACAATAGCGGCATGTTTAACCGGCCAAACAGTATCTGTTGACAGATTTGCTGTCAGCGAGGAGTTTATTAAACTCATTGTGTCACCAACAGACATCATGATAAATGAGGAATTCGCCATTGGTAAAAACGTATCGTCATTATTAGTTTTATTAATGGTATCAATTGCTAAGGCCGTAAATTCATCATAATCAGTAGACATAATATTTGTTTGGCCAGTTATGCCACCCTCGGCATCAGCATTCAAATCACCTGAATATTGGGTTGTCAGATAATTTTTAAATTTTTCCTTGTCACTTTCAACCGTCGTCAAATCGATATTTGTTATTGTCACCATCGTCGTATCGATAAATGTTGACGATGACACATCAACACTATTATAAATATTTTTATTTGTTAAATTTTTATCATTTAGCCACTGTGATGTGGTTGACACAGCATTTATAACTGAAGATGGAGTCGCTTTAATGTATGTAAAATCATGTTGTGGTAAAATTGTTGTTAAAAAACTTTGCGCTGTTGTATTGTATTTCCTACTGCCATTTATACGCTTACTGAAACCTTTTCGTTTGACCATGTTAAATAGTTGTACACTATGTTCGGTGGTTACACTGCTGATTGGCGGTTGGTCCATCAATTTGCTTGAATTTATTTTAACAAGATCCTTCGCTTTTTGCAACATGATATCATGTTGATTATATTTTTCTGAATCAAAATTCTGCTCAGTGACCACAAGTTTTGATTTATTATCATTAATATACGATGAGTTTTTTGAATATTTTGTTTCAAATTGATGAATATTATAATTTTCAGTGGTTGCTAATACCTTTTCTGGTGTTTCAATTATTGTAACTGGAGAATCCGTTTCTAGTTTTCTTTTCAACTCATTCTCTTTATTTTTATTTAAATTGATTAAAGGTTTACTTATCGTATTAAGTAAATCTTCTTTTTCTTCTTCTTTTTCTTCTATAGCTGTGTTAAGTTTGAAATTTGTATCCCGTTCAGGATGTGTTAAAATCTCGTCCGTACTAATTTCAACAAATGAATTTACTTTATCGTCGTTATCAGAGAGATTAACTTCACTTAATTTAACACCATTCACACTGTGCACGTTCTCAGTCTGTTTTTTCAACTTGCCATAAGCTTTTGCTATTAACTCACTATTTTTATGCAAATCGAAAACTATTTTTTTTTCACTCTCACTACCACTGTTACTCTGACTACCGTCTAACACTTCACTTACATTTGTCCGCTCTGTTACAGTGTCGACATTCACTGTCGACAAGTCTGTTAAAATATTTAAATTACTCGTGGTAAATTCTTCGTCACTAGTCGTATTGTCAATGACATTATAATTGAAATCGCTTTGTAAATCCTGTAAATCACTAACAGTTACATTATTACCATTTATTGATTCCATTGTACCAACTGGCGAACTGCAGAAAATACATAATAATAATAATAATGCAAACAGCATAAACACGCTTGGTAATTGTTTTTTAGTCAACATTATTAGTCCTTATTCATTTACTTAAATTTAGTGCTTTTTATTATGTATATTTAATTTTTGGTTTAGATTTAATCAGCAAAAGCTTTAAAACATAGTGTCGTGACAAATACTCATTAAAAATTCACATTATATAATGAGTATTAAATAAAGGTTACTAACCTCATATCACCATAAACATTTTTTTTTTTTCAAATAAATTATTTACTTTTTGTGCTTTTCTGTTCTTTCATGCTCTGTAAATAAATAAATAATATTTATAAACCAAAAAAAAAATACTCTGTTTTATAAAAATATAAATAAACACAATTTATGTTTAACTAAAACTTTTTTTTTTTTAAATAAACCAAAATGAAAAAAGCTGCCACATTGCAAAATTTGCATAAAAATTAAAAAAATTAAAAATCATTTATTCATAATTTCTATTGTTTATTATCGTGACTTAACTATTTTTATTTTTTTTATAAATGTATTTATATTGATTATGTGAAATCGTTATATCTTTAAATTGTGCGAGAGAATGTGTACAGGAAACAGAATTACCAAAAAAAAATGCAAAAACTTATTCCCTTTGGTTCTTTTATCGTCAAATGTATGGAGCAAAAAGAATATTAAAGTATTTATCATTAGACTTTATGCTTACATAGTTATCTGTTTTTTGGGAAATGTACTTTTATCATCATCAGATGAAGATGGAAAAAAATTACACAAATTTTCTGTAATCTTGAGAAACAGAAAAAAAGGTTAAAATATGTTATCGCCTTAACAGTATTTTATTTTTTTTTTAGATTCTACATAGTAATAACGATTATCACAAACAGTTTATACGGTGTAGGAAAAATAAATTTTAAAATTATTATTTAATAAAACTCTTAAAATCTAACAAAGTTTTTATTATTATCAGGAAGAGTTTTTGTTTTTTCTTCTCTTCACAATTTTTAATTACGAAGAATATCCATATAATGGTATAACGAGAAGACAAATATGAAAATATTTTTATGTTTTTAAAATTTATTGCGTTTAACGAAAAAAATAATCATAATAAATAATAATAATAAATGAAAAAATTCTTCTATTATTGAAAATTGTTAAAAATTTCATTTCTTTTTTTTCTGAATTTATTTCCCCAATAAAGTTATATTAAGAAAATTATTTCAGTGTAATTTCTGCTATAATAAGATAATGTAATAATATCATGTAATGATAGACGATGGATTTAGCCAGCTATTGTACAAAAAAAACGAATAAATTTCTCATTTCAATAAAGAAAATTAAATTTAAATTAAATCATTTCTATGTTCGCGTAATAATATTTTTAATATTATTAAAATTATATTAAATAATAAATTATAAATAAGCGTAAACAAAATATATATTTTTTATTCAATCATAATATATTAAAAATAATAAATTATTAAAATAAATAAAAATTAAATATTTATAACGAAGCAATATCTGTATGATTATAATGGAAAAACAAAAATATTATCGTGCAATTTCCACAATTTTTAATTTTTGCAATAAAAATAATTATAATTTATTAAATTAAAAAATTATAATAATATTAAATCAAATGAAAAAATAGGTAAATTTAATGCCAGTAGCACTAAAAATAATTAAAAAAGAAAATAATAATAAAACAAATTATGAAATTTAATCGCTCAATTTAAATTATCTGATGGCACCTGATTTACACTATATTCTTAGCGGAAGTCTTTCGTTGTTAAGATTTTTTTTTTTTTATAACAAATTTAATGGCATTAATGTATCAAAATATATTTATAGTAAAATAAAAATAATAATAATAATAATAATAACCTTTAAGATTTAAAAATAAATAAAATAAAAATTTAATAACGAAAAGCTTTACTACAACAACAACAAGAACAAGAACAAATTTATATTTTTATTTAAAATAAATTTTTATGACACATTTAACGTCATTTAACATTTAACAAAATACATTTTTAATAATATATATATATATATATATATATATATATATTTATGTTTATATTTAATAACTTTTTAAAGCTTTAAAAGCATGTGAAGTGTATTTTCATCATTAATGAAAACACAAACCGAACAAAAAGTGTTTTTAATTTTTTGTATTATATTTCCGAAACAGGTGTTTGGATTTTTTGTTTTTTCTGTGTTGTCACTAATAGAAATTGAATGCTTCAATTAATTTCAAAAAGCATATGTATAACGGATGTACAGTATGCCTTCACTCAAACTATATTATGTATGTAATAAATTTTTATTTTTTGCTATTTTTATTATTAAACAAAATTAAATCAGTTGATTTTTGCACAACAATAATGCGCGCAAAATAAAAAAGAAGATGAAATTCAAATTTATTTAGGGCACGATTGAATGACTTTATTTAGTTGGGTAAAAATAAAAAAGTGAACATTTTCCCGTATGAAAGCGTAAAAAGTAAAAAATGACCTGAAAAAAAAATGTATTTTTAATAAAAAAAAGAAGCAAAATGTCAAAATCATATCACATCGACACAATGAGGAGTAACACGCTACAAGCGAATAAATAATAAAAATCCTTTAACAAAAATGATTTTTATTTGTTATTCCCATCCTTAAGATTAAGTGGAAAAACCATAGACAGTTGTTCAAGCCCAGCTGATACAAAAAGTATTTTTTTTTATTCATTTTTCAATAATAAATTTAAAGAAAAAAAATATATAATAACCACAGATTGCTGCAATATGTTTTAATATCAGCACAAAATTCAAAATCATTTTGATTTTTATTCAGAAATTTTTATTTGTATAAACAAATCAATATGAGGTGCATTTTAAATGGAAATTTTTTACTTCTATAAAATTTAAATAGTGTACATCGTCTCAAAGGTATACCTAGTGTATGCAGTAAATTTTAAATTAAAAATAAAAAAAAGGTTAAGCAAAACGCCTCCAGTGTATTGAAAGCTTTAGATTTTGAAAAAAAAAAAAAATAACCTCGACAAGATCTTACAAGTAGCACAATGGCACGACTGTGCTTTATTATTATTTGTTTCGCTATGGATAATTTATTAGAAAATTCATTTAAACTTTCCGTCGTTTTTTTTTTTTATTTATTTCAAAAATGATAAATTTCTACGGTTAATAACGTTTTGTTAAAAAGCAAAAAAAAAAGAAAAATTTTTTAATAAGAAGCAATTTTTTATATTCACTTCAATATCGATGGTCGTTTACATTTGCCGATTACCTCGTCATGCTTAGCAAGTGTTTTTGCTTATTTCTTTTGTACATACAGTAATAATGCAGAGCTTTCTTCGTAAAAATATAATTTATAAACAGATGCTTGTCTACCAGTACATTAGTAATGATAATTTACATTCTTAAATATAATTTATAGATAAAATTAATTTTTATTATGGGGTGTATAATTTTTTATAGCAACTTTATGTTAAACGAAAATACGAATAAAAGCGGTTTAATTTTTTTTTTTTTTTAATAACTTTGTTAAGCAAAAACATAACAGTTTACATAAATTATAAAACATATACGCAATTTTCACTTAAATCTCAATGATAATAATCGTTAAGCCAGATTGTTATCGTGAAAACTATAATGAGAGTAATTTTTTTTTTATTTTTCCTCGTTTACTAAATTTCGTTTATTTTTTTTTTGCAGTGTTTTTCTTTTTTTTAAAGAAAACAGAAAAAAAGAGTTCAACTAACTATGCTTAAAACAATATAGGTAAGTTAAGTATCTTCCACTCATAATTGCTGCTTTGAGCAGTAATAAATGTGTATATCATTATATAAAATACATGAAAAAGTAAAAAAAAATTACATATATGTATAAAGTTCGGATGGGACTAAAACAAGTCTTTCTCCAATGGCACATTAACGGTACAGTCATTGTGTATAATTTTCTGATGCCTTCCTTCTACATTATTTTACTTCTTCTTTTTTTTCTTTATAGGCTTTAAATACAAAACTTCTACAGCATAAATATTATGCTGTGGTACTTTTATTTTATTTTATTTTTTTCATTTAATATTTATATAAAAGAATAGCTAGTATATAAGGGTGGTGTGATAATATTCGATATTTAAAATAAATATTGATTCTAAGGAAGTACAAATTGTGTTCACATGTGTAAAAATAAATATATAAGTGTTATTAATAAAAAATTCACGACTAAACACAATCACTGTAATTTTACCATTATTATTATTTTTTGTTTTTTGTTATATTCTTGAATAATTTTCTTAAAGAAAATGAGTTAATTATAAAAGCTTAGTAAGCAAACAAACAGTAAAGAAAATGTTTCATTCATTTATTTTTTCTTATTTCGTTTTTATTTTGAAGAAAAATTCTATAGAAATGTATACGTTTTGTTCATTTGATTGTCAGAGAAAATGGTATTTCTTTTTTTTGTATTTTTTTTAAATTTAAATAAAATATTATGTGCACGAATTATATGAAATTATGATAAATGTATGCTTTAAAATGTATACATACTTTTTCTTTGGTTTTGTTAATAAAGTAATATATTATAATGAAAAGAAAAGGAGCAAATAAATATAAAAAAAAAAAATAAAATAAAATAAAAACTGTTTAATTTACATGAAAACTGAAGTAAGATGTTAATAAATAACAAAAATTAGTCTCTCTCTCCACTTATTCATCCATAATTAAGTATGCTTTGTTAATCCTTTTAATAAATCCAATATAATGACAAAACACTTGAACACTGATTTAATTTCACATATTTTTAATTTCGTTTATCTTAATTTCATTTTTATTTTATTTTGTGGTGCGATTTTCATTAATAAATAATATTATGTTGCCTTAATCACTTAACTTCCTTCTTCTTCTTCTTCTTCTTTTTTTTTGTTATAACAAGAAACTTTAATGCACTCCTTTCATAAACATAATAAAAATTAATCATCCAGCAACAACAACAACAAGAATAAAATTTAATAATGTAAAAGAGTTAACTTGTGCCAAAGGTTTTATAAATAATAAATTAATAAAAAAAAAAAAACCAAAAAAAAAATACAAAAAATATAATTAATAATTCACTAAACTAATAAAAGAATTAAACAAATAACACTTCACGATATAAGTTTTTTTTTAAAAAAATAAATAAACTAAGTGTTTTCTTTTCTTCTATTTTCCATGAACATCTGAGTGTCCTTTTATTATTATTTTCATTTTTTATTATTAATATTATTATTATTTTTTTTGTAAAACACTAAAACTTTTCAACTTGTTTTTTTTTTTGTTGTTGTTTTAACTTTAAAAATGTATAAAGTGTATGTGTGTGCTTTTTTATGGCAGTTGTTATTGTTGTTGTTGTTTTTTAATCGAATAAATATATATGTACCGTACACGACCGGAACACGTTTCCAACTGATACTATGCAGGCGGTGTATGCTAAGGATGCTGTATTCTTGACTTAACTATTAAATATGTTCCACAAAAATTTATATTACATATATTCGTTGTTTTTGTAATTTTCATTGAAGATAAAATTGCCAAAAAATAAAATATACAAAATACTCTCTCGCGCTCCCATTTATTTATTTTTTTTTTTGGATTAATTCTTAACAGAATATTTGGCGCTTGCGTTGGTATTATTGTTATTTTTTTAAAAGCTTCTTTTTTTATAATTTTAATTTTAATTTTTCATACATATTCTTTAAGTACAATTCTAAATATATTATGTATTTAATTTATTTATTTATTTAATTTTTTTTTTTTTTTGATTATTTAATTGGAAATAAGTATGTGAAATATGAGAAAAGAAATTATATTCAAGGCACATTGCTTTATTTGTAAAGATTTTAATATAAGTGGTATTTATTGTATACAGCAAATGATAAGAAATAAAAATTAAATAAAAATAAAAAATAAAAGTAGAAAAATAAATTACTTTTCCACGAATAAGGTCGCACAATTTTAAGATTTTTTTTTTTATTGTTATTGTTGTTATTATTATTATTATTATTATTATAATTTATCAATGGTTTCCCTTTATACGTATTTTATTTTTTATTAGGTAAATCAAATTTGTGCGCTTTAATTTCTTTTTAAAAAAAACGAAATTTTCTGTCCACAAAATGAGACAAACTCATAAATTTCGCTTTTTCTTTTGGTACATTTCATACAAGTTTTTTTTTTTATTTATATGTTAAGAGCTATTAAACGAATTTATTAATTTTATTATCATTATTTTTTTTCTGGTACATTTTTATTGAAAAAAAAGACGCTTTTTGATTTCGCAACGAAGAGATTATTTAAGATCTAAAACGCAATGATGTAAGGAAATCACAAGGTAAAAATAAAATAAGAAAACGCACGAAGCTTAAATGAAAATCGTTTGAATGGACATTATTATATATATATTTATCCTCAACTGAAAATAAATATATATAATAAAATAGCAAACATATTCAAAAGATTAATGGTCAACGACAAAGGGACAGTTGTTAAAAAATTTATGAAGAAAACTTTTTATTGAAATTCGTTTTTATGTTATTATGTCAAGTAATAAAGAATAAATAAAGAAAAAAAAACTAATTTTTTATTTACGTTATATATTTATTTATTTTTTGTAATAAAATTGACTACGAGCTATAAACAAAAAATAAAACAAATATTTTAAATAATTAAATAAAAAATTAATTAAAATAGAATTAGACTCTTGTACTATGTAGAACATCATTTTATCTTAAAATTAAAATGTAAGAAAAACGAATATTTCTTGTATCAATTTCAATGCTTGCTATACTTATTTTCGGTTTTTTTTTCTTTTGATGTTTCATAATATTTTGTATTTTTACACTCATTTAGCTGTTTTATATGTGAGAAATAACAAGTGGTAAATAGGTAAGACATATAAAGTCAAGGTATGGTAAGTCATGTCAAGCGTACTTTCATTTTGAAGGGTAGACATCAAATCTCTAAATAGACAGATACAAGAGTAAAAAAAATTCCTTTTAAATTTCTTATACTTACATTTTTTCGTTAAACATATTACACATTTCTTTTATCTTTGTATAACCATCTAACGTCTACACGTGTAAATTAGTTTACAGTCTTTTAATAAATATACATGTATATGATTTTTTTCACTTCAATAATATTTATCAATTTCCCTTGGCTGTAAACTATTCTTTCAATATTTTCCGTTAAATTTCGGTAAAACACTTCAAATCTGATGATTTTTTATGGTGGCAAAAAAGAATCCGTAAAGCTTACAAATGAATAAAAAATATAAAGAAAAATCAAATTTGATAACAAAATAATAATAGATCAGTAAATATAAATTTATTTTAAAAAACATAATGCAAACACATGTTTTCTCATTCATTTTTAAATTACGATTATGTATTTGTATCGGTTTAAA
Organism: Ptychoptera contaminata; assembly: GCA_963942525.1. Taxonomy (NCBI): domain Eukaryota; kingdom Metazoa; phylum Arthropoda; class Insecta; order Diptera; family Ptychopteridae; genus Ptychoptera; species Ptychoptera contaminata. The sequence goes on along the minus strand of OZ012636.1, from coordinate 35,998,924 downwards.
TAAAATAAAAAAACAATTTTTATACGTAACCCCTTCGTTTTTATATTATATTTGGGAATATACACACAGTTCAGTTACATGATATTCCTCACTTTGGCATTATATATATTCAATATTTTAACCAATTTACAATGAAATACGATAGCTTTTTATTTTAATACGGAAAATATATATAACGTGTATATATTTTAAACATAGTTATTTCAACAAATAGATCCGTGACCTTTATAAATACTTTTTTGTTCCATTTAAAACACCGATTAAGCGCGTTTTTATAAGAAAAACTAACAATAAAAACATTTAAAATACCTGAAAAGGTTTATGTCAAAAATGAAACAAAAAAAACCACATAAGCTTATAATTTATGCATTTTTTATTATAACAATTAATATCTGTTAGTCTTTCTTCTCGATGTAATATTTCTTTATCATAAAACATAAACCGTTTTATGCTACAAACCAAAGACAAAAAAAAAGAAAATAGGCTTGATTAAACTATCCTTTAATACTTTGGTCAGTAAAGTAAAAAATAAATAAAAGGATACCGACTAAATGATCATAACTAGATTGTTAATCAAGCAAAAATATGAAAATAATCTTGTCACATGGGATCGCTAAAGAAAAGAAAAGAAATTGTTGATATGATAACCAAAAAAAAGTATATTTTTATTTTTAGTGGCATTTATATATATGTTTGAATCGTGTCTGTAATTCAGTGTAGAACAAAGCATTTGACGTATATATTTATCACAGTTTCATAATATATTATTTACAATAAAAGTCTTTTAATGCTTACTATTTTTTATCTGTAAATGTAAACAACTGAAAAAAAAAGTAACAACCGTGAAAAATCGTTTTATATCACTATAAAAATTGACATGCGATAAATCTATATAATATGAATAATTTATTTAAACATTACTGCATTGTTTATTTTTATCATTAATTACTCATTTGGTAATTTAATGTTACAAATTTTTATTACAAACTGATTTTCGAAATAAAATTATTTTTAGTGTTCACTTCTTTACTACACAATATTTGGTTCACAATTAAAATTCTTTATTATAAACAGTAAATAGTGCGGAAAATACAAACAATAAAAAAAAAATAAAAATTACCAATAAAACATTATAGAAAATAGTTGATAATATATTTTTTATTATTTAAATCGTTATCAGTCTTATCAATGAAAATATTAGCAATAAAGTCAGAGTCCAATGTACGTTTAACATTTTCCACAAATCAGACATAGCGCATGCTTAAATATATAAATATTTATACCAAAAGAATTTATTTTCTTCATTTCAAGATTTGACGATATTATTAATTTTCTTGTTATATTTTAATAAAAAATATTTTCACATACAAAGAATTTCTGTCCATTAAACCACATATAATAATAATAATAAAAAATATATAGTAATAAAAATATAGATAGACTGACTATAAGCAGTAAGTTCATCGTGAATAGTGAATTAACAATAAAGTAAATTTACTGAAACTTAACTTTCAATCAAAAATTCTTTGCATAATTTAAGACTTTCATACTAAAAAAAAATATATATTGAAAATTTAATTAAAAAAAAAATGAAGCAAAATAATATTATACAAAAAAAAAACATGTTGTTCATTCAATCACGTATTTTATATATATTTTTTTTTAAATATTTAATAAAATTGTATAAAAGTGGAGACGCCTGGTAATAAATAGCCATAGAAAATTATATTACATTAGTGCTATAGGGCCTTGTATTGATAGAATAATATAAAATAATTGTAATATTTGCGACAATAGTGGCTAATTGTGATTTTCAAATAGACAAAACAAGTAATATTTAAAGAAAATTAAAGTAAATTGTTCATAGTGCCAAAGCAGAAATAAAAATCTTTATTCAATTGATATTAATATTGTAAATTTATATAATATATTTCCATTAAAATTAGTTTAAAAATTAGCTTCCGTTTTACAATTGCAAAAGATATAAAATTCTTAATAATGCAAAAAAATTTGTAACCAGTTAGTAAATTCACTTTTTATTATCGCTTATTAAAATCGTTTTTATTTTCTTTCGTTTTTTGTTTTAATTTTCAAAGTAGTAGAAATTAAAGCACATACACTTTGCATCGCTTTTATGATACTGTATTTATAAGTTTACTGTTCTTTCTCAACAATAAAATAACGAAGTACATAAAATGATTTTACTTTATATAAAATTTCATTTCGTATACATATTTTACAAAATCTAATGCATAAACCTTTGTGTTTGATTTTATTATTAAAGCTACTATTTTAATAAAGTTTGAAGAATGCTTTTTTTTATTTGTTGCGGATATCAAAAGCTCATATATATCTATATCAATATATATTGTAAAAAATGTTTTCTCTTTTGTTAAAATATATTGTTTACACAGGATTATAATTTAAATGACAATTTATTCTTGTGCAATAAAGATACGAATGATTGTGTAAATTTCTTTAGAATTTAATGAATTAAAAGCTTTATCCTCATACAAAAAAAATAAATTAAAAAAATTATTACTTCTAAATTATATGGTTAAACTCAATTCGAATGTCAAATTATTACAAAATGCTACTGTCATGTAATAATAATCAAATCCATGTTAAGATAAGCATATCTTTTATTTTTAATGCATGTTATGATTACAGTAAACATAATAAATAATGATAATAATAATAATATAAATAAACGTAAATCATTGAAAGATTTACAAATAAAACATAAATTATTACAAAACTATATATGTAACAGAAAAAAATCATATAATGTCAAATCATATACATTGATTTATTGTCTGGAATATATTTGTCTTGCGTTAGGTTCCTTTCACTATATAATAGATGTTTATTATTTTGATTATTGTTTGATTATTATTATTATTATTATTGATACTTTGTTCAATGAAAAAGAACACAAAAAATTATTAGGATTTTATTTATAATAAATCATTTTCAAAATCTTTAAAACCCTGTGAAGTAATCAGATGTATCATTTATTTATACATATATATACAGTTATTTATATAATACAATATTCTATTCGAGTATTCATTAATAATTTAATGCAATTCCATTGATATATCTTTAAATCAAGCTTGATTAAACTGTGAAAAAAACCAAAAAAAAAAATTCGTTTTTAGAGTACATGTGATATTGTACAAAACAAATCAATATTAAATTGGCTAAATAAATAATCCAATTTGTATTTATAATTTGTTTTATATAAATAAAAGTTTATAAAATAAACAAAACTAAATTAAAATCATTTATAAATGTCTCGAATTACAATATTTATAGATTTATTTTAATTAACACAAGTAACTTTAACCATTGTGTCAATACAATATATATATATCAATGTCTGATTAAAGGATATTATATTTTTGTTAAATCTTTTATTAACTATTTTCATTTATTGATTTTATTAAATTTTATAATAAAATGTTTATAATGATTTTATTTCATCAATACCAGACATATCTTTTTTAATGTTTTCTCTTTTCTTAAAATATGGACACTGTATAATTTCTTTTGAATTTGTACAATATGCGCAATTTCACGTCTTCCTTTTTATCTAAATTCTAAAACAAAAAGAAACAATGTTTATAATATCATTGTTTCGCATTTTTCTCAGTAAAATAACAAATAAAAAAAATATTATTTTAATTAAAACATAATGATTTTACCTGTTGAACAACAAAACGGACGCGCACATTTTTCGGCCTCTTATTTAAATACAAATGATTTAAACTAACTAAAATAATTAAATTTACATTGTTAAACAAATGTATTCGCATGTAATAAAAATTTCTTTGTTTCTAATTCCTTAACATTTCCTGCTAATTTAAATGAAATTAAATATCTTGTTGGTGTGTAAATTTTATTTTGCCATTTTCTATTTATTTCACGTAAAAGATATAAACGTTTGTTTGGTTTGGTTTGCCCCTGTTGTTGCATTTGTAAATCATTTAATGGATGACTTATAAGTTTTTTTTTTTAAATATATTTATATCGATATTGAATTTCCGTTGTTATTATTGATGGGCAAAATAAAAAATGAAAGAAAATTTAAACAAACTTTTTTCTGAAAATAATCTACGTAATAATATTTAATGATTTTCAAATGTAAGCATGAACAGATGGTGAAACTATCAACCAAAAAGAAACTGTATACATGTTGTGATATTTATCCATGTTTTGCTGTGAAAGCAACGACGATGGTGACGGTATTCTAGGATTATAATGTAAATATATATACACATATTATTACTTTTCATATTGTCAAATGAAGTTTGAACAGTTTCATAACTAGGGATTCAACAAAATCGTGATCTAATTCCATGGTAACAAATTGAGAACAAACAAAAATGTTATTTAAAATACCATAGTCATATAATAGTTGTTATATTATTTAATTCAGGTTGTATCATATTCATTTCTTTTCTTTTTTATGTGTCTCTTGACTAATTTTTGGGATTATTATTTTTATACATTCATAGACATTTCAGGTATATTGTAATTGTATGATTCAACGAATATATGATAATTTTTGTACCTCGTAACATAGAGAGTAAATATTTTTAATAGCTAAATAAATCCCTTTGAACTTTACTATACGAATTTTGATTAATCACAAAATTTGTTGCATTAATCATTTATTCTTTTAAAAACAAAATATATCTGAGTATATTTGCGTTGTGTCAACGAATAATAAATTTTTAAATCTCATTGACAATTTTTGATGGTTTTTTTATTAAACTGGACAAAAATTATTTGTAAAGATTATCACTTACGACCCCATATAATTTAAATATTTTTTCCTAGATATATTATTTTTATCGTTTTTGCTGAATCACCATAGTGAAAATAATGAAATGACTATATTCAATGACTAATGGTAACAGATTCCTGAGGGCAATCTCTGTTACTTTAGAAAAATGTTTGTCGAGCATAATTTTTATTTTGATCAGTAAAAACACAGAATTTTTTTATACAATTGAGTCTTTATTTTTCGAGAAAAATACTTTATTTTTAAATTTGCCTGAAAACTGGTATTATAACTAGTAAAATTTATCCTTAATACAGAGATTACCACACACAAGATTGATAATATTGAGTGTCATACTGTCTTAAAAATTCTACATTTTTTTTTTTTTTGTTTATCTACATACCCTTTGGCAAATTAACTCATCGACCCTTATTTTCGTTAAGGATTGAAAAACAAAACAAAATTATTAACTTTTCATTTAAATATTTAAAAATAACAAAACGGTAGGTAAAATGTCCTTAAAGAGGAAAAAAAAACTTCTATGGAAATTCATATAAATTGAAAAACAAATAATTCGATTAGTAAAATTTCTATAAAATTAATTAATAGCAATAATAACAAAGCATAAAATAATTATATTTTTAAATAAACTTTTTTAATATTTATAAATTAATTGAAATGATTACATAGAAAATCCTACGAACATTTTGTATATGTATATATTTTACAAAAGCATTTAGCCATAGCTTTTATAGTATGTTATATATAAATTTATTTATTTCAAAACTTGTTAATAAGAAAATTAATTATTTTACCAAAATAAAAATCCAAAAGATAAAAAAAAATCACAAAAAAATAAAACACAAAAAAAAGTTTGTGTATTTTTTTTCTCTTTGCTCTAAACTTTGCTAAAAACTTTATTTATCTTTTGTATATAACGAGCTTTAAAAGCACAATCAATATATTACTTTATTGTTAAGAAAGATAAATATTTTATGTTGTTTTCATTATTTATCTTCTTATTTTTATTTTTCACATTTTCATTCCCTTTTAATTAGGAAGTTTATTATAAATAGAATTTTCTTTGTTTTCATAATTAATTGGGTAAAAACGTATATATATATGTGTTTTGAATATCAATAACGTATTTAAAAAAAAAAAACGAAAATTGAAAAGCATTTATATATTTCAATATATGTCTGCTGTTATTATTCTATTTTATAATATTTAATATAAAATATTTATTAATTTATAATATTTGATTTGAAAAAATCTTTTTACACATAAAAATTCTTTGATCTTAGTAGCAAATAAATGTTTAATAAAAAGAATATAGTATTATATCGAAATTTATGCTACAAAAAGCATAAGTAAATCACTTACTAAAAAAAAGGAACAATTTTAAAAAGGGAAAATAAAAATCAAATACAAAGTATTAGATAAAAAAAAAAAATTGATCATCGATATAAAGATATAACAGCAAAATTTCAAATCGATTATGGTTTTTAAGTATCCTTTTAGGTGCAAAGATTGTTTTTTTTTTATTCAAAAAATAATTTAATAAGAAAAAAATATTTCTTTATATTGTCTTTTTTTTATATGGGTAAAAGAAATAAAAGATAAGAATATTATTGATTGAACGTCACAAGTGAAAATATTGTATCTATGTATATCACATTCAAAGATAACATTAATAGCATGCTATAACGCCTTAAACTTAGCTTAAGGCTAATAATTCTTACCCCATAGAAAACTACTTATGTATACTGATCAAGCATCCAACTAAACAATGTTATATTGCGATAATTTTTTATTGAATACATTAGAATATTTAATTCTTCTAATTAATTAAGCAAAAAGAGCAAAAACAAAGAAGAAAATAAAACGTTAAAGAATTAAATTAAGAATTTTTATAAACTTAAACAATTTTCATTATATTTTATACGACAAAAATTTCAAACACAAAGTATTATGATCATGATGGTGATGATGATTTCATTAATAAATAACATTTTGAATCATCTTTTTAATTATTTAATAAATATTAAATCATGAAAAACAAATTCAAAAATATTATTAAAAAAAAAAAATAATAATAATAACAAAAACGACGAAGATGAAGAAAACAATGTACCCCAATTAATTGCTTGAAAAATATTAAAATAAATTAAAATTGTGTTAAGTTTAATTTAATGTACTAAAGAAAATGGCTCAGTAACAATTAAATACTTATTCAGCTTTACGACTTTGTCTTTACAGCTTTCATATAAATATTTTATGGAATAATAAAAAAAAAGAAGAATTTTTCTCTTTATTTAAATATGAATTTATTTTTTCGACTTTGCCTTTGCATAAAAAATACTAAAAAAAAAAAAAGCGAATAAAGAAATTTCGGTTGATTGTTCTCCTTTTTCACTTAAATTTGTTTGTTGTTGTTACTGTTGTTGGTGTATTAACCTTGCCCTTTTTATTTTATGGAAAAAATTATTTATTCATTAAAAAACATTGGTTACTTTATGGTAAATATATATTTTCTCCTTATCATATATCTACAAATTTGGAAAATGTTCTTCAACATCACCAAATAACCGCCCACTATTAAAAATAACAGCAATCATTTAATTTTGAACATACTTAAAAAAAAAACGAAAAAGAAAATTAGAAACTGAAACTAAAAATCATTGAAATAAGCATTAGTGTATTTCTGATGATTGTGCAGATTATTTAAAATATTTAAACGTTTTTTGGTTTTATCCTATTAAACCATAAAAACCCTTGTTGAGTGATCCAAAATTAAAGCTCCAGATGAGAAACTTATATAAATCAACAGTTAAAATCAAATATTTAGATTTTATGTGTTGTGGTTACTTCCTATAAAACTTTATTTCTTGATTCCTTTATTTTTCTAAACTGTGTTAAACCGTATATAAAATATAAATAAAGAAAAACGAATTTATTTTGTTTGTTTTTGCATAACCAAAAAAAAATAAAAAACCTTGAAATCAACTTTAAACATAAATAATTAATAATCGATAATAGTAATAATTTCTGTTCAATAAGGGATCATCTGTGACACTTTCATCGTTTTTTAAATCTATGATATGACAAAGAAAAAAAAATTAAAAACATCTGTATAAATTTTTATTGGCTGTAATCTATTTAAATTTCATAGTGATGAAAAATTTAAACCATCTGTTGCAATATACACGTATTCTATGCGTGAGTTTTTTAAACAGTTTAATATGATAACATATTAGCATATATGTTATGAGTATTAGTGTTTATCCTTAAAAACCGATCATAAATTATGTTCTATATAAGAAAAATTTTTATTTCTTTTGTAAAACAATAGCTGGAGATAAATAATAATTAATTATAGTTAGTTATCTGTTTTTTATCAAAGATAAAGAGAAGAAACAGAAGAAATATATATATATAATCGTAAGAGTTTTATTTCCCTTCTATAAATATACATTAATTTTGATAAAAAGAAAATTCAAATGTGTCAACAGTTTAAAAAAAAAAAAAATTTATTTGTCTATATATAGTAAATCTTATACAGTTTTTATCCCAGTGTTTATTATATTATTATTATTATTTATATGAATGAAATGACACAAAAAGAAAAAGAATTAAATTGTTTTTTTGTCTTCTGGTTTTCTTTTCCTGTATATTTATAATCATATCAACACTGTACGAGTATTATAAACAGAAAAAAAAAAAACGAAGAACAAATATAAAAATAGAATGTATTTGTAGTTATAAACCGAATTCGCCTGTTGAATATATAATTTAATTAAATTTAAGACAGCAAAAATATGAAAGAATGAAAAAAGAAAAACATCATGTGACTTCTGGTTATTTAATTTAATTTTTACTTTTTTTTTTTTTCATTCTTTTGCTTTATTTCAACATCAACAAAAAATTTATAATTTAATATTCTCTTCATAGAATTCTATAGAGAAAATAATATAATAAAAATGAAAATTATTGTGGTAAAAAATAAATAAAATATTAACATTTGTATAATAATTTTGTCGCATTTTTCTGAATTTTAATACTTACAATTATGAAAAAAAAAAACAAATATTACATATATTTTAATTACCATATGTTAAAATATATATAAATATTTAAATAATTATTAAATAAATTTTTAAATTGTATTTTTAATATATAATTAAAATATAATAATAATAATAAAAAAAAACTTTAAACAAAGATAATTGCTAATAGTTTTAATTGTAAAAATTACATACATTTGTGGTTATATTAATTTTATAATTCGAAAGTTAATTCACTTTGTCAATTTAGCATAAATTTTGCAATCAGATTATTTTAATTATTTAACATTAGAATAATTTAAATTAATTGTGTTATATATAAACAAATTTAAAACCAATTAAATATGTTATAAATTATACAAAAAAAAAATTATATTTATTTTATGATAAATATTTCATAGTTATTTTAATTATTATTTTGTAATAAAAATCAGAAAATAAATAATGCAATAAATCTAATACAACTATAATAAAAGCGTTATTTATAAAATTTATATCATTAAAATATCAATATAATAATTTTAAAATAATTACATTGATATCAAATGAAAAACTAAAAAAATAAATTGTAAAATAAAGCTTAAATTAACAAAAACAAACTTAAGATAAAACAGATGACAAAGTAACTTTTCTTTTATACAAAATAAAAAAAGAAGAAAATTAATTATTTTTCTAGTTAAAACAGAAATTAAAAAATAAGAAAATACACAACAACCACTTATATCGCCACTTTCAATTCATTCAACAGAAATAGCATTAAGACTAATGAAAGAATAATGAATATAAATGCAAAAAATATTATAATTTCTTTAAATTCTTTTCTAACATGGGCATGGGCATAGTAAAATATTTTTTAATTTAAAATTAATTTTTGTTTAATAAAGCAAATCAGCAGAAGAAAAAAAAAACAAAAATAAAATATCTTTTCCGGTTTTTGTTTTGCGATACACATAAAAAATTATCAACAACAAACACAAAAAGAAAACATAAAACATGAAAAGAAAAGAGATTTGTGAGTTTTTCGCGTTCAAACATTGTCTTATACAATGAAGCACGTAATAGAGATATTTTGTATATAAGTACATCGTTTTTGTTTTTTTTTTTTTTAAAGCACAGTCAATAATCATACAGTAACAGCCACATTTTTTCGTAGAAAAATAAAAACAAAAACCCACTAAATCTACGAATGTGAATAAAATATGTGATATACACATAGCAAAAAAAAAAGAAAATAAAGTAAAAATCACATGTTGCAAATTTATTATAGCAGAAAAAACGAGCGTAAAGACAAAAGTAACAAAGAAAAAAATGGATGGAAATGAAAATAAAAATAATATTATTTTAGGGAGTAAAAACAATCACATTTTCTGTTGAATCAGGTTTTTTGGTAATATTTTTTTTTTTTCAAAAATCTTCATGATTTTGTCTTTTTTTTTTGAGAATTTTTTTTTTTCAAATATTACATACGCGAGCTTTTTTTTATGGTTGTTATAAAGAAAAAGAACCGAAAATTTTTTTTCTGCATATTAAGTTACTTAACAAAAAAATATTAAAAATATTTTGACAGATTCTATTAAATAATGAAGTGTTCGCTCTTTAAAAATACCATGTATTGGGTTCTGTTAATATTTTTTAAGCAAAGTCTAGCAAATGCATATAGTAAAATGTGTATTAAAGAATATAATCGATTTATAAATAATAAAAGTGTCTGTTTACATCATCTATTTCATATTTAATAATGCTTTACTCTGTTTACTTTCCTTTTTTTGTATGTTTGTTTGTTTGCCTATGTTATTAAATATTCATTTATGAATTTATTGAAATTGATTAAGTGATAAAGTAGAAAAAAAAAAATAATAATATCTAAAGTAAAATAGAATTGTTGTTGATGCTACTGTTTGGATAATCCTATAAGGTTAAATTACCAGCACATGTACGTCTGTTGAAAATGTAAATGAACACTTCAAATACTAAATTGATTATATTAAGTATAATTCAAAGCTTATTATTGACTTTCAATAAGATCTATAATAAAATTTACTAGCTGTGATCTTGATCTTTCAATATTACTTCTTTTTTTTTATTTATCCTCTATTTTTATTTACCATCTCAATATCTCTGTAATAAATAAATATTTTATTGTATTATGTTTATGTATATATTTCTATAAAAAAGGAGCAAAAAATAAATAAATGAAGAAATAAAAATCATTCTTTAAGAAATTTTTATTTAATTTATATATTTTTTTTTTTCATTAAAACTTCTAGAACTGCTAGCAAAAATTCTAATTAATTTTATTTTCTTTATTTGTTTTTATTAATCTAAACTTTGCATTAAAGTTTAATTTAAAAAATAAAAATAAATTTATAATAATATTTTACTCTGTACTACTAGTAAATACTAGGAAATAAATCAAAAAATCAAATGCAATCAACAAGTTTTTTTTCCTTTTTCTTATTTTATTTTTATTTTTTCTTTAATATTTTCTCTTTGTTAAATCGTTTAACTTTTCTATTGCTTGGTAGACGATTTTTATTTATGTAACTTCCTTTTCTATTTTTCTTCTTCTTATAAATAAAATATAAAAAACTTAAAAAACTTTTCCAATAATTTAAAGCATATAAATAAAAGCGCAAATAAAATAATAGAAATATAGAAAATTGCTTGGCGGTTGAGGGTGAACAAAATCATAACTACTGTGAAATTTCATTTAGTTTCTTGAATTTTTGTGCCAATTTTTGTAAGAAAAATACGAGAAAAAAAGCCACTTATAAAGATTTTTATTTTATTTTTATTATTTTTTAAGAAAACTCAATCGAATAAGTATAAAATAGAAAATAAACTTTACCGAAAAATAGCTATTGATAAATATGCAATTTTCGAAATGTCGTACTTGTTTTTTGTTATTTTTTTTGAAAAGAAAATAAATTTTTTATTTTGACTGTTGAAAAAAAGTTCAATCTAAGCTATTTTTTAACAACAAGAAAATTTATTTCCTTTAAATAAATAGATTTTCCTTTTAAACATTCGTGTTTTCTTTTAAACAAGAAATTTTTCTATAATAAAATTTTCTACTTAACAATTGTTTTATTTGGTATAACTTCATGGAAAATAAATTGACAGAATTAAGTGTAATATAGATCTAAATAAATATGTGTGTACATTAGGAACAGAAAAAAGAAAAGAAAATATGACAATTCCTTATTCGAATATCATTTTATTCATAGTAATAATAAATTGATCCGGATAGTATAACGAAAATATGTAATGTTATCTTTATATCTATAAAAATATGTAACTTATTATTATTGTTATTGTTTTTGTTGTTTGAAAATCCTGATTTATAGAAATTCCCAAATATAAGGACTTAGTGTATAACAAAAATAATAAATTGAACAAAAACATGATATTTTTGTAATAAAGGAAAACAAAAAATCTTTAACACTTTGTTCATTTTTCTATTAATATAATCAGCTTTTTATCTATCAAGAATACCAAGTAGCAGATATTCATTTTATTATTTGGTTTTGTTATTTATTTTATTATTATATGAATACACAACCAACAGAAAAAAAAAACGAAGTAAAAATGAAAGCAATTATCACAAAGAAACAGGAAATTTTCACCAATTAATTCAGCATACACCCTAGCTTCAAAGTTAATAAGATTAAAATATGAATTAAATATGTTTTTTTTTTTTCTTGTTTTCTTTTTATGACAAAATAATACTTTATTTATAAGCGAAAGAAATAAAATTAATAAAAAGAATAAATAAAATTATGTTTTTCTATGAAAAAATTAAAAAAGAAAAAAAATTAAAAAACAACAATTCAACAGCAATAACAACCAAAAAAAAAAAAGAAAAAAGGATCACCGCAGGTGGTCCATCCCCAAAAGAAATAAAAAAAAAAAAAAACTGTCCAGCAAACAAAGAAAACAAAAGATATTAAATTGGACATTGAAATATATAATCAAAACCAGACATCAAAGCATTTTAGCATAATTTAAATAAAAATAAAAATAAAAAAAAAAATACTTAATGTTCTGCCTAAGGATATCAGCTCTGTAGAAAAACAAAATCATTTTTATTTTTCCTTCATTATTTAAATGATTAATGGAAATTTGTTTTTCTCTCATTTTTCCATTATTATTATTATTATTTTTATTTATTTTTTTTTTATTATTAAAATAAAAATTAATATTAATTTTTATTATTATTATATTTTTATTTTCAAAAATAGACTATGAATCGTTTTTTTTTACGATAAAATTCTGTATTTTTTTTTCAATTAATCAATTATTTTATGGAAACACAAAAATAAAAGCGAACGGAAGAAGATTATTAACCAAAAACAGATTTTCAATCACAGCATTGTTTGTAAAATTTTAAATAAATTAATTACTAAAAATATTAAAGAATTTATAGTATTTTATTTATTTTTATATAATTTCACTAATTACACTAATTACTTCGTTACCTTAGGATTTATAGTAATTTCTTTGCCCTTATTATTTTTGATGTATAAAACGTTACAATAATAGTTATAATTAATGTGAAAATAAGCTACTTAAAAGAAAATTAAAAAAAAAAAAAATGACAAATAAAGCTTATTAATGAAGCGTTCACTGATAAAAATCATAATTATCGATAGTATCATTGGATTAAATGATGCCATGATTAAGATAAATTGTTTGTTAATATAAATACATGAAAACAGAAAAAATAATTTGAAAAAAATAACAAAGGAAATTTTCACGATAATCGGCTTAATGAAGCTTTATTTTATCTTTTAAATAAACTTTAAAAATAAAAATCTTAATAAAAATTATAATAAGTCTTAAGAATTTTAATTATAATTAAATATTTTTAAATTAGCAACACACAAAAAAAAAACTATTCATCATGATTAACTTTTTAAATAATGTGCTTTTGTATTGAACGGTTAAACGTTAATATATATTCTTAAGCATATAAACAAGTGCAAAAATAACAACAAAAACAACAATAGAAAGCACAAAATATAAAATTATAAAGAAAAGAAAAGAAAATTTCTTATTAATAAAAAAAAAAGGAAAAAGAAAATTTATATTTCTTTATTAACAAAATCCAGTTATTATGCATTTGATTAGCTTTTGCTAAATTTAAATAAGAAAATAACTATATGTATGTATATAAGTGAGTAGCTTTTACAAAAAAATAAAATAGTATAATAATAAATGAGGAAAAAAGCAGAAAAACAAATATATATATACATATTTTTTTTACCCTCATTTCGGCTGCCATTTGGAATGAAATTTAAATGCGACAGACCTAGCATCTAATCTTTTCTAGTGTTTTGTAACCAATTTTTATTAATTTTTTTTTGCTTGTTTTTAGTTTTTATTTTTTTTTTTGGCATATGCTGTATTAAAAATTTCTTTATAAAATATGAAAAAATTTCAATTGTGAATGAAACATGTTAAAAGTCAAGGCTATTCTTATTATACTAATAGGTTTGTTGTTACTATTCCTATTGTGCAGAAGTTTTAAAATTATTAATATTAAATCGCAAGAAAAGAAAAACGTGCAAGGTTAACCGAACTGAGTTAATAATCATACAACATGATGATTAATTATGCTAATAATTTATAATTAATTACTATTGAAATAATAAATCAATTATTGTTTCTAAGAAAAAAGCGAAAAAGAAAATAAAGAAATTTTTACTTTAGAATAAAAGCAAAGAACACAAGAATATATTTTCTTATTGGAGAAAAAAAAGTGTTGATTTAATATTATGACTCAAGGGCTTTTAAATTATTATCGTTCATTAATTTTTTTTAAAGACGATATTTTACAATACGAATAAAAACGATTTCATTTTATTGTTTTTATTATTATTTTTTATGATGTTAATTAGGAAGTTATTGTTTAATCGATATTTTTTAATTTTCTATTCGCTGTAACTACGCTAAAACTTTACAGACAATAAATTACACTTTTCTCTGTTAAGGAAAGAGAAAATAAACACACATCATCAAAAATAGTTTTATTTAAATTGTAAAATAAAAACAAGCCAAAATATTAAAGAATAATTTTTATAAAAAAATATTTTTTTGGTAAAACAAAACCGTTGTTAAAAGGTATTTATGAAAATAAGTAATTATGTTAAGCAATTTATAAAAGTTTTCATATTTACAACGCTTATTATAATTAAACTAATGTTAACAAAGTACTTTTATAGTTTTTATATCATGTTAACATAATTTCTTAAGTAATTTTAAGAAGAGGAAAAAGAAGAAGATGAGGTAGAAAAATAAAGATTATAAAAATTACAATGTAAAAGCTCTTTTTGATCCCTTAAAAATATATTTTTTTTTGTGTTTGTATGCTTGCTGATTGATTACAATGTTTTCATGTTTTAATAGTAAAATAAAGAAGAAGAAAAAAAACATTACATACTTTACAAAATTTGTATACATAATTGTTTGGCAATAAAATAATCAAACAATTAACAAGAAAATTATCTACAATAAATAGATTTATGAATTTATAATAAATCATCATATTTACATGGGTAAATAGTCTTCCGACAAATAATTGTGGCTTGAGTTGATGCTTTAAATAAGATATTTAACTAAATCCCAATAAATAAATTGAAAATGAAAGATACAATATTTTCTGTGTTAATTTTTTGATATGAAATATTGTTTTGTATCATCAAAATTGCATCAATTTTAAATATTTAAATAAAAATATTTAATTTATTAATTTAATCAAATATCACCATATTATTATTCTTTTCATTTCTATATAAGAAAAATATATCTCTTTATGCATATTATTAGGAAAAATAATTTACACGTTCTTAGTATAATTTATTCTCTGAAGAATTCGTATTATTTTCATGGATAAAAATTAGTAAACTTCTTTCGTACGAATAGTATTTATGACTGAAAACTGTTAAAGCTTTATAAAGTTTATTCACTCTCTTGATAAAAATTAACTTACGTTCCACAAATGATTCAGTCTAACAAAATTTTATAACTCTTGAGCATACAACGTATTTTACACAGCATCTATTACGCTTGCGTTTTATTTAATATTACAAAAAAAAATAAGCATAATAAGTATAAAAATTACAATTATAATAAACAGTTATAAGTTTTATATGCTGTTGTATATGTATTTTAATTATAATATAATTAGAAATATAGAAACAAATATATATATATACATATATAAATGAATTACACGGATATTATTTATCTGTAGCCACTTTAAACTAAGCACAAAAAACACAATTTTATGCTTTATATTTAAAAAAAAACTGTTTTTTGGATGAGTTTAAAAGTAAAACTTTCATCTTCTTTGTTTTTTGCATTATAAACTATGTATATAAGGTACTAGGTTGAAAGCTAAATAAATTATACAGAGTTTTTTAATTTGTAAATAGTGAAAATATTAACTAAGTAGAGCTTTTAATAGGAATTTAACATTAATTATTAGTTAGAGAAGTGCAAAAAACAATTAAATATTATAATGTTATTTTAATTGAATTAAATTTTATTAAAATAATGACAATAGTTAAATTATATATATATATTTAAGTATATAGTTATAGTTTAGTGTAAATTATGAAAGTATTAAAATACCGTATAATATTCATGAAATATTTTTTTATTATTTTGTCTCTTATAATTTATTATATCTGTATAATCTCATTAAAGCTTACAGTTAGTAAAATAAACAATACATTCATTTATATACAATTTTAGTATGTTTATTATTTTGATTATTGATAATGTTATTTTGTAATATGAAATATAAAAGATAAGTCCAAATAATAGAAACAGAAACAGAAAAACAATAAAGAGCAAACCATAACATTATATTCCCAAAGAAATTAGATGAAACGTGACTAGTTTTTTATTCTATTTCATTTAATTATTTTTTGATTATTGTCTTAAATATTATTTATTATGATAAACCTACATATTTTTTTGTTTTCATTATTATTATTAATAATTCATTTATGTTTTGATGATTAAGTATAATTTATTAATTAAGAAAATGTTTACTGTACAATTTTTCAAACATTTTTAGAGTTAATTAATATTTAACGTAATATAAAAATTATTTTGTTAAATAATTATTTATTTTTAATAAATACTAAACAACTTGCTATAAATTTTGATTCAAAAAAACAGTTTAAAATAGTATGTATTACTCTCTTATATATTTATTATTTATAAAAACAAATTTCTAAATAATTTTATTACTGTGTTACTTTGTAAATTATACAAAATAACCAAATACATGTTATTAAAAATAAAATAATAATAGAAATAATAAATAAACTATAAAGTACCGTACAAAATGTCAGAAACATAAGATGAAAATTATTATAATTATAAAAAAATATAAGATGAAAATTACTATTTTATTATTATAATAAATATAATTACTTTTAATTTTGTTTATATCTTATACATATTTATAAACATTTAAATAATATGAAAATACGTCTATATAGAACAATAAATATCAAAGTAAAACACGTTGATCAAAAACATCATCAACTATAATGAAAAATGTAACACAAACATGCAATATTAAAGAAATTATTTCCGACATAAAACATAAATAAAACAAGAAAATATAATAATTATCATTATTTTTATATACATATTATATTATAAGTTTAAATAAATGCATTTAAAAGTTTTATAATTAAAATAACAATTTTTCTTTTTAATTAAAAAAGCTTTTCTTTTTGTTTTTTTTTTTTTTTTTATTAAATTCCTTCGCAACAATTAATAAATAAATAAAATAAAAAATATAAAAAAATAAACGAGTTAGCATAGCTCAGAATTATATAAACTCAGTAAAAAAGGAAAAAGTATTATTTTTCACTATTATAATGGGAGAAAAAAATTAGAAGAAATTTTTTTTCTGAATTATTCTCTGGTAAAAACAAAAAAATCTTAAGCTTATTCGGCAAAATGAAAAAAAAGAAATTCGGCAAGAAACATTGTTACAATAAGCAACAACAACAGCAATAGTAACAAAAAAGCACAATAATACAAAGAAAATTAATTTAGATTAATATAAAACATGAAATTGATGCGGGTGGAGAAATATACATAAATTAGAAATGATAAGAACAATAAACATGGAATTTGGTTTTTTTTTCTGTTATTTTTTACTATTGAAAATGAAAAATAACAGAGAAGAAAGCTCTGTAGACTAAAAGTAACTGTACAATACATATTTTATAATTTATATGTTAATTTGATGTTATAAAATGTTTATGGTAATTTTGCATACAAAAAATAAATAAATAAATAAATTATTTTAATGAGATTATTACAATTTTCTTCTCCTATTCAATAAAATGTTTTTTATTTTGTTATAAATAAAATGTATAAACGTTCGAAGTCAATAGACTATGTACATGGATTACATACATGATAAATTTGAATTAAAAATTATTTGTTAATAGCAACGATAATTAGTATTTTATTTTATTTTTATCCATTTCATTTCGTTTCGTTGTTATTATTAATATTCAAATTTATTTCATTATTAAACATAAGTTTAAGTTCACAGAGTTAATAAACATCTAATTACAATGCGATCAACGATTCATTTTAATCAAATTCATATTCTGTGAAAATAATATTTGTGGTTTGTTAAAATAAGCCAAATGATCTTATTTTTTATTATATTTTTTACTTTTTATTTATCATTTCTATTATGTAATAATAATAACTTTTCTAACCTTTATTTCAGTTTTGTTTCTTATATATTTTTCTTAAAAAATAAAAATACATTTCTCTTTGCAAATTTAAATAAATAAAATTACTCTACCGAAACATCTATATCCCTTATTGTTTTAATCATTGATCTGCAAATAATTGGGGTTTAAAGATATTATTTTAGTATACTTAAGTGATTATTGTTGTGAAAAAAATAAATAATACTATTCAAATAAATATTTTTTTTTAATGCAAATGATATCAAATATTTATATATTTTTATTTATTAATTATGCAACATTTTACTGTTTATATTTTGTATAAAATTAATTTCAAAACTTGCAACAAATGAACCGTTGACTGTGCAGTTTTTTATTTACTCTTTACAAATATACAGTACATGGGAACATACATTAAAAACGTTAATTTATGGGTCGTTATGTTACAGAACCGAAATAAATGTTTATAAAATTCACAATAAATCCTGCAAAGGAAACATTTTGTTCTTTCTTTTTTCAGTGTTTCGTTGCTTTTGCTTTCTTTTTTAAGTTGTACAAAAGTATAGAATGTACTACTTCATATAAGTAAATAATAATAAAAAAAAATAAATAAAATAAAAACTTGAAATTATAAATTATAGTCATGTATTGTCTTGATTTTGGGTTTGTTTAATAATTTACATTTTATTTTAATTTATTTTTTCTATATTCTATATAAAAGGGCAATAAAATTCGTAACATGTATGGTAGAGCTTTGATAACTAATGACCTATATATGTATTGTGTTGGTTATAAATGTTACATATTTTATCAATGGGATAAAAAATATTGTTATTATTATTATTATTATTAATATTATTATTTACATTTTATGGCGCCAAATTGTCTTTAGCAATCTTTTTATTTTGCTTGTAATTTATTATTAATATAAATAAAATTTGATTATATCATTTACAATTTATAAATATAATGAAATTCAATAAAATAATAATATAAATATTAATATACAATAAATGTAATTAATTAACTTTGAGTCGTATATATTCTATTAAAATTCAATAATAATTTAATAGTTAAATAATTTAAAAAAGCAGTTATGTAGCTCATTACTTAAAACGTAATACAGAAACGAATAAACGAATAAAAATAAAAGTTAAAGCATTTTAAAAACCCATAAACATGGCAATAAATGTATTGTTCCACCTTGCTTATTTTGTTATTAAATGACATATACAATTTAGAATTTTAAATTTGAATATATTATTTATATATTATTTATATAGAAGCACACAATATTTATTTATTTATCTAAATACTTTGAATTTATATTATACGCCTATTTTGATTTTCTGCTCTGTGATTTTGAAATAAATTATTGCAAAAAACCACAAATGTTTCTGGAAAAATATCTCACATAATTTTAATTTTTCATGTGTTATGAATATGTAAAAAAAAATTATGTATTTATTAAAATAATTAATTTATTTATTTAATAGAGATAGAATTGATGTTGTCAGTTTTTTCTTTATAACAAGTTTTCAACATGAATTAAATTCATTTATAACAAACAGTCGATAAAAGGGTCGTAAAGCATTCGTCTTGAGTGTAGTAATCAATGTATGATAGCAGTAATTCAACAAAATCTTATCGTAGGCCTGTGATTTTTTGATTTGTGTTATCTTTAACTCAAATATCATGGCATATATATGTATATTTATATAACCTAATGTAGATATTTTTTTTTCTTATAAAGTTTTCAGCATTATAGAGGTACTACAGATAAGCAAATGTTACAGAACCTTTATTGAAGATAAATTATTGTTAATATATATCTATAATGTATCTTGAAAAACAATTTTTTATTTGCTATTTTGTTTTCTATACGATTTTTCTATGTACAATCAAAAATAATTCAACAATTAAAAGTATAAACTTAGTTATTTATACCATTATAAAAGATTCTTGAAAACTTTTATACATAAACAATTTTCGTAAAATAACATAACGTACTTTCTTATTATTTTAATGTTTAAAAAGAAATAATTTCACTTTATATTTTAAATATTTTCAATATTAACCCCGATGCCTTAAGCGTTTAATCTTGCAATTATGCAATAATGTTATTCCAGCAACAGGCAGATTTTATTAATTATAATTGGCTATAATCCATAATTATTATTTATTTATTATATACTTCGAATATTTAGCCGATCATTAATATTTTTTTTATTATTAAAACTTTATAGAAAAACCAAAAAAAAAATTTAATTAATTAAATTAAAATTTAAGCACTTTCGATAAAAAAAAAGCTGTTGAAATATGAAAAAACACTTGTTATTAAATCATAAAACCTTGCACAGTGATTGTAAAATTAAAAAAATTTCGCTTTTTTATAATAAATTACGCTTATTTTGCTATTATATTAGTCACGAACAATAATCGAGATTTAAATCAAAAAAAAAATTAAATGTTTATTAATTTTAAGACAATTAAAGTATTAACTAATTATTAAAGATTATTTATAATCTGTAATAGAATTCTTTTTAGCATACAAATAATTAATTTACAGAAGATATTATGAATAGAAATGTATTTTCAGCCAGTATTATTATTATTATTTCTATTACTGACAGTTTTTTTTTCAAGTATTATCAAAACATTACATCTTTTTAAATTGTTCAAATGAATATAAGTCTGCTCCATTAACAAGAACATTTGTATTATTTGAATATTATTTGGGTCTGATTTTATCTACTTATGTTTTTTTTTCTGGTTCAATAAATTTTAATTTTTACAACCTTCATCATATTTAACACATATGTACATTGCACATTAGCGTGAAAATCAGAGTGAAGTGTGAAAATTACCTTTAACTTTCATAAAATATTTAAAAATAAAAAATAAACTAATGGTTAACATATCAGATAATAATTCTATTATTATTATTATTATTATTGTTATTGTTATTATTATAACTTAAGTAATTTCAAATAAAATTTCATTATTACGTTAAATATTTTTATTAGATATTTAAGTATATCGAGCGAATCATATATGAAGTGAATACTTAAACGTTATTAGAAATTAAAGGAACAAGAACATAGAAAATTGTATCAAATATTTGATGACAATTAATGTTTGTTTATAAAACAATTTAAATCCATAGGGTAAACAGTATTATTATTATTATAAGCAGAATATTCAAAACTTTATTAACAGAAAAACTATTTTGCAAAAATAGGGCAATGATTAGATTTTGTTTCTTTTCTTTCATTTATTTTTTGTTATAAAAACAGTTAAAACGACGAGAAAATCCTTGAAATCCAGATTATTATAAATATATGCATAAGTGTAATTTCATGTTTCACAAATTCATAAAATGCTAAATAATCAAAAATAAATATACAGAGAATAGATGTATATATAGAGCAAACAAGAAGACAACATAATTGACGCCCTAAATAAAAATATTGTGCGTTTTTTTTCCCTTATTTTTATTTTTATTTATCTAACTAATGGATTTCTCTTTAACTAAAGAAACTGCTAAATTATTGCATCTATAATATTGTAAGGCATACATATTTAAGCTTTTTATTATTTTATTTATTTATAACATAATAACAGTAGTAAACTGAGTAGTTTTCATTTATTTATCATCCTAAAAAATAACTCAATTTTTGGGTGAAACGACTGATATAATAAATTAAATAAAAATCCAAAAAACTATTGCTATGAAAATAAAAATAATAAAAAAGAAAAGCTTTCGAAATTCAATTTATTTTAATTAATTGAAAAGAATAACCATAATGGAAATTAAAAAATAATTATACAAAAAAAAAATAAAAAATAAATAAATATTCTTAATGCGATTAAAACATTATTTCGGTTTCGAATATTCTATAATAAATTAAGTGATTACATAAATTGCCCAGTCTCTCAGCTAAATCCATAAAATTAATTTGTAAGCCAATCTACTTTGGTTTAAATTGTTTTTTTTTTATTGTAAATATATATACATTCTGGATTTTATAATACCAAAAATACATTTACGTGTTTTATTGATAACAAATAATGATAAAAAAAATGTTTATACATATACATAGAATATGTATAAATAGAATAAAAATTATTACTCATTGAATTATTGTGCTGATGTTTTATGTTTATATTTTTTTTTTATTACATAAACATTAGCTAATTATTTTCGTTATCACACCATGTATTGATGAAAACTGACAAAAAAAAATCAATAAATCTCACTGATTAAATGTTTAATCTTACCCAGCGACCAGGTTTTATCTTTTATTTTAATTAGAAAACGAAAAATGCAAAAAAAAAAAATAATATAATAAAAAATTATTTAATTGTTATTTTGAAAAGCTTTATTATTACATTGTTTTTATTTTTATTTAAACAAAATATTTAAACGAATTTCATCGAAAACTCAATGAAACAATATTTAAATTTTGTTTAATTTTACTTTAAAATTTAAATTAACTGTAGGCTTATTTGACTGTGGATTAAAGTTAGAAAAGATTTATATTTCAATATTATTATTATTTTTATTATTTTATAATTATTATTTTTTGCTAAGAATAGCTAGAATTTTCCGTTTTTGTATATAATTATTGTCTAAATAAATTTAATTAAGCAATTATGTAAATCATAGTGAATATATTTAAATAGCAAGTTTTTTCGGTTTTATTTTATTTTTCCTTACAAAGTTTTTGCCGCTGCTTATATAAATGTAAATAATAATAAAAATAATAATAATAATAATTAAATATTTATATTGCTTTTTTTTATTATAAAAACGAGCGAAAAGTAATAATCATAATAAAAACGCGAAACTACTCTAGGCGATTATCAGTGAAAAGTTGAATGAATCACTTTCAGTTCATAAATTAAACTTTATTAAATAACATTCGTAGGAATTTCTGTTCTATATTAATATATTTTTATTTTTGTCGTGAATAGAATTGTATTTATAATAATAAATGGAAAAATTCACATTGAAAATTTTTTCCTTTATTATAGTTACACTTTTCACTAGCACAATAGTCTCAAATTCTGGTAATTGATATTAAAAATTTTGTGAAATTTATTTAAAGTAAAACAAAAAATTAAATCAATATTTATTTTAAATTGTGTTGTTCGTCTTATTTAAGACGCAGATCAAAACCAATTATCAGTTTCTCAAAATGTTGATAGTAGATTAAATCGTGATTTATCTTCAAGAGCGCAAAATACTGATTACTTCAATCTAGGTCAATCAACATTATCAGTACAGCTAAATAAAAATCATCTTAATAAAAATATCGCAAAAAATATTATATTATTCATTGGTGATGGTATGTCAATATCAACCCAAGTAGGAGCTAGAACTCTTAAAAATGATGATGAAGAAAGTACTTTGTCATTTGAGCATTTTCCTTACACTGGTATTGCAATGGCAAGTAAAAAGATTGATTTTCATTATAAATTTAATATTCCATTACATAATTTTGTTTATAGACAAAATGTGCGAGCACAGACGTATCAGAATCAGCATGTACAGCAACAGCATATTTATGTGGAGTTCAAGGTAACTTAGGAACAATTGGTCTTAAATCTACTGTGTCCTATCTTAACTGTCTCGAACAGAATAATACAGAAAATCATACTGAATCATTAGCAGCGTGGGCACAAAATGCTGGTAAAAGTACAGGTGTGGTTACAACAACTGATATAACAAGTGCTTCACCAGCTGGTGTCTATGCTCATACCGCAAATCGTTATTGGTTTAATGATCAAGATGTTATTAGAACCGGTAATGATCAGAATGTTTGCACTGATATTGCGCGGCAATTAATCGAAAGTTCAGTTGGCCATAAATTGAATGTCATATTGGGGGGTGGCCAATCCCAATTTTTACCATTAACCGTTACTGATAACAATGGAAAACACGGAAACCGGGGCGATGGAAGAAATTTAATCAAACAATGGCTATATAACCACAAAAACAATAATTGCAAATTTGTTCAGACCCGTAACGAGTTGTTGAATGCAAGTAAAATGTTAAATTTAAATAATAAAATCCGAAACTATTAAAAAGATATTTCTTTTACAGATAACAAAGAATGAAGAGTATATCTTTGGGTTATTTAATTCCCTGGATATGCGTTATCATATGGATAATGTCAAGAAAGAAGAACCTACACTTGATGAAATGGTTAACATTGCTGTAGATATTATGGAGCAAAATGAGAATGGATACTTTTTATTTGTTGAAGGTTTTAAAAAACAATTCTCTTGCTTGGTATTATGTAAATGTTTTTACTTAGATGATTTTTAACTGATAGGAGGTCGAATTGATCATGCACATCACGGTGCGAAACCCGTTAAGGCTATTGACGAAACGATAGAGCTTGAGAAAGCAATAGATCTGGCAAAAAAAAGAACAAACGACAATGAGACGCTGATTATTGTTTCTGCAGATCATTCACAAACAATGATTATATCAGGGTATAGTAAAATCGATAGTGATACATTTTACGATAAGAAGCGTGATGGATTAAATAATGTACCATACTCTACAGTCGTTTACGGTAATGGTATAACACGTGATAACACTAATGTTGAGCAAAAAATATTACAGCATTTTACTGAGATTGATAAGGTAGATATTTTTATATTCTCTAATTTAATAAGTTTCCATAGAGTAATTTCACTAATAATTATTATTAAAGGATTATAAGGCTCCTGTCGCTGTTCCTGTAGATCCAAATACATATGTTCATGGCAATGATGATGTCGGTGTTTATGCTAGCGGTCCATGGGCGCATATCTTTACAGGACTTTCTAAACAAAGTTTTATACCGCATGGAATGGCATTTGCTGCTTGCATTGGCAACGGAAGAAAAGCTTGCGATAATAATTATTCATAAAAAATTAGAGATTTTTTTTCCATTAATTGCCACAGATATATTATTTATAAGATATCACGTTTTCTATTAAAAATTTCAATATTTTAACCAAAAAATAAAATAATTTTCAAATAAGGTTTTCAGATTTATTTTTGACTGATTTTTTTTTTTGTTATATTAAAAAAAAAACGACACATTTTCCGCCCCAGCATATAATTGAAAAAGCTTATATTGTGTGTGATGCATTTGTTTTTCGTTATTGTTATCGGTGCTTTTCTTTGTTTTATTATTTTACTCAATTTTTCAATTTCAATAACAAGAAATGTATGTACATTACTGAATAAACATGAATAACATTGATTATATTTCTCGGTTGTTTTATTTTATTTATTATCGACGAAAAAAAAAAATATATTTTTTTGACGTAGATTCTCATCATGATTTATAAAACAAAAAATATATAAATATGGTTTTGCACCGAAAAATTTACAACAAGATGCAAAAACCATTACGAAAATAAATCTTTCAATAAAAAAATCGACTAACAACTGTCTAATCACTTCACAACATAAATTTATATTTTTTCTTTATCAATATTATTTAATTATTTTTCTTTCTTTTTTATTTTGTAATAAAATATTTTAAAAATATATATATAAAAATCATACAAATCGTGACAATGATATAAAATTTTGATTAAATTATGACCAATTTGTAATGAGAAAATGTCAAGACAATTATATAACTTTAGGCGAAAGCAATTTATTTTTGAGTGTAGACAATCTCGTCAGACAGTTGGATTAATAATGATCATTATCATTTTTGTGTAAAGTATTTTTTAATTTTTATAAACATTAAATAGCGATAATTTTTTTTATAGCTTTAAAAAAAAAAATTCCCGTATAAAAATATTAACGAATGCTTTTAATATACTTTAATGTGAATAATTTCTTTTTTAAAGTTCGAAAAAAAAGCAATAATGATGCTTTTACGGGCACTAAAGTAATACATTAGATGAAAATGCGTTTTCTATTCATGATGATGCGTATAAAATATGAGAAAATTATTGCAAATAATACATAAATTATTATAAAAATGACTACAGTATGTAAAATGTCTATTATTATTTACATTTTTTTTTTTTTTTTGCTTACCATTTCATAATTTTAAGTAAAAACTATTTTGAAAAGTATTCTAGTTAAGTAGAGTAAAAACCAAGCATATGATTTGGTTAAAAATGTATGCTTTAAATATATATATATATGAGATAAAGATATTTTCAAATCTATTGTGCTTCATTTTGCATGTTGATTGTTATTTCGCCTTTATACGATGTTCGTGGTCTGAATTTTTTCTTTTTCACCTTTATAAAAATTATTTACATTTATAACAAAAATAACAACAATATAATATATTGACAGAATATGAACTGAAAAGATGAATATTTTTGTTACAGCTAGTATATTGTTATGAATAAGTAATAATCACGAAATAAAGTAGAAAAAAAAAGGATGAACAAAAATATTAATAATTATATATTTTAGGCAGGCATTTTTACGTAAGAAAAATCATTTTTTTTTTTCAATTAAAATATATAAAAAAAATTAATTTCAAAATACTCATATTAATTTATATTTTTCAATTAATTTCGTAAGAAAAACAAAAAAAAACGGTCCTTACTTGTGAACGATTAATGAATTTTTAATTTTTACGTGAATTATATAAGTATTTTCTGTTACAGTTCTGCAGATTAATGTTGTCGTCACGTCACTGGATAATGTATACTTTTTTTACGCATAAATGAAAATAAATACAAGAACGAAACAGTATTTGATTATGCTAATAATAAAACCAGAAGAGCATCCACAAGCCAAAAAAATAATTATTATTATTACTATATACATATATATATATATATATTTATTTTGTTTTATTTAAAAATCCAAAAAATAACAAAACGAAAGGTCAGTTAATTAAGGTTTAAATGTTCATTTTAATTTGTATGATATTAAGAATTCAATTTAATACTTAATTTACATAATTTAAAGGAGTTTATTCAAAGCACTTACTTTTTATATATATATTAATAAAAAAAAAGCCGAACAGAACAGAACAATTTAGTCATTTAATTGCTACAATCGGTGATAAAAATTTATCTAAGTTATAAAACTAAAATGTTTTTGTTTTTGCCTCACTTTAAAATCAAACATTAGTAGAGAAACAAGCTTTTATTTTTAATAAAGAAATTAAAGCTGTTAAAACTACACATCAAGATAATAAGATGTTTTAATTTCTGCTTTTCTAATCTTTCGACATTTTTTGAGTTACAATTCCTTTAAGGAGAAAGTTTTTTAAATTTAATTACGCTATTTTTAATTCTATTTTCATTTGGTCCTAATCAAATAAATAAACGTTAAATATACTGCTAACAGATTGAAAATATGTATACCATGTTATGTTACAAATAATAATAATAATAATTGTAATAAACAAAGAAATTTATTTAAATAAATATTTATTTTAAGAACAAAAGAGCAAAATTAATATGATTAAAATTTTCTAATAACAATTAAATAAAAAATATACTTCAGGCAAAAGTGTGGTTAAAACTGAATATTACTGTATACAACTTTTAGCTAACTAAAAAACAAAAAAATGTTGTCAAAAACATAAATTCATTATTTCATATAAATATTATAAATGTAAACGATACATCCTAATAACAAACTTCATGTCAACATGTTAATTAAGTTAAATTAAATATAATTTAAATAATAACATAAGAAAGACTGAGTATAATGTTTAGTCATATTTGTAATTTGAGTAGAGAGTGTCATATCGCATCACTTTAAATTTATAATTTACATATGATACAATGTTAAATATACTATATTTATTCAACACAAAATTATAATGTTTAAATACTGTTTTTGATTAATAAATATTGTGTATATTCTTCTTCGTTTTTTTACTTTTTTTTGTGCTATAAATATATATACCTTTGTATTCACAAATATGTTAAACTTAATTTTCTTTTTTTTTTATATATATAATTTATAATAAATCTATTTACTTTTCGAGAAGGTCGATGGTTAATTATAATTAGTCGTTTATAAATTGTTATGTTTATCTTTGAACAACATTTAATTATATAAATAAATACAATAAATTTTAAACAGTCTATGAACAGTATAAATTAAACTTTAAAGTTTTAAACATAAACGAGACTTTATTATTTATTGTATTAAACAATGGTATATACACTGTACTGTATTGGACATCAAATATCAAGCATTTTGTTTATTAACAATAAGTAGGTTGTACTAAACTGCATTTATAAAATACATGGTTTTTTGGGATGTTATTTTATTATAATTTTAATTAAGTTTAAAGGTTAATGAAAATTTTATTTTTTTTAATTTAAAGAATATATTTGATTGAAATTTTAGTGAAAAAAAAAACCAACTGTGTTTAAATATTGATTCAAACTCAGTATAGTATTATTTTGTTAAATAATTGTTAATAATCAGAATAATTAAAATTTCAGTTATATCGATCAATAAAACAGTTAATAAATAATTATTATATTAATGTATTTTATGCTATATCTCCGCTACTTTTCATACATGTCTGTATATAATTGCATTGTTATTTAAAAAAAGATGAAAAACTGCAAAAGATAAATCGTTTAAAACATTAAAATAAATTGCGTAATTTAGTATAATGTATTTAGCAGCTATTTTTCTATTCTTATGAATAATTAAATAGTAATAAATACTTATGTGCAGAACACTGTGCTTTATTACAGTATATTTTATTTTTTCACATTAATATAAAAGAAAAACATCAATGCCAAACAGATATATATATTTATATTTTCAGAACTTTTGATTAAAAATAAAGAGAAATAATAATTAATTAAAAATTAAAAAAAAATACATTTGAAATTATTTTTTTAATAATAAATTTTTACTTTGACAAAATAAAATGAAAGAAAAGATAAACGAATTTTTAATTTACCGTGAAACGAGCAAATTCATTACTTGAATGAGCTTTGTGTAAAGTTTTCGCAACGTAAAAAAAAAAAGAAGAAAATAATAATAAAAATAATATAGCTAGAATATAAACGATAATAAACATGTTCTTAGAGTAGCTGTTAAAATTCCATTTATTGATTATTTGATAACAAAAATAAAGTGTATATAAAAAGGTGTTGCTGTTAAAAACAAAACCAACGAACCAACCAACAATATAAAAAAACACACCAGAAAGCTCAAATAAATGCAAAGGGTCACACTTTACATTGGGATACCTTTGTTACATTATATTCACTTCATCCCCTTATTGAAAAGTAGAAAACTTAAAAACTCTTCACTAAAGAAGATGATGAAAAAAGCAAAGTAGAAAAAAAATGAAAAACATTTTTTATTAGAATTGATTTTATATAAATTTTCATATTCTTCATTATAATAAAAAGGGTTAATCTTGAATTTTAGAATATATATTTATGATTAAAACTTATAGAAATGTAGAAAATGCCACAGGTTGTAATCCTGAAGATTCATTAAAAAATAAATTTTTATTTAACATAAAATTTTATTAATGATGCACTTTAAATCTTATTTAATGTATCCTTTTTATTTTATCCTTTTACATAATTTATTCAGTCTCTAAAAGAGATTAAAGGTGACTTTATGTCACAAGTAGTATTTGCTTTGTTTTTTATTCACAAACGATATAATTGATGTATTTTAAGCATCAAGAAAATCAAAAAAATAAATAAAGCAGAAAAACAGTTTTATTACCTTTTATTGTCATAACTTGAGAAATAAATTTATTTTAATGACAAAGTACGTTTGTACATTCGACTCAGCCAACCATTATGACGAGATAAAAAAATCATTCTAAAGCTTAAATTTATATAAATGTGCATCCTTCTTTTCTGCTTATGCTTAATTTTATTATTATTGAAAATAATTGATATTGATATTAATTTTCTTTTATGAAAATAAATGAAGAAATTTCATATTAACAATGCAATAATTTCTAAAATATTTATCTAAAAATTATATGCTTATTCATGCAGCTTTTTTCATTTTATTGTTGTGTAAATTCATTAGATAAAATTTTATTGAATATTTCTTACATCATGTTATGCATATTTGACAAACAAAATTCTCTACATTTAACAATTAGATAAAATGCATAATGAAAATTTTTAATTAAATATTTACAAAATATATATATATGTATTATAATAGAATATTCACTTTATATGTAAATTGTATATAAATTCTAAAGATTTACCTTTGCCAAAGAAAAACCCATTGATTATCAAGCAGCACATAGATATAAATAACAACTGTGACAATCAAAGATTTTAATTTTGTCTTTATTTTAATTAAACTAATTTTTTGTCTTATTTATATATTTATTACGAGAATATTGGTTAATGAAATTTATTATTTTGACACATTTTTCGCTGTTTTATTATTCTTAATACAGAAAAAAATCAAAAAAGTATTAAAAAGTCTTTCATTTTTTCTTTCTTTTTTAATAGAAAATCTTTAAAAGATTTTTATTATTTATTTTTTTTTTATTTATTCAATGTTTAATAAGTCAAATAAAGGCAACAATAAAGTTTATATGAAAAAACGTACATATATAGAGTTTTTGTCAGTAATTCTACGCTTGTCAGTACCATATTATAACTTCTTGAAATGGACATTTATTATTATTATTATTCACTTTATTTTATTTTATTCTCTTTTAACATACTAACCAAAGTTTTATTATAATTTGTATTCTCAAGTACTTATTTTCTTATATAGAAGATTCAACACAATAAAAAAAATGACTAATAGTAGTAAAAAATTGTTGAACAAAAAAGATTAATAATAATAGTTTTGAAGAAATGTAAATACCAAAAAAAAAAGGATAAAACATTTTTCTTTGATGTGTGACACCATAGAAAAGTGAAAACAATGATTTCTTTTTTATTATTATTTATATTAAAAGTGCTTAATAAATATTTAATAATGTTTTATTTAAAATTTATAATTGTATGTATATATAATAAAACAGTGATCCAACGCATAATAATAATAATAATAATAAAAAGCAATGTAAATAGGTTATAAAGGGAAAATTCCATAATAAATAAATAAAATATCTTACTTTAATACCAAAAAAAAAAAATAAATAAATAAAAACCATAATACAATGTCTTAAAGACTAAACAATGCATAAACCCTTATTTATTATCTTTATCAAAAAGTAGCTCAACATTACAAATAAGAGATAACTAAGAAATAAAAATGAAAAAAAAAGAAAATTTTATAACATTCATCACACTGAAGAATTTTTATCAAAACAAATACGCATACACACACTAAAAAGCTTTAATGTAAGTAAATTTATAAAAAGAAATTATTATTATTATTATTATTTATCTGGTATGAGCCATTGTTATAACGTATTTGTGTTATCAAAGGTACCAAGTTCAAATCAGACTCGAAAATAAATTATTAAAAAACAGAAACACAGTAATCCATCTCACCCTAAAGCATTATTATTATTTCAACATAAAAGCATTGCCGGTTAGTAAATTTAAATTATTCTTCATTTTTTATATTTATTTATTTATTTATTTATTTATTTATTATTTATTTTTTGCTAAAACAAACAAAAATCATTTATAATAAATTTCTTTAAATTAATTTTCTAAAGATTACACAAAGTTAAGTACATTTAAACAAAAAAAAAAGCTTCATTTCCGCTAAACAATTATATGATTTGTTGAAAGAAAAAAAAAATTGTAACCATCCAAATGCATTATAAAATATTAAAATTAATTTTTTATGTTTATATTCTATGAGCTTTTATGATTTATTTATTTTTATTTATTCAAATAACTTATTTAATACAGAAATTATTAAGGAGAAAAAATATATCCCTTGTCAGTGATTTACATTACTTATAAAAACATTGCTTAATGTCTGCTCTGTAATTCATAAACTTTACATAGTTGTTGAAAGCTTTATATAAGAAACTTTTCAGAGCATGAAAAATATTTTTCTTATCCCATTTTTTATTTTAAGCAAACTAAGTGACTAAATATCAATAAACAATGTTAAATTTTATAAAGAAAGAATAACTACAGTAAAAATCACAGATTACGACAATAGTATTGTCGTTCTTTCAAAAAAATTTACATTAATTTTCAGAAATTAAAGTTTAAAGAATGAAAAACTATATTTTATCACAAAAGTTATATGCAACTTTTTTTTGCAAAAACATATTTCTTTTAAAATTAAAATTTCATAAGCTATGCGCATTTTCTTATACCAAAAACATATGTCATAACATAAGAAAGGTTACATACATAATAAGTAAACAGATTGTATTCTTAAATCAATTAAATTGTCACTTTAATTAGGGGAAATATTAATATATGATCGCTTTACATCAAAAACAACAACCACAGATTTAAAATACACGATTAAATCATGTTAAAGTGATTAAATTGTAATTTTTACCGTATTAAATTATTATTATTGTTATTATTATAAATTTACAAAAAGAAAACAAATAACGAAAGTTTTTACCAAAGTTTAAACAATTTTCTTTTTTTCTTTTCTTGTTTGTTACTTGTTATTAGCTTTATTTGTGTGTTAAATAAATGAGCACAATATGCTTAACATAAACATAACGAGCAGAAGAAAAATAAAAAAGAAAAGAATATATATTGTAATTTGTTATAACAAAACTGTAGCAATGAATGCTTTTTTTTTTTAAGAGGCAAAAAGAAAATAGTTGTAAATCTCTACCAAAAAAAAAGAAAAGAAGAAAATTCACTTGAATGATTTATTAACAACGATGTTTTATCATAAATATTACTAATAGAAATGAAAATATCGAAAAATTTATGTATATTATTTTCTATGTTTTACGATAAAATTAAGATTGATTATTGTTCAAGAAGATTAACCACATATTAATTCAATTTAAAAAAAGCACAAGATTTATTATTTTTTAATAAAGAAATATATATATATATACATTACAAAATGATATATTAAATATATCATCTTATGGTGTTTGCCATATTGATAATTATTTCTTCATAAAGTTGGTGTTATTATTATTATTATTATTTTCTATGTTTTTATTTGTTCATGTTTAGTGGTTATTGTTTTTTGGTGAGTATGCAGGTGGTGATTAATCAGCTTAAATATACACGTAACATATTAATTAATTTCTATGTTAATTACAAGAAAATTTTTGGTATTCTTATAGTGCGTGGTGAAAATCAAATGGTGATTTTGTTTTCCTTTAACAAACTTTGTACCGTCTGGTTATCCATAGTGTATGTCAGTATTGTAAATAACCCACGCAAAATATTAATGATAAAAGAATAAGACATTTTACATGAAAATTAAACAACCCTTTATATTTGTCAAAATAAAAAAAAAATTAATTCATGTAAAACATCAGTGTTTGCTTTATAAGTAGCATATGTGGTATATGTTTTCGATTCATCTGGCTGGATACAACACAAATATAATTGAGTTCAAGCGTTTTATTAGGAATTATTTTAACTGTTCTCAATGAGTTAAATTGCTTCATTTTAATTTAATAATTTTATTTTTGCAATTAATGTTCAAAAATAAAAATTTATTTAGACAATAAAAAAAAAATTAAAGCTTAATTTGTTTTTAAAAAATATAATAAATAAACTTTACGACACAATTAAAATTTGTGTTTAAATAAAAATGCACGGAGAACTTTTCGATTTCGCAGTTATTAATTGAAAGCCAACAAATTAATTTTTCATAATAAAAAAAAAGGAGAAAAACGTGGAAACTTTTTTCATTTTTATTAAGCATAATCTTGTTGTTTTAATAAATAAAAAAAAGTTAAATGTTTTATTTATTTTCCGCGCATTAGGTTGTTTAAGAAATTCATTTTTCTTTGTTGGTTTTTTTTTTGCTTTACGTTTTCTTTTTTGGCTTTTAAGAAAACATGAAATTATGGCGTATTTTTTGAGCTTTTACTTTTTTTATATTTATTAGTAATAAAGGCAAAGAAAAAAAAAATTTTTTTTCTTTATATTTGTGTATGAATTCGTTGATTAAATTATCAAATTTTCGTTACTTTAACATATAATGGTATTATTTAACAAGTAAGAAAGAACGAAAAAAAAAACCTTTTTGACATATCAATTTAATTTTAATATACTGAAAAAACAGCAGAAACTCGAGAAAACACATAAAAATTGTTTTTTATGCAAAATAAAATATATTTCGTATAAAAATTAAATAATTCTTATTTATATATGTATAACAAAAATAAATAAATAATGATAATAATAGAAACAATTTTTCTAAATTTATTCAAAATATGTTTTTATTTGCTTTAATGTTTCTTTACATTATAATAAAATAACAAAAAAAAATGTTTTAAATTTACTTAAACGAGAATAGTTTGTTGTATTGTATCGTTAGTCAAATCAATACAATTTATTACATTAATAACTGATTGAAATCATATTTATAAAAATAAATAAAAAATTATAAATAATTGAAAAGAAAATATAACAAAACATAATGAATAATTCATAAATGATGTGGTATGATGGAAAGTATAGAGTTATTTTTTTTTTAACGCAACATACCAAGTTAAATAAAATGTAAAGCTATAAACTTATTATCCATTGAGACTTTGTATATTTTTTATTTATTTTCTTTCATTTCATGTATATTTAACTGCCCTTTGTCTTACCATGTATACATATTTAACAATCCTTTGAGACAATGAGACGATGTTATTTTTTTTAAAGTTATTCAATTTTATCAGCCTCATTTTGTGGTTACGCTATATTTATTGATGGTAAAAGTAAATTTAATTTTATTCAATAAATCTTTATCTATAAATTTTTACTCTTCAATCAACTATCAACATTTATTGATTTTTATTTAATTTAATTGTTATGATGCGGTATAATTGAATTGAATAAATAGAAAATCAACAAAATAAATCTTTTACGAACTTTTGATTCTTTTTTTTTTTTGTTAGAAAAATATTTTTTTACATAAATTTTCCACACAATAATTTTGTTAAATACAAAAATCTCTGCCAAAAAAAAAAGAAATGAGAAATATTTTAATTAATTTTCTTTAATACAAACACAGAAAGTACGAAGAAAAAAAATAAAACCTTATTTATAAAGAAAATCCATTTTTCTAATTACATTTATTAAAAATAGGATGATAAAATTCAATTATATTTGTTTACCAAGTGATCGTAATTTTATTTCTCTTCTGGCTAAACTTAAATATTTACTCAAATTTTAATAATGAATATAAGAAAATAAGTGCAAAAAAAAAAAGTATAAATAAATAAAAGTAAAACCATAGAAGTATAAATAAGCATAAAAAAATAATTTGGTTTTGTGGATGATTTTCATTTTTAAACTTTTTATCCGCTTGTCATTTTCTATTCTAGTTTTTTGCATTTTTTTTTTTATTAGTCATAAGATATAGGTTAGGGAAATTTTTATTATAATTAATAAATTTTGAAAACACTCAACTATTAAACGTTACTACTATAATAAATAAAAAAATATATATCTATAGTTACTCCTTTTCTTATAACTATCTAAAGAAAAGCTCATCATTAAGGATAGTTGTTGACGTTTTTAAGCCCGAAATCAAAAAAAAAAAAGAGAATAAAGACTTTCGGTATAGTTGAACGTTAAATAACAGTCAAAGTTTTTATGGTAATCCAATAAGAAACATAGCTTTTAAATAGACATATTTGTCACATAATCAATATGTTATAAAAAATACCCAAAATAAAGTCTTTATTTTCACTTTTATAACTCACTTTAACGCCATCGTTGATCCAAATAATTTATTATTATTAATATTATGAAGAAAAAAAGAATTAAAGAAATATGTCTTTTTTCTATTGTATTATTTTTTTTATGGTTAGGAAGCTATTTAATTAAACCATCTCGAAATAAAAAACGATTAAAAATAAACAAGCGAATAGTAATAATAATAAATAATAAAACCACCCACAAACAGAATTCGTTGTTTTACGTTTTCTTCTTTTATTTTTGCTCGTTTATTCTTTTAATTATAGCTTTATGTTTTTCGCCTGCTATAAAACAAAGATTCAAAAAGCACCGCAATAGATTTTCGTATTCTTTTTTTTTTCTTTTATTGCTACACAGTGGATTTTTATTTAATAATTTTCTATCGTTTCGTTGCTGTTGCTATTATTGTTGTTCTTTTTTTTCAGTTGTTATTTTGCTCTGAACTGAAAAAGCTCTTTTGGCAAAAATATTATTGAAACTTTTTTTTTTTTTTTTGTTGATAGACGAATTGTTAGTAGACAAGCTTTATTATTTATTTATTTTTGTTAACAAATTACACAATTACTGAATTAGAAAATGTACGTGAATTGATTATAAATATATATATATACAAAAAAAAATCATTTTCTATTTTAATGTCCATCTTTGTGTATATTAATTCTGATAAAACGTGATTTTTATTATTATACAAGCTTCACTATTCTATACAATATTATATTGTGCAATACACCCATCACTAGTTATGAATAAAAAATTATTATTATTATAATAATAGTATGGATAGAGTTTTTTTCTATGAATTGATAATCATTTTACGTTTGAATGAATTTTTTCTATTGGGTACATCGCACATATAAAATGGTGTATCATGGATATTTTAAAAATCAACAATTTTTATATTTAAGTGCAAACAAATATTGTCATGAATATTTCATTGTTATTTTGGACTTTATTCCTGTTCGTTGGGCATAATCTTTTATTGATGCTTTTTGAGATAAAAATAAATAAAGAAAGAATGTAAAAAAAAAAAAAAAACATTGAAAAACGAAAATAAATAGTTTCTTACATTTAATTAACTTTATTTACTTTTTGTTCTTTTTAGTTTAATTAAAGTAGTTATTTGTTCTGCAATTAATAAAAGAAAATTGAATGAAAATGAATACAAAAAAATCGAGAATATATCTTCTTCTTTAGAGATAGATATTCTGAATAGAAAATGTACTTTTTTGTGTTAACTGAAACTAAACACGATGAAAGATAAAAAAAAAAAAAACTTAATAAAGTTGAGCAAAAAAAAAACAAAATTAATTAAAAAAAAAAAACATAACATAGCAACATGTATATGCTAAACTGTATTTTTGCAAAAGAGAAGAAAAACCTAAACGTTTTTATAAGAATTGTTTCAGTGATGTAAACTACATAGACAGGACTATAATTTTATATTTTCTATTATATTTCATACATTTATAAGGTGATTGATTGGCAAATACAATCTATTATCAACTAATTTATCTAATGATTAATTTTGTATTCGATAAAAATATAAAATGTAATAGAAAAAAATAAAAATAAATACAAATCAACGGAATGATTGATAATTCTGTTAAATAAAACATTAATTTAAATTTATTTCTTCTTGGATTATTCTTTTCCTATATATTTTCTATAGAAATAATATGTTACGTATAATATCGATCCTTAGAGTATTTTATTATTACTAACCATTTGTTGATTCAACTTGTCAATACAATGATTTATTATTACTTAAATAAACCCAAAATTTTTTACAATTGTTTTCTAATTTTATTTTTGTTTACAATTAATTTTTAAATGAAAACTATCAAAAAAGTTTTCGTATTTAAAATATAATAAAGGATTATATTCCTTTAGAATAAGAGAATTAGAATAAAAGAACAAATAAAAAATTATTACTTTCTAATAATTGAGAAAACTAAATTAATTATTAAAAGTGTTTATATATATTATTATTATTATGATTATAATAAAAATAAAAATATATTTTCCTATATAGACAATCAAAACAATAAAAAGTTTTGCTTTTAACGCAAATCACTCTCTTACAGGAAAGGTTGTTGTGCTTTTGTGCTTTTATTTTGCAATATGAAACTCTTATTCTTCTTCTGTTTTATGTGTGTGTTTGTTTTCGTTTTTATTCTTTTATACGTTTATAAAATTGATTTAACTAAACGTGAATATAAACAAGAACCCATTTCAGAATGTTTTTACTCTCTTACATTTTTCAACCCAATTTTATTGTTTATAATATTCAGAATAATATATACAGTGAATTGTTTTTTGATAACAAAAACATTTACACACAAAAATAATAACTATAAGTTTTAGAAAGTTTTCGTATTGTAAGTTAGTATAAAACTATAAAAGCTCATGACTTGTTTCAATTAAAATAGGTTTTTCATTTTTGGTTATTGTTATTTCTTTGATTAATACATTATTTAATGATTATTCAACATTTGTGATAGAAATAATTTAAATTTATTTAATGGTTTCAGAATAAAAAATAAAGAAAGAAAAATCGTGTTTTTTTTTTTTATTTTTAAACAATTTAAACAAAATGTCAACAGAAATCCACCCACATATTATGTGAATTTGCTTGAAAAATACAAAAAACAAAAAAAAAATGATAAAGCTCTAAAATAAAATAAAACAATCGAAAAAATTCCAAGTATTTTATAGGAAACATGATAACCTCCTCCTTTCTCTTACTAAAATTTTTTTTACAAAAATATAAACATTCCATAAATGGTTAATGTACATTGTTATGAATTATTTAAAATAGCTTTTCTTTATAACATATTACTTTAAATAAATAATCTTGATAATAATAATAATATATGTTTCTGGTCATGTATATTTAATAATATTTTGATAAAATTTACATGTATGTATATAATTAAAGATTAAATAAAAATAATAATAAATTTTGTATATTCTTCAATTTATTACTTGTCGTCACCGCTACTAAATAACTCAGCCATATACACAATTATTATATAGGCGTATTTATAGTGAGTATTTCTTAGCATTTATCGAGCTTAATTAACGGTTATTTAACCACTAATCACTGTAGTGATGATAGGGAATATAAGGGAATATTTGACTAGCATCACAACAGGGAATATTTAATATTAGAATTTTCCATTGTAGCATCTAACGCTGGTATAAATAAAAAATCATAAATTCAGTCATATTAAATTTTAATTCAAAAAATAATTAAATATATTAAAAAATAAATAAACATAGATTAGTATATATTTTTATTTAATTTTTATCCAAACGAAATTTAGTACATTCCGTTCTTGTACCCTATAATATTCAATTAGATAAAAGTATGAGAAAAAATATATATATATTTTTTTTTGCTCTTTGCTTTATTAAATTAAAGATAATTAATTTCCCCAGCATAAATATTAAATGAATATTAGAAATTTATGAAACAAAAAAAAATTAAATTTACTTGCGAATGACATTTTTAGGTCAAGATTTATTTATTATTCGGTTTTTTTTTTCTTTAGTTCCTTTTGTTTAGTTTATTTCCTAAAGAATATTTTTTGTTACATGATCAATAGTTCTATATTACACTATTGGATTAAGAATTTCCTTCTTCTTCTTCATTTTTTAAATAAATAATCTAAAACCGATAAATCTCTATCCATATTTTTTCCCTTGCTGTTTGTTTTGTAAATATAACAAAGTCAGTGTATAACTTTGAAAAAATGTAACATAAAAAATAGAAAATTTCATTTCCTTAACAGCATTTTTTCTGCTTTCGTTACTCTGTTTTATTTTATTTTTTTTCGTGTTAATAATTTGTGATGTTCGCGTGTAATAATGATGAAAGAAAAAAAAAATATGAATAATACAAGAATAGAGAAAGAAAAGTTAAAAAGAAAATGAAGAAAAATAAGTCCAAGCTTCTAATATAATAACTGAGCGGATTTGTAAAAAAATGTTTAAAGCCTTAGACTAGCAATTATATTACTGTCATGACTCGTGACTGTCAACTAATCCATTACATTTAATAAAGCAAGTGATTAAAGAATTTTATTTTTTCAATTCTAAAAATGTTACTTGAAAAAGCTGTAAATTAACGCAACAAATTGGGAAAAAACATAATAATAATAATAATAAAAACGGAAAAAATTTATCGTCTGTGATATTTATATTATTATTATTAGTATTAGAGTTTTTTTTATCCAACCATTTCATTGTCAAAAAAAAATTTATTTAAAATTATTTTTTTTTTTTTTTAAAGGTAAAAAATCTTCATCATGATTTTAATTGAAAGCGTTTTTAATTTATTTTGTTTCTGTTTCCAGGAAATTAAATTGAAATTTATTTTTTAAATTGAAATTTATTTTCTTTTTTGTTGTTATATATATAAACGGAAAATGTATGTGTCTGTAAGAGTGTTTGGAAAAAATACTTTCACTCCTTAACACAGTAAACAATAGACTGTTAACAGATTTAATGGTAATATAAATAAAATAAATAATGTATGTCACGTCAAACAGTTAATACTCACGATTGATCTATATATATATATATATATATATATATATATTCGTTTTTATTTTTGTTAAGCAGCAATTAATCTTTCTTCTAGCCAATTAATTATAATTTATGGATGCTATAAAAAAACACATTTTCTATTAAAATATAACATAAAAACGGTATTATTATTATTATTTTTACTAAGATAATTAATTAAATATTGCTATTTAAGCCTATATTAAGTATTTTTTATTTTCTATAAACCCTTTATAATAGCATATTTCTTCAAAATTCTTATTTATTTTATCTGCATAGAGCTATTGCTTTTATTATTAAAAAGAATATAATTATAGAAATTGGTTTAGATTTTGGTAACCACCAAGTGAAAAACCCACAAAATACAAAGAGTGCCTGTTGAATTTCTAATTTAATTAAAGTGTATAGCCAGTAGTTTAACAATGTCTAATAATATGTAACTTATGTTTTTGTCTCTTGATATTTGTTAAATAATAACCTGCAGAGAATTAATAACAAGAAATTTTCTTGTTTCTTTTTTATGTATATGTATATGTATATAATACATAATTTCCTGTTTCCTCTTTATATATAAGTATTTTATATTCATTCGAGTAATAATATAAATTCTCGAAAATAATTTAATAAATTAGTCCTTTTACTCTAGAAAAACGTTTTTTTTATTAATGGTTGCAGTCATCATAACCAGTCTAAGCTTTACAAGTAGATGCTATGATGATATTTTACTAGTTTTTATTAAGCTACATTGCATATTTAATTCATTAGCTTTGATATAGTAGCTTCCTAGAGAATAAATCATTTTACCTTCTTCTTCATCTATTTCGTTTATTTTTGGTACAAGTATTTTATAAATGTTTTAACGTTCTTTGTTTTACCAATTGAAAAATGTCAAAGCTTTACTAATGAAACTTTAACCATACATCAAAGTAGCTCTGTTATATATTTACAGACAGTAATTGTCCTCAGTAAACGTTTCAACACTTAAAGTGTCTTCGAAAATGTTGGTAAAAAGTATTTAAAGTATTAAAAGTTGTAAAAAAAGAAATTTTCATTTTCAAAGTTAATGTTAAGCAAAAGTTTCACACAAAATACTTTTTAATTAATTTATTAAGCATATGATTTGTTTAATATTTACAAAATAAAAAATAAATAAACAAAGTATTAAAAGAAAATATTAATAAAAATAAAAAACATACAAGTTATGTATGCAAATATGTGAGCATTTTGTTTTCTTTTTTATTTATTTATTTATTTATTTAAATTTACATTTTTTCCATTATAATTTATTGTCGGGTCTTTCCTATGTCTATTATATGTTTGCATAGGTACAGTGTGTTTGTGGTTTCTTCATATTTGTCGTTCGGTTTTGTCGTTTTTTATTTATCATAACGAAATTGTTATTTTAATATGAAAACTACACCAACACATATTTTTTAAGTGTTTTTCATTTTTGTGTATTTATTTTTTGTATTTTTCACGTTAAAATATAAAATAAGGTAGAAATTCGGTATAATTATTAATTAAGAAGAATTTTATGTGTCTGTATTTCTGTAGGCGTGACACATAAGCTTTATATTGTATATAGGAAAAATAAAAATTTATTTAATAAAAAATTATGATTTGTTTCAAATTTTTCTTTCTTTTTTTTCGGTTTTTTTTTTTTTGTATGTTTTTTGGGGGTATTACTGCTCATATGGCAAAAAAAATATTATTTTTTTTCTTTCGGTTACTCTTCTTCTGTGTTGTAATAAATATTTTTGATAATAAAAAATGAAGACGAAAAACAAAAAACAAAGAGAAAAACAAAGAAGGAAAATAAACTTTTAAGACTTTTAATGTTTTTACACAATACGATAGAATTTTTGTGAAATTCAGTAAAATAAAATTATCGAAAAATATCTATGTCATAACACTACTACCAGTTTATATATTGAATTTTAAAAAATTATTTTCGTACACAATATTCTGTATTTATTTTTGTTCTTTGTAGTCATCGATAAATACGAATTTTATAAGTTTTTCTCTTATTATTGGAAAGCACAAATGAATTTAGGAAATAAAGTAAAAAGTTGTTGAATAGAAAATGTTACAGCCACGTACAACAAATGTGTAATTTCAACTGATGGTTCTGATAACAACCAAAGCTCACAAAGCAGTGGGTTTTAATTTTTATCACTCTTTATCCTCTCAGTAGTAGACATAAGTTCCACAAATGAAGAGAAAATTTATTTTTATAATAAAAGCGCCGACGTAAAGGTAACTTTTTGAAACTAAGTGAAACCAAATAAAAAAACTTTAATTTTTCTATTATTTTTCTTTATTTAATGAACGTAAGAAAACTTTTTGATTTTATTTATCTCAATAATGGATTACAACTACATCAATACCGGCATTTTTTGTGATAATGTTAAATTTTCCGTCTATCAATAACTATTTAAAGTTCTATATTGTTTATTTTCTTTTAAAAAAACTAAATTGTATTGTTCTGAGATGAATTGACGGTTCTTAGTAATGAATTAAGTTTATAACTGTTTAAAATTTTAGAAATTGAACAGTACCTTTCAAAATATTATTTTTTCTCCATTTATTTATTAAAATTATTAAAGATAAATGGATAAATTTAATTTGATTGATTATTAAAAATTTGTATTTTTATTTAAGCTAAATATTGTAAATAAATCCTTTAAGGTTGATGTATTGAATAAGTAGTTGAAAATATAAATATATATATTATTTGAGATAACAGATGGCAGTAGTTATGTTAAAATGAAAGTTTGTTATTACAGTTCCAAAAAGGAGCTTTACTTTCAGTGTTATGTTCCTCGTTGCATATAAATATTTAGTTTCTCTACTCAATAGATTGCAGTTCTTATATAAGACATTGCATATATAACTTCAATTCTGCTTATTTTAGTTAATTATTAAGTACTGTTCCATTATACCACAGTTCCCAAAGAACCTATTATTTTTGTTTGTTCAGATTAACCAAAAAGAAAATAAAAAAAAATATTCAGGTTAGAAAAGTTACTTTTTGTTTAAAACTTTTACTGACAGTTTATATTGTCCTAGAGTTCCATTTATACTTTTATTTCATCAAATCTCTCTAATAGGTTTCGTAGTATCAAGACACCTGCTTTCGATTCCTATATGAATAGAGTCCCTATAAGCAGTTCATATAGTACTGAAGGTCCTATACTCGAGTATTTCTAAATCACTAAATCAAAATTGTTTTGTCAATATTATTTTAATAATAAATTTAAAATATTGTTTATAAATCAGTCATTAATTAAAATAACTCGAATAATAAGATAATAATTGACTTTATAATCGTTTAAACAATAAATTAATAATCATTATTTCTTCGATAATTAATTAAATTTTTATGCATTTATATAATTGATCTCCAAAAATATTTTATTATTATTATTATTAAATTAAAAGCGAAAACATAACCATATATATCTTTAATTAATAATTTTTATTTTATTAGTTAGAATAATAATAATAATAATT
Source organism: Ptychoptera contaminata (assembly GCA_963942525.1). Taxonomy (NCBI): domain Eukaryota; kingdom Metazoa; phylum Arthropoda; class Insecta; order Diptera; family Ptychopteridae; genus Ptychoptera; species Ptychoptera contaminata. Next base: position 35,954,462 of record OZ012636.1, on the reverse strand, counting down.
ATAAAATTAACAATAATACTCGTATGACATGATAATATTATATAAATAAAAAATAAAGATTAAAATATAATTCTTTGTTATACAATTTTGAGTTTGTGTAATTTTTATTATCATTTAAAAAAAAATTAAAATTAATTAATTACGAAACACAAATATATATATTGTCATATTATTATTGGGTGTTATTTGAAGAAGAAAAAATAAAATAATAATAATTATAAATCGTATATAAATAAATAGACACATTAATTAATACACATTATTGATCTTTTAATTGAATTAAATCCATTTAGCCTTCTAATAGTATAAATTATTTGTTTCCTCTCTATAATTTTTATTATTTTCTGTTTTCTGTCATTTTTATTATATAAAATTACATAAGTTTATTAATTTTTTTTTCATTAATAAATAAGGTGTGTTGTTATTGCAAATAAATATAATTAAATTTAACCAAAAAAAAAAACTACAAATATTATATTTATTTTTGCTTATTAAAGACACAAAAACCGTTCATCAAAAGTATAAAAAAAATTAATTTTTGTTTTTGCATCACCTGCATTGTGTTTTGTTTTCTCTCCTTTCATCTTATTTAATTATTATCCAAATACATACATAATTATTATAATTTTTTTCTTGTATTCTAATTTATAATTTTTTTTTTTCAATTATTTATAATAATTTGTTATCAGTCCGTTTAAAAATTTAATTTTTTTCTTTTTTGTTTTAAAATTGGGCCTAAAAACGATTTTTTTTTTTTGTTTTATTTACATTTTAATTTAAATTTAATTTTGTTTTTTTAATTTGTTTCTTTTCAAACTTTCATCACAACATTATAATTAATTTTTTATTATATTTATATTTATTTATATATATTTTTTATATACTTTAATGTAAAAATAAGTCTCTTTTTGCGTATTTATTATTTATTTTTTTATTTTTTTTTAATTTTATTAATTTTTTTTTTTTTATTAACCAAAAAACATTAACAGAAAAAAAAAACTAATTAATTAATAATAAAATAATTTCATCGTTTTGTTTTTTAATTATTATTTTCATTATCATCACCACCTTGGATTATTTTTTCATTATCAACGTCATCATAATTAGCAGTTGTTGCGGCTACAACGGTAGTTGCAGTAGCATCATCATAACTATCCTTATCCTCACACGAAATGTTACTTTCTGTTGTCGTTTGTAACCTTGGTATTGGCTGTAACGGTTGAAAGGCCGAATCCAGTGACGGTCTTAATTGAAAACCACATGGTTTAAAAAGTGATGCGACCTTAAAGTCGGCATCATTTAATTTTAAATTAACCTTAAACAGTGACTTCATAATCACAATTAAAAGACATATTAAATTAAAAACAAAAGGCAAAAGATCAATTTAAAATACCTTTTCACAACCATCAGGCGGTTCCCTAGCAAGAAACCTATTTATTCTTGGTGAGGCACCTGTTATTGATGTACCTTCTTCGGGCGATGTACTTTGGCTTTCATCTAAGCAAATAAACGAATCAAAATTTAATTAATAAACTAAACAAATTGTATCTCATTGCAAAAAAAAAAAAAATTACCGGATGATAAATTATCACCGCTTATTGGTGTCTGAGTATTTACTGATCTTGTATCGCCATGTAAAAGATCAGCAAGAGGCGCTCTGTGTCCTTCTGGCGTTCCTCGTGAAAACTAAAAAATATATATTTTTATATTTACGATAAATACTTTATTTTTGTTATTTACTATGCAAACGTGAGTTTCTTGCCGGCATGTGTGCGGCTGCCCAGGATATAACACTAATTTCTCTATTTCCTGATTTAAACCTTCAACAGAATTTCTTGTTGGTCGCATATGACTTGGTGGGCACGTACGTGAAGGAATTGACACAGGGCTTGCTTTGGCATGAATTGGACTTTGTGTTTGGGAACTAACAGAGTGTTCACCGCGTTGTGTACGTTGTAGTCGCTGTCTAATCACCTTTTCCATTTTCATTTCAGTTGGCGTTTCTCCTCGATTTACACCAAGCGTGCACTTTGTACGATCTAAAAATGATTCGTCGGTTTGTGTAGACTTATCTAATAATAAGAATGTATTTGACGTTGGTCTAACGTATAGAGCATCCAAAGATGCTGTTCTTCGGATCGATGAATCCGAAGATTTTGAAAATTTTCCTATGATTATCAAAAAAAAAAAAAACATTAACTTCCTCTTGTATTTGTATCAAATGCACAATATGATTTGTTACCTTTATAGCTTGCGGCACCGGGACTTCGATGTCCGGACAGCTCATGTTCAGGTGAAATGTGTCGCAACGGTGGTGTTAATGTAATTGAAAAATTTGAGCTTGTTGTACTACATGGTTGAAGTGGGGCCCTAAGCACAGAAGACATTGGTAATGTCGCTTTCATTGGACCCAATTTTGTTGGTTGGCTTTCCGTCTGTTTTCTTACACGACTTGACATTATCTCTTTTTATTTAATTACATCAATAAAAGAGCATTCTATTGAACAGTGTTTTACTTAATATTAAAACTATTTGCAACATTTAATTATCGTAAATTATTTTCATTTTTCAATGATGCTTTGTTCTTTACATTTTCGACACAACTTGTCATTTGTCAGTCTTGCTAATTGAATGGTATATATTCGAAATTTATACCATTAAGTATAATAATTTTATAGCAAATAACGGTGTGTGACAACACTTTACAGATTTTTTAAATATTCACAATGCATATTACGTGCATAGTGAAATGCTGTTTCTATGTCATATGCATGTTTTGCTCCTAAGAATTTAATAGAAAAAGCTGTTTAGTGACAGTAGTCAAGTAATATCATAGAATCAGTGTTTTTAAAAATATATTTTATCTTACTATAAAAATTTTACAGATTCCGCTTCTAAAAATTCCAACTTTTGGGATGTCATAAAGAAAAATTTGTTTCTTGAAATTCAGTAAAATTTCTTTAATATATATTAACGTACATAAATCATAGCTATATATATATATATATACATATTTTAATAAGTTAAGAAAATAACTAAATAATCTACAACTTTTTACATAAATTAAATTATATAAATTTATGCACACAAACTTATTTAATTATAATGGAAAATAATAAACCAAAACAATCTTTCCAAGGGCAAAATGCAATTTGTTTGAATCAGTATCAGTCATTTCTAATGAAATTCAAAAAAATAATGGCTCAAACATGTTAAAAACATGATTAATTATTAATGGAAAACAAGTAAGACTATGTAGAATACATTTTATTAATTATATTGATTTATTAGTTTACAAAATGACAGTTTATTTTAATTTAATTCTATTTGGTGTTTTATAGTTTTGATTTTTTAAATTAAAATAACGAATACAAATGTCACTTTGACATTTACCTCCATTATGAATATTGTGACGACAGCAAAATAATAATAATAATAATAAAGAAAAGAAATAAATTATAAACAATTGTCAATACTATAGAGAATAATTAATATCTAAGAACATATATGATTAATTTCGATATATTAATCAAAGTATTGTTCTGAGGTAATGAACTATTTTAACAGCAAAAATAAATAAATATAGAATTCTTATATTATTTTTTAAGGTTAAAATGGATTATTCAACAACTTGTAGAATCTGTTTACTGGAACAGAAAACACTTGATTTGAAATCATTAACAAGGATTCATTGTGATAATATGACATTTGAGGAGATAATTTTATTTTGTACAGGAATAAATATTTTAGATAATAGTAAATTATATCCAACAAATATATGCTTTAAATGTGAAGAATCTCTTATGAAATCGTATGAATTTAAACAAAAAATAATTCAGGCAAATAATCAATTGGAAACTATGTGTGCTTTAACTTTTAGAAATGAAAATGATATTTCAAGTATCAATATGCAAATCGAACCACTTTGTTGCCTAGTGGATACTGAAAAAGATTCGTTTGTACATAACGACAATAATAGTTTTGAGAAAACACTAAAAGAGGAATATTCTAGTGATTCTATAAATGCCTTCTCAGATGAACATGCAGCTGAAGATACATTAATTACGGAAACAAATGAGTTCAAAACTACTAGGTCCAGAACAAACAGAACTCAAAAATCAAATCAAATTAAAATTAGTAAAGTGAAAAAGGTAAATGAGGAGAATGTTTGCAATACATGCGATATAAAATTTAAAACCATTGAGGAATTAAAATCACATAGAAAAATGACTCATCCGAAAATGCGTTCAAAAGTGAAACCAAAATTATGTTTGATTTGTGGAAAATTAACGAAAAATATTGACCATGCAGAAACACATAAAGATCCATCGGAAAGAGAATCATTTAATTGCACAATATGTTGTAAAGTTTATACAATGAAAAGTAATTTAATTTCACATATGCGAACACATACTCATCCACATCCATATGAGTGCAAATATTGTGGGAAAAAATTTCGTATTTGGTCAACTCGTAGCAATCATATATTCCGCGAGCACGGTGGCAAAGCGAAGTATACGTGTAACATTTGTGGAAAAGGATTTTTTAAAACGCATCATTACAAAGAGCACATGCTAACTCACACTGGAGAACGACCGCATAAATGTGAAATATGTGAAAAAGGTTATATAACTGCAAGTCAATTGAAAAATCATATGGTGACGCATACAAAAGAGAAAAATTTTAAATGCATAATTTGTCAAAAGGACTTTGCCAGAAGTCGCAGTCTGCGGGAACATATGAAAATACATACCGGCGAAAAAGATTATTTATGTCCTGTATGCACAGAACCATTTATAAAAAATCATCTAATGCGGACACACGTTAAACGAAAGCATCCTGATTATGTCTTGCCACCATCCGGCACAATTATATCACAGAAAGCACTTAAAAAACGATTGAAGAAAATTGAAAATCTTCAGGAATCTATTGAATAGTAAATGATTTATTATGTTGTTTATTGAATTGTAAATATATTTTTCTCTAATTACCCAATAAAAAAAAACAATTTATTATATAAACATTATTTATTTAAATTTAAAACTTTTATAATTACGCAATTATATTAATTATATCAAAATCATTCAAGGTATCGCGTTGTTTTAGCCGAAGACTATTTTCATTAGCTAAATGTAACACAGAGTAAAAAGCAATAGCCGGTGATAAATTATCACTCATTGATTTCGATAATAATTTTGGTAAATTTTTATATAATTCATTAAAACGAACTATTTGTATTCTTTTTCCACCTTGCGTTTGTTCCTTTTCCTGTTCCATCACTTTTTGTGCACTCTGTTGCGGAGACGTTGATATAAAATGCCAACAACATTTCTTTAATTGTTTCATGTCAATTATTTTGGCTGTTTTAGCATAAGGTACCACAATTTTCTCAATCTTAAAAAAATAGATAAATTTGTTAATAAAAAAACTAAAAATTAAAAAACAAATACCTTTTCAGGAGCTCCAGCAAACTCTTCTGATATTTTTGTAGGATCTTGATTTTCGAGATTATCAGTATTCATTGTATTTGACTGCAAGAAATTTTCACCACCACCGCCATCCGTGTCTGTATCATCATCGGCAGGCTAAAACCAAAAAAACATAATTAATTATGCAATTACCACAATAATTCTATATAACTTACAATATTACTGCAATAATTTTGATCACTGACATTATTATAGTCGTAGTCGGTTAAATTTATATTTGGCGACGAATTATCATCTACATCACGTAATATATATGACGGGCACAATGTTAATTCTGTTAACAAATTACGTGGTAATTTTAAATCTAATGGTAATTTTAATTTTTTCGCGTCCCAATTTCTATTTGTTATGCATTTTTTAAGTTTTAATGTCGTATCATAAATTGATATAAAATCATTTTCAATATCTTCATCATCTTCGTCATCAAATACAACGACAGTTTTTTTCTTTAATTGTTTTTTTCGCAATGAAAAATTCTTTCCTGTTTGATTGGAAACATTACTTGTTTTTAATTCGCGTACATTAGATGGTCGTTGTTTTTTGAATTTCCAATGAGATGGTCCTGCCCAAAATTGTGAAATACGATCAAGTGGTCTATAAGAATATTCTAATTTTGATGAATACAAATCAACAGGTCGCATGTCATCTATAGTTATTTGCGTTTGTCTCAATGCCCGACAAGCATTTATAGCTTGGTGATCTTCTTCAGTAAACACTTCCATGTCTGAACCGTCCAAATCCACATTCATATAATTATTAGAATCAGAGTTAATTGGTTCTACTTCTGCGTTTATATCAAATGCAACATCCATTTGTGATCCATTTAACTTATCGGTAAACGTTTCGTTCATTTGGCTTTTATAAAAGAGAAATATATTAATCAAAAAAAAAATAACCTTTTAAATTAAAGAATAATTAAAAATATTCGTACTTGTCATCTTCAGCTGGTGTATTTGAAATAATGTATCCAGAGCACTTAGGTCGTAGAATTAAATCTTTTTGCATTTCATTTATATTTATTTCAGCCATTGGATAATTTTCCTGACTGAAATTAGTATCTTCATCTGTGTCGATTTCATCAGATGCCATTTCAGGCCAAAATTTTTCCGTCATTCTGTCAATATGAAGTCCCTTTTAATAATACATTTTTACTTAAATATTGTTATTTTACCTTAATTGAAAAACAAAGGTCTTAGAGGGAACAACATTTTGAAAAAGACGATGAGCACTTCCAACGTCTCCAACATATTTATTCATTTTCGCAAAGAATGCATCGATAAATGGGTTTGTCTCCAATTTTTGATTAATAGTATCTTTATTTTTAGTTATTGTGCTTATTTGTCTTCTTTGTTTTTTCACTTTTTTAGCCACACCTTCACCACCATCATCTTTATTTTTAGTTCCATCACCATTTTGCTGTTCATCATTGTCATCCTGTTCCTCACTATCAGATTGGCCCATCATCTCATTAACTAAACTCAGTGGTAAATAAAATTATAATTTTATAAAATAAAATAAATTTTTTCATACATTTTTTTTTATTAAGGCCAGATGACATTCGCATCACATCCATGTGAACAGAATCAACACGTAGTCCATATACTCTGCTGGATGCTTCTAAAGTTCGTCCAACCATTTGAAAATTGCTCATTTGTTTGTGATGAGATTTTATCAAATTAGATAATGCGTCAATAACATTATAATTCCAGGCATTTTCCTTACTTAATTTCTAGTTTAGTAAAACAATTAAATTATTTTAGTATTAGTACTCGGAGAATAAATTGCAAAATTTTCGACTTACATTTTCACTAAACATATATAAACAAGTTTTAAGTGTTTCATTAGATGTTATGGAAGTATTATTCGCAGAAGAAAATGTAGCGGATTCCCTAGCAGATACTCGCTCCTCCTCATCGTCATTCTAAATAATTACCAAAATGTAAATAAATGAGTAAAATATTTGGAACGTTTAAAAAAAAAACAAATAATCTTACAAATGTTGTAGCAGGGGTTGTAATGTTCGATTGAATCCCAGAACGCCGCAAAGGCGACTCCACTAATGGTGTAAATGCCATTTAAGGTTATATAATATTAAAACAATTATTTTTTAACGTTTCAAAATAAATATTTTGAATGACGCTTCTTTTAATCCTATTTCACTGGCTTCTTGTATACACTGAATTGCTAAGTCAAATATAACAACAGATCAACAGCTTATTGTAAAGTTTTTAAATATTTACATCAGGTGGCGTGACCTTAATTGCAGCAAACTTCTTCGTATATTTTGTCATTTAAAAATATGTCAAACGTCAGTTGTATATTTTAAGGTTAGATCAGTTTAACAAAATTACAAATTATTCAATATAGAATAAAATTTTTTTTATTAAAATGAATTGCTTCCTTCATAAATCGAAAAAGAATATTTATCGGCTTGTTTATAATATAGCAAGATATAAAAGTGATGAAAATAAAACAATTAAATCAACTACATCGGGGAAAATTCGTAGTTTAAATTATGAAACGAAATCTCTTTTTGGAGCCGTTACAAAAGAGAAAAACCAATTACTGAAAGGGAAAAAATCAATAGAAGATGATAAAAGTTCTGAAATATTTTGGATGACGCAGTATGTTAAACCAATAAAAACCGTAAAAAATAAAACTTTGCGAAAATCTTACACAGTGAAAACCAAAAATAAAGTGATATTAGATACAAAAGTATCGTCAATAAAACAGGATGATACAATTATTAAAACTGAGAAAGTTGCAATTCCATTTACCAGCAACCAATTAAATGATATGCTGACTTTTCCCTTAATGTATAAAGATAGTCAAAAGCTTAATGAAAATTTAAATGCGGATGATGTCAAATTATTTCCATCAGTGACAAGAATTCTTCAAGCCACAATGTCTGAATTTTCAAGAAAAGCGTTAAAACAATGGAAAACTAAAAAGATAGAAGAATTAGGAGAAATTGGGTTTTTAGAACTACAAAAATGTAAAGATTTTTATAAGCATCTACTCTATTATTTTTTATTGTTGAAATAATAAAGCTTATTTACAGCAAGGCAAAGAATTTCATGAAATATTAGACAATTATTTCAAGACTGGAAATGTACCACTAAGTACATCGTCCAATTTTAAAACATGGGAAAGTGTTTATGTTGTTTTAAAAAAAGTAAGTCCCAATACTGAACTTATAGAAGCGCACTTAGTACACCCGGAATTAAAATACAAAGGAGTCGTGGATTGCGTATCCAGCATAGAGTAAGTTTTATAATAAAATAAAAGTATCGATTTTATTTTAAAATTATTCATAATAAATTAAATTCTAGTTCTAATTTACATGTAATTGAATGGAAAAAATCCGATCGTCCTAAGCCAACAATTAATTTAACATATGATGCTCCTATACAGGTATGCGCTTACCTGGGCGCTCTAAATGCAGATCCGCGTTATAATAATTTAAATATCAACAATGGTGTCGTTGTTGTTGCATACACTAATGGACAATGTGCCGATTATTATAAATTAAATCAAAATGATTTGAATAACTATTGGAGATTGTGGTTAAATAGACTTCAAGAATATTGGATAAGGCTACGTGATGGCACAATACCTGAGCCAATATAAAAATGTTTATTCATTTATATTTTTATTTTGGAATAAATAAATATATTAAAATAACTGAAAGTTAGAATATCTATTGTATTTTAACCTATATTGCTCAATTTCCCCTTAATTCTCCTCTATATTTACTGTTTGACCGATTTGTCAAAAAGTTCTTTTAAATAAAGAAAAGCTTTTACATTGTCTCCTGTATATTCTCTCTTTGCTTAGTACTCCTAAATTGCTGTTTTCTACACAGCATAAAATTCGACTTGTGATTCTCATAAACTCTACTTATACTTTTTCCTTTATTATATTTAAATAAGCGTAGAGTTTAAAATGAAATTTTCATAAAAAATAAACAAAAAGTTTCAATAATTGTAAGAGCTTTCCTATTTATTAACTTTTTAACGTTCATTTATTTTTTAAATCGCTTTTTTATTGAGATTTTCATTAGAAAATAAAGCTGCTTTAAATAAATGAAAGTTTTTATTCGAAACTTTAGACCACAGATTATCGTAAACAAATGATTCCTTATTTAGTTATTTATAAAGTAATAATAATATTATGTTAAACAAATAAAAACGTTGTTCATAATGCATTACATTTATCGAAAATACATTTATTAAATTGCTAATGTAATTCCATGCACAGTAAAAGATCACGTTTAAGCTACCGCTACATAATAGTTGACACGCTTAACTTTTGTATAATTTCAGATAATTATTTTTTTATATACTTACAATAAGATCACTTATCCCAATAAAATATAAAATGAAATTTATGTAATCGTGCCTTCTGGTTTGGCCACTTTATTGCAATAGACTAATTTAGATTCTTTTGAACAAAATTTATTTAAAGTACGAAAAACCCTGTCGTAATTAATATATATCTATCTATCTATAGATGAGTGGTTAATTTAGTTTTAGTTCTTAGTAAATAAAATAAATAAATTATGTAACTTAATATAAAAGTAATAGTAAATACATAAAAAAATGTGGATATTTTATGGACTCTGGTCAGTTTTATATGATTATAATGTAATTCAAGTACATTCAATTAAACATATTGACTTCATTTAATAATTGATCACCATTTGATAATAGATCGATTTATTGTTTGTAAGACGTTAAACATGTTAACTTGTCCGAGGATTTATTATAACTAAACATAGCCTCTCACTATATAATATATATTTGCACATTTTAATCAAATATTTATTTAAAGTATTATTAGATTAAATTTATTATATAACATATACTGTGTTGAAATATGTTTTACCGATGCGATTTTAATTCATGATTTTGTCGTTTGAGAAAATTTCCTTTTTCTACGAAAGAGTTTATGCATAAAACATGTTTACTTTTTTTTTATATATTTATTGTAATCAGATGAATTGGCTCTTTTTTTTATTAATATTATTATTTTTATTTTCACAAGTATTTTTTAACCCCAATATAAAATAAATATTTAATAAAAACAAATATATGTATATATTTGTACACATAGAAAAATTATTAGTTGTTCTTGTTATACGCAAAAACCCTTTTATATATAAAAAAAAATAAAATAAAATATGAGAAACATCAATATATTCAATATTTTTCCCTTCTAATTTTAGTAAAGAGTAAATTTAATAAACCAAAATACTATATATATAGATATATATATAAACTGTTTTCTTTTTTAAATTGCTTGAAAAAAGCTCTTTATATATATATACAAATAAAACAGAAAAAGTTTATTAAATTAAATTCCATCCAACAGTTAAAGTAAGTGGCTTTTAGCCTTTTGTAATCTAATGAAATCAGACAAAAAAGAATATCTATATATACATATAGATATAAAAAATAATTCAACAAGAAAATATTTAAAGGAGAAATTACATCGTTATTTATACAATATTACACATATATACCTTAAGAGTTAAGTTATGTACGCAATTGAACAGTAAAAAAGTGTAAGAACATAATTATGCATTAAACGATTAGCAATGAAAACAAGGCGTTAATTTACTTTTTTTGGCTTATTAACAGTTTACTAAAAGAATAAGTGAATAACTTTTCTGTAAAAATATTAACGAAAAATTAATTAAGTAATTTTTTTTAATAATTCTTGTTAACAGTGTGAATAATTATAATCGATTTACAACGAAAAAAGCAAGAAGAAAGCACAATATTGTGATTTTATATTGCCAAAACTTCTATTGTTACATTGTTGCTATAGTATATTCGTTGCTTTAATGTAAATATATTTAATGTACGTTAAATTGTTAACCTTACTAACAATAATATATTATGTATATTTATTTATATTTATAGACTATACAAATATTACTTGGGTTCAGCTTGAGGTAAGTAAACTTATTTTAAAATAAACTTTTTTTCAAAAATTCAAAATCTACGAAGAAAATGAACAATTAATAAACATTTTTTACTTTGTTTTTCTTCATTTCTTCTTGTATTTTCGTTTCTTTTTGTGTTATGTTTCGCTTTTCTAATTGAATAAAGTTGAAAATTTGTCAACTAAGTGCTGAGATAGAGAGTAAATAATATACATAGAAAAATATATATATTTATACACGAAAAAGATATAATTAATATCAAGATTAATAAAAATGTATATTTTAAAAAAGAAAAGTTAAGAGTTTTGTATTTTTATTAATTAATTTAAAACGACAAAAAATAAATAAAGCACGTAACATTTAGCCACGTTTAATATAATACAATAATTTTAAATAATAACAAGTGCACCTTATTACTCTTTTATCAATATTTGACTGTAAATATACATATATATACGATTTTACCTTTACAAAAACACCGACAATCATAAAGTTACGATTTAATTTATTTCAATTATAGCAATAGTACAACGATTAAATTATAAGCATTCATTGATTAGGGTGAAATAAATGCCTTATCATTTAATAATAATAATAATTTTCAATTATAAATCTGTTAAAATATATATATTTGCAGAAAAATTATAATGAAATTAAACAATTATTAACAATTTTATTATTTAAAATATAAAGGAAAAAAATTGTCTGTAAATTGTAATTTAGCGTTGCGAAATCAATTTGATTAAATTCAATGATTTGAAATAATTCTTAGGCTATTTTGAATGAAAATTATTTTTAATGTTTTATTTTTCATCTTTTAATTAAATAAATTATAATAATTTCACAATATTCAAGAATAAATTTCATCACATTGTAGAGGGAATATTATTATTATTATTATAATTTTTTATTTTCTCGTTTATATAATTATTTATTCACAAAATGCTTTCTTTTTTTATTATAATTATTTTAACAGAATTGTTAAAATACACAACGTTTGCTGGGCATTAATTACAAATTAACAACAAAGCTTAAGGGTCAGCCCATTGTTTATTTATTTTATTTTTAGTTTTTTGAACAGATGCATTGCAATAATTTGCACAGCATAAAAATACGAAAAACAAAAAATGCGAGCAAACATTTATTATGTTGTCAATTACATAAATAAAATATAGTATTTGTTGAGTTTGCACAAAAGTATTTTTATTCCGCCCACAAACAGATATATAATCACCCAATTTATTTAATTTTTTTTTTTTTGTTATGCTGACCCCAAGCTTTTATTTTCTTTTGTCTTTGTTACTTTGCTCTTGTTTTTTTTTTTTATTTTTAAACGAAATCAAAAGAAAGAAATTAGTGTTTTTATCACCAATGTAATAAAATTAGTTTTGTATTTAAATATATCTATATATATATTTGTTTTTAAATTACGTGGTCAAGCTTTAATGGCATAAAATAACAAACTTTATAATGGAGCTTCTACTTTCATTAGGCAAAAATTGTTTGCAATAAAATTAAAACTAAAAAAAACATTATTATGTTTTTGTCTTAACTGAAGCAGTTTAAAACAAAATAATAATAATAATAAAAATCCTTAAGATAGTAATAATAATAATAATAAATTCAAATAATGCAAAAAATAATAATACTATCAAAGCTTTAAAAAAAAAAAAAACTAAAATAAATTATCAAAAAGAACAAAAAAAAAGGGAAAAAGCTTTTTGAACCGCTTAAATTTGCTGTCTACTTCGGCGCCACTTAGTCTTCTTAGTTTTTTCTTCTTCTCCGCGTGTATCTCTTATATATGTCCTTTTCGCGATATTCGTATTTATTCTTATAGCCTTATTTAAATATGCCTGTTAATTTTTTTTTTTTTTATTTTTTTAAATATGTAAGTTTATTATGTTGAATAAATTTGTTAAGCGATGCAAAAATAACTAATCAAAATAGAAAAAAAAAAGCTTTAAGATAGTTTTTCAACGGAAAAAACAAAATAAAGTATTTGCATGTAATATAGTTATAATTTTATATGAAATGTCTTACGATTTATAATTTAATCATATATAAATAATATGTATTTCTTATAAATTCAATATTTAATGTAAATTATTTTAAATACTAATAAAATATTTAAGATATTCTGTAAACGTGCTTTCATATGTAATTTTTACAACACGTTTCATCTCTTTAGAAAAGTTTTACTTTTTATATTTTCTTTTTAATACAATTTCTAATTAGCTTTGTGAGTCCTTACATTAGTAAGCAACACAAATGACTGTGTTTACCTATTTTGTAACATTATTAGAAATTAACGAAAAGATTATCAACTAACAAGCATTATCTTGTGGTTCCTAAAACATTTACCAAACAATTTTTAGTCATTAATTTATAAAAAATAATTATATTTACTTTTAAAATCAAATGTAATGTAACATTTAATTCATTAAAAAGAAAATGATGATCATTTGGCTTTTTTTTTAGTTATGTTTTGTTTATGAATTATTACATTTTTCAATGAAAATTAAATACAATTAAATTAAATTGTGAGTAAAAATAGAAACAGCATAAAAAAGAAAATAAAAATAAAATTATGTTTCTATGTTTAGTTTCATCTTAATGACCTGAGGAATTGTTATATATATATATATATATATAAATTTTTTTGCTCTATTTGGGGTAACAAACACTGTGTGTTACGGTTCATAAAACAACCCAACAATCTAACAATCATGATTGTTGAATAAATATTTCTTGTTTTTCCTTATACTACTCTTAGTAATGACTGTATTAAAAGAGCAACAACAACAGCATCAACAACGTATTTTTTTTATTTTTTATTGTTTTTTTACAATTTATATTTTTATTTTTGTTTATCTAGACTGTATCATTTCACAGGTACGGGAGTTACTTGTTTATTTTTTTTTTTCTCAACGTTAAAAGAATAATATTTATTTTGTCATTTGTTGAGTGTATACAAGGTTTAAATGTTGTAAAATAAACACACAATTTGATTAAAGGTGGAGTAATGAAAATTCAAAAAAAAAAAAAAAAATGCTAACATAAACGTTTATATAAAATACAAATGAAATTGGTGTCAAAATGTATCATTGAAACCACAAGTAATACACTTCTCATACCTGTGCAGTAAAAACAAAAAAAAAATCCAAGCCAACCATTGTGTGAAGTATTATTATTATCATTATTATTTGTTATTATAGAACAGAATAGCAATAAAAATTCAATTATGAATAAAATTTAACTTTAAACGTATTTAAAATAAAAAAAAAATTGTTAAATTAAAAGCTTAATATAAATACCATAAATACCATAAATAAAAGTAACAATAAATACAAAGTAATGTTGTTGACCATAATTTATTTATTAATTTTTCATATTTATTTATAATGATTTTGTACATATTTTTGTGTATAGAAAATAAATGCTTTACTCTAGAAACAGCCCTACAATTATGAATCTATTTAAAAAATAATAATAATAATAACAATAGAGAAAAATATCCGCATTTATAGTCGTCGTTTTATATAAAAATATTATTTTTTTTTTTTGTAAAATTTTATTAAAAAAGAAAAAAATCTACAAAGGAACAAAGTCTGCTTTTGGTTTTCGTTTTATTATAAGCATCACTGATTTAATAAAAATATTTATTTTTTTTTTTGCTAGTATTATTATGATTATTAATAATAATAATTTGTTTTTAAACATTAATAAAATTAAATTCCTATATTTTATTTATTTGTAAATGTCAACGAAATCATTGCAATTATTAATAAAATAAAATAGAATAAAAACCATTTGACTTAAGTTAAAAAAAAAGAAAGAAGAAGATAAATAAATAAGAATAAAATTTTTTAAAAAAAGAATAAACCACAAAGTATAATTATCTGCATTGACATAAAAAATCCATTATCTTTATTGTTCTAGATCCTAAACAAAGGCACTAGCTGAATAGTATATATATTGATCGTCACAATTTTTTATTTGGAGAAAAAATTAAATATTATTTTTATTATTTCTAATAATTATTTTAATATCTATTTATATAAACATTTAATCCTCTTATAAAAATCATTTGAATGTGGAAAAATATGTCGCTATTATATATATTCAATAATCAATGTAAATATTTGTATTATTATATTGTATTTTGTCTATCAAATTAATATAATTTTGTATTCAATGTATTAATTAGAGCAAATGAGGTTTGTTTATTTTATTATAATTAATTTTTATTAAATTCATTTAATATTGTTCATAAAATTTAACTAATTTTAAACAATTTTAACAATAATAGATATTTAAAGGCGATATACATATATAAATAGAAATATTTTATTAAAGTATTTAACATGTGAAAATAAATATCGCAAAAATGTTTACATGTTATATCCTTCTACTATATTTGTTCCTAAGCAAATAAATAAGAAGATAATTTAAGATAAGATTAACTATATGTAGTTGATAACTTCCAAATAAAATAAGAAACGAAAAAAAAACCAACACATAATATGTTGTTGGATGTTAAACTACTATGTATTTTCCGTATATAACAGGATAAATAAACAAAAATGAATGAAATCGGTTGAAATAAGAGAAATTCTTTATTTATTAAACCATCTAACGTTACTATAGTAATAATTCAATGAACAAAACTTATAACAAGATATTGTTATATTTAATAAAATAGATAATAAAATTAAAATAAAATGTACAAATTATTAATAAATTTTATATATTTATACAAATATGTATTTTGTTAACCAAATGGGATAATTTACTTAAAGTAGTTTATATTTATAATAATTAATGGGTAATTTACTAGGAAAGTGTTATACAATTAACAATACATTATACCTAAATCCATTTCTATTTAACTATTCTATTCATCTGTCTATAAGCTAGTTAATTGATTATACATACTATATTCTATGTATTATCCCAAAAGCATAAAATGTACATATTTAAAACTGATAAAAAAACAAAAAATAAATAAATAAAATGTTGTCGTAATAATCTTTAAATCATTCAATAAAAAGAGTATAAAAATTGATAAATTTTCGTGGTTTAAAATATCAGTTACAGCAAACTCAATGTTTTTAAATAATCTTAAGTTTCGATGAAAAGTTTTTCATTCGATATTTTTTGTTTTTTTTTTATTTTCTATTTTAGCAAAGTTTAAGTGCAGGGTATGTGTGTGATTTTTTTTTTTTTTATTTTGCTGACATCACACATATATTTATTTATTTATTTTTATCTTTATTACCACAAGAATATGTGGTATTTACAGAAATCTGATAAACTATTGGATTGGCATATAAACAATGGTTTAGTGTTGAAAAAATAATAATAATAATAAAAAATACATCTATGTATATAAATGTACAATGTATGTATAATCATATATGTAGAAAGAATGAAAATAGTTTTTATGAAAGTCACGTATTGATATATAGAAATGTCTTTTAATCAATGCATTGAACAGGAATTGTGATACTAATAGATTTATTAATATTATAATACAAAATAAATTCTTTTATTATTAATAAATTTATTAATATTTTTACAAAAAAAAAAAAATTTTTTTGCTTTAGGCCACAAGTAATCATAATCATAATAGTAATAAAATTAAATGGAAATCATTTTAGCGTAGAAAATATAAATAATAACGAAAATCTTGACATTAAGTATCTTGACAATTTTGATCTATATCAGTGCAGTAAAAACCATTCAACAACTTGACTATTTAAAATCTTCGATAATAATAATAAAAAAAAAGAAGGAAAGTAAAAGAAAAAAGCTAACAAATTTTTCGTCAAAAAGACTATCTTTGCTATTATCATTTACTCGATATAGTTGACTTTAGAGTAAAAAAAGAAAAGGAGAACTTCAAAAAAAAAAAAATATAATAATAATAATAAAAATAAAAATTCGCATATACATAAACAGCAAATATTTTGGAGATATCTATCCACTTTAAAGAATATTTTCTTCTATTATTATCTTAGTTTTTTTTTTATTTTATCATAACACTCAAGGGTCGTGTTTATTGTACTATGAACAAGTATTCTCTCCCTTATTATTTTTTTTTTTAGTTTTTATTTTTTTTTTCTGTTACTTATATAATCCTTAAGAAAGTAAAGAATCCAAAGAAAATAATATTATGCTAAACAAGAGGACTCAGTAGATAAGTTGGTTGAATTTTTGTGTAAAAATTCTTCTTCTTTTTTTGTGTATTTTAATTTTTAACAAAGGGATCTGAGTTCCAATCTTACCCAAACAAAACGGTAAAGAGATTTCATTTAAAAATGTTTTTTTTTTTTAGTTTTACTGGTGATAAATTTATTACATAAAATTGGTGTTATGTAATTAACATATAAGCATAGCTGCATGTTTATCTTATTAATTCATTGGAATTTTATGCTAACAACGATTAATCACCTTGAATACAAGAAAATAATTTTTTAAATGTTTTATTGCTATAAAAATTCCAAAAAGAATGTTTAAATTTAACAAACAAAAAAAAAAAAAAAAAAGCGAAAAAACATCCTCAAACCATACACAAAAAGCTCAACCTAAATTTTTTTATTAAATATTCAGAAATAAGAAGCAAAGAAAAAACAAAATAATTCGTGAAAAATAAAAAAAAATAGCAAACAGACAACAACAAATAAATATATAATTTAATATAAATTCATCAAAATGTAATAAAAATCGTAATAAAAAATTAAAACACGAAAAAATAAAATAAAAATAAAGTGAAAAATCTATATTATTTGTGCTTTTAGATAAATGATACAAAAAAATTATAAAAACGAAAAATACCTAATAAAAACTCATAAAAGAGCAATTAACACACAATTTTTTATCTAAATAAATTATATTATCAAGTGAAAATTGTTGTTAATAGATGATAAAAAAAAGGTATAAAAATTATAAAACATTTAAAATAATTATGATAAATAATTAATGAATTATTATTGTAAAGCTTTTATTATTAAATTATTATTAAATTATTATTATTATGATTGAATACATATTTATATATATATAAATATAATCAGCAGTAAAGCAGTAATGAAAAGAAAAAAACAAGGCTATGAAAAAATATAATTAAATTTCTGTATAATTAAAATAACAATAACTATGATTGATTAAATGAAAATTACTTAAATAAATTTATTTATAATTGCACAATAATTAATATTAATATATTTTTTAATGTAAAAAAAATAACATAATTAATCAAAATGAGAAAAATAAATCATTTTATCAATTGGATATACCATTAAGTAAAACTAAAAGAAGGGATATAAAATTGAATTTCTACCTGTTTTTCTTTTCTTTACTTTATTTTTTTTTGCATTCTTATATTAAAGGAAATTATTTCTTTTACATTTGAATATTTCAATAAAGAAACATCGTTTTCCTTAAATAAATTGACGAATTTAAACAGATTTTATTTAACATTTTACAATAATTATACGTTTAAATGTATATTTAAAAAAAAAAAGAAAAGGATATAAATGAAGACAAATTAAAGATAAAAACAAAACCAAGAATATATTTTTCCTTTTGTTTAACTGGATACGACCATTATTATTAATGTACGTTCAATAATAAATTCAAAATAAATAAATCGAATCGTTAAGTTATTATATATACCGTGGGCAACTTATAAAAAATTTAAGCGTCCACGATGTCGTAAAAGAGTATTTATTTTTATTTTCATAAAATTCAACAAATGCAATACAATAAACGCATAAAAATAAGTTTTTTTTTTTATTTTTATTTCTATCATATTTTTTGTTACATACTCGTGTATGTGTGTATTTTATTATACATCTTCAGGGAATTGATCTTGAATCATTAAACTATGTGTCCAGTTCCTTGTCCACTTTAGCTGTTTTATTGATAAAGATATATTTTATATACATATATAACGTATATTCGTATATTCTTAACAACATTGTTACTAGGTATTTGATGCTCTTAGCGAATTTATCTGATTTAATTGTGATGCGAAAATTTTGATAGCTTTAATTACTTTCGGCAGTGGTTACAAGGATTTTGTAAGACGTTAAAAGCTCTATAAAGGTTTTTTTTTTCCTTGCACATTTCAAGGTTTTTTTTTTCTTCTATATTTATTTATATTTTTTTTTGGTTTTCGGTAAATATAGTGAAGGTTTTGTATTTTAATAGCAAAAGCAATTATTTTTACCAGTAAAATTTGGCTTGTATGGTTGTTGTCATAATGCCAAGTTAGCCACTGGTTAATGAATGTAATTAATTTTAAAATGTTTTTCATATTATTTATTTGTTTAAAAAAATAAAATTTTTTTTTTTTATTGTTTTGTTATTTATTTAAACAAAATTTTAAGGATGTAATCAATTTTAGTTATTTTATTTAAGTTTTTTTTATGTAACCCGATTTCATAATTGAGTTTTAACTGAAAAACTAATTAAAAATTTGTATATACACAGTATATAGTTATTTAAAAATATTTATTTAGCAGCATATATACCAGCCTTGTTTTATTTATTTATTTTTTTTTTATATAAATTTAACTTCTTGCAATTAATCAAATTTTATAAATAAATAAACTTTTCAAAAAGCATTAAATTAAAATAACTAAAAAATAAAAAACTGATTTTATAGCATAGTTTATAACGACTATAAATATTTTATTTCCTTTAAAAATCTTCGACTTTCTGCATAAATTTTATTTTTATATTTTATTTAAAACTTATTTAAATAAAAATTAAATTAAAAATAAAAAAAAAAAAAAATTACTACTGAATATAATACATATACTCTGTGTGATATAACTTAATGATTTTATAATAACAAAATATGTGTACTTACCCATATATAAAGCAATAAAAATAAATATACATAAAAGTTCCGATTAAATTCTAAAAGGTTTCACCATTTTCATCATTTTTTTATTTGTATTTTTATTTTTCAATTCAACTTTTCCTCTTCTTTTCTTTTCCTGTCTAAAAGTATACGAAAAAAAAATTATTTATATAAATATATATATCAGATATATTATTTCCACATTCTTTAAATTTATTTTATAGAATATTTAATAATAAAATAAAATAAAAACTCCATTTACATGATAAAAATATTGATAATATTGAAGAGTTATAATGATGGCAACAGCATACTTTTTGATGATAATTTTTATTTTATTAAATATATTTTTCCTTTTTATATGTTATATACATTTATTAAATTTTAATTATTATTTTATTTTATTTTTTTTTTTTGTGAAAATTTTGTCATAAATTGGAGATAATAATGCGAATATTTTATAATGAGCAGCTAGAGGCGTAGTAATTAGTGTTGACTTAAATCACTATTATATTATCAATGTAATTAACTATTAATGATGAATAATACAAAAGGTTTTTATTCAATTATAATAAAAAGCGATGTATCACGATCATTTTAAATAATATATACATTATTATATATTTATATATTTATTTATTTTTTTCGCTTTATATAGTTAAACAATACAATCATGACAACAAGTTTCTTTTTTTTTTATTATTATTTAATCGTTAATCGGTTTTATTTGTTATAAATTTAAATACTTAATTCATAAATATTTATGACGGCAAGCAACATCTTGGTAGGTTGGTGTTTTTTTTTTCTCTATCATGTTTTATTTCCATTGCTAATTTAATATTAAAAATAAAAAGGATAACAAGCGGAATAACAAACACAAGACAGAGTTGTTGTTTTTTTTTTTTATGATATTAAAGGGGAAAAAAATACCGAAAAGAATTTAAAACGTTCGCTTTTTTTTTACCCAACTTGTCTGTGATAAATGCTTATTAAATATTTATCCGAAATTAATTTCTACAACAAAAATTAAAGGATAAAAAAAATGTGTTTTTCAAACAAAAAAGGTAAAAAATAAAATAAAAATAAAAATAAAAAATCTGTATAAAGGTTTCCCTAAACACGCAAATAAAATGCAAAAAAAAGAAAACAAAAAACATGGTAAAGAGATTTTTAATCACAACAATAATAGTAATAACAAGTAGTAGTTAGTTTTTCAGCTGGTTACCACTAATTAAGTTTACTTCAATTTTCTTTTTTATTTCAAACATATTTTTTTCTATGTAGAATATATTTTATTTTTTGTGTTTTATTTTTGTATAGAGAGCGGAAATCCTTTTTTTAACCGTCCTTAATTTGTAGACTTTGTGTGTGCGGTGTTTTAAGTTAAAAAAAAAATAACTGGATTATCTAATTAATGAAATAATAATAAAACTTATAATTAATTAAAAAGGAAAAGTAAAATAGATGAAAAATATCCTTATTAACATATCACACCTGTGCGTATTTATTCATTAATTATTAATTATTATTATATATATATATATATATATAATTTTTTTATAATTTTAATTTTAACGAGGTTAATTAACATACATTCTGTCTTTAATATCATTTATATACATATAATTTTTTATGTATATATATATACATATATATTTTTTCATTTGTTAAACATTTTATTACACGTACATTTTATGTTAAATTAAATATTATTATCACTTTTATATTAAAATATAACAAACGAAAATTAATTAAATTATATTTATATGTTATTAAATTTTAAATGAAATATTAATTTTTTTCTTATCATATGTATTACCTTTATTTTATATATTTATTTTTTATTCATTATTATAATTATTATTATTTTATATTTTTGAGCATTTGATTAATTATTTATAAATTAAATTAAATTTAAAAAAAAAAAAACAACATCATTTTAAATACACTTTCATTAAACTGATGGCAGTATTCACCAAGGTATAACATATTTATTCATGTGTTAATTACCACATTTTAACTATAATTGTTCAAATTTTATGCAATTTCTAAATTAAATGAATTGAATTGAATCAACCAACAACGAAAAACTATGTTCGGAATTGATTTTTTATTTTTAGTGAATCAGATGATGATGATCACCTAAACTATTTAAATATGTCTTGTTTTTCGCACAATTGATATCATGATATTTAATTGGTTCACAAAGACGTGGTTCAGAGTTTGATAGTGGTCCAGTTTGTTCGCGAATCGTCAGACAAATTGTACTAGCGTTTATTCCCTGTTGCTGTTGATCGTGAAGTTGTGGTTGGCCATAGGTCCGTTGAAGAACATGTAAACTATTTGAACTTACCGTTCGTTCAAGAATTTCACCCCAATATTTTTCCGAGAGGCCTTCAACGTCAGGTCGTGGTGGTCGTGATGATGGTGGTCCTGGTGGCATTGGTAATGAAATAGGATCGCACTCAGAACTAATACTGCAACATCGTGATTTTTGACTAGCGCCATCACCTCCCGAACATCGCTAATAAAAAATTTAAATTTTAATTAATTGACATAAAACGATGGGAATCATCATCAAACCTTAGACGATAATAATTCACGACTTATTCTGCGAAAATGTGCGTTCAAAAGCCAATACAGAAATGGATTCCAAAAGCTATTACTAAGCGCCGTCCAGGTGACAAAGAAATCTAAAAACGGTGGTACCTGCATAATAATATTTAATTGAGCGAACAATAAAATTTTGTTTTATTTGTTAATTGCCTTAGAACCTGTACAAGCGGCAACAACTTCTTGAATTGT
Source organism: Ptychoptera contaminata (assembly GCA_963942525.1). Taxonomy (NCBI): domain Eukaryota; kingdom Metazoa; phylum Arthropoda; class Insecta; order Diptera; family Ptychopteridae; genus Ptychoptera; species Ptychoptera contaminata. The sequence goes on along the minus strand of OZ012636.1, from coordinate 35,931,343 downwards.
CCAGGGAGTTACCATAACGATGAAACCTAATGACATTGCGGCCATTGTACGTGATGCGGATCCACTTAATCGACGTTCTTGCGCCACCATCTAATGAGTTTTATTGGATTGAATAAAAAGTTTTAATTCAATTGAATAACTTAACCTTTTCAGTAGTTGATATTCCGGTTTGTGCACTTGATGTTGCTGTGCTTGGAGTAGGCATCATAATAGCCATTTCACCATTAATAGTCGATGGTGCTTGACTTGTTTGAAACTGTTGATGCATTTGCTGCTGAATCTGATGATGGATTTGTTGTTCCATTTGCTGTTGGATTTGTTGCTGCATCTGTTGTTGCATTTGCTGTTGAAATTGTTGTTGCATTTGTTGTTGCTGAAAAGATAGTGGTGCAAATCTAAAACGACTTGCATGAAAACTCGAACCATAACAGTACATCAGCACCATTGTTGTAGGAAAATAAAGTGCACACGTTGATAAAATTCTATACGATGGTTTACTATAAAACGGTTCACACACAAGCAGTCCAGTTGAATTAAAATAGTAGCCTGAAGATAAAAATAAATAAAAAAGAAATGGAAGTAAAAGAAAAAAAAACCATTTTCTTTATGGAGTTATTTTTTAATATAAATTTTTTTGCAAAAATATTAACTTACCTTTCGGTAGAACGAGTACGCCAAACAATGACAATGATAATATCCATGTTAAGCTTAGTATAGCGACACAACCCTTTAGATGAATTATTTATTTATTAAACAGGAATATAAATTATTTTATTCTTTTAAATAATTAAAAAAATTCACACAAAATAATTAAAGCACATCCATTAAGTTTTTTTTACTTTTATTATTAATTTTTAAAGAATGGCCCGACCGTAGCTTTGATAACTTTGTAAAAGTGATTTATGTTAAAATATATGTTATATATTTTAGCAACAAAAAAAAACCCTTTTCAGTTTCTGGTAGGCTACTTTAACATTTACATATAATACCCACATAAATAAAATGTCCACATAATTTTGTCAAAAAATGCAATTTTGGGTTGCTGAATATTTGTTACCGAGGAAGTATGTTCATTCAATAATGTTAAAAGTCTTTCTCTATTGACTGACATTATTATTTATGAAGTTTAAAGCATTATTTTAATATCAAGGATGTGACATAATATACATTATTATTTCAAATATTTTTCATTGTTACATAAAATTTTTACTACATTTTTCCATAACTAAATATAGTTTTCAATAAATTTATATAAAAAAAAAATAATCATAAATTTTATTTAGTTCATTCTTAGTATGTTTAACTTGTGTATAAATATATAATTTTATTTTATTTTTCAGGTTAATAATTATGTGTACAATCAATAAGTTAAAAAATGTTGTAGAAACACTCATCATCATTAATACACCAAAATTCAACTAAAACTTTTTTCAAAATCATGTCAACACCATCCATAATTCTATATATAGTATCTATCTATCTATTTATCTATCTATAGTATACCTCTAATTTTTATTCATTATAGTATTATTATATTAAATTAAAATTACCTTTTTACTTGAATGTTGATGATAACGTTGGGGATGAAGTGCACACAAATATCTATCAACTGCCATACATACTAAAATAACAGCACTCTGTTGTGAAAGTGCGCCACGTAAAAGTGCCTACAAATTAGTTAAAATTATAAGAATTACGCTATAATCAATTATTTATCAATTATATATAATTCACAGCAATTAAAAAAGGGAAATTAACAAACCTGAATTTGACAAAAAATTTCACCATAAGGCCAACAATGGAGCAAGGCAGGTAAAAGACCAAAAGGCGTTATAAGAAGGCCAATCGCTAAATCATTCAAAGCCAGTGATGTTAACAAATATCTTGGCTGTGTATATAATTAATTAATAATTAATTAGGTATGAAAAAGTTTTATTATTTTATGTAAAAAATAAATAAAACTTTCTAATTTACCTGTGGATGTATATATGGTGCATATCTTCGACTGTTTATTACAAATATAACTAATAGATTAGCACCAATTATACCAATTGTTAAACTTAGTACAAGAAAACTTTGTATTATATCGCCTGGTCCAATATGACTTATTAATGAGCCAGTGAATCGTGGATGAGAACAACTTGAATTTCTAACTGATGGTGCTATGAGCCATGTACCAGCCTTTGGATCCATTTCATCCCTGATTTAAAATATATATATGTTTTTTTATTACCACATTTTTTTTTATTATTATTATTATAATTTTTCTTAACACATAAAAAGTCAATATAATTTTTTAAATAATAATAATAAAAAAAAACCTACTTAAAAATAATAACTTGTTTAAAGTAATAGGAAGCTCAATGAAAGAATATAGGTCACAATTCTTTTTTAAAAAAATATATTATAAATTATATATTAAATATTATATATAATATTATATATTAAAAGTGATAAATAATTCATTTCTTTTTAATCATTTTTATTTTTATTTATTTCTATAGCTTTAAACAACCACTTTAAACATGTATCTTTAATATAAATTTGATAAAATAAAATAAAAAACAAGAAGAGAAATGAAAAAAAAAAAAAATTATTACCGTAAAGAAAATCAATAAAAGACTTTAATGAGTAACGAATATGTGGTAAATGAACAAAAGGCTCCTAATTACCTTTATTATAAATGTTTTAATTACACAATTCATCATAAATCATTCAATTAATAAACATATCATTTACCATTGTAATTATAACACATGACTGCCTCTTGTTAAATAAAAACGTTTTCTATTTTTATTCCTTTGGTTTTTCTGTTTTATCAAGAAAAAAACAAAATTATACAAAAAATCTTAAATTTTCCTTTTTGTTGTTAAAATGAAAAAAAGTAAAAAACAGTTTTATTAATAATAAATTCATAGAATGTTTGATTATGAATATAAGCATAAATATTTATCCAAGTAAACCTGTTATCAACAGTTGTAGTCCTTTAGAAATGCTGACGCCAGTATTTGGTTTGCAGTGTCTGTTTATGTTCAATTAAACATTTAACAAAACAATATTGTGAAGAATACAATTATGCCAATCATGACAAATACCCAAATGGGATATAAACACATGTCAAGTGTTATTTGTATATATCATATGCAACAGTCATATAATAGATTTAAATCTTATTATATTTATTTATTTTGTTTTATATTATTTATAATTTTTAATTATAATTATAATAAAAATAATAATAATTTTTTTTTTTGTTTACATTATTTTAATTAGATTATGTTTTTAGGAAATTTTATTATAATTTTATTCATAAATTGTATTATTAATAAATTCTAATTTATACATAATATTATACATTTTGAAAATAAAATGAAATTTATTTAAATATTTTTAATTGGCTTGATTTTTATTTATCTAGATACTAAATATATATTTATTCTTCCTTTATTTTCTTTCTTTTTTTTTTTTTTTGGTAATTGCATATACGTTTCATTGACATTATTATTATTCAGCAATAGATTAACATGTCTGGTGGCCTCAGGCGTCATATTTATTAAGACGTTCTAGTAGCTAACTTTCATAACTAAGGGGTACATAAATTAAGTGTAAAAAAAAAATTCAAATTAAGTGTAAGAAAAAAAAATTATGTATATTAAAGCAAATAGTATGATTTTGTAGAATTTTATCAATTATTCGGTTAATAATCAAATTAGTGAAGGACATTAATTTTCTATAACGAAAATGAACATTTTCATTCTTTTTGCTATCTTTTGCTTCATTATTATTTTATTATTAAGGTTTTAACTAGCAAACGATAATCCGCCACTGTTATAATAATGCAGAGTAAAGAAAATTAGTTTAAGTAATGTCAAGTTGCTGGAAACTTTTAATTTTCATTATTTTTACAATCTTTTTTTTTTATGTGTTTTCTTGTATTTTAAAGTATTTTATTTATTTATTTTTTTTTTATTAAGTTTATTAAATTGAAGCAAAATAAAAAAATAAAATAAACAGTAAAATTATTAAAAATATATCGAAAAACTTGTTAAAATACTTATTATTATATTTTCTTCTAAATTAACCTTGTTTGTGTCTTATTTGTTACGTTTTTATCATCTTCTTTTTTTTTTTTAAAATAAAGAATTATTTTTCTAAAAGTGTAAGCACTTTAACTTAAAGAAAGTTATAAAGTTTATTTATTTAATATAATTTTTCTTTTTTCTTGTTCATTGTTATTAAAAAGCATAAAAATCAGAGAGAAAAAAGTATTGTTTTTGCGGTAACAAAGGGTAATAAACATTGTTTAAATTTTTATATGCTTTTTTTTTTTTAACGCTTTGCTCTTATAACAATATTTTCATAAAATAAAATTATTTACCAGAAAAAAAGAAAATAAACAGAGCACATAAATTTCATATGCAGATTTTGTATAACTCGTAGACATAATTTATTAATATGAAAAACAAAATTTAACAAAAAAATTAAATAAAAAAAAGCCAAAATTATTTCCTAATGAAATTTTTCTATATTTAAAAATTAATTTTTTATAATTTGTAAATTGAATTAATATTGTATATTTGTTTCGTTTATTTGAATATCGTATCTTATAAAATGAAATAATACAAACCAAAAAAAAAAAGAAAGCTTTTCAACCCTAAATACATATAAAAGTTCAGATGTGGATAGTAATAAAACTTATTTTTTATTTTACTTTTTAAATAACGTTAAAAAAAAAAGTAGAAAAGAAAAATATATGTTATAAAAAAGGTAATTTATTGTACACAAGAAACCATTGTGTATCCACATTACTTAAATATATGCCTAGATGTATTATCCCTAAGGATACTAATCAACTTATACTTACTAAACGTTTTGTAATAAATAAAATAAATATCTAATAAACACCTATTGATGATATTTAAAGGGTATAAACTAATAATAATAATAATAAATTAATAAAAATTTACTGACCGAATTTCAAATCAAATAAAATTTTATCACAAAATAAAATTCTATTGAGTGATATATCCCAGTAAAATGATATTAATATAATGTTCACATCCAGATTAGATGAGAGTCTAAGTCACACTTGTAGTTACAACTTTATTAACACTTTTATTTCGTCAATAAGATTATTTTTTTTTTTATATTTTTATTGCCTATATATTTATTTATTCATTAATCCAAATATATATCCTTTAATAAAATTTACACACACACAAAAAAAAAACCAGAATAAAAATCGCACTTAATTTTTAATCGCAACACATCAAAATTAACTGCTATTAATATAATTCTTAATATAATACAGCATAAATCACATAATACACAAAAGTTAAACCAATTTATTAAATCATGTCTATAATAACAATGATAATAATAATAATTATTGTTATTATTATTATTATTAATAATAATAAGGATAATACGGTTTTAACACAACAATGAAAAGAAAAATAAATAATTTTCTTGTTTACGATAATATATGTATTAAAAAAATAAAATAAATAATAATAAGTAAATAAATAAAGAATGTAAAACGAAAAAAACCCGAAAATAAATAAAAATAATAAAAAAAAAAAATAATATTAAAAATAAATTTTCTATATGTATAAAATTTTCTTTAAGAAAATTTTTGTAGCAGCGAGTCGTGATAGTGACTAGTAAACGACTGAACTGTATATACTTAACAACTCCTAATCACTAATGATTCTGTCTTTTCTGAGTAGACAGACATTTTCAATTGTCACTAAAAAAAAAAGAAAAGAAAAGCTTAGTAAAGAGCGAAAAATAAAATGAAGAGAGAGCTTTTACAAATGTACTACACACAGTTAAAATAAAATAAAATAAAAGCACCCAGAGAAACAAACACTCGTTTTGTATTTTTATTATTAATAATAATAATAATAATAATTTTCTGCTTTTTAACAACTGAATTCATATTAAGCTCAACTTCAGTCTTATTGCCTTTATTACAGAATGTGACTTCATGCATTATTTCACAGTATATCAATTCTTAATAAATTATTTTATTCTTAACTTAAAACTTTATTTATTTAGTTTTTTCGTTTTTATGAATTTCAAAAAAAAAAAAAAATACTATTAAATAGTTAAAAAAAGAAAATTATTAAAATGTGTCCATTCGACCTAGATTAATTTTATTTAAATAGCAAAAAAAAATAAAAATTACTTCCTTTATCACCGCCGATGGGTTATTTATTTTTAATTTAGCTGCATTTATTCAAAAAAAAAAGAAAAAAAATATTAATATTTAAAAAGCCTAAAAAAGAAATCCTTAAAACAAAATACAATTGCTGAAGGGTAGTTTTGTGAGAAAAAGTAATATTTCCATTCAAAGCATTAATGATAATATGAAATGTGTCTTAAAAATGAATGAAAATTGTTTCTGTTTTTATTTTTCTTCTTCATGTAATGTTAAACTGAATCGCCTACAGTAAAGTTTTCTTACAATTTAACCGTCTATTTGTATTTAAATTATATACGATATCTTACTGTGATTAAATATTAAATGATTAAACCTATGGATTTTAATGAAAAAATTTAAATAATAATAAAAATATCCACTTTGGTGTATATTTTTTATTTTCTTAAATTACTTTTTCAAAGGAAAATATATATTTATTTTTTTTTACTATCTCACTATCCTATCTGTGCATGTTTTATTTATTATAATCATTTATTTTATTATTATTATTATTATTATTATTATTATTATTATTATTAAACATAAATTTGCATGCATTTGTAACAGTTATAAACTTAATTTATATAATGTTCAGGACATACGTGCTACTATAGACATACTTTAACCACATAGTTCGCAATTTATTTTATAATCAAATAAAATAATTCTTCTACTTTTTTTTACCAAGTTTAATAAACCATAGATTATTATTTACTCGTTTTATTTTTTTTGTTTTAAATGATGTTTTTACTATTATTTTATTGACAAACTATTTAAATATACTAAAAGCTTAATTTATAATAGCAGTCACAATGTCTAGTAGTACAAACATCATCATTATTATTATTATTATAATTTTTTTTGTCTTTAATGTGTTTAGTTAAAAATAATAATAATAAAAAATATATTAAAATTATGTCTAGATGATTATTATTATTATTATTTAATGTGTTAGTTTTATATCTTTTTTTTTTTAAAAAAAAGAAGTAAACTAATAAAAATAGCATAATGGCATGAAAAAAAAAAAATGCCAACATCAAAACCAAACTTTATTCGATAATAAAATGATGATAAAAAATTAATAAATTTAAGTTTCAAGTATTATTAAATTATATATTATTTTCGTATAATAACTACTACTTAGCGATAGTTTGTTATTATTAGTTTGCTTCGTTTTTTTTTAAATTTAAATTTATAATCATTAGTTTGTAGTTTTATAAGTACTTTTAATTTGAATTTTATTTACGAGAAATAAATTATAAATTCATTATATTTAGTAATAGTTGTCTAAATACTAATGTTTTTATTTTTTTATTTTTTATTGTCTTCTTTTAATGCATATGCGTTGATTAATAGGGTTTTATCACGAATTTGATAAAATAAATATAAGAATGATAAGCTGAATTACTTTTAACGTAAATAATGCTTACGAACAAGGTCACCCGTTTGCAATTTATAAAAGAAAAATAAATAAACCATTTTCAGTATAATAAAATAGCCAAGGTAAATTTTTATTTCTTATATACATATTATATAGCATAGTATATAGTACAGATATTATCTTATTTAGTGCAATTTTACATTGACTTTGAGTAAATGGTTGTCGACCGCTGTTTAACATGATAGATACAAAGTCTATTTAGTTCTAATACAGCGACTACACATAAAATATATATTTTAATTTATCATTAAAAACGAATAAATTCAATTTGACAAATAGATGAAAAGGAAAATTTATATATAAAAAGGAATTTTTCAAAAAAAATAATTTATATATTCTACTAGAAAATGAAAAACACAGAGGGCTAAGTTAATGTATTCTATGATTAGGATGTTGTTATATACAAATACATCAGGTTGTTATAACTGAATTTATCATAGACGAAATAAAAATAATACAAAATAAGGGAAGCAACAAAAAACAAAAAAAAAAAAATCAATACTTGTAAAACAGAAATTTATTATTATTTCTGTAAAATAAAAAAAGTTTTCATTATAAAAGATAAGGAATTTTATTTTATTTTTTTCTATATTCACGCTTTTCATTAATTTTCTTCTGCTTTTTTTTTTCCACCGATAAACCAAATTCATTATCCATTGATTATCAACAGCGATTAAAAAATTATAATCGAATTATATGAAATTAATAAATAATAATGTATGTCAACGACGCGATTCTATTTTATAACTTCTTATATTCTTTTAAGGTTTATATAGTATTATATAGGGATTTTTTTATATTACAGCTGTATCTATAACCACTTTTTTCTTTCACAAACATGTCAAAAAATGTGGCAGCTGAATTATTAACTAAATCCAATAGATTCATCTTCTATTTACATAAATTTTTGCATAGAAATAATAATAATAATAATAAACTTTACAAATTTTATAAAATGATAATCATTTTCTTCGCATTAATAATTTATAGAAAATTTTTAATTTAACAGTTGATATGATGGCATTGTATATTGAAATATATATATAACCGTTGCCAGAAAATCAACAAAAAAACAAATCCGGGATACATACATATATTCGCCATAAGTGACAGACATTACGGCGACGTTGGCAAAAAAAAAAATATAAAAAAAATATTTTGTTTATATTTATGACAAACAATGCAAAAATTCTACATATTATATTGTCATGGCAAAAGTCTTCATTGTTATTATTTTTTTCTTTTAAAAATAAAAAATTAAAATAAATGTAATTATTTATTTGATTTTATAATTTAACTTTTAATAATCATATAACGTTAACTTAATATTTATTATAACTATTAAAACATCATTACATAAATAATGAAAAAAAAAAAAGGAAATAAAATAAATTTAAACAAAAAAGAAAAGTAAATAAATACGACTTTTACATGAAAGCAGCAGCAGCAATCTCCTTAACTTCAATAAAAGAGAAGATAAAAGCTTATCACGAACAATATAACTAAATCCAATTTTTTTTTCTGTTTGCTCTAAAAATATAAAGTAATAAAAAAAAAAAAAAATCAAGGGTAATCTTTTATAATTTTTTTTTTCTTTTTCGCTTTCATTTTACCTTATATAATCATATCCTTTTTATTTGTGCAAATAAAAAATTTCATTATGATTGATTTTTCAAACAAATTCCTCTTCGTTTTTTGTTTTTTTTTTTGCCTATAATAATATTTTTCTTCTTTATGCTTTATTATTTTCTTTTTTTTTGCAGCTTGGTTTTGCCATGCTTTGTAAAAAATGAGAAAATCCTGACAAGACAATAGTAGTATCATGAATTATATTTATTTTTGTTTTTTTTTTTTTTTTTTGACTTCAACATTATTGGAATAACACTTGTCACGCTATCATGTTCGCAAATAAAAGAAAATTAATTGTAAATTACATTATTTGATTGTTTGATTGATGACAGACGTAACTGACTTTAATAGCTTTTAATACATAAAATAAATAATTCGTATTATCCGTTCGTTATTTTCGATTATCATTTTTTTTTTTCTTTTTAACTGTAATTATTATTAAAAGAATATTTTTCAAGAATTTATTTTTTTTTTATAATAATAATATTAATAAAAAGACAGAAGTATTCTATTTACCTTTATATTTTATAATATTATAACATAAAGCTATAATTCAATTTGTTATCTTTGTTAAAATAAAAAATCTTTAATATTGTGAGCTACAGTAACGGACTATTAACAAAGTATGTAAATGCATAAAAAAATAAAATATTCTGACCACAGTTAGTATTCTTCTTATTTAACTTTCTTTTTATGTTGGATCTTTAGCGTTATAAATCCTGTACCCATACTCACATCCGGTATTTACGATGGTATTCTAATCGATTGTCCCTTGTATCCTTAAAGTTTTTAAATCCGCAGCTGAATTGTGTCTTTTTTTTTTGTCATCTACATAAGGTGGGAAAACCACACAATAGTGTAGAAAAAAAAATTCCGTCCAACGAATAGCCGGTAGTAAAAATAATTCTTTAATATTTTGCTATCTAATAAAAAACAGGAAAAATAATTTCTATAAAATATATCACCGTGTGTTCATTTCTCCATAATATTTAAAAAGAAAAAGAAAAAAACAGACAAATTTATCATAAAACCCAGATAATAATAGTTTCTGCCAAATATGAAAAAGAACAGCAGAAATAATAGCAAAGAAATATAAGTAAAAATAAGAAAGAAAGAAAAATTATTGTATGAAAGTTTTTTCTTTTTTATTCAATTTAAAACAAGAAGCATAAAATATATATCTTGTTTTCATGTTTAAATATTCTGTTAGTGCTTGTTCACATTGAAATATATAATAAATATGTTTTATTTTTCTTAAAAACCATAATATTTAATTAAAACTTTTACTTTATATTACTTTTTTTATAATGTGATTTTAGATGAAAATCTATTTACACAATTTTATCAGAAAATCAAACTATATTTATAAAAAGAAAATAGTTTTTATTTTCTGTTGCAATACATTTCCTACCTGAATTTTCATATTATTTTAATTGATTATTCTTTTCTTTTTTTTTGGTATCAATATTATTCTTATTATGTAAAGTTAGAATTATTACAAATAAAAAAAATGAATAGAAATGTGGAAATTTGTGGGAATGTTATAATCTGCTATTGTTTGTCTATTTAAAAATGTCTAGAACAAATTATTTTTAAGAAGTAAAAAATTCTAGGTAAAACTACCTTCCTTAAAAATTAATAAACATTAAAGAATGGAAAAAAATATATATACGCTTGTTTGAAAGAAAACGCGTAATAATAAATTGGCATTAAAATATTTAAAAAATTAAAATTTAATTAGGAAAATTGTGTATATATTTTTTTATCTTTTCTTTTCATCTTCTGTTAATATTTGATTTGGGGATTTGTTCGATGTACATTGAACATCTGCTATTTATAAATTATGTATAAACGTTATTATTTTCTTCTCTTTATTTTTTTTTTTTTATTTGTATTATTACCATCAATTATGATGATGAAATTTAGATTGTGGAAATCATCCATAAATATATGTTGAATAGAAAAATTTAAAGATATTATTGAATCAATAATAATTTATTAAATAAAGTCATTAATAAATTTTAATAATTAAATTTATATACATTTTTTAGACTTAAATGAAAACTGTTTGTAAAAATTGCTATTATTGTGTTATGATGAAAATTATTGAGTTGAATTTTAAATAGCAAAAACGTGTATATTGTGTTGTGCAACTATTAAAAAAAATATTAACGGATTTATGCTCAACAGATTTCTGTCAAACTACAATTCATGATAAAAATTGATAAAATGTTTTGCGATGAGCATACATGTATTTCTATCTATGTTTGTACATATAAATATACTTTTCTAATAGTGGAATAAATTGACCGATATTTAATATGAACATACTTAAGAAAGCTTTTTTAAATCTTAAGAAGTAATAGCTATCATACTGTGCCACTAATATAATTACTAAAGCCTTATTTTTATTAGTATTATCTATGTAGTGAAGAAACTAATATAGATCATTGGTATTTTTCTGCCCATCAAATGTGATCATATTTAAGCCTGTGTAATGCCAGTCACACTGACAATCTCTACTATATATGTATGTTTAATAATTAAAATAATAACATTTAAGATAATCACCATTTTACTAAAATTATTTATTGATATACAAAAATAAATACATTTACTTTAACTGAAATTATTTTTTAATTTTGAAAAATATGCTAAATCTTTTTCACTTACAGACGGTATAAATTTTAAAATAGACTTTTGAAAATCCTCCATTTTAATGACAATATTGACATTATCAAGTAAATTTGCTTCTAATGAATTCTTTTTATGACTGTTGATTGTGCGTCTAACAGCACAGAGCCATGCATTTGAGCAAATAGCATAAAGATCTGCTCCGGTCATATCATTCACCAAATTGTCGCAAATAGATTCAGTAGACAAATTTTTATCCATGTTAAATCTGAATAAAAAAAATAATTAACAAATATTAATTTTAATTTGTTTTAATTAATTTAAATATATAGTACTTTGTTGTTATGGCGTTAAGTACAGATACTTTCTCTTCTTTGTTAGAGCATGGGCCTACATAAAAAAGTTTATCAAATCGACCGGGTCGTAGCAAAGCTGGATCGATCAAATCCGGACGATTTGTAGCTGCTAAAATAAATATTTGCTTCTGGACATCAACTAAACATAAATAATTTAATCAGAAAAATAGCTGCAGTCCACACATTAAATCAGATAAAATTACCAGATGATAGCATTCCATCCATTTCAGCTAATAATTGACTAACTACTCGATCCATTACACCACCGGAATCTCCAGCAACGCCTCTATTTGGTGCCAATGAATCTAATTCATCAAGAAATATTACACAAGGAGCCGCACTTCGAGCTCTAGAAAATAACTCACGAACATTTTGTTCACTTTGGCCTACATACATATTTAACAATTCAGGTCCTTGTACAGACAAAAAGTTTAAATTGCTTTCGGTGGCGACAGCTTTTGCAACAAGTGTTTTTCCAGTACCAGGCGGCCCATATAATAATATTCCAGATCGTCTCATATTCTTTCCCATAAGATGCATATGTTTTAGCGGTAAACCAATACTAGATTGGATTTCATCTTTGATTTTGGCAAGTCCTCCAATATCAGACCATAAAACTTTTGGAACTTTGGGCGCACCTACACTGTCCGCAAATAGTAATTGCATACAATCTGCAAAATTTATAATTGAATAATTTTTATAATTAAATTTAAAGTGAAAAAAAATGTTACCTAAAACAATTTCGAAATGCTTTAATGTTAATTCTGTTTCTTGTTTTATCATCATTTCTTTAACAGAGTTATTAAAAAGTAATCGCAAATCACCGTACATAAATCCTTGCGTTTTTTCTGAAACTGTTCCTATTAAAGCATTGTATTTATTACTTAAAAAACTGCTAAACAACTCGTGGCGTGCGATTTCATTATAACTAGCTTTTATTATGTTTTCTTTAGCAATCATTTCTGTGCTAAAAAGCCATTGGAGAATTGAAAAACGTTCCTCTTTTGATGGCTCCTCCACTTTAATTACCTCCAAAAACTGTCTTTGTATTAATGGATTAATGTCTTTGTTAGTTAAGCCAATTATTATTACAGGATACTCATTTTTCTTTGAAAATATTTGAAATAATTCACTTTGAAGCGTAGCAATCAATCGTAAATCTTCACGACCTTCGTTATCCACCCCGAATAACTAAAAGTTAACAAAACTAGTAAGATACATAAATAATTTTTAATTTATTCATTATACCTCAAAATTTTTAAAGCAAAGAATTAACGGTTTACATATATTTGCTTTTCCAAGTGCAGTTTTTAATTTGGTTTCAGTTTGTGTGGCAATTTGTGATATTATCTCTGAACAATCAATTTTATATAAATGTAAACCAAAATAATCTGCTACATAATTAATAATTGTTGATTTCCCAGATCCAGCATTACCCTGTAGTAAAAACAATGGGTATATACATTTCTCAAACAGAGAATTTGATGTTCTACTTTTATTGATAACAAATGGTTTAATTGATTTCTTAAGTTCCTCTACATATTTTCTCAATCCACTCGGATAACCATTCGTAAAGCTTATTTGATGTAAGGTACTTCTTGGCCGAAAATTATTAGTGCTAGGGCTTTGCTGTAGAGATGTTAGACTCTTAGATATAATTGCATGTGTTTCATATAAATTTTTCTTTGATTCTAAATTTGTACAACGAAAATAAATATTTTTAAGTTGAGAAAATATAAAATAGTTTTTTGCTAGGTTATTTCTGCCAATTAAATTCTCATTTAATGTTATTTCATATGTATGATTTGTGAAAATCAGATGAGGCAATTCAAAATAATTTGAAACAATTTCATCTGTAATTGCTGATGGTAGTTCATATGGTAAATTAACGAAATAGATTTTGGCTGAAGTAGCAATTTGTGGAAGACTTTGTTCATAGCTTAATTGATGAAGTGTTACGTAAATATTATCATCAAAATTTAGATTGTATTTTTCAACAATGTTTGAATAAAATGTTTCTTTAACAAAAACTTTATTGAATTTGTTATTTTTTAAAGGCACTGGTATAACTTGATAGGATGTGTGTAAAAAATTTATAACATTATCATCGCTGTCCGGTGTTAAGTAGTCACAGTTGGCATTACCAAAAGAAGAATATTTTAAATTAAGCCAACATTCATCCTTATTATTTAATATACTATTTAATATTCCATCATTTATAAAAATATAATGGTCTGATTTAATAACTTCCTTATGCGTTAATGTTTCATATAATGTATTTGGTATTTTTTCTAATTTATATTTCAGTTTGCCCAGAATCAGCTCACTTTTGTATTTATTTATAAGTTTAACAAAAATAAATGAGCAACATAATTCAGCCGGATATTTTGGAAAGACAATTTTTGATATATATAACAAAAATTTTCCAAGGCTGCTTGAAAATACATTTTCTTGATTATCTAAAAAATAAAAGAAATTTAATTCACTTAAAAATACTGCATGGATCTCTATATACTTTACATACCTTTATTAATTTTATTTATAAAGTTTTTTGAAGTCTTGTCAGCATACATTTTGCACAGTATTAGTACCACTTAATAATTACCAATTTTAATTTTAGTAGTTTTATTTAATTACTTTACACATTTTAATTATATTATTTAATTATAGAATTGAACATTTATAAAATATTGTGAAGTATTTAAAAAATAAAGTCATTTGCATAAACACACATGCAACATGTTTTCTTAATTAATGGCTCCATCTATGTGACAATTTTACTGTGAGGCATAAACTCTGTCAAATCTATCAGTTTTATTAATTAAGCACTTAATTTAATTAATAATTTAAATAAAAAGCATATATAAAGTTTTATTAATTTATTAAGTTAATATATAAAAATACAAAATAATACCATTTTTAAATGTGATTTTTATTTTTAACAAATTGTTAATTAATTATAAATAGAAACATTATAAAAAATGAAAATAATAAAAAAACTTGCTTTAGTATAAATATAGCAAAAGAAAATTATAATCCAATAGCATTTAAATTAAACGGCAATTTTATATAAATATTAATTCATTTCTTTTCTTTTATATTTTCTTATAACAAATAAACAGAGATAGTTTTCTTTTTTTTTTTAATAATAATAATAATAATTTCGAAATGTATAAGAAAACAAATTAACATATTAATTTGTAGAAATTTTATTTGTTTAAAATTTAGTCAGCCTTTCGTGGTTTTCGTTTTCTGACATCAGCGGTTGCAGTTAAAGGAATGACATTTGGTTCTATAATTAAAAAACAATTAATTATTTCAACATTTTACTGGTTTTTATATAGAAAATAAATACCTTCTTTGCCATCCTCTAAATCCTCTTTATCAGACGCCGATAATTCATTATCACGGTACTCATTATCTGAGGATGCCGATTCAGATTGAGAATAATCTCTATCGGAAAAGGATTCATCTTCTAATTCATCAAAATTAATATCCTCTACTTCCTAATATAAGTATTTAGAAAAATAAAAAGAAATCACTTTTATTAATTTCACTATAATTACAGCGGGTGATCCTTTTTGCTCTTTATTTTCCGAAAAACTGCGTCGTTGGAATGTCTTTGGGGGGAAAATAAAATCTATCACACAAACAAGTATTAGTCCTAAAATAGCACCCAATAGTATTGTACCAACAGCAAAAATTGCGTAAGATCCCCATGGCGGCAGACCATATTCTTGCAATAATTGATTATTCAATTCCTAAAGATATATTATTTGTAAAATGGTTTTTAAAATTTTTTAAATATTATTAAATTAACCTTTAAGAAATGTGACAATTTAAAGAAATATGATACGAGAGACATTAAAATGGAATCTGGATTTTTCCATGATGAAACCACATCTAGTGATTTCCATTTTTTGTCTTCGATAAAAGACATTAATGAGTTTAAGTCTCTTGCTCCACGATATTGTCGAAATTCACCATTAAATACACTATATAAAACAAACTTTTTATTTTTAATCCTTATATGACAACTGATTATACATACTGAAAGATTGTTGGCAAAGCGGTTACTAAAAATCTGCCACTTAGTGCAGGAGAAGTAGTTACATCGATTTTAGCGGTTTTAATACCTAAATCGTCGGACCAACTAGAAAATTCATCCCACGTTGGTGCTATGTTTTTACATGCTGGACACCATGGAGCGTAACTAAATCATATTTTAATAAATTATAAAAATACAAAATGAAGTAACAATACATAACCTAACATTTTATATGCTTACATTATGATAAAATAACTTAGTTTTTACATAATTAAAATATATAAAATTATAATTTACTTACAATTCAACCATCCACTCATTTTTTAACATTGATTTCCAATTATTTTCATCTAAATTAATAACTTGTGATTTTGCTTCACATTTGCCGTAATTTGTCGACAGATAAATCAATGGTATAATAAATAAAGAATATTTCATTTTATGAATTTATTGTTTATTGTGCAATTATATTAAATTTCTATTATTGAAATTGAGCAAAATATAAAATTATAAAAAAAAATTAAGTAAATATGTAATATTTGTATTATTAATTTTCTATTATCACTTCATCACAAGAATATTTATTAAAATTTCATAGTTTTTTTTTTTTTGTTATTTAATTGTATAATTTTTCGTAGATAATGATGTATAATATGAAGTAATCCAATGCAGCAGAGAATAATAGAACAAACAAAAAAGAACAAATCTGACATATATAATAAAAATGGAAATTGACCAAATATTTAAGTGTTGCCGCAACACAATTTTATTCAAATAAATTTATAAAACGAATATATTTTACACATTTGATTAAAGTGTTTTTCAGTTATAACTTATCAACTGTAATCTACTTGCTACTTACTTAAATATAACTGGTTTAAATTAAAATATATTATAATCATTGAGGATAAGTAACAAATCATGTTAAACTTTGACTATATCAACCTTATAATTAATTAATTATAAAATAACAAAACAAAAAAATATGATATAATACATTATGTTATTATTTATCTATAATCTTTGATTTAAAAGAATTAAAATTATTAACACAATATTTTTCTTTTGATACTAAATATATAATAATAAATAATATGAGTAAATAAAAATTTATATCTTTTTCTTTTATAATTTGTGCCCATTAAAATGTGAATAGTATAATTTAAACATTCATCTTATACACAGCATGTAAAACCTCAGTATCAGTATTTAACCAAAACCTTTTTCATTATTATTATTATTATTAATATTATTTATTTTTTATTTAAACTTATATGATAGTCGTCAACGCGGTATCAGCTATTTTTAGGGAGTAAATACAAGAATATCATTTATTTCTTTTTCATGTTTTTTTTTTACTTCTCATTTTTAAATATATGTTTTATTTTAAAATCCCCAGTTGTTCTTATTCTCGTATTCATTAAGATCACGCTGTTGTATAATATATTATATAAACGTTCCTTTAAGTTTTGACTAGTCAGTAAAAAACCACAAAAAAAAAATAAAATATAATACAAAACGAATAAAAATTTTACGATAAAAATATTAAAAGATGTTAAAGCAGCAACCACACATTTTTATGCTTATTAGGCTTATAAAACAACGCATAGTCAATTATGTTAAATTTCATAAGATTATTTGATATAAATTCAGTATTGAAACATAAAAATTTCAATAATTTTAAGTAAATTTTATCTAAAAATGTTACTCAGTGATTCTTAAATAGTTTAAGCTTGTAGAACACTTAAATTATACTTAAAACAAATGCTAAAAATATAAATTAAAAAGTTAAATTAATAAATCTTAAAAAGATACCTCTTTAAGACCCTTCGATTGAGAACCACAAGTCTAATTTGAGAAGAACACGTCTTAATGTTCTTAAATGATAATACTGCACTTTCTAATTCCTTTTAAGTTTCTTATATATTTATAGTCTTTTATCACGTTTTAAATAAGACAGATTTACTGTGTTAAGAAAAATAAATCTTCAAGTTAAGTAATTATGTTGGGAAAATTAAAAATAAAAATACAAAAAATAGTAATACTAACATTAATAATAATAATAATAATAATAATTGTTAATTTTAACTCCTGAAATTGTTTTACAGTTTATTAATAATTAAAATTCAATTGAGCAATAAAAATTCATGTTGAAATGTTTTAGCATTAAAATTATTTAATTACAATTATGGTATTTATTAATTAATTTCATTTATAAAACATTTAAATTCATGGAAATCTCTTTTGTGGCACATTCAAACTATTATTATTATTTTTTCTCTTTTTTGTTTTTTTATTTATAAATAATTTTCTTTTATGCCTTGTTATTTGTTATAATAATAATAATAATAATAATAATAATAATAATAATAATAATTCAGTCGTTTATTTTTTCTTTTCTTTTTTATTATAAAATTTATATTATTTTTATTTTTTTTATTCTTATTTTGTATTTTTGTAAACGGCTGTCAAAATGAATAGAATTTAGAACAATACATTTCAAAATCCTTACACAGAATAACCTAGCTGGATAGCTCTAGCCAAGAATTGTTGAATATTTTTTATTGAATAGAAACCTTATAAAGAATTTCTGTATGTCACAAATCGGTACAAGCGAACATAAAAAACAAAAAAATAAAATAAATTAAAATAAATAACACTGATAAATATTTAAATTAAATAATTGCAAAGTAATGAAGAAAACAAGTATTAAAAAATGCATAAATGACAAAAAATTAATTTTGTAAATAGAATTTATGTTTAAACATGCAAAATATATTAAAATTTATTTACAAAGAACCTTTTTATTTTTTTTCTTTTCTTTTTACAATTTTGTAGCTGTGTTCTTTCGTTATTGTTCAATATATTTTAGAATTTATATTATATTTTACATCTACAGAAATTAAAACATTGTTTAATTTACATAATCTTTATGTTTCTTATATTACTATTATTATTAATATTATTATTATTGCTTTTTTGGGGCTTTTCTTTTCAAAGGTTTTTTTTTTATTATTATTATGTTATTTTATTTGATGTGGTAAAAAGAATTACAAAATAACAAAAACTTCTATTTAACAATAAAGAAAAAATTATAATAATAAAATGAATATTGTGTTATGTATACGCAAGTGTTTGTAAATACATTTAATGTATATATATTTATATAATAAAATATATAAATCAATTACTAATTTATTATATAATCAGGGATATGTAAAGCGTCTATATCATAATAATATTATTATAAAAAATAAATAATAATAAATAAAATAAATAATAATAAAAACTATATAAGCACTGATAATCGTTTTTAGTAACTTTATTATCATATAATTAGAGACATTTTTAATTCTGAAAAATCATTTTATTTATTTAAGTATTTTATTTAATGTTAATAAAACTTTTAAAATTATGTAAACACAAAATACTCAATAAGTATAAGAAAAAAAACTATAATGTTATTTCGATAAGCAAGATAATATTGTTATCATAATCAAACTTTAGGCATATATACCATATAATCAAATAAATTTATAGTTTTTTTTTTTAAAGGTAAAAAAGTGCTCAAGATTATGTGTTATTTAAGAAATTGACCTTTATTTACAAAATGCATTTTATTTATTTTTATTATTTTTTTTTTACATTATTATTATCTTAATCCTTCATTTAATTTTAAATTTTAAATATATAATATTTATGTTATAAAAAGATTAAATTATTATTCATAAGCATATATATGTATATAGAGAAAGAGAACAAAAATCAGATAATTAACAAAAAATAAAATAATAATTAAAAACTCGTTCAAATTTTAATTAATTAATTAAGTTCGATACAGTATTAATTATGGATAAAATTTATTAATTGATTTATAAAAAAAAAAAAAACGAAACAAGAAAATAGTTTTCTTTATATTTCATAAAATTAACAATAATAATCTAAACGTTTAAATTCATTATAAATATTTATACCTGTTCTTACATTTGATGTATCATATATATATATATATATATATATATATATATATATATTTTTAATTTAATTGGAATATTTCGTTATCTTTATAAAAAGGTACTGAAGAAATAATAATAATAATAAAAAAATATAAAACATTAAATAAATAAATCAAGTTAAAAAAGAATTTCAAGAGAAAATATTCATAATATAAGAAAAAAGATTTGTTTTTCAAAAAAGAAAACGATAACCGGTTATAAACTTTATTAATGCTGTTATAGACGTGAGAGGATTTACTTAAATAATTTGATGTGTATTATTACACCTGGCTTACTATATACCTCTGTAAATATAAAATAGAATCGAGGATTCAATATCACAGTACATAAAATTTTCAAAATTCTTTATTCTCTTTCGCTTAGTTTTCTTTATAAAAAAAAAAAAAAAACTGTATAGTGATGACGATCAGCTCCTATTTCTATTTACACCTATCTTAATTAGGTAAAACGAAGAAATAAATTCTTTAAGATTAATTTTATAGTAATCGGTACACAGCGGTCGGCAGACAACATTCTCTTTGATTTTTAGACGTTATAATTAAAATAATTATAGATGAATATATATACAAAAATTATCACTTTAAAATATGTGCAAAATATATTTTATTATTATACTAAAAAAGTATAATAATAAAAAGTAAATAAGAGCAAAAAATTTAATCGAATCAACGACCCTAAATTAGTCACCCTTTTGAATAATTTATTAACACATCGAAAATAAAATTCTTTTTGTTTTAATTAAAAGTTTTTCATTTTTGTTCGTTGTTCGTTTATAATTCATTAAGCATTCAATATGCATTCTGAATATTGTTTTTCAATTAGAATTTTTCTTTATTCTTTTTACTTAAGCATATACTATAGCGAGGTAATAAATTAATGCAACTGCATTTTAATGTTTTTTTAAACAAATGTTTAATATATGTAAAATTAACTTGTTAATAAAATATTATTACATGATTACGATTATTGTAACGTCTAGTCTATATTTGTTTGTCATTTCTTTAGATTTATACAATTAAGATAAAGTTTTTCTGGTTTTGCTTGCTTCTATTATTTTTTTTTTGCTTATTTTTGTCATTATAATGTTCATTAGTCTTTAATATGTGCTCCTTTGTATATTAAATATATTTCTTCATTGATCTTATCATTCATTTTATTTTCTTTAAAAACAAGTTGTACATATACATGGTTTTGCATAATGTTTTTGTTATTACGCGACATCGACACACAATATTTTTCAAGACAGGAAATTTATAAAAAGACACGTAAGTCGGCAACTATGCTTTGTTATTTACATTATTATTATGTTTTAAAATTTTATTAAAAGACTCACATAGGTTACTTAAATTATAGAACTTTGTAAATTTTTGATTATTTCTTTACAAAATTATATTCATTTTCATACCTGTGCATAATTTAAATATTCTAATAATTAATTTATAAAGAATAATTTATATATATATACCAAAAAAAAAAAAGAAAAAAAAAACCAGAAAAAAGCTTGATTTAACCAAAAAGTAAAAGAAATAATAAAGAAGCATATCTAAGATTAGATTATCTTTCTGTATCTTGTATGAAAAAAAAATAAAATAAAAATTATTTTGCATAAAAATACGATATTTTATGTTTAAATCAATGAAAAAATTATACAAAATTAATCAGTGGATTAAAAATTCAGCAATTAAGAGATTTTGTTCTCTTCTATTTAATTATATAATATATAAATAAAAGTAAATTAGTGATTATATATGTATATACTGAATATTATGTAAATAAAACTAAATCCATAGATTTGTCATTTAAATAAATAGTAATAATATTATTATTATTTTATAAAGTTAATTAATAAATAAATTCTTCGATTAAAATTTTCGTTTATTTACCTAAGTTAATTGATTTTAATACATAAATCTTTTTCACTGATTTTTTGCAAATAAATTTCTAAGAAATTTATTTTAATTGAGGTCAACATTTTCAGAAATGTTAAAGTTTTTATTATTGTTTTGCCAAAAAAATTTGCTATTGAAAATACCGAGAATTTTCTTAGCAAGTAAATTTGCTTCTATCTAAAAAAAATATTTAAACTTTATTAAGAAAATGATATAATTTTTTTTTAATAATTTATTGTTAAATAAGAATAAGAATAGAGCCATGTGCTATTTTGTCATATTAATAGCAACATATTGTTATTTTTACATTACAAATGTTAAGTGGTTTTTCTTTAACACAAAAAAAAAAAAAAAATAAATCAAAATACAATCAGAGCTTAGTAAAGTAACACCACAGCATAAAATATGTTTAATTTATTTATTCAATTATTCTCACGACATAAAAATAAAAATCAGAAAATTTTTATAAAGATTATTGAATTTATCAAATAGAAGCAATATTTTAAAGAAAAAGAAAAAGTCAATTAAATATTAACCAAAGCATCGTATAAATAAATAAATAATGAAATGGAATATATATTACAAAAGAAATTACCATAAGGCAAATACTAGAATTTATTTCTGAACTTGAAATAAAATTTTTTTTTTTACATTTTAAGTGCTTTTTAAACACTTAATAAAAAGTATTAATAAAAATAAATACAAAAAAATTGCACAATATGTACTAGTACTTGTAAAGCATGCCGGAAAAGTGTTAAAATTTTTATTTATTTAGAAGAAAAAAAAAACAAGCAAAGATTATTTTCAATACTGAGTGTGTGTAGTAGCATAAAGCATGCAAGTATGTTTTTTATTCATAAAAAAAAAAACTTTAACATCATAAAAACTAATGACTGGTATTTTAAAAATAATAATAATAATAATAATAAAAGTAGTCAAAGTAAGTAATATATATATATTAATTTTTTTTTTTTAAAATAGTTTACTTTAATTTTATTAAGTCAATTAAATGTATTAAAAACAACAAGAATAACCGAAAAAAAGTTGTTGTTGTTGTTGTTAAAAGCTTAATATTTAGTCAATAAATTTATTTTAAGAATAAGTCAACAAACTAAGCTAAGAAAAACTATCAACAATATTTTATGCTTAAAATATTTTTAAGACTGGTGATGAAAGATGAATAAATTATTTTTTAATATTATCATAACGCATCAGTGATGGATTAATTTAAATTAAAATTTTTTTTTTGAAAATCAAAACAACTATAATAATGTTTGTAAAATATAAAAAAAAAATCTTACCCTATTGAAGTGGCCGCCTATGAATACCATTACTAAAAAATGGGCCTTGAGCAATATTAATAAAAAGAAAATCTATGGACTAGCTATGGAGCTTACAAATAATATTTATTATTTTTTTTTTGTTTTTTATTTTTCAAATCATTGAAACAAAAATGTCCTTTTGTCCTTGAATCAGAAACCGAAAATATAAAAAAAAAAAAAAATTAAAGAAAAAATGCTTAAAATAGAATAAAAAAAAAATAAATAAAAATTTACATAATTAAAAAGTGAGCAAGAGTAATAGTTTTTTTTTTATTATTATTTTTATGATTTACGTTTTAATTCCAGTGTATAGAGGCCATGCGACAATAACGGTCGCCTGCCAATCAATAAATATCAAATATCCTTTAAGCATGTTAATCCGCCACTGTGAAATGCCTAACATATCACATGGTTTTTTTGTTTTGTATTTTCTCAATTTGTAATTAATATTTTCACATGATCATAAAACTTTCCTTATCATTATTTCAAATTATAATCATTCTATGTTCTGTGACACATAAGATAGTTTTCTGTTTCTTCTTCTTCACATATATTAACTTTTTTTTTCCTTTTTTTTTATTTTTTGTTTGGTTGAAAATAATTATTTCGATTAATATGTATTCGAGCTGAACTAAATATGCCTTAACACAGAAATTTATATTTTCATTCAACATGAATAAAGCCAAAATAAGAATAATAATAATAAAAATAATAACATAATATGAGCATAACTAAAAGGGAACTGACTTGAAATCGTTTCGAATATGAATGAACAAAAATCATGGCAAATGTATTATTATTGTTATTGTACAATGTGGAATAAATTGTAAAGAGTGGGTTCAATACGGCTTTACCTTAACAAAAACGTATTTTTGTATTAAATTTTATTATTATTATTTTTTTTATATACTCTATATATATATATTTTCGAGTACAAAACGGAAAATATTGAAGTGAATAGACTGGAAGTGTGCGTATATATATATTAATGAAGCATATTTCTGTTGAACCAGAGTATTTATGTTTAGTATATTCGATGCGTCCTTGAGATACGGTTGAAAGTTTATAGAAAATGGTTTTTAATATTTTCACTATGTTTAAAAATGTTTAAATTACGTTACATTATGTCGTTTCGTTGTGCTACAGGAATGAATAATTAAATGAAACTTTGTATGCTTTTTTTTATTTTATAAATATTTTATTATAATTATAATTATATTATTCAGGCAAAGGATATTTTATTAATAATTAGTGATGAAAAATTGTGTTTTGATCAAATTTAAGTGTTTGCATTATTTATTGTTTAACAAAGAAATAAATAAATAAGGGAAAATAAGAAATTATTAAATAATGGTAAAATATTTAGCTACTGTGTGGTCATAGTTTTTATTTACTTGTGTGAATTTTAAATACATTTTAATATTAAATAATTTGTTTAATGTGTGCTTTTATTTTTTGTGTCTCCTAATTTTTTTGGTTAAATAATTAAAATAAAACTTTATAATTGACACTCCTTAATGTAAAAATACAATAATTGTAAATAAAATGAAATAAAAATAAAAATAAAAACGAAGAGCAAAAATCAGACCTAGTGAACCCAATACTTTAAACAACTGTTGCAAAAAAAAAAGAAAAGAGCAAAAATATAATAAAATTGAATAAAATTTTCTAAAAAACAAATATGTTTTTACAGTTTTTATGTAAATAAATCAATTAATTAGTTTTTTTTTTTATGTTGTTAAACTTTTATTTATAAAATCTAATGTATTATTTACATACAAAAATGTAACAGAAGTTTTTGAACTTTTATAGCACGAATATTAGAATTAAAAACAAAAATAATAAATAATTAAAAAAGAAAAAAAAAAACGAAACTAAACGAAACGTAAGGAATATAAATAAATAAATAATTATAATACAAGTTTTTTGTGATTAATTATTAAATAAATATTTTAGCATAAGTGATGAATAATATAAAAATAAGGAAATTTTTTAATAATGTTCTTTTATGGTGGGTGTTTATATTGTTATTTATTGAAATATTATTATCAAATTGGATTATTGCTGATTTTATACAAAATGAAAATGGTAAATAATTATTATTACATTTTTTTCTTAGTATTATTATAAAATATTTATTTACAATTTAATTTAATCAATGGAAAACAACATACATTAAAAAATAAAATTTATTTATACTGTCGTTTAGAAAATATAAATAAAATAAATTATATGACTAATTTCTTTGTTTAATTAAACTATTTTATGCTTTACAATCCAATTGGAACGTATTACATAATAACAATTTATTCATTTTTATTATAAAATTAAGGGCCAATAATTGATATTCAAACTGCTGTTGGATTAGAAGCTTCTTTGCCCTGTGATTTAATACCGAATGGTTTAGTTTTAATACCTGATAAAATTCAATTGGTTATTTGGTATAAAGATAGCAGAATTAAACCAATTTATTCGTAAGTTTCAATTCTTTGTCTTCACTGTTTGTTTGTATTTATTAACGAATTTCTTTTATATTTTGTAATTTAAATACGTGTATTTGTTTAAAAGTTTTGATGCACGTGGTAAATCATTAAAAGAGGCTGTACATTGGATCGATGAAGATGTATTTAATCAGAACACACATTTTTACTATGATGCAAATCCACCCGCATTAAAAATAAAAGGAATTAAAATTGATGATGCTGGTTTATATAGATGTCGAGTTGATTTTCAAAAATCACCAACGAAAAATGCACGAATAAATTTAACCGTACTCAGTATGCATAGTTATTGAATTATCAATTATTCTTTATAATTTTACAAAATTAATTTAGAATATAATTTTTTTTTGACTAGTCCCACCTACCGAATTAGTAATTATTAACGATCAGGGTACGCCTGTAAGTTTTAACACTATAGGACCATATATTGAAGGTGTTAACGTGAATGTTACGTGTCTGTCAAACGGAGGTAAAATATAAAAATTTAAATTTTATTATTCAAAATATTGAATTTTATTTTCTTGTTAAGGGAGTCCACCTCCTCGTGTATCTTGGTGGCGAGAACATGCTTTAATCGATGATATATACCAAATCATGCCCGATAATTCAGTGAGAAATATTTTACATTTACCGAAAATAAGTCGTTCTGACTTTCATGCAGTGAGTGATATAAAATTAATCCTTAATTTTATTATTTTTATTTATTTTATTGTATCAATAAATTTTTAAAGGTTTATACATGTCAAGCGAGTAACGGCTATGTAATACCACCAATGTCCCGTGTCGTTAAATTAGAAATGCATTGTGAGTTTATGACAATCCAAATATTATTGATTATTAATTTTTATTAAATACATATTTAGTACCACCATTAAATATTCGTATGCAGGGACTTAACCATCCAATAATTTCCGGTGTTCAAACACAAGTTAGCTGTACATCATTGGGGGCATATCCTCCACCGCAAATTATATGGACAAAAGATAAAACACTTTTACGAAGTGTCACACAAACGGTAAAACGAATCGATAAAATTAATCAAATAAAATTATAATAACTTTACAAAAAAAAATTGAAGCTATCGACAGACGGAAATGAAACATTGTCTAAATTAACATTTCTACCAGTATCAGAGGATGATGGAAAAATAATCTCCTGCTCGGTGCCAATACATTCGGGTTCGCTGGGTGTTTTTTTAAAAGACTCAAAAAAACTAAATGTTCAACGTAAGAACTAGATTTTAATTAAATTACAAAAAAAAAAGAATAAATTTTTAATAATATTTTGGTTTTAGACGAACCAATTGTTTCACTAACATTGGGAGCACCACTGAATTTAAATAATCTTATAAAAGGCACAGACGTTTATTTAGAATGTGATATAAGAGCAAATCCAGCCATTCGCAAACTAGAGTGGTTTTATAATGTAATAAAAGTTAATTTAAATAGCAAATTGTTCGTGTGATAATGAATTTTCTTTCATTCTTTTTTTTTTTTTTTTGATTTCTTGATCATATAGAATCAAGTATTAAATTCAACTAGAGGAATTCTCATATCAAATCAAACATTAGTGCTCCAAGGAATTACAAAATTATCACATGGAAATTATGTGTGTCGTGCAACAAATTCTCAAGGCACTGTCAAAAGCAATGAAATTTATTTAGATGTGAAATGTAATATTGCATTATTAGTATTATTATTGTTTTTCTTTTCTTGAACACTTAATTAAAATAATAATAAAAAAATTGAATTATAGATTCACCCGTTTGTAAAGCTGATACTCAAGTAATACGAGCAGCGTTCCGACAAACTATAAACATAACTTGTGATATAGATTCTAATCCAGCTGTAAGTGGAACATACACCATAAAAACTAATTATTTTAATTATATTTTGTTTCTTTTTTATTATTATTAAAATTCTTCAATTCACAGACTAATATGACCTTTAAATGGTTTTTTAATAATACATATGAGAATTTTACCGAATTACCCAATAGAATACCCTACAATAATCAATATATAAATTTATCGATCGAATCAGATATAAAAACAAATAATAATAATTATCTACAGACGCGAAAACAGGATTCGGTTTTTAGTAATTCGCAGGAATATTTTACTTACAACGTTTATTCATATAAAATTGAAAGTTTCTCGCATTTTGGCACAATTGCTTGCTCTGCCGAGAATGTGTACGGGAAAAGTAATTTATGTTTTTATCATATTTTGGCAGCAGAAATACCAGATTCGATAAAAAATTGTACCGCTCTTAATTGGACTAGTAATTCGGTACAAATTTCATGTATTGCGGGTAATGATGGTGGTATACCGCAGAGATTTCACGTAGAAGTAATGCTTGAAAATAGATTGGATACAGTTATATACAATGTATCTTTCCGAACAAATGATTTTACATTAAAAAGACTGCCGAGTGGCTCTAATTTTATTTTTCGCATATCATCTTATAATCTTCAAGGTGCCAGCACTCCATTTATATTAAAAGCAAAAACATTAACGGCGCCCTTTGTGAAAACAGGTTAATTTTAATTATTTATAGATTTATTTAAAAAAAAAAATTATTAATATTTATTACATATTACTTGCAATAGCTTCATCAACTGGTGTTTTGGTTCAATTGACGCCCGTGCTAGGTGCAGTAATGGGTGTTATTGGAACATTAATTCTTTCAGCAATTTGTATACTTATTTTTGTTAAACTACGTAAAAAAGTGAGTCAATAACTTAATATGTACGATTTTGCTCATTTATAATTATTTTAATTCAGCGAAACAATCAGTTTCATAATGAGAATAATGTAACTGAAATAGATAAAGGAAGTTCCGAACCGCTCAGTATTAATTTGGGTAATCATTTGAGTAATGACGATCCAAATCCAGATATAATTCCTCAAGAAAACAGTAATGATGAATACGGTGCTGAAGAAAATGCATTTGATAGACTTAATATTGATAATCAAAGAATTTTATTTACACCCACACCCACCCTTAATCTATCTTCACCGACAAATGCAATGATACCAACAATTGGATATACGAAACAAGTTTGTCTCATTCATTCTAAATAAATAGAGCAAATAAAATACTTTTCTTATTTTTGAATTTCAGTTTGGAGATCTATGTATGGCTACAAATCCTGCATTTACTGTATATAATTCGGCACCAATGCACTCTATATTTTATACTCATGGCACCCCTTTGATTACAGTACGATCACCGCAGAATATTTACAGCAAGATATCAACAAATAAGTCTTCCAGACCCTATATAATGTACGAGTCATCACAAAATTCATCAACGACATCATCAACATCACAGGCTACAACGCCACTATTAAATAATTCAACAATAAATAATTGTAATGATACGTATTGCAATAATTCATCAGTTACAAATATTTCATGAGGAATAAGAAAACTGTTTGTAAATAATAAAAAGGAAAACACAGTAACACATGTATAAAAAACTGATATTATGTAAAAATGCAACGATAAATATATATATATACATATTATATAATATAAAATGTAAATAAAATAAAAGTAATTTTAATTGTAATAATCTATTTTATTTTAGAAATATTTTATTCAAATAAACTTTTAATTATAGTACACACCTGTTGCAAAAATAGCTCAACATTTTTAATTCTACTTTTCATCCAGAGATGTCACTACACGAATATCATATACAATGATTATAATTAGCGCAGTCTATGCGATAGCATTTTAAATAAGAAAGAATAAATTCAATAAGAATTTTACATAGAAAAATCATTTATTGAAATAATTTTACTTTATGTACATAAAAAATGAGTAAAAAGTTAAAATTACATAACATTTATGTATAAAAACAAAACAATAATTATCTTAAATATATAAACAATATCTAATGATCACAGAAAAGCGGAAAAAATATCAATCCGCCTTCATCATCACTTGAATCATCCAATCTTACTCTGGTATTTCTAGTCGGCTCTATATTATCATAAATATCACATGTATATGAATCCAATTTTGTCTCACTTTCTGTTTCCTCTGTAAAAACATTTCATTTTATATGAATAATTTATTAAGTCTTTATAGTAATACCTTCGGTGTCAAATCTACGTTTTTTCTTATTTAAGCCACAAATGATCGCTTCATCTTCCAACAACATATTGTTTTTCTCAAATTCACCATACTGATATTGTTCTTTACATTGTAAAAACCAAAGATTATTTAATAGATTTTTTAGTCCCGGTAATTTTTTTACTTTCTGCAAACGAAAATATAAATTTAAAGTAAAAAATATAATAGAAACATAATGAGATAGAATAATAACCTGTAATAATTTAGGATGTTTTGAAATAATTTTCATACATTGAAATTGTAATGAATCATCAAAAGAGGCAGAATTGATTAGTTTTATTGAAGATTTGTATGAAGTAGAACAAGCCATTGGATAATAAATATTTTCTAAACTAATATTTCTATAAGCACGTCCTTGAGGTCTGTAAAAATTCGTTTTAAAAAAATTATTTCATCATAATATTTAAATAAAAAAATTCACTTACTTCCTATTTAAATAAAACTCTAATGTTCCTCTAAATAAGTCTAAATATATGCCAATAATACATCCTTGGGAAAATCTTTTCCCATAATATTTTAATCTGCCTGCATTTTGAACTAAACCTCGATATGAATAGCCCCACGATTGATCGTCTAAACCCAACGCACTGGCGAATCTATACTGATGCGTAATGAGGTCAACTTTATTTGTACCGATTCCCAGCATCTGAATGTGGAATAGTGCCTTAAATTTATGCGTAATATTATAACGTATGTAAACTCACCACATCAGTACCGGATAAGCAGCTAACTATTTTTATTTCCCAATAATGATGCATCCCACGTTTAAGCACAGTGTCACCACGAATAATTGACGTGCCTTGGCTATAAACCGGATGGAATACCACATTTGGTCCACAAATATGCGATTCAGGATGTGCCGTCTCTTGATCCCACAACCATTCCATCACATTTGAAGTATTTTCTCCACAATCACATGTTTTTATTATTTGTTTATTACCAATGTCATTGTTTTTAGGAAAAACACAATTACAAAATGCCGGAGCACGATTTTCTAGTGACGTTTTAAACAGATGCATTACTATGCATGCACCACCATCCATTTTTTTATGAAAAAACTTAATCAGTATTGTTTGTTTACTTCAAACTAAATATATCATTCACTAGATTCACGCTGTTAATAAATGTTGATAATTAATTAAAAATAATAATCTCACAGAAAATATTTCTTTGTGTTACTATGTTATACTAGGAAGGAATATTAATGATTTTTTTCTTCTTCTTTTATTCGGTATTTTTTATCAATTATTTGTTTATAATAATAATAATCTATGTACATATATGCACTTATCTATAAAAACTTATGATGCACCTTTAAATATGCATTTAAATGAATATTAACAAATATTAACAAATATTTACATATTTTATATAAATTAAAATGAATAAAAGATTATGTATGAAAATAACCAATGAACTACTCATTCAAAAATTTATTATTGACATTTTCATGTAAACAAAGTGAAGCTATAAACAAATCATGTTTGTGTGAAAATAAAAAAAATATATATTTTTTTAAAAAACAGCAAAGTAGATTTTCTTTAGTATTTCCTTAATTTAAAATTAATATTACTTATTTTTTTATATCGTATTTATTTAAATTATAAACTATTTAAAGTAACTAAAGCTGTAAATTACGTATATTTGAATTGACAATCAATAATATACGAGTTAATATTTTGTATAAGTTTCTCCAATAGAAGAGTTTGCGCATATTATGGTAAATATAAAACAATGTAAGGTTCTGAAAAACAAGGTGTATATCAACTTGTTAAAAATACTTAATGTTAATAATAGTTTAATTGAGTACACTTAATTTCAGGGGCATCCTGTGACAAGGAATTTGTTTATAAAAAATTTTTGCTAAATAAAAAAAATAAAATAAAATAAAATAGTTATTCGTATCTTCTCATTTATTTAGGTATAAATGCAAAGAAGAAATCCCATCAAAAAACAATTAAAATACAAACGATAGTACCATGGCTATAAAAAAAAACAAAAAATAAATAAAAACAGAAAATAAGTGAAACATAAAATAATTATTAATAAATAAAATATCTAATTGAAAAATAATTTAATTAATACTGTGTTATGTTTTTAATGTGCTATTTACGATATATTTTTATTATAAAAATTGTTTTTCTTTTGCTTTTGGTGCATTGATAACTAGAAAACATATGGTGCAAATATAAAATGTGAAAAAAAAAAAACTGAAATAAAGAAAAACAGAAAAAAAAAATATATTTTCATTTTCTTAATATGTTATTAAATGATTTATTTTGTTTAATGTTTATTAAATAAATGAAGAAAAACAAGAAGAAAGCAAATGAAATAAATGATTCAAATAAATAAACAAAGATTTATTTAAACAATCAAATTTTTATTTTTTTTTTTTTCGTAATTTATCTGTGATTTTGTGATTGTGATTAATTTTTTATTAATACTATTATTATTTTTTTTCATTTCTTTTGGATAAAATATAAGTTTTTTATTATCATTAAAATGCACAAATGATTTTTTGTACTAAAAAACTGCCATATCGTTATAAAGAAAATAAAATTAATTACGATTCTTGATAGTGATTATATTTATTATTATTTTTAATCTTTATATATTTATTTGAATTCACCTAATTATTGTATTAATTTTCAATTAAAAATTTTACGTTACGGAATAAACAAAAGGTTTGTGTTTGCTTTATGTATTTATAAACAAAAATTGTTTTCATTTAAATTTGTATGTTATGTCCGGTGTAGTCATTTACAAACGATTTTATTATTTATTTACAGAAAAATATATAATAAAAAAAAAACTGTTGATTTCCATCTATGTTTTTTCCTTTTATTAAAATTTTCTTTTATTATTTTCTACTTAAAAATGCATTTTAATGAATTTATTTATTGAATCAAGTGGAGGCGCCTTGCCTTTAATCAAGAAATTTCAATGTAATTTGTTTGTGGGTTTTAATCATAAATTAATTTTGCAAAAAAAAAAAAGATAACAATATTCAAGCATTATATAAATAAAACTGATTACTGTTTATTATAATATGAATAATCTACAATTACTTGAATAATATTATTTGGGTCAATTACACAATTTTTACAGAGATATTATTTAACACAGTTTAATAATCAAAGGGATTTTTTTTCGATCTTTTAATTCATATAAAAATTATCAGATATATTTATTCAAATGTTGATAATATTATAGTAAATGAAATTGTATATGTACAGGTTTACTTTTCTTTTTTTTTTTATTTTCTTTAAATTAAATAATGTAAATAAAATAGAAAAAATTTATTTCATTGTTTATTTAATTAAATTTTAATTTCTTTTCAGTAATAAATGAAAAAGAAACAAAATGCCAAATTTACATGTAGTAACATAGAGGATATATTTTTACAAAAATAAAAAATTAATAAATTTAAAATTAAAAATAGCAAACAAAAATAGTTTAAATCAAAAGAAAATAAACTTAGATAAATAATTAACAAAATCATGCATTTTTGGATAGATAAGAGAAGTCAAGCTTGTGGTTTTGGTAGGGCGCGCGTTGCTGCATCTTTATCTGGTGCTGGTTTAGGTATAGGTCATCATCATCCAAGACGATTACGTGGTAAATCAATGGTTACTCCAATACATAGATTTCAAAATGCTGAATGTAGAGCATACGGTCCAAGACATCACCATCATCAACAGCATAATAATCATCATCAACAACAACAGCCGCAACATTCAACACAACATAATCATCATCATCATCAGCAATCGGCACAACATTATACTAATAATCAACAACTTCAACAGCAACAAATTCAACAGCAACTACATCAACAGCAATTACTTCTTCAACAACAGCAGCAGCAACAGCAACAACAACAACATTTGGAACAACAACAATATCAACAAAATCTATATGAAACACATTATCAAAATCAATCACATCAACAGAATCTACAAACATTTCAAACTAATTATCAGCAACAGCCACAGCAACAACATCAGCAAACACATTGCCAAGTTCCATCATCATTATCTCATCAGTATGGGTATGTTAAATGAATTTTTATATAAATAAAAACAATAAAAATCATTTTTAAATTTAGGGGGCCATCACATCCAATAGAACTGGAACAGGGATCAATGGGCATTAGTGCTAATTTATTAAACACAAATCAGCAAATACTAAACGGACCTCCAAATCCTGACGCACAATTACTTCCGACTCATTTAAAATGTGGTATATGGGCGTCACTTGCTTTAGCAACTGTTTTTGTAGCAGGTGCAAAATTTTATTTCGATCATCAGGTAAATTATTAAACAATTTTATTGTTATTTATTTTTTCAATTAAAAATCCGGTTGCAACCTGCCTATGATTAAATAAATTTAACACACTTTAAACGCAATTATATGAGCAAAAATGACCAATCAATATGACAAAACCAATCATTATAGCCGTAGTCGTTAAGGCTTGACTTAACTAATTAAAAGTCAGTTTTAGGTTTCTGGTTCGAAACCGAGTCGTCTGCATATAAATTTAAAAAAAAATTTATCACAGTAGTAATTTTGACAAAAA
Organism: Ptychoptera contaminata; assembly: GCA_963942525.1. NCBI lineage: Eukaryota > Metazoa > Arthropoda > Insecta > Diptera > Ptychopteridae > Ptychoptera > Ptychoptera contaminata. The sequence continues at coordinate 35,896,579 of OZ012636.1, read as the reverse complement.
AACTATAATAAATTATATTAGATAATAATAATTTTAACTGTTATTTTGTTTTATTTATTTATTAAATTATTAATTAATTATTAATTATTATTTATTATTGAATTCACATTTTTGGATCGATCAGCTGTGAGCTGTCAATGTCATTAAAGTAAATAAACAAACTCCGAAATATAAAAATATCTTTTTTAAATTAAAATTTTAATTAATTAGTTTAAATTTGTTAATAAATTTCTTACAAAATATGTTATACTTTATTTTAGTAATTATTGAAGTTAAAAAATATGTTTTAATAATAACTAAAATAAAAGTAAAATCTATAAAAAGTGTACATAACCAAATTTTTACTACAATATACGATATAATAATATCAAAGGACTCAAAAGTAACATTAATTGCTCTCTGCGCTCCCTGGCCTGCGTCTGACCCCAGAGGGGCGGCAGTTAACATACCTGGTAGAAGGTTAAAAATACATTTATTTATTACAACATGAGTTCGCACTTAAAGAAAAAATCGGCAGGGATATCTGCCAAAGTGTCGTCAGATTCCACGGCTGGCGGCGAGGGCTTGGTTGATCTAGAAAAGAATTCAACTAAGTCGCCAGTGGAAAAAAATCACGGGGAAAATTCCTCTGCACTCATGGTGGAGTCACAGGCTGTGGTGCAAAAGTCAGCTACTGTACTAAATCAAACAAATAAAACGGAAATCAATCCATTTAGAGGACACCAAATAATTAAACGGTCACCAACAAAGAGTAGATCAATGGCAGATTTGGCTGATCTAAGCTCACCAACATCAACACCACAAAATCAGAAACTGTACCATCGCTCGGTTATCAATCAGCTTAACAACAGCAACAATGGTGCAGAAAGTATTACTCCTAAAAGGAAAAAAATACACTCTGAGGGTAATTTATTTGATATACAATTATCCGAAAGTTCTAACAGCATAGAAAAACAAAAAATACTGAAGTTAGAAAATGAACTTCAAGAAGCTAAAAAAGAAATTCAAGAGTTAAAAAACTTAATCCTAGCAATCCAAGATAAAGAAAAAAAATCATCATCTAATGCAGGAATAGTTGAAAATAATTCGACAGATTATTATTCATCAACTGCTGCGAAGGAAACGGAATGGCTACTACAAAAGAATAAAAAAAGGAAAACGTTGAAACCAATCATCAAAACACGTGTCGACGATACGCCGGGCTCTGCAGGAGGGGAGTCTGGAAATAGAAAAAATGGGAGAAAGAATGTTAACAAACCAAGTCCGTTCTCTTTTCCAGATTATGCTGCTTCAGGCAACAGGTACCATACGCTTACCAATACTGAACTTGATAATAGCAAAAGCACAGCTAAATCAATGAACGTTATGACAAACAACTTACCAGCTCCTACGAAATGTAATGAAACAGCAAACCCAAGTATACAACATGAAATCAAAAAAAGAATACACAAACCACCGCCAGTAATATTTAGCAATATAGAAAATTATACGTTGATGAATCAGGCTTTGAAATCTAAAAAACTTGAGTTCACTGCTAACCTGTTAGGTAACAATCAGATAAAAATTAATGTAAACACCGAGTCTGATTATAGAGAACTAACAAGGTACGCAAATGAAGCTAAACACGAATGGCACTCATATGAAAATAAGGTAACTAGACCAATCAGAGTTATGGCAAGGCACTTACATCCCTCATGCGACGTAGAATACATAAAGAGCGAATTGCTAGATCGTAATTTCAAAATAATAAATGTAGAAAATAAATTAATAAAGAAAAAAATTAATGGCAAAGAATTCATAACTAAATTACCATTATTTATGCTGACCTTCGAAAATGATGAAGATATTAAAAGAATTTACGACATAAAAAATCTAAACCACATGAAAGTTAAAATAGAAGCTCTTAAAATGAATAACATGATTCCTCAATGCAAAAGATGTCAACGCTACGGACACACGCTCAAATATTGTCAAAGAGATCCGATCTGTGTAAAATGCGCGGGTAAACACCTAACAGTTGAATGTATGAAATCCAAAGAAACACCAGCTAAATGCTCCAACTGTCTAGAAAACCACCCTGCCAACTATAGGGGATGTGTTATAGCCAGAGAACTCCAAAAGAGAAGACAAAATCAAATGAATAGCAGAAAAATTCCGGTCAATATATCAACGAACCTGAGGACTAATGAAGTCAGTTATGCCCAAGCCGCTAAAAACATCATGTCGACCGATGATTGCACTAAAAGTCAAGTAGAAAATCACAAGCAAAATTTTATGCTAGAAAGCATTATGCAAGCAGTAAGTGACCTTGCAAGCAGAATGGACAGAATAGAAGCATGTATGCCAAGACCAGTAAGTCAAACTAACGCAAAATGTTAGAGAAAGACATAAGAATCGCCACATGGAACGCAAATGGCTTAAAAAATAAGGTGAACCAACTTGAAATATTTCTTAACATGTTAAATATAGATATATGCCTGCTGTCGGAAACGCACATGACCAGCCAAACTTTCGTCAACATTAGAGGTTACAAAAGCTTCTTCACCAACCATCCTGGAGAGCAAGCTAAAGGTGGAAGTGCTATCCTAGTAAAAGAAAATATAAAGCATTACTTAGAAAACAGCATCCAAACAGATCAAATTCAACTAGCAATGATAGTCGTTGAAACGGGTTCTCAAAAACTAAGCATCGGGGCAGTTTACTGTCCCCCGAAGTTTAATCAAAAAACACAAGATTATCTAAATATGCTTCAACCTCTAGGTGAAAGGTATATAATTGGAGGAGATTTCAATGCAAAGCATGTTAACTGGGGATCAAGAATCTCTACTACTAAAGGTAAACATTTATTAAATGCTATTAGACAAAATGGGGGTAGCTTTCATTCAACTGGTAAACCAACTTACTGGCCAACTGATAGCAATAAAGTTCCGGACTTACTTGACTTCTTTATATCAAGAAAAGTTTCCGCCAACTATGTTGAACTCGAAGATAACTTTGATTTAAACTCAGACCATTCGGCAGTTATACTTAATCTAAGCGAAAGAATCATAAAGAAAGCTGAACGTCCGACATTGTCAAACGATTCTACCGACTGGAGAAGTTTTAAGAACGATGTGGAAAACTCAATCAACCTAAAGGTAAAGCTAAGAAACGAACAACAACTAGAAGATGAAGTGTTAAAGTTCACAAAGTTGATACAAAGATCAGCATGGAACAACACAAGAAATTTTACACTGCAAACAAAAGGTATAAATTATCCAAGGGAAATTAAAGAATTGGTAGCCGAAAAGAGGCGTGCTAGGAAAAGATGGCAGATCACGAGGGATCCGGTACATAAGAACATACTGAACAATAAGGAACAGCATCTAAAAAGAGAAATACAAAAGATTAAAGAACTCAACATGGAAAATTACCTGGAAAATCTTTCTGCAGATAAAAAAACAAATTTCTCGCTTTGGAAAGCGGCAAAAAAGTTCAAATCTCCGATCGCGCATGATCCACCAATAAAAAAAAGTGACGGGACTTGGGCAAGAAACAACTTGGGAAAAGCTCAGGTTTTTGCAGAACATCTAGCTGATATATTCAAGCCAAATTCAGGTAACGGTGCCACTACACTAGAAACTGTCGAAAACACAGTAAACAAGAAAATAAATGCAGTTACCCCAAAAGATGTCTACGATGAAATCAAAAAATTGGCAAAAAATAAAGCTCCTGGATATGATCTGATAACCGCAGAAGTTTTAGTACAGCTACCAAGAAAAGGACTGGTTATGTTAAACCAATTAATTAACGCTAGTTTTAGGTTAGGAACGGTTCCGGACTCGTGGAAAGTGGCGGAAGTCATCATGATACATAAACCGGGAAAGCCACCAAACGACGCTAAATCTTACCGACCAATATCATTGTTGCCGGTTATGTCAAAGCTAATGGAGAAGTTATACCTAAAAAGCTTAAAGCAAATAGTTGATGAAAAGAAGCTAATACCTTCCTTCCAGTTTGGGTTTAGGGAACGGCACTCAACAATAGAGCAAGTGCACCGTATAAGCAATGCAATCGAAAACTCCATAAATGATAAGCAATATAGCTCAGCAATGTTTTTAGACATTGCCCAAGCCTTTGATAAGGTTTGGCATGAAGGCTTAATTCATAAGTTGAACAAGTTCTTACCGAAGCAGCATGTAGAATTCTTAAACTCATATTTAAAAAACAGATGCTATAGAGTTAAAAAAGAGGATGAATACTCAGACTTAAAATACATACTAGCAGGAGTACCTCAGGGGAGTATACTAGGGCCAATTTTATACCTCCTTTTCACATGTGACCTGCCAACTCCTGTTGATGCTCTGGTATCGACATTTGCGGACGACACATCAATAATTGCCTCAGCGAGTACTTTACAGAAGGCAGTTCAAAAAACCCAGGTCGCAAACATCGACATCCAGACCTGGGCAAATAAATGGAAGATCAAGATTAATGAAAGTAAATCTACTCACATCATCTTCACTAATCGAAAAATTGATCAAGTTCCAGCTATCCTACTAAATGGTAACATAGTTCCATATGCAAACACTGCAAAATATCTAGGCATGACACTAGATACAAAGCTCAAGTGGAAAGAGCACATTAAAATCAAATTAGTGGAACTTAACATTAAATATAATAAAATATATTGGCTCATTGGTCGTAGCTCAAAAGTGTCAACGTATAATAAATTATTAATATACAATCAAATCATTAAACCGATATGGCTGTATGGAGCTCAACTTTGGGGCTGCGCTAGCCAATGCCACATCGATAAAATACAACGGTTCCAAAACAAAGTAATCAGAAACATAGTCAATGCGCCATGGTATGTAAGGAACAGAGATTTGCATAAAGATTTAAAACTAAAATATGTTGGCATGGAAATTAAAAATATTGCCACTAAGCATCATACAAAGCTGGTAAACCACGTAAACGAAGAAGCAACATCTTTGGCAGAGGCTACTCAAAGAAGAAGGCTTAGGAGAAAAAGACCGATCGATTTGTTGTAATATTTAAACAGTACCGGGAAGACAATTCATTTCCTACACAAACAACAGCCTTACATTTGGAAAGTCAATGGACTTCCTAAATTCTACTTAGACCTAGATTAAGACTTTAAATTTAAACTGATGGTTGGTCCTAAGGACCAGTTTTAGTACTACTCCTGTGACAAATACAATCAAAAAAAAAAAAAAAAAAAAAAAAAATTAATTAAGCATTGTTTACTTTTGTTTTTTTTTTTCAATATTACTCATTAAGCACACCGTTTAAATATTTTATGCTTATCAATTTGTTTTTATTGTTACACAGGGTACAGGTCTAGAGGTTCTCATTTTTTGCGCATTTTCTGCTACATTTTTTCTAGCCGCATGTACTGTATCATTATGTAAACGTCCACGTGATTTAAATATACTACCATCGATAACACATGATCATGTACAAAATATTGACAATACAGCTATACAGGTTGTACAGTGGGATTTTATTATTAATAATTTTTCTTATATATGTATATATAAATATATTGTGTAGGTTAATCATGATATGATAACGGCAACAATATCAGAAACAGCAATTACATCAACGAACATAACATCAACAACAAATTCATCATTGTCAACAATAGCTCCACCTCCACCTTATCATATTGCAATATTATTACCGGAAACATCAAAAAATCCCGATGAAACACCGCCACCGTCTTACGATAAAATTTTAATTTAATAAAACAGTATTAAGAAATATATATTTATAATTATTTAATTAGTATTTGTTTTTAATTTCTATTTCATTAAAATAGAAAAAAAGCGGAATTGATTTATAAAAAAAAAAAAAAAATTATAATAATAGGACTGTGTGCTGAATAAATTAATTGATAGACAAGTTAATGACAGTACATTATAAATATAATTTAGTTTATTTTTTTTTATTATAAATAAAATCTGTATTTTAAAATAAATACATTTAATTAATTAGATTTAGAGTTAATTAAATAAAATTGACTTGCGATAAATTAAAATAAAATTGTTAAACAACAAGAAAATAAGCACACAGTCTTAGCAGGTACCAAATGCACATATTTTTTGTATTATATTTTTGTTTAATATACTTTATAAATAATTATGATGGTGCATTATTTTAATTATAATGATAAATATATAATATATAAAAGGTAGTAGCATTTTTTTTTGTTCATAATTATTTAAAATCCCAGCAAAAAAGCAAAAATAAAAAAAGACTTTAAAAGAAACAACAATTACAAATAAACGCATTTCAATCAATTTTACTTTAATCTACGTATGATAAGATAATACGCTTTTATATCAATAATAATCTGTAAGCCCTATTTTGACAAAAGCAATTACTTTACTTTAGCAAAATCAATTTTTAATTAATTAACTCCACAAAAAAAAAATAAAAACTTGCAAAATGATTGTTTTTTAATTAATTAAAAAAAAAAAAAAATCAAGCCTTAATTAGATTTTAATTACATTTCAAGTATAAATATATGGTGTTCAATACTTTTTTGATGTTATTTCTGAAAATAATACTGAGAAGTAAAAGAAAATTTAAAATAAAATGAAATTTTTATTATCATTGATTGTTGTATTGAGTGTGCTTGCTATAACATTTGCTGCTCCTGACCCAAGATGTCCAGCATTTGGTACTGAGGATGAAGATTCTATTTTAGTTATTGTTGTGCCACATGAAACTGATTGCTCGAAATTTTACAAATGTGATCACGGTGAATTAGCTGAAAAAGTATGCCCAGATGGTTTACTATTTAACGTCGAAGAAATGGTATTTTTAATTAAAAAAAACTGTTTCATTAAATATTGTTTTAATAAAAATTTGTTTTTTGCAGGCTTGCGACTGGAAAGAAAATGTTGTTTGTTAAGGAAAATATAAATTATATAATATGCATAAAATTATAATTATACATATAAAAGAAAATAAATAAAAATGCAAAATATATATTAAATTAAAAAAAACAAATTATTTTGTTGGTTTTATTTCATTTTAAAATTATAATTATTTAAATAATTAAATTAAAAGTATTGTTTGTACTGCAATTCACTTGGGATGGCCAGTCACATACCTTAAAAAATTATTTTTATATAAAACAATTATTAATTAATTAAACATAAATTAGTATATTATAGGTAAACTCACAAGTAAATCTTTATTAAATAATAAACCATTTTCACATTGTAATTCATGTAATTCACCGTGATCGCATACAAAAAATTTACTGCAATCATCTGGATTTGGTAATATAACAATGTTTGAGTCCTCGTTTTGTTCAGTTGGGCACCGATTATCTGGTATTCCATTTACATTATTTATAATAAATCCCAATGCTAGACACACGATTATAATACTGTTTTTAATCATTTCTTTTTCTATATTTATAATAATAAATATCACCAATTACACAATCAAGAATAGTTTAATTAATTTTATAAACTCCGTTTATATAATGCCACTAATATCTTATGTCAATAAACTTATAAATGATTTTATTAGGAAATAAATGCTTATTCATTAAAAATGTTTACATTTTTTCTTATCAATGCTAAACAAATTATTAAATAAATTATTAATAATTTTAATTTATTAATTATTTAATTATGACTGTGAGAAATTTTTATCAATTGTAATTTTTTTTTTCTTATGTTAGACATTTTTAAATGAAATATCTACAAATTATAAGTATTTGATTACCTTATTTACATAGAATGTATGCAAGTTTACCAGATATCATAATTCTGTTTTAAATCAAATGCTTCTTGAAATACTATTTATTTTATTAAGAAAAGACACTTTTTTTTTTTTTTTGCAAATTTATTTAAAATGTTTATTATTTTTTAATATCAGTGGCTAAACTACAATATATATTTAATTTTCTGTGTTTTATTCATTGTCATTCAGCTTATTATTATTATTTTTTTAATGCTTTCGCTAATTTATGCTGCTGGTGGTGGACATTGGTCTCTGGCAACATTTACATTTGTTGGGTCAGTAATCTGATTAAAAAAATAAATTTAATTAAATGTTATGAATGTAATTTAAGTTATATCATTATAATTATATTTACCGTGCAATGAGCATAGTAACAATCCATACATTCCATAAGCACATTGTCGAAAAATTGTCCTGCTTCACATGCTGCTGCAGTACCTAATGCACCATTAATACAAACTAGGAATCTGAAGACAAATTTTTTTTATGAATTATATCATTCATTATTATATAGGTAATTGTACATACTTGGTGCAATCTGTTGGATCTGGAATCATTTCTGGGCCACTAGCACCTAAACCAGTACATAGAGAAGTGCATGTGGCACCAGCTGAACATGCTGTACCATCAAAACTTTGACCAGCGGGGCAGTCGAGCACTGTTACGACTCCGAATTGGCAAGAATAATATTTAGTACATTCGGATACGTGGGGATGTAATGTGGCAGGGAAGGTACTTATTCCACATTCAAATGCTGGTTGGTTTTGATGGCAGCCAATCCAATTACATTCACCTTTATTATGATCGAAGTTAAATTTCACAGTCTCATTGCAAAAACCACTTGCAACATAATCTGTTGTTCTGCAAGCTACCCACGCTTTACAATCGTCAGGCACAGCAACAAATCCCCATGGTTCTGCATGGTTTTCACAATGTATAGCTAATGGACTCTCTGTCGTATCTTGAGCATATGTTAATGACAAAACCAATAAGAATATTGAACACACATTTTGGATATCTATAAAAGGTAAGATGTACAAAATAAAATTAATAAATAATTTTAATTAAAGTCACTAAATATTTATTAAACTCACTAATCATTTTGAATTAATTTTTATATACAAATATAAATTATTATTAGCTAGCACAGTGTGATGTATGTTTCACTTAGTTGAATTCAATGGCTTCTATGATATTAATGTTGAGAAAAAGCTCCCTTTTATACGCTAAAGAAAAACAAAGTTATCAAAAACAATTCGTTGAATTTTAATTATTTTTTTTTTTTTTTAAATTAATAAAATGATAGGAAATCAAAATAAAATAAAAAAAAAAAAAATTAATCCATTAAGTTGATTGGATAGTAAATAGTTTATTAGTAATTTCGTATTAATCATTCAAAAGCAAAATCAATTTATTTGTTAATAGTATTATTAAATCCGTACGTAAATACGTATTATATATTTTGTGACTTTGATTAGATTGTATTTGTTGATTATTATGAATTGATATGTTTTTAATCTTATTGAATTGAAAAATCAATGTCCGCAATTTCTTATCTTAAATTTTTATATCTGTCTTTTCTGTTATTATTTTGGTGTTTGTATGGAATTAATAAATGTGTTTTCACTAAAAAAATAATTAAATTAGAATTAATTGCATATGAATCAAAATAGACAATAAATGTATTTTAAATGCATTTTTATTACAATAATCTACATGCTACGAATTATAATTTTTTAATGAAATTTATAACATTATTTTATCATTGGATCATTGGAAACTTTGTAAATTAATTTATTTCCTGTTTCATCTATGAAAGTATTGGATCTGTTGATTGTCCTGGATCATCTGTTGGTGCATTTCCATTGCCACCATTACCACCATTGCCACCATTTGTGCATTGATCTCTGGCCACATTAGTGTTGGTTGGATCCGTTATCTATTTAATTTTAAATGTTTTATAAATATAAAGTTACAATACGATTTAAAAAAGTATATTTTAATGTATCTACCGTGCAATGAGCATAATAACAATCCATACATTCCATAAGCACATTGTCGAAAAATTGTCCTGCTTCACATGTTGCTGCAGTACCTAATGCACCATTTATACAAACTAGGAATCTGTAAACAAATATTTATGAATTATATCTATTATTATTATATAGGTAAATGTACATACTTGGTGCAATCTGTGGGATCTGGAATCATTTCTGGGCCGCTAGCACCTAAACCAGTACATAGAGAAGTGCATGTTGCACCAGCTGAACATGCTGTACCATCAAAGGTTTGGCCAGCGGGACATTCGAGAGCTGTTACGATTCCAAATTCACAAGAATAATATTTATTGCATTCGGATACGTGCGGATGTAAAGTGGCTGGGAATGTAGCTGTATCACATTCAAATGCTGGTTGATTTTGATGGCAACCAATCCAATTACATTCACCATTATTATGATCGAAGTTAAATGGAACAGTCTCATTGCAAACACCAGTTGTGACAAAGTCTTCCATTCTGCAAGCTACCCACGCTTTACAATCGCTAGGTACAGCAACAAATCCCCATGGTTCTGTATGACCTACACAAAGTTCTTCTAATCCTTCATCAATTTGAATTTCTTGGGCATATGTTAATGACAATATCAACAAGAAAATTTGGCACACATTAAAAATATCTGAAATTAGGATTTAACATTAGTTTTAACTAATTTTCAAGCTAATTTTATAAATAAATAATTACTAAACATTTTGCCGTTTTCTATATACTTCACTAGCACAATAAATTACAAACTTTTGTTCAAAGTTAGTGTAAGGCTCCTTTTGATAATTCTGTCCTTTTATACATTTTTGAAATGCTTTCTAAATATTAGCAAACTAATTAAAAATACTTTTCAATAGATTAAACTGGTAAATTAATAATTATAAATTTTTTTGCACGTTTTTTTTTTTTATTTTAATTACGAATTATAGCAAAATGTAATTTTTTTTGTACAAAAAAAAAAGATCATTATCTAATATGCCATTGATTAATTAAAAAAACTATATTCATTTTTGATTTTAATTTCAGATAAAATCTTTATTCATTTGTTTACCTAATAATTTTGAATTTAGTTAATAACCTGTTTTTAAATTTTACATTATTATAAAAATAAATTATCTTTATATATAAATAAAATTTCAAGTTTAATTGAAAAACGTGACATATTTATATTTATTGTTAGACAAGTGTCCCAATCTTGATTATCAGATAAATTATTTATTATCACTTTCTATTTAAAGGAAAAACATTGTTAAATTCTAAGAAATATGTTATCAATTTTTTGTTTTTTATTGAATTAATCTTATTGATTTCTTTATTTTTTCTCTACATTTATATTATAAGATAACGAATGCATTGAGAATAAAAAAAACAAACATTTAATTTATCATTGAAAATATATTAATAAAATGTTTATTATTTAATTAATTTATGCTTTGTAAAAAATAATAATTTGTTTTATACGCTGGTCTTTCTCTTATGATTGTGTACATTGACTACCAGCTGTATTTCCTGTTAATGTTGCACCAGTGAGCTTTAAGAATAATTGAGCATTATATTTTGGTATATTTGTTTTTTCGTTAAATACTCACTTTGCAATTTGCACCAAAGCAATCATAACATTCTTGGAATTCGACATCAAAAAAGAGACCTTCATCACATGCAATATCCTCAACGTCCATAACAGTTTCATTCATACATACATAACGTCTAGAAATAAGTAAATTATTATAAAAAAGTAAAAAAGAAAATTTATTTCAGTAAACCTTTTGCAATCAAACGGATTTACGACTAATTCTAAATCTACTAGTCCTTTTCCAAGACATACTGTTGTATTGCATAAAGCAGTAGTTTTACATGCAGAAATACCGTCGAAATTCCCAGTGGTACACGTTTCCTCTTTAATAAAACCAAATTGACATGAATAATACTTTGTGCAATCGGTTTCGTGTGCTTGAAATGATTTCGGATACTGGTTTGCTGGACAAATAAAGCTTGGAATAGTTTCATGACATCCTATAAAATCACACTGTTGTTTTACGAAATTAAAATGTCGTCGGTCTGGGCATATACCATTGTTTACAGGCTGTGTTCCCGCGCATGCAACCCACTTAGTACAATTAGAAGGAACACTAAGAAATTTATTTCCTCCTGTATTTGATTTACAAATTGCTTCTAATTCAGCCTGGTCTTGGCCAAAAGTGAAAGCCAATAACGAAACAAGTACTAGTATTCCTATAAAAAACAAACAACAGCAATAACAATAAAATTTCATTCAATTGTAAAAACTTACGTAACATTTTGTGTTTTGTATTTTTATTTAAATTTTTTATTTTCAAATTAATAACTTTTTATAATATATGATAATTTAATTAATAACGTTAAACTGTTAAAACAAGAATGATCTATTAAAATTGCAATTTATTCTCTATTTATACTGAATTTTTGTGATAATTACATATAATCATCAATATTTATTATTATATTGAAAATAATTTATGACCATAGGATTTTTAATTGATAACAATAATAATAATTAATAATTTATTTTCCATTATATATTTATGATTTACAATTATTACTTTCTTATTGATCAAATACAAAGGTAACCGAATTTTTTTTTTTTTTAATTTAATTTTTAAATAAATAAAAAAAAGAAGAAGCAAAATTCAACTAAATTAATGAAATTTATTTAAAAATAAATAGAGAGAACGAAAAAGAATATTTAATTGCATCATATTAATAAAGGCAAGACAATTAATTTTTTAATTATCGTCTTTTAATTAGTTAAGTATCTTAATTTTATTTATTTATTTATTTTTATATTATTGTTTAATTTTTATGATAAGATTATTAATAATTTTTTGTTTATAATACTGCGTATGATAGACAAAAACACATTTTTTTCTTTTTTATTTATTTTATTATTTCCGATAGAAATTATTATTTTTTAATTAAAAATATATTATCAATTTTTATTGGCATTGAAATTGTTTTGTGTGGTTTTTTTTTTCTTTTTGTTTAAAGATGATTAATTAAAATTTGAATGACGCAAATTTTTAACATATTTTTAATTTTTTTTTTTGTTTAAAGGAAATTAAATATAATCTAGTATTTATTTTGGATTAGGATATAAAAAAAAAATTAATTAGTTAAAACTTAAAGGTTGTTAGTGTCAATTATTCTAGTAGATAATAATGACATTTTGCATTATTATTATTGCTTTTTCTTTTATTATTATCAATCTACCAAAAAAAAAAATTATTTGACGCCGTGATGTCATTATGATATGATGTATTTACTATAAACACGCGTCATTGGTTAATAAGCAAAAAAAACTAATAATAATTTATATATAATTTAGCAATCGAACAGAATTCGATCACTGAACCCATTTCAGAGTAAATATTATTATTTAATTTAATTTGACTGAATCAGAATTCGATATTAAGAATCATCAGAATTTTTTGGTTTTAGATGCTTTAATATATTTTTATCATACTCAATATGTATTTTTGTAAGAAAAAGTACAAATAATTCGATTATTGTCTTGATTATAGCTAGCAGCCTAGTGGAAGAGTATTAATAGAGTGCATATTTTATTAAAAAATAAATTTTGAAAAGAAATTTTATTGAATCTTATTTAATTATAGAGATTTAAAATTTATACATCAAAATCTTCTTCGTGGTAAGCAAAATTATCTTCATCTAAACAAATAATTCATCAATTTTGCACGGATTGTAAGTTTCCTCTTCCAATTCGTTCATATTTTAGTACAACTAAGAAACCACTGGCTAAATAAAGGAATCCTAAAACATTTTGCAATTTAAAAACACTATTAAGCCTCGATGTTAAATATAATGTAGTGGCTTATAAAGGGAATTCAAAGTAGATACATTTTTGTTTAGTGCTAAAATTTAGAAACACTTAATTTCCTTAAGTCCTATTTTTAGATTAAAATATCGTTTTTTAATTATTTATTTCCTTAAAAATATTTAAACAAATAAAGAAAAAATCATAGGAAATATGGTAATTGATAAACGATAAAACAAGAATTTAAAATAAATAATTAACTATTAAATTACATTTTTAAAAAATGTTCTGATTATGATTATTTTGGTTACATGATTTTTTTTAAAGTAAAGTATTGCTTAAATCGATAAAATTCAATGTTAACTATATAAAGAAACATAAGTAAAAAATAATTAAAATATTTATAAACATTTTAATTAAAATGATAGGATCAATTATTTTTACTATAAAATGACAGACATTGATTCAATTTTAAATATTACTTGGAATTGCTTTTATAATTCAATATAATTGTGATTATCATTTAAGCTGTCAAAAAAGATATTTAATTAAAATCATCAAAAATGTTGAAAGGTAGTGATTTCATTTACTTAATTATTAATTAATTAATCCTTGTTAAAATTTAATTTTCTATTTATAATAAAGCTATTATTTTATGTGGTCTTGTTGCGCTCACCTATGGACAAATAAATCGCTGCGAAAATGTTAGTGATAATACATTTATAACTGATTTTAGCGCCTGTGATGGTTTTCTTTTGTGTAACAATGGTAAAGGATTAAAAGGAAAATGCCCGTCTGGTTATTATTTTAATGAAAGAATTGGTGCCTGTGATTATCCAGTTGAAGTAACATGCAACACCTGTCCAATTAATGGCGTTAAAGTACTTGCTGATCCATATCATTGTGAAAGATTTGTTGTTTGTGTAAACGGTATCATTCAAACCTTTGAATGTCCAATTGGCAAATATTGGAATATAAACACATTAACGTGTGATGAACCAAAAAATGTTTTGTGCATCAACAAGTAAATCAACAGCAAAAATAAAATAAAAAAAAATAAAATAAAAATACCATTTTCAGCATTTTTTAAACATTTTTTTATTATGTATAAAGTATATAATCCATAGATAAATACAAAAACAAATAATATGTATATAATTTAATGAAATAAAATTTAAAAATAAACATTATGTATGTATGTATTTTATGAAATGAGTAATAAAATGTAATAATGAAACATAAAAATTAAAAAAAGAAAAAATATGTTTTATGCACAAATAACAAATTCTGGAAAATTGCATTGTAGTGTAATCGAATCGAATAATAAACCAGGTGCACATTCTGAGAAAATGGACACTCCATTAGCACATACAAAGAATACTTCGCAATTTGTTGGATGTGGTACAAAATAAACTCCTTCCGGACTACATTCAATTTCAATTATTCCATGATCATCCTGTTAATGAAAATAACAATTAAAATTAATATTTCTGGAAATAATTGCTTCATTTAACTTACCCCACAGTCTACATTTTCTGGTAGATCACAATTTAACGCCGCTTGATTCCAATATAATCCTGGCGCACATTCTTTTGCAGTTATTTCACCATTCAAGCAAACATAGTATCTAAATTTTTAATAGAAATAAATAATATTTTTTTATAATTTAATAAAATTATTTTTTAATTGATAAAAAAAAAATACCTTGAACAAGAGTCTGGACTTGGTAATACATGTATTCCGGTTGGTGGACATTGAACTGCCGTCGGTTGTGATTCACAATCAACTAAATTAGCAAAATTACAAGAATTAATGGTGGGATCAAAATATAAACCATCGGGACATTCTAAAGAATAACCGGTTCCATCAAGGCATACAACGAATTTTGTGCAACTATCCGGTATTTGTAAAAACTCTAATTCATTTGATGAGCACGCAATACAGTCAACATTTCCTGGTAAATCACAATTTTGGTCACGTTCATTAAAATAAAATCCAGGCGGACATGTATTTGGTAACGCTTGATTATTTAAACACAAGAAATAACCCTCGCAAGAGGTAAAATCATTTACAAAAACATTATTCGGTTGATTAAGGCATGGATTAAGAAATACTGACTCCGCTATGGTTACCGTTAAAAGTATCACAAATGTTACAACTAAAACAAACAAACAAAAAATACAAATTAAATAAATCATTTTTTTATTAAATAATTTTAATATTAAAACACACTTTTATTCATTTTAATTTTTTAATATTTTTCTCCTTTGATTTTTTTGTTGTTTAAATTATTTTTTATTAGCACAACCACTTCTCTTCAGAAATTATTAAAAAATAAACTTTGATTCAATGGCATTTTGAGTTTTATAAATAATTTGTCTTAATTAAAATAAAAAAAAATCAACAATAATTAACAAAAATTCCAAAACAATGGCCAACGAATTATCTTCATAGATAAAAATAGGAATAAATGGATTAAAATTCAATAATATTTAACAAAAAAAAAATGAAAATAAATAAATTTATATGCTTTATCATGATAAATTATCAATATTTTGTAAAAGAAAAAATATAATTAATTTATTTTGTTGAGCAATAAAATTATTTCAACAAAATATACAATACATTAATGTATATATATATTTTTTATTATTTCTTTATTTAATCTTATAATTCAGCGTAGCAAATACTTGCTTCCCTGAAATTACATTGCCTTGTTGTGTAATCAAATATTAAATCTGGTGCACATCGAAACAGTATTGAGCCACTATTTGTGCAAATAAAATAATGATAGCAACTTTGTGGATGTGGCAAAAATTCAACTTTATTTGGTTCACACTCAATTTCTGTTATTTCAGGTTCTGTTTGTTCTAACTACAAGTGATTTAAATACAAAAAAAAAAATAAAATAATTAATGTTTATATTATTTGTTGAAAAAAAAAAAAAATATTTACATCACAATTGACATTTTCCGGAAAATCACATTTTTGTAAATTGTCATTAAAATGCAGTCCGTCAGCACATTGTCGTCGTAATAAATTTCCATTAATACAAATATAGAATCTAAGAAAAAATCATAAAAATAAAAAATATTCATTTTACTTTAATAATAATTCAATAATTAAATAATTACTCAGAGCATGAAAAAGGACTTGGAAACAATAAAATATTATTTGGTTCATTAATCAATGGACAGACTGGACCATCACATATGACATTCTCTTGAAAATCACATCTTTCATTATTAACATCGAATAATAAACCATCGGCGCATGCACGTAATGATATTGTACCATCAATGCATACATAATATTTTGCACACGATCCATGATATTGTAATAAAGATAAATCACCGGGCAAACATAATTGACAATTAACCTGACTCGATGGTAAACATATTTGATATGTTGGCTCAAAATAAAGTCCATCCTCACATTGTGCTGATATTCCTGTACCATTTGTACACACAAAATATGCATTACATGCACTAAAATCATTAACAAGTGTTGTATCAATAACACCAGTGCAAGGTCCTTCTTGTGTCACACTAATATCAATCAAACATAATAATAAAATAATAATGTAAAAAAAATTATCTAAAAAAAAAAGTAAATAAATTTTGTATCAATTAAAACCACAAAAATCACACGTTGGTTACTTACTTAAAATTTCGTTCATTATTTTCTTTAATAATTAATTCAATGAAATACCGACTTTTAATTAATATTAATTTTATATAACACAACCCAATGTATATGTTAAAATAATTATTGAAAAATGTATGTTATTCCTTTTTATAAAATCTGATAACAATCTATTTTAAAAAAAAAATAATAATATTATAATGTTTATTAATTATATTTTTTATTTTTTAATTTCTTTATTTAAAGATCAAGAAAATTGGTGAAATTTAAAATATTAAAAAAATGATTAAAATAATAATATAATAATAATAATAATAATAAAACGTGAAAAACCAGCAATGTATTAATTTTTAGCAAAAATATATAAATAAAAAAAATAAAACACAGCACCAATTAAAGAAAAAGAAAATATCTTTAATAAACAAATAAAGGTAAAAAGTATATATTAAAAAAAATATTATTAATAATAATAATAATAATAATAATAATTTTTTTTTTGATAAAATTTTTATCAATTAAATTAAAAAAATAAATAAAAGTATGAAAAAATTTTTATTGACTTAATTTTTTACTTTTTGTTTTTCAATACATTAATATTGTTAATTAGATTTTTATTTTATCAGGAAATATATATATAAATTAATAAGAAAGATTATCAATAGTAGCGCATGTTGCAACATTTTTGATTAAACATTTTTGCGTTTTAATATCCCAATAATGATAAAATGGACATTGTTGTACTGATAACGCACCATTTTCACAATAAATAAAATATTGACATACAGATGGATGTGGAAAAAATTTTGTACCTGAATTTGGACAATTTGGTAATGGTTGTACGCTGCTTATCTGTAATAATAGATTAAAATAAATAATAGATTAAAATATATAAAAATAATAATAATAATAAAAATATATTTCTATACTTGACAGTCAGCACTTTCTGGATAGTCACAACGTTTTAAATTATGATTCCAGTGTAGGCCAGGCGTACACTGCATACGTAATGCTTCACCATTATAGCATATAAAGTATCTGTTATTAATTAAAATGCAAAAAAAAAAAAAAAAAAATTATTTTTAATAAAAATAACAATTTTTTTCCTAATTATTACCTTTCACAATCAATAGTGCTTGGTAAAAATATTAAATTAAAACTATGTGAACAAAATAGATTTGGTTCAATTTCAATGGGTTGTGGTGTTGTTCTTGTTGTACGTGTTGTCCTTGTGGTTGTTGTCGGTGTTGTTGATGGTGTTGTTGATATTGTTGTTGTTGTTGTTTGTGTGGTTGTTGTTGGTGTTGTCGTTGATATTGTACTTGGTGGTGTTACTTGATCACAAATAACATTATATGGTAAATCACATATTTTTTCATGTGGATTAAATAACATTGGTGGTGGACATCTACCCTCTTGTGCAATACCATCAACGCATACATAAAATGAATCGCATGCCGATGGATTTGATACGAAAAAACCATTTTGTACACCTGTACAAAAACTATTTATATCTTCATCACAATTTATTATTTTTATTAAAATAAATAATAATATTGAAATTATTAATTTCATTTTTAATTTTCACGTAAAAATATTTTAATTGTTTTATTTAAATTTGTTTGTACATCTAACAAATAACTAACTTATGAAACAATTAAATATTTAACTAAGTTTTATTTTAGTTTTTATAATAATATTAATATAATAATTAATTATCGTAATTACCTTGATTTTAATCATTTAAAAATCAAAAACAATAACAAATATTTATTTAACTTATTTTAATAAATTTCAATCAAGATACAATTTCTTACCATAGTGTTTACCAATTTAATTTGCCAAAAATAATTTTTATCAATTACTTTTGTTTGTTTATCTTCTTCTTTTTTTCGTGTTTTTGACTGAATTATTTTATTTAATTAAATAAATGAGTTTGTTTTTGTCGTGTTTTTTTTCTATTTTAAAAAATAAATAAATAAATAAATGGGTGTAAAAATCAAACAAATAATAAAGAATGTGGTTCATTGGCAATATTTTTTTTTGTTATTGTTTTAAAGTTAATTAAACAAATATTATAAAAGATTAAGAATAAAAATATATGCTTAGAAAGGTTTCTTCTATTTTTTTTTATTATTATTATTTTTTTTTTCAGAAAAATATTATCTATTTTCTGTCGTTTAATCAATAAGAATTACATAAATTACATACAATAATAAAATTTGTTTTAAATGAATACAATGAATACAATTTTAAGATTTTTTTTTGTTTTTTGTTTTATTGAAAATAAATTAATTGTTCTTGTTTTTTCTTTATTATTATTATTATTATTATTATTATTTGTATTTTGTAATTATTATTTATTTAGATTTGGATATGCTGCTGTTATTACATCGAGTAAACATAATGCAGATTCTCTAAATAAACATCGTTTTTCTTTTATATCCCAATGATAATATGTTGGACATTGTTGAATTGACGATATACCATTATCACAAAATATAAAATAATCACATACAGTCGGATGTGGTAAAAAATGATGACCAGATTTTGGACATTTTGGTACATCATTCGCATCAGTTGGCTCAGTGTATAACTAATTTATTATTATTATTATAATTATCGTTATTTAAATTTTTATATAAATATAAATTAACTTACATGACATTGAGCTACCTGTGGCCATTCGCATTTTTTTTCAATTGGACTCCAGTGCATACCAGTTGTACATTCTAATGGTATTGGTTTACCACTATAGCATATATAATACCTATAAAAATTATTTTTTATATAAAAAATAAGAAAGAATTTACCCATTTTACTTGATCAAATCATATATGTTTACTTTTGACAATCAGCGTTACTTGCAAGAAATGTTATTTCAGTTGGATTATCATTCATTGGACAGTTAAGTGTTAGATCATTATTATTATTTGGATAATTAGTCGTTGTCTGTTTAGTTGTCGTAATAGTTGTTGGCTTAATTGTTGTCGTTTTCGTTGTCGTCGATGATGGAAACAGTGATGTTGTTATAATTGTTGTAGTCTCAGCAAAATTTGTTGTTGATGATAAATTATTATCATTTGCATCAACATTATTATTATTATCATTTTTATTATTAATATTATTATTATTATTTATATTACTTATTTTATATGTGAATGTAAGTGGTGTCACATGCAATAATAATAAAATAATAATTGAATCTACATATAATAAGGAAGAGTAAAAATTAATTAATTATTTTAATTTTCCACAAAAAATATAATTGTACAAAAAACAAAAAGAAATTTACATTTAATATTTTTCATACTGAGAGTGGCGATATTATTTTTTTAAATAAATAAAAAATCACACTTGAATAAATTATCACTTGACTATTAATTAACATTAAAATATAAAATAAGGCACTGTACAGAATTTATAAATATTTTCTTTTATATAAATATATATTCTTTTGATTAACGACACTAAACTTGGTAACTTCTTGGCGGTCTCAATTACAAAAAATAAATAATATATAAATGCGGTTTTATTTATTCCTAATTATTTATTAAGTGTTTTCTATTTTTTTTTTTTTAATTTTATTGTAAAAGAAAAGCTTCTTCCTTATCATACAAATTAATATAAATATATATATATATATATATATATATTGTTTATTATTATACTTCTTTTGATTATTATAATACGTTTTTCATGTACTATGGCAATTAGTGATTTTAAGACGATAAAAGAAAACCTTTTTATATATATATAAAAAAAAAACGAAGAGATTTATCGGGACAAATTAAAAATTAGATAATTCATGTTTGAAATAGGTAATTAATAGCAATTAAAAGATATTAATTAAAAAAAGCAACAACATAAAATTACTATTAACAATACAATTATGAAATCTAAATGGATTTTTTGTTTTATAATTGTATTCCCATTTTGAATATAAAGGAAAGTATTGAAATCTAATGAATTACTTAAACAAACATCCGGACATGATAGAGATCTTATACTGTTCTAATTAAGTATCGATTTATTGAAATTGTATTTTATAATATCAATATTGATAGCATTACTGACATTTTTTTTATATACATTGAAATTATAAACAAGGTTAACTTGTTAAAATTGTTATAAGTACGTCATAAAATATGCAATATTTTCTAGTCAAAACAAGATAAAATCAAATTTTTAAATTACTGAAGCAACGAAATTCATTTCTCGAGTTGAAAGCAATAAGACCAATTATTTCTCACGAAGAGTCAAATTATTTAACAAATTTACCAATGATATAAAACATAGTAGAGATAAAATATAGGAGATAAAATCAAGAACTGGTTTAACATAAGCCAATAAAGTTTGTTGTTTATTTGAATTAGTATTTGATGGTAAATTTAAATAAGCGTGCACCAATATCAATAAATAATAGTTTAAAATGAAGTTACATCAAATTTTCACTCATTTTGTTGATTTCATTTTTGTTGACTGTGCAAATTTTTGCAAAATTTTATATATCACAGTTAAGACAGCACCATAGAAGCAACAATCAGTCACAATTTAATAATATAATAATCTTACAATCATTGTTTGCTGATTCTAATTATTTTTTTATTAATTATTCATTATTTTATTTAAAAAAAAAACGTTAAATATAAAGACAATTGACATTTTCTGGATAATCACAATTTTGATTTTTAAATGAGAAATGATATGCTCCAGGACATACATTTTCATGTAATGTTCCTTCACAATAAAAATAGCAACCACAACACTTTGGATTGCTTAAAAATAAAACATCGTCTCCAAAATCAACTTTATTCATTGGAATCGGTATTTTAAATGTATCCTGACAAATGCTATTATTTAATTCGCATTTAAGTGATGCCGGATTAAAAACGGTTGAGCCTGGACAAGTGCCTGGATATGCCAACCCATTATGACAATAAATGTACGCACCACACAATATCGGATTATCAACAAAAGTGTCATTATCCACGCTCTCACAAATAGATAATTGATTTTCAGCATACACAAAGCCAAATAAGATGCAAATGAAGAAAATCGCTGATATATAAAGCAAATAAATAAAAATATTTTTAAATAAAATTTCATATAAACAATTTAATATTTACTTACACTTCATATTTCCGGTAATAACTTTTATTTTATTAAAACTCAAATAAAAAATTTTCGAAGAAAGTTTCGCATTTTATATGATTTTGCCTAATTTTCTATTTTAATTATTTTTTCTTTTATCTATATTGATTAACAATTTATAATAATATTCATATTAATTATTAAAAAAAAAACAAACGTTTGAATTTTAATTATTGATTATAAAAAAATAATAAACATTTTAACAATATTTTAATTAATTAAAAATTGTTTCGTGCGTTATTTAAAAACAATTCATTTTCACCCAATTTTATTACATAGAAGTTATAAGTTTGAGCTAATATATAGGAATATCTAAACGATGATTGACGATTGAACAGTTGAAATTTTTAAATCAACAATATTTTATGATATTAAACAGATTCCGGAAGTTTCCAATTAACTGTGCAATTGGTTACCAATTTTAATAATATACATGTTTACTCAGATTGTAAATAGTAAAGTCCCACCGAAAATTATGCAGAAAACACATAGCACTTTATTAATAACTGTACAAATCCATCAACAATTCACACCATGGAATTTGTAACTTTGTTTTGTAGAATTATTCTGAGAAAAGAATCCGTAACAAAACGCTAATATCCAATAAGGTCAACATCCATTTCTTGCACAATGTATGGGATCTGGCCATCCAGCATAAATAATAATCGTATGATTTCTTTGCATTATTTAATCAACACTCTTAATGCATCGTTAAAAATTAGAAATTGTTTATAGTTTGCACCACCAACAACTATGCAACAAAATAGAGCTTATGCAACGGATGTAAAATATGTTGCATTATATTATATTAGTACGGGTCTAGAGTGCTGCGGTAGTCAAATTACTCGAAAACTGCGAATTTTATATATTTTAACCATGATTAATTCATTCGCGTAATTGTAGTATAAGAATTGTACTAACTATATATATAAGAAATTGATCAAAATCACTTTCCATGTACAAGTTGAAGCATTAGCATTAATCGACTAAAAACGAAGTTTCATTATAATTAAGTGTTACACTATACTTATAGCCCCATGGTACATACTTAAATTTAAAACAAACTAAACGAAGTACAATAAATATATTTGTTACAAGATCGATTCTACTTGTTACAAATGAATTTATGTTACTATGAAAATTGATATAAATGATATTTTTCTGTAAACATTGGTGACACTGTCCAATTATAGCAACATCTGAATGACAATAATTGGCACACGATTTACCATTTATTATGCATTCACTGATTATTGCAAAAACATAAATGCACAATTAATTTGTATTTCCGTTTAAAGGTATCAACAATAACCATAAAATCAAACAATCAATGATTCTTTCCTTTTCTCTTTGTTTTTGTATAACGATATAAATTTTATTTTAATTATTTTCTTGATAAATTGTCAATTATATACTATTAATGTTTAAAATTTATTATTATCTATTGTCAACAATATCATAAAACATTTTAATTAATTAAAAAACTGTTAAATGCCAAAAATTTAAAAGTGACATTTATTTGTTTAATAAATTTATGCTTTAAAGTCATTTCCTGTATGCATTCAAAGATGATATATTTTTGCTATTATTTATATATATATATATATATAGTTTAACATAATAGTTTGAAATGAAAACACATAATGTACCTAAAACTAACAAACAGACAGAAAATATAAAAATAAATATGTAAATCTTTGAAGTGTATGTTCTGGAAAAATGTGTAATTAAAAAATATAATTTACATTTTTGCTTGAATATCATCGTATATTTGGATCAGTATAATTGTTTGGAACAGTAGAGAAAATGAAAATTCCATACTTATATTAAATTCGTTATTTTGTGAATAAATATCATGATATTTAGCTTTTGTACTCAAGAGGAGAACTATATAATGTGAATTAATAAACATAAGCAAAATGAATAATTACTATAATGATGTACTGAATTTTTTAAAATTTAAAATATGCTGTCAGATATAATATTACACTATTTATGTTGAAATCGTATTACATATTTTAATTTAATTCCACCACATTATTGGTTTCTTTAAAAACTATTTTATAACGATCTTAGTAGATATAACACTTGAAAAATTTTACTTAATCACATACTTAACTATGATTTTCCTTTTGAATTTCAAAAATTTCTTTAAACTTATCAACTAAGTAAAATAAAAAAACGTATTTGTTATTTTAATTTTAATATATAATATTTATTTCTTTAATAAATGACATTTTTTCTGTTAATTAAAACATAATTATGCAACGGGGCAGTCATGAACATTAATGGGAAAATCACAACCTTGTCGTGCGGATGTAAAGTAAAAACCTTCAGGACAACTTTTTAATATGGCGTATCCAGTTGGATCACAATAATAATATTGACTGCATGATTCTAAACTGGCAGCGTAACGATTTGATCCAATGCCAGTACATTGAGGACAATCGGTGACATTTTCAACGAAATCACATCCTTGTTTTGCTTCTGTGAAATGTAAACCCATTGGACATTTCACCAATGTTGCAACACCATTCACATCACAATGATAGTATTGGGCACATGAAGTTTTTGCAGCAACATAACGTTTTCCACCTTTACATAGCTCATCAACTGCAACACTTGTATAAATGAGTGCCAACAACTGTATAACAATTAAAACTAATAATAAAAAAAAAATTATTTAATTAATATATTGTAATAAAATTTAAAACAATAAGTAAAAATCTATAGCAATATCAACTTACATTTCATATTGAAATATTTTTACAATTATCACGCAAAAAACTTACTTTAATTTATATTTGTTTTCATTTATAATAATATTATTGCTGCTATATTTATAGTAAAAACAGATAAATAAAATCAATTGATTTATGAATGATAAAGAATAAAAAAAATTGAATCATTTTTCTTATGTTTTTTTTTTATATATATCTGATAAAAGTAATTAATTTAATTAGATAATTATTAAAATAAATTATGTACCTGCGGTGTTTTAACGTTATTCGATTAATAATTAAAAAAAAACAATATGATTTTAGTATATTTACAGCTTTATTTATATATTTTTGTTTTACAAAATAATTACCAATAAAAACTTTTAATAAAATTCATTAAATTTTCTCAACGGGACAATCAGTAACCAGTTCTGATGGTGCACATGCCTGTTCAGTTTGAGTAAAATAGTATCCATCGAGACAGTATGATGCAAATGCCGAACCATTTTCATCACAATAAAAATATTTATCACATGATTCTGTACTTGCAACAAATGTATTTGGTTGAATATTTCTACATTCTGGACAGTTAAAAACATTACTAGGCCAATCACAGCCTTGTAATATTTCAGTAAAATGAAAATTTGGTGGACACGATGATAATATTGCAACACCTTCATCATTACAGAAATAATAATCAGAACACGAATTTTCACTAGCCGTAAATGTTCCAGGTGCAATTCCCTCACATTGTGCATCAATTGCACGTTGCGCCCCTAATACTAGACAAGTCAGTCCAAGTACATGAATTAATATAATAAATACTAAAATAATTTCATTAATTATATTCTGTTTTAAAATTTTATTTATTATTTAATTTAAAAACTTACATTTCATTACTAATTTCTTTTTTGTATTATTATTATTAATATTAATAATATTTTTTTACACTTAGAAAGTATATTTTCAACTACGAATTTTAATGAAATGCACTGCATAATTTATAGTAAAATAATTTTTTATCAATAATGTAATTTAATTTGTTTGTCAATGAAAATGATAAAATTAATTACAAATTAAATTTATTATATATATAAAGAAAAAAAATTAATTAACAAACAAAGGAAACAACTTTTAATTTCATTTTTTTTTTGTCTTTTTTTTTTATTAAAATGGATTTGTGTATAATTTTTTTAATAATTAATATTTTAATTTTATATTTTCAATATCAGTTGTAATGTTTTTTTTTTGTTATTTATTTACCAAATGGACATTTAGCATATTTAGGCCAATCACATCCTTGACAATCAAAATTAAAGTCAAAACCATCTGGACAGGTTTTTTCATGTACTGTACCCTCACATACATAATATTTATTACATCCTTGTGGATTCGGCATAAAGAATAATGGTTGAGCAATTGTTCCATTTGTTGGATCATCCATTGGTATTGGAATATCAATTTCTAGTTTTTTATCAAACACACATTTGCATTTCTTTGAATTAAACTTAAATGAATTTGGACAATTTCCTACGTATGCTTTATTATTTTTACAATAGAAATACGATGCTCTTGATATTGGATTATTAATAAATGATCCATCTTTTTGTGTATCACAAACACCAGAACGATTTAAAGTGTTACAGAATACAACAGTCACTAACAATGGTAACAGAAAAATAACTAAAAGAAAGAAAATAAAAATTAATTTATTATAATAATTATTATTATTATTCTAATTAAATAAAAAACTAATTGCTTACTAGCTACTTACTATTCATTTTTATTGGATAATATTATTTCAAAATTCAACACAAAATAGATGAAAATAACAAAAATAATTTATTAATATTTGTTTGTAATAAAATTTATTAAAATTTGTCACACGTTTTTATAGTAATAAATATTCTTCGTTTTCTTCAATAACTTTTAATTAATTAAAATTTTTGTTTTTTATTTTTAAGTTTTTATCATTTATTTGTCATTTAAATGATTATAATTTTTGATTTTATAAATTTATTTAAAAAAATAAATAAATAAAGACATATATAACATGTATTTATGTTCTAACTTTCTATTTATCTTATTGTTTCCATCATTATAATACAAATTTTAATTAAAGAAAATGTTACTTAGTTAAAATAATTGACGTCATTTATTTATTAAAAAAAAAAAATAATTATTAAACTATTTACATTTATTTATTTATTATTTACAAAATAAAATAACTAGTTACATGTTTAGTTAATTGTAAATTTGATATGATCAATATTTTGATATGACATTGATATATTTATATGTAGTTATATTTCAAATAATAAATAATATTGAATTATATTTAAATAAAGTTTAATTATATATTATTATGTAAAACTATAAGAATGCAAAGAACATAAAAATTGCGCTTTAATTTTTGTATATGTATAATAGATATATATTTTTCTTCATTTTTATTATTTTCCATTTCTATAAACTAATAAACATTTAATAATTTTTGTTTTAATAATTTTATTTAATTTAATCTTTTTGTTTTTTAAATTTATTTTAAACAACTGGACAATCAAAAACGTTTTCTGGCCAATCACATCCTTGGTTTAGTTCGGTAAAATAAAAACCAACGGGACATTGACCTGGTATAGCGACACCATTAGCATCGCAAATATAATATAGGTCACATGCTACTGTACTTGCAACGAATCCACCAGCTGCAATGCCTACACATTGCGGATCAGCGGATCCGGATGGTATTGTTGTTGTTTCTGGTTTTAATGTTGTTGTTATACTACCCCCACTATTGTCGCATAGTACATTTTCTGGATGGTCACAAATTGAGTTAATAGGATTAAATTTAAAACCAACTGGACAACTGCCTTCTATTAATACACCGCGATCATCACATCTGAAGAAATTTGTACAGTTTCCGGGTACTGGGAAAAAATCGGTAGGACTTGCATTCAAACACATTGGATCCGGATTACCTAAATGACAATTAACATTTTCCGGATAATCGCACACTTGCATTACTGGCTCAAAATAGAAACCAGGTGGACATGAACCGATAACACCAAAAGTATTTTCACATCTAAACCAATTAGTACACGAGTCAGGATCTGATACAAATGTTTTATCAGGCATGCCTCGGCAAACGGTTTCGGCATTTGTTAAGAAGCATGGAATAACATCTTGATGATCACATTTGGAGTTGGCCGGATTAAAAGCAAATGGATATGGACACCATCCTGAAACGGCAGCACCATTCCAACACAGGAAATATTTTGAACACATAGACGGATCATTAATAAATGTTAAATTGGGAACACCAACGCATAGTGCATCATTTCCAGATGCACTGGATATTATAACACATATTAGTGTTGTTATTAACAATATTTTTACTGAAATAAAATAAATAAATATATAATTTTTCCTTTTTTTATATTTCAATTTATAAAAATAATTGTTTCACAAACCTTTTATCATTTTTATTATATTTGGATCTTGGATATTTTTTTAAACAGTATTTTAATTATTCACAAATCAATTGTTATATATCTATGCACGATTAACATAATACTATAGTTATAATCAAATAACTAGTAGCTTATATAGGGATTATTTAAACGATTATCGACAAATATTCTGTGTCATAGTCGTTGTGTTATTAACAAATCAAAAAAAAAAAATATATATACTAATTTTGATAAGAAAACTTAACAACAAATGACATGGATTTAACATAATTAAAAAAAAAACGATTATAATAGGAAATGTACATTTCTGGCAGATAATTACCCAGGATAAACCAATAATTATGCATATTACTTACGTAATCCAAATTATTATACATTTTTAATCAGTTATGATAACATTTTATTTTCGTATGAATGAAATTACAAATATTTTAAACACTTTTAAGTACATAGTATCTATAAGCCGGAAATTATATATTGATTACACAATTAATTGTGTTTCCTTTGTGTACTGTATATTGGATTAAATAAATTAAAAAAGAATAATTTCTTTAAGCAATTATTTGAAATATTTATTTAAAATATGATAAAATATAAGTGTTTGGAATATAATTAAATTTCTAAATTACAGTCAACATTTTCCTTATAACGGCATCCTTGCATTTCAAAGTGAAAATAATAACCATCTGGACAATATCCAAGAGTGCCTGTTTCATTTTTGCATAAAATATATCCATTACATGAGAAAGGATCTGATAAATAAATTCCATCTACAATATCAACACAAGGTGTATCTGGCATGATAGTTGTTGTCGGTTCGCAATCAACATTTGCTGGTAAATCACATAATTGAAGATCGAAATTAAACCAGAAACCACTAGGGCATTGAATTATATCCAATATATTTTCTGAATTGCATCTGCCATAACTATCACATTTACCAGGAATTTCAACAAATGCTACATCGGCGGGCTTATTTATGCAAATATCATCCGGAGTGGGTATCTGACAATCAACTAATTCATCGTAATCGCATATTTCTCTGGCAGGATCAAAATAATAACCATCATCACAAGATCCTTCAAAAACTTGCCCATTATTGCAACGATACCATTTTTGACAGTCAACTGGATTAGCAATAAATGCTCCTTCTTCAACATCTGTACATAGTGGATTTAGAGTTGTGGGCACAGGATCTTCGCACTCAACATTGTACTGATGATCACATTTTTTCAATTCTGGATTAAAGAAATAAGGTTCTTCACAGTAAGCAGTAATTGCTTCGTCATTAAAACAGCGAAAATATGCACTGCAAGACTCAGGGTTATTAATAAACTCATTATTGGGTATGCCTAAGCACACAGTATCAACATCAATGTCACAGGTAAAATTTGAATCGCATAATGATGAGT
Organism: Ptychoptera contaminata; assembly: GCA_963942525.1. Taxonomy (NCBI): domain Eukaryota; kingdom Metazoa; phylum Arthropoda; class Insecta; order Diptera; family Ptychopteridae; genus Ptychoptera; species Ptychoptera contaminata. The sequence goes on along the minus strand of OZ012636.1, from coordinate 35,866,562 downwards.
TTGTATTGAAATTTTCTCCTTCGGTGCAATTCATTCGTATTGGTTGGCCTTGATAGCATAAAGAATATGCATCACAAGCCTCAGGGTTATTTATTAAAATATTATCTGCTACACCTGAGCATTCTGTATAACCAGATTTACATTTTGCTTCGTCAAAGTTCGTACATGTTTTCAATTCTTCGCTGAAAAATAAGTTTGGACCACACCACAAGTCATATAATACAAAACCATTATCGCATGCAAAAAATTTTTCGCAATTCTCTTGATTGATAACAAGTCCTGAAGCTACACCTTCACACGGGGATACTACATTTTCACATGGGTAATTTTGTCTTGTATCGCATAATTTAGTTATTGTATTAAATACAAGATTACCAGGGCATTGTACAGATACTGCAACACTATTTAGACAAATATAAAAGAATTCACATTTATCCGGGTTATTATAGACCGTTCCATCTTCATCATTTGGCTGACATTCAACAATTGAATTTCCGCAATTAACGGTATCTTTATTTTCACATTGGTTTGTTACCATACTGAAATATAAACCGTCAGGGCATGTGCTTTCATATGGTACAGAATCGAAGCAAATAAAAAAAGCAGCACATGATTTTGGATTATTGACTAACGTAAAATTCGGCAATCCATCACATACACCATTTCCACTAACTAATAATCCAGATTGTGCAATAACACCGATTATAAATAACACTAACAAAACATAAAACATAAAAATGAATTAATTTTTATTTAAAAAAATATTAAATATATAATCCTTACACTTGATCATCACTTTAAGATTTTTTCTATACTTTCAAAAGCGCTTTTTGAATTCAATTAAAAATTATATATAAAAGTCAAAACAACAAATTTTATTAAAACTGAAATATCTTACTTGTCGTTTAGAGTTTTTATAGAATTTTCAATAATTATCGAAAAAAAATAAAAAAAAAAAAATAAAATTTTAATCTTAATTACTTTATTGGCTTTATTAAATACAAATAATATAATTTTTTATTTTTAAAGTTTATTAATTATCATGATATAATTAAAACGAAAAAAGATTATAAAATAATGATTATAATTGTTATTTAAAAAAATATATATTAAATTATATATACATATATATGTATCATATTATAAATGATATTAGTTTTATTTATTTTGCTAATTCTTGTGAATTTTCATTTTAAAATTAATTGCTAAGAATTTGTTCAATGATAACATTATCTTAGCTATTGACGGAAATAATAAAAATGTATTTTATTATTAAATATGGTTGCTAGTGTTATAATTTTTTTGAGAAAATGTGAATAATTTTTTAAATGAAATATATTTATTTTAATTTTAAAAATTTTATAAATAGAAAAATAAATTTATGCTGTAGCATTTAAACAAACAACATTGTATGAATAATCACATATTTGTGCAATTGAATTAAATAAATATGGTGGTGGACAAGTACCCTGTATGCTTTTATCGTTTATGCATAGAATCCATTTCGCACAATCGATTGAATGTGGTAAAAATGTATTATCCGGTTGTTTGTAACAACGATCTGTCTTTATCATATTATTATCGTCATCAAAACAGTTAACATGTGCATTATCATCGCATTGCTCTGTTAAAGTGTTAAAAACTTCACCGTTAATGCAAATCGCGGGAAGTCCAATATTGTCATAACAATAAAAATATTCTGCACACGACTCAGGGTTATCAACGGCTGTACCATTTGGAACCCCTTCGCATGGATTTATTGGTGTTGCAGATGTTGTTGTAGGTGGTATAATTGTTGGTGGTGTTATAGTTACTAAGCAATCAACATTCGTTTCATAATCACATGCTTGATTTTCTTCTGTAAAGTAAAATCCTTCTGGGCAGCTTCCATTTATTGCTTTTCCTGAATCACAACGATACCAATTTTGGCAGTCATTTGGATCGGAAATGAACATACCGTTTGGAATACCTACGCATTGAAAATCGATAGGACAGTCAAATGTGTCAGATGGTACACAATCTTGCAACTCTTCAGAAAATGAGTAATTGTCCTGGCATACAAATTCTGAAGTTATTCCATTTTCGCATAGATACCAACTTTGACAATCTAAAGGATTTCTAATTTTTTGGTTATCTTGTACATCAACGCATAAAGGATTAACTGGGCATTCAACATTTTCTGGATAGTCACATGCTTGATGCTTTTCGGTAAAATAGAATCCATCAGGACATTGATCAATTACTGTTTCTTCTCTATTACAACGGTAAAACTTTTGACAATTACGAGGATAAGGCAATAAATATCCCTCTGAAAAGCCATTACATTTAGGATTTATTGGACATAAAACATTTTCCTCTAAGTCACATCCTTGCGATGTCTGATTAAAATAAAAACCATCTGGACAATTACCCCCAGTAGCAATGCCATTTCTGCATAAATAGTATCCTTGACAATTTGTTGGATCCTTCACAAAATCTCCATCAGGGACATTTATACAAGGGGAACAAACTACATTTTCTGGATAATCACAAAGTTGTTTCTCTTCGGAAAAGTTAAATCCATCTGGGCAAGACCCATGAAAGGCTTGTTCTGCTTCACATCTGTACCAACCTTGGCAATCTGTTGGGTCAGCAATAAACTCTCTATCAAAAACACCATTACATATTTCAACAATTGTGCAATTGACTTTTTCTGGAAAATCACAAGCTTGACGAATTGGATCAAAATGTAGACCAGTTCTACAATCTCCTTCAGTAGCCACTCCGTATGCACAATGGAACCACCCACTGCACCTAGTAAGACTAGCTACGAATATGTTATCTGGTTGCCCTTCGCATGGGTTAAATGCTTCTGGAGTAATTGTTGTTGTTTCTGGTATAATGGTTGTTGTTGTTTCTGGAATTATGGGTGTTGTTGTTGTTGGATCTGGTATCAAGGGTGTTGTTGTTGGATCTGGTATCAAGGGTGTTGTTGTTGGATCTGGTATCAAGGGTGTTGTTGTTGGGTCTGGTATCAAGGGTGTTGTTGTTGGATCTGGTATCAAGGGTGTTGTTGTTGGATCTGGAATCAAGGGTGTTGTTGTTGGGTCTGGTATCAAGGTTGTTGTTGTTTCTGGAATCATAGTTGTTGTTGTTGTATCTGGACTTATAGCTGTTGTTGAAGCGTCTGTTACGACAGTTGTCGTAGTGTCTTGAACAGTAGTGGTAGATGTTTCTGGTAAAAGAGTTGTTGTTGATATTTCCGGAAACTCTGTAGTCGATGTTTCCGGTAAAACCGGAGTCGTGCTAATAATTTCAGTTGTAGTTGTACCTGGTAATATTGTTGTTGTTACTGTGATTTCAGGAGATGTTTCTGTTATTATTGTTGTAGTTGTTTCTGGCGTAGTAGGTGTCGTATCAATAACTGTAGTGGATATTGTCGATGGCGATGTATCCCAAGGGCATTCAACATTTTCTGGAAAATCACAAGTTTGATCTTCTTCATTAAAATAAAATCCATCAGGGCATGAGCCTTCAGAAGCCTTGCCATTAAAACACCATATCCATTTAATACAATCTGTAGGATGTGATATAAATGCACCATTTTCAACATTTTCACATAAAGGATTTATAGTGGTTGTAGTTGTTGGAATCCAGGGACAAAATACATTGTCGGGAAAATCACAAGTTTGGTCTCTAAAATTAAAGAAAAAACCCTCAGGACAAAATCCTTCCATTCCATTACCATTGGAACACCACAACCATCCTCTACAATCACTAGGATGTTCAATAAAATATCCTTCATTGTCAGAATCACACAGAGCATTTTTTGTTATTTTGCATTTAATATTCCCTTCATAATCACAATTTTGACTTTGCTCATTAAAAAAATAACCCTCATCACAAAAACCAACATAAGCATTGCCATCATAGCAACCGATCCATCCTCGACAATCACTGGGATTAGTAACAAAAAATTGTTGAACGCCACTCAAATGACATATAGAATTAAATGCAGAAAATTTTATTGACTTTCTGCCATGTATATTGTATATATCTGCTAATAAGCCATGAATACTAAGCGATAATACTATAATCCATAAAAAATCTGTTTAAAGATGGACAAAAGAAAATTGTTTAAAAAAAAAGAAGCAAATTGTTTTAAACACTTTGTGATACTTTTACTCACTTTTCATTCTACTCGCTTTAATTAAATTAAATAAATAATACACGCAAAATAATTTAAAAAAAATCAATTTTATATTAAACTCTAAGTAATTTCTGTGGCTTTATTAAACTGATTAATAATACAACAGTTATCCATGCTTTTATAGAAAAATGTTTCGATTATTATTCAACATATGACGTTGATTAGTTATAAAAATAACAATTTTTTTTTTGTGAAATGTATATTATTATAAACATAATTTCGATTATTTATTTATCTTTTGTTAACACTAAATATAACTGAAAATACAAAAAAAAAATTAACAACTTTAGCAGAACAATAAGAAACCAATAAACAAAAAATAAAAAATTTCAATTATTTTATTTAATAACAACCAACAAAAAAAAAGTCATTTGCTACCACTGATTTCTATCATTTACTTTAATACAACAATTCGTTTTTTTTTGTAAATTATAACTGATTATGAATTAATTGATTATGAAATGATCGTTGAAAATATTTTCAAAACTAATTAATTAAAAAAAAAAAAAAATAATAATAACAACCGGATAAGAAAAGGATATGTAAAATTTAATTATGCATTTGATTAAAAATAATATTTTTATTATTATTGTTATAATATTGTTTTATTATTATTATTATTATTATTTTATATTACATTTAACATTTTCTGGATAATCACAACCTAATCTTTCATCATCGAAATAGAAACCAGGTGGACATATCATATGATAGCGAACTGAATTGAAACAAACGTAATATTCAGTGCAAGAATACATATCACCAGATAGTTTACCGTCATCTTCATTAGTACATAATTTACTTTCAATTAAACAATCAGATAATTCGGGATAATTACAACCTTGACGAGCAAAATCAAAAAAGAAATTCTCTGGACATTGTCGTAAAATCGCTTGTCCATTGAAACAAGTATAATATTTGGTGCAATCTGTTTCATGTTTAACAAATGATAAATGTGGAGCACCAATACATTGTGGATCTATATGCATTTCTGTAGTTATTATAGCTGAATCTGTTGATGGTGCAATTGTTGTTAAACTTCCATTGCAATCAATATTATATGAAAAATCACATCTACGTGTCTCAGCATTAAAATAATATGGTTCTGGGCAGTTACCAGCGAATGCATTACCATGTTCACAAAAAAAATATCCAGAACATGATTCTTCATTATTAACAAATATTCCAGATGGTTGATCTGCACACGGATTACAAATAATACTGCCGATTAAAATTATACTCAATAGTAGAAAACCAATTTCTAGTGAAAAAACGAAATTAAAACTGTAATTGCACGTTTAATGTAATTAATTAATTAAAAAATTACCTTTCATGATGATTCTGTTAATTTTGTTTTTTTGTTCTCTTTAGAAAAAATTACACAGAATTTTTTTTTATTTAAAATTTATAAAAATTATTATATTTTTGTTTTTCCAATAATTATTAATAAAATACTGGAAGCTTTACATATAAACAAAGCTTTTATATTATTTTTTTCTCTATTTATTAATTATTATTAAATATTTCTAATGTTGTAAATATTTTTTTTTTGAATTTTAATTAAATAGTCAAATTTTTGTATTAATTTATAAAATAAAATGATAAGTAAATTATTATTAATTATTCATTTCAAATATTGATAGGTGCAATCAATTCTAATTAGAAAATACAAAATTTTATAGTTATAAAGTTTTTCTTTATTTTTTAATTTTTAATTTTTATTTTCAAAAACATTTTAAAACTACATAATTAGTTATGATAAAAAAAAATTAATAAACAATTTTTAATTTTATAAAAAAATATGTAATGCTTATAAATTAATTAGCATTAATCTAATTATAATATGATAATTAATGTAAATAATTTATAATTATTTATGTAAATGTAATAATGTTGTAAATAATTTATTTTATTATTAAAATCACGAGATAATCAGTCACGAGACGTAATACGTTTACAAATACATGCTGCTAATCTAATTCGTTGCTTTAATTAATTATTAAAAACAAAAAAAAAAATTTATTAATTAAAAACGTCGATTGATTAAAAATAAATTTTTTTTTAACAAAATTGCACACAGAACCCTAAATTTAATAACAATTTTGTCTATTTTAATCTTTTGTTGATAAATAAATAAACGATGAAATTCTACGATAATATATATATATATTTATACATTTTTAATTAGGAAGCAAAATAAAAAGAATAAGAAGAAGAAAAGGAGTTAAATTAAACGCAATTAAAAAAAAAAACAATTTCTTTAATATTTATTTATTAATTATTTTTTAATCTATTAACAATCAACATTTATTCTGTGATCACATTCGGAAATATCTGGATTAAAATACAATGGCTCAGGACACTGTAGCGGTATTGCATGACCATTTAAGCATAGATAATAGGCAGCACATGAATACGAATTATCAAGAAGTACGCCGTCCGATTGATCATCGCATAAAGTGTTGTAAGTAGTTGTTATGTACATGGGTGTAGTAATTTCCACACACTCGACTTCATCCTGATCATTGCATAGTCCTAAATCTTTATCAAAGTACATATCGGATGGACAAATTCGGTTAATAGCAACGTTGTCCATGCAAAGATAAAACGATGAACAAGAATACGGATTATAAATATTTACTCCATCTGGTATACCAACGCACACTGGATTTGGTGTGACAGGGTCAGTGCAATCAACATTTGATTGTCGATCACATTCATTTATATCTGGATTGAATGATAATGATGGTGGGCAAATACCTTTTACAGGAACTTCATCTAAGCAAATATAAAATGCTCCACACGACTCATCATTATTGAAAAGAGTCCAATCTACCACACCTTGACAAATTGGATTCATTGTTGTCTCTGGTACGTCGGTTGGCTCCAAGCAATTTACGAATTCTTCTTCATCACACTTTTTATTATATGTATTAAAATGCATTCCATTAGGGCATGTTTTTGGAATGGGAATTTCATTTATGCACAAGAAATATGCTGCACATTTAGTAGGATCATTCACAAATGATAAATCAGCGGCACCAATGCATACTGGATTTTCTGTGGTTGTTATAATCTCGTCATCACAGTCTACATTTTCTCGAATATCACATTCACTAATATCTGGATTAAAATAAAATGGATCTGGACATCGTGATTCAAATGTTAAACCATTTAAACAGAAATAATATGCCGCACAAGATTCTGGATTATTAATGAATGTTTTATCCTCAACATCTACGCAAATGGAATTCATTTCTGTCGTCGTAGTGTCATCAGGATCAACACAAATATTATTATTTATTGCACACTGTGCAGAAACTGGATTGAAATAGAAACCATTTGGACAAAATCTTGGCACTGTTATTTCATTGACACAAATAAAAAAGGACGCACAGAATTCGGTGTTGTCTAATCTGGTTCCATTCGCTTTTCCGACACACATTAAATTTGGTGGTATTGGATCTTCACAATCCACATTTTCTCTCCGATCACACATATTGTTTTCAGGATTAAATGATAAAGTTGGTGGGCACATTGCACGTATAGCATTCCCATTAAAACATATAAAATATTCTCCGCATAAATCTTCACTGTTGATAAGAGTATAATTTTCCTCGTCTACACATATTGAATTAAATGGTGTTGTTGGTTCTTCTGTTATATTTTCGCAAAAAACATTATCACTATCATCGCAGTCTTCTTCATTTTCGTTGAAGAACATTCCTTCTGGGCAAGTGGCTGGAACCGCAACTTCATTAATGCACAAAAAATATGATTCACATGATTGTGGATTATTTAAAAATGTTTGATCAGCAACACCGATGCAAATAGGATTACTTGTAGTTGGTTCTGTAGGGTTAACGCAGTCAACATTTTCCGGTAGATCACATTCACCTTTGTCAGGATTGAATACAAACGATTCTTGACATTGCCATCTAATTGGCATTTCATCCAAACATAAAAAGTATGATTCACACGATTCTTCATTATTTATTAAAGTTAAATCACTAGCGCCGATGCAAATGGGATTCATTGTGGTTGTTGGAACATAGCCATTATCAAAACAATAATCATTATTAAATGCACAGCCTCGTGTTTCAGTATTATAAAAAAATCCACTAGGACACATTCTTGGCACGGGTATTTCATTCATACATAAAAAGAAGGAAGCACACGACTCCTCATTGTTAAATGAGACACCGTTTTCTTCACCGATACATATTGGATTCTCAGTGGTTGTTGTTGGGTCCGTACATTGAACATTTTCATTGATATCACAATCTAATATTAGAATATTAAACACTAGCGGTGGTGTGCAGTAAACTTGATGTGGATATTCATTGATGCATATAAAATAAGCATCACAAGATTCTTGACTGTCAAGCATTGTAAAATCATCCATGCCCAGACAAATTGGATTTAATGTTGTAGTTGGTGGTTCCGTTGGCTCTTGACAGTCTACATTTCCTTCCAAATCGCATATACTTAATTCTGGACTAAATGACATACCAGTTGGACAATTTCTTGGTATTGCAATTTGATTTAAACATAGAAAAAATGCTCGACACGTACTTGGATCATCAATCAATGTATGATCTGGTAAATCCTCACACAATGCACGTGGTTCAAATTTATTAAATAGTGAATTATCATTTTCGTTATATTTAACTAAATGTCCATGTATTATCGATGCAGAGAAAATCAATAAGGTAACTATGACAAAACAATTTTATTATATAATTTTTTTGTTTAACTAATCGCATTTTCTTTTACAAAACTTTTACTTACATTTAATCAATAATTCCACCATTTTTTAATTAAAAGTTTTAACAAAATTTTTTTTTTTTCGAAAGAATACACTGAATAAAATCATTTGTTTTTCAAAGCTTTTATAGACAAGGAAAATTTTTTTAATCAGTTAAAAAAATAAAAATATAATAAGAATAATACAATAAAAATAGATAAATATAATCTTTCTAGAATTATTACGTAAAATATCTTCTTTTTCTATTATAATTGCCATTTGTTTTGAATGGTTTTGATTAACAAAAAAAAAAAAAAAATACAAATAAAAAACATTTTACAAAATATTTGCAAAGTAATTAATATTTTAATCTCATAATAAAATATTAAAAAATTAAAATCAAAACAGTAATACTTGTTGATTATAAAAATTTTTTTAATTAATTTTGAAAAATGTGATAAAAACAATAATGAAAAAGGAAAAAAAAAATCAAACATAATCAAAAAATCAAAATTTAATTAAAATGCATTTATCGTTTGATTAAAAAAAAAGTACAATAGATAAAGAAGAAGTTACATATTAAGATGACAGTTGACGTTTTCAGGATAATCGCAAGCTTGAAATTCATAACTGAAATAAAAACCTGGTGGACAAGATAATAATATTCCAATTCCATTTTCGCAAAAATAATAATTAGTGCATGTTAGTGGATCAATAGCAAAGTAAAAATCTGGCCTATTTTCACAAACTGAGTCAACATTAATTGCTGTTGTTGTTTCTGGTGCAGCTGTTGTAGCTTCTGTTGTGGTTGCAGCTTCTGTTGTGGTTGTAGCTTCTGTCGTGGTTGTAGCTTCTGTGGTGGTTGTAGCTTCTGTGGTGGTTGTAGCTTCAGTGGTGGTTGTAGCTTCTGTGGTGGTTGTAGCTTCTGTGGTGGTTGTAGCTTCAGTCGTAGTTGTAGCTTCAGTGGTGGTTGTAGCCTCAGTGGTGGTTGTAGCTTCAGTCGTAGTTGTAGCTTCAGTGGTGGTTGTAGCTTCAGTGGTGGTTGTAGCTTCTGTGGTAGTTGTTGCTTCAATCGTAGTTGTTTCATCACCACAAGTTACATTTTCAGGATAATCACAGATTTCTTTTACATCATTAAATAGAAAATTGTCTGGACAAGTGCCTACAATACCCTGATCATTGACACATCGAAAGTATTTTCTACAATTTAATTTATTTTTTGCAAATGTATCATCTTCACGTCCAATGCAAACACCATCACAATCTACATTTTCCAGATAATCACATTCCGATTTTAAACTATTAAAAACATATGGCGCTGGACAGTTGGCAGGATAGCTTATTCCATTATAACAATAAAAATATGCATCACATGATTCTGGATTATCGACAAAAGTATTTGACTCTACATCCTTGCAAAACTCATTTCCATTAATTAAATCCAAAAATAATGTTATTACGCACAGCACCAAAATCACTATTTAATTGATTTTTTGTTTTTTTAAATTAATTTAATGAAAAAAAATAAATAAAGAATTTTTATTAATTAATCACAAACAATATGAAATTTTATCTTTTTACAATTTCATTTCGGAAGCGTATTATACTTACAATAAATCTTGGACAACATTGTTAATGACACTTCATAAACTGTTTTCCAACATTATATTTAATGAAGCTTTTATACCAAATGTTTATTCACTAATTATCAACTGAGTAAGTAGAAGCATAATATTTATAAATAGAAAAACTAATTTAAAAGATAATTTATTAGAATAGTTTAAAGGATATTTAATTTTTTTGCTTTATGTTTTAATTAAAAAAAATATATATATTGATTGGTATAATCAAGAAAGTTTATTTGCTGATAACGCTTTTTTTTTTAATACATAAAATACTGGCAAAAATAAATACATAGAAAATATGTCATATGTCAGACATACTGTGAACTGATTTGGCATGTTACAAAAAATTTCGGGGGATATTTGTTATATTTTTTAAATGAAAATAAAACAGTTATACTAAAAATATTTATTTAACATAGTTTTACAAATACAGTATTTACAATTCTATTCAATGGATTTTTATTTGTATTGCCTAGGATGACTAATTAAGCATTACCAATTATACGATTAATAATCTTATAAAATTTAATTAATTTCTTCTTCAATATCAATTTTCTCTTCACAATTACCATCGAAACCAATTGTTGAAATTACAGTTACAGTTGCTGCGGATTCAGTCATGTGTGGTGTCGGTGTTGTTGAGACTGGTGTTACTGGTGGTATTGTTGTTGTTGTTTGATTTGCCGTGGTTGTAAAATCTGTAGGTATTGAAATTACCGGTGTTGTTGTAGCTACCGTGGTTGTATAATCTGTAGTTGTTGAATTTACCGGTGTTGTTGTAGCTTCCGTGGTTGTATAATCTGTAGTTGTTGAATTTCCCGGTGTTGTTGTAGTTTCCGTGCTTGTATAATCTGTAGTTGTTGAATTTACCGGTGTTGTTGTAGTTTCCGTGGTTGTATGATCTGTAGTTGTTGAATTTACCGGTACTGTTGTATTTCCAGACGTTGTTGTTGTTTCTGTTGTAGTGTAGTCAGTAGTTGTTGAATTTGCAATTGTTGTTGGAGTTTCCAAAGTACTTGTTTCTGTTGTGGGTGTTGTTGTATTTCCTGGAGTTGTTGCTTCGGTTGTTGTAGTTGTATTTCCTGTATTTCCGCAATCAACATTTTCTGGAATGTCACATGCACTTATATTTGAATTAAAAAGCCATGGATATGGACATTGCCCAGAAAATGCGATACCATTAATGCAATGGTAAAAGTTGGCACAAGAATTAGGATCTGCTACGAAATCCATATTTGCAACATCTCTACATAATGCATTAGGATCAAAATCATCACAATCTACGTTTTCTGGAAAATCACAACTGTTTATATCTGGATTAAAATATAATGGAGTAGGACAAAATAAATTTATGGATTCTTGACTGAAACATAAAAAATAAGCAGCGCATGAACTTGGATCATTCATAACCGTTCTATCAGGCATATCAAGGCAAATATCATTGACGCAGCTTGAATAATTTTGATGTATACATTGTTCATTCACTGGATCAAAGTGTAGTGGATCAGGGCATGCAGCAGATATTGCTTGATCATTTATACAAAAAAAGTATGCTGCGCACGTAGTATTGTCATTCACAAGAGCTCCATTTGGCTTATCTAAGCACACGACGTTTGGATCTTCGCAATCAACATTTTGTGGATTATCACATACTTGTGTATCAGGATTGAATATAAGTGGATGTGGACATACAGCTGGAAATTCTATTTCATCTATACAAACAAAATAGTCAGCACAACCATCAGGGTTATTTACGAATGTAAAATCTTCTTGTCCATCACAAATATTAGTAATGTCTTCACATTCAACATTAGAGCTTTTATCACAAAAATTTGTACTTGGATTGAAATAAAAACCATCTGGACAATTGCGGCCTAGTGGCACTCCACTTAAACAAACAAAATATGCCGCACACGATGTCTCATCGTTTATATATGCTCCGTTGGTAACATTATCACACAAGGCATTTTGTGGTGGTGGAGTTATTTCATCGACACACTCTTTCGGTAAATTACAGTCATTTATTTCTGGATCAAAATGTAACGGTGGTGGGCAATTAATTTCAATCGCCACTTCATTATAGCATAAAAAGTATGCAGCACAAGATGCCTCATTATTTATAAAACTAAAATGTTCCTCTCCGATGCATATTGGATTTGGTGTAGTTATTACTGGTTCTTCGCATTGCACATTATCCTGCGTGTCACAAAAACTATGAATAGGATTAAATTGTAAAGAATCGGGACAGTTTAAGGATAATTCGGTTCCGTCAACGCAAAGAAAATATCCAGCACATGAACTAGGATCATTTATTAAGGTGCCATTTGCCTGGAATTGACATTCATTTGCTCTGTTTTTACTATCTATCCATTTAAAATGAGCACTATGTGTTATCACAAAACAACTGGTTAGCAAAAATATTATGCAATTTTTTTCTAAATATAAAAATTGAAAATAAAATAATTTAATTAAATATTTTTTCACTTATTTTCATTGACAAAATTAACTTACCAAACATTTTATTTATTTTATTATAATTGCAATACACTTATTAACTATTAATTTCTTCTATGCAAACTAATGTTGGTTCATTGAGAAAATAAACCTTTTATAGAGATATCCCCACTAAACGTAATTGAAGATAATCAAAATAAATTGATTAAAAATGAATTATTATTCTTGCAATAATTTATATATGTCTGAATTTTAATTTGTAAAAATTTCTTTTTAAATCATTATTGTAAGTCAGAGGTGCACAACTTTGTGTAAAAAAATAAATAAATAAGTTGATTGAGATACAAAAGAACGGTTCACATCGATACGTAATGTCTAAAATACTGCTATAATGCATATTGTTAGGTGGTTTCTTTCACTTTAAATTTAATTTAAAAGAACGCTTTTTTTTATTAAAAGTTAACTTTTTTAACTAAATTTGTGCCACAAAATGTTTTCAATTAGCTCGCAAGTTGGCCATACCTGTATTAAGTATATCCACTTATAAATAATGTATAATCTTTCACATATAAGATAAAACAAATTTTCGTAGAAAAATGAAATTAAAAACGAATCAAATAATTATGAAAAATAACAATGATATAATCTGATCAAATGATTATTTAATAATAATAATAAGAAATGTGTCATAAATTCGAACGGAAGTTTATTGAATAAAAAGAAAAAAATAATTAAAGATTTAAAATTAATTATTGATTGTGCTAAAGACTATCAGTTAATATTTAGCAAGAAAAAAGAAAAAGAATTAATTTCCGCAGGAACATTTTCATTTAATGTTTTTTCTTGATATTTTTAAGTACATTTAATACTGCTAATACTTTTGTGATAAAAAATCATTTTTTGTTTGACTCATGTACACTTCAAAGTTGGATACAAAGTTCATATAAATTAATTATTTCTTATTTATATCATTTCTTATATACGTATTTAAAAAAAAAAAAAATACTGATTGGTTGTGCGAATGTTATTGTTTTTTTGCACAATTTTATAATCTTATCACTTTCAACTTTCTAAAATTATTTGACAAACATATTGACACATGGTTGTTCAAGTTTTATTTTTTTTTTTCTGTTATAGAAGAACAATGAAAATTAATTATTAAACTTCATGTTCTATTTGATTATCGATTAAAAAATAAATAAAAACAACTTTATTTTATTTATATTTTATGAAATGAATGTATTTATATTGTAATTACAAAGAATTGTTTTTATTTTATGGGGATTAATTAATTGCGTGCGAATGTTGTAGCCACTGTTGTTGTTGTTGGTAAAGTGGGAATAGGGGAAACAGTTGATGTTGTTGTCTGCACAGATTCTGTAATAATAGTTTCCTCCTCAGTAGTTTCGCAACAAATAGTTGATTCTGTGTTTTCATCTCTAGTCGTTTCCGAGTAATCATCTGTTGATTCAGTTGTCAGTTCTGAAATATTGTCAGTTGTTGTGTCAGTTAAAATTTCTGTACTTTCTGTAGAAAATTCAGAAGTAACCTCAATTGTGCTGCCGATATCGATTCCTGTAGTAGTATTCGGTTCTTCTGTTGTATCCTCACATTCTACTTCATCTGGTTCTGCACATTCGCTTGAATCGGCATTAAAGAGCCATGGGAATGGACACTTTCCTGGAAATGCTGCTCCATCAATACATTGGTAAAAATGTGCACATGAGTCAGGGTTCCTCACAAAACCAAAATCGTCAATACCCTCGCAATGCATATCTTCATAGTGGTGGCCACAATCTACATTACTCGAAAAATCACAGTGACCTGTATCTGGATTAAAATACAATGGATTTGGGCAAAATAGACTAAGAGCAACGTTATCTAAACAGAAGAAATATGCAGCACATGAACTTGGGTCGGCAATAAGTGTTCCATTTGGACTATCAACGCATACTAAATTATCAACTTCGCATGTAGTTTCATCTGCTGGGACACATTCGTCATTTTTTGGATTAAAATGTAACGGTTCAGGACATGAGGCACGTATTGCTTGATCGTTTATACAAATAAAGTATGCGGCACAGGATGATTCATCTTTAACGAAATGCCCGTTCGGTTTATCAACGCATGACATATTTGGTTCGGGTATATCTTCACATTCCACATTCTCTGAAAAGTCACATTCTGAAGTTAGCGGATTGAAGAATAGCGGCATAGGACAGCTTGCAGGAATTGCAACATCATCCATGCATACAAAATATGAGGAACAGCTATCCGGATTTTTGATTGTTGTTAAATTATGCTCGCCAATACAAATATCAAGTGGATCGACACATTCAACATTTTCTTTTAAATTACATTCACTAATCTTTTCATCATAATACAATCCATCGGGACAATTGCGGCTAAGACCCATGCCATTTAAACATACAAAATATGCTGAGCATGATTCATCATTATTTACATATTGTCCATTTGGAATATCTTCACATAATTCAGTAGGTGGTGGTAGTGTTATCTCAACTTCATCTACGCATTTATCAGGAACATCGCACTCATGTATTTCTGGATTAAAATGCAATGGTGGTGGACAGTTTACTTCAATTGCTATTTCATTAAAACATAAATAATATGCTGCACACGATTTTTCATTATCGATAAAACTCAAATGTGGTTCTCCACTGCATATGGGATTTGGTGTTGTTATCTCAGGCTCTTCGCACTGGACATTTGTTTCAGTATCACAAATGCCAAGAATTGAATTAAATTGAAATGGTTCGGGGCAAGTTAATGATATATCAACTCCTGAAACACAAAGGAAATATGCAGCGCATGACGTTGGATCATCTATCATTGCTCCATCTTCCTCCGATTCACATTTCTCAACTTTATTTAAATTTTTTCCTTGTACTTTAATCACATGAGCACTTAGCGATTGCACAAGTATGCCGCTCAACAAAAACACAACAAAAACTTTCACTATAAACGGAAAAAAAAATGGTTATGCAAATTAAAAATTAAATTTATTTTAATAAATTTTCTATTCACTTTTGTAATAACAGAAAATTAAATGCAAAATAATACTTACATAACATGTTTAATAAACTGTTAATATTTGCACTTATTAAAGACCATTGAATACTGATGCGTTTATGCAAATTGCTAGATGCTTTTATAGGAAATAAACACTTATCATAAATTTGTAAGTGACAAATGATGATGATAAGCGATTCATTGGTAACTTTCATTAGTTATAAATCAAAAAAAAAATTTTAATAATAAAAAATTAAAAACTTTTCTTTAATTCTTGATTTGTGTCGTTTGTGAATGATGACTTTTGTGAATGATGATGGTTTTTTATTATTTATTTTTTCTATGTAATTTATGACAAGGACTAAGTACTCAATATTATAATGATGTATAATGTTGTTATCATTTTGGTTTTTTTTTTTTTTACAAAAAATAAAAATAACCGGTTTAATATAATTATAAAAAATCAAATTAATAATTTATTTATTAGACAATCGACGATACATGAATAAATTATGTATACATATGTACTTGCTAATTAAAAAATACTAATATTAACTAATATAGGATCCTCGCATGATCGTGACCATAAGGATTATTATGTTCAATTACAATCCACAAGTTCTTTAAAATCACATGTTTGAGCATCTTGTACGAAATAAAAACCATCTGGACATGTACCCCAGGCTGTTGAAACTTCATCTTGACAAAAATACCAACCAGCACAGTCATGTGGATCAGATACAAATGAGTTATTAGGTTGACCATAGCATAAGGATAATGTTGTTGTTTCAATTTCTTCAGTAGTAGTAGAAGGTTCTTCAGTTTCTGTAGAATAAGTATCAGTAGTTGTTGTATAATAACTAAACGAACATCTTTGCTCTTTTTCATTGAAAATATATCCTTCGGAGCATCTATCATGCTTAGCTACACCCTCAATACAAAGATAAAATCCTTGAATATCGTTAATATCGGCGACTAAAGTTCCATTCGCTACACCTTCACATATTGATGTACAGTTCACATGTTCTGGATAGTCGCAAATATTTTTTGTATCATCAAAATACAATGGTGGAGGACATTCTTGGTGTATTGGGTTGCCCATAAAACAAAGATAGTAAGCAGAACAGGATTTTGGATTATTAACGAGATCGAAATTTTCGAGGTTAGTGCACACATTTGTTGAATTATCATTGCACAAAACATTGTTTCGATGATCACAAGCACTTATTTTTGGATTGAAATACAATGGATATGGGCAAGTACCTGGAAAAGGAGTTTCGTCATAACATAAGAAAAATCCTTCACAATCGCTTGGATTATCAACCATAACGTCATTAGGTATTCCGGTACAATAGTTATATCCTGGTGTTGTCGATGGATATTCTGTTGTTGTGTAATTTGAACAATATACATTTTCTCTCAAATCACATTCTCTAGATTTAGGATTAAAGAATAATGGAAAAGGACAATTGCCATTGTGTGGATAACCACTAATACAGACATAAAACCCATCACAAACATTTGGATTATCAATAAATGCGAAATTTTCTTCATCATAGCATAGTGGATGGGCTGTCGTTGATGGTGGTGGTGTCGGTTCTTGACAATTCACATTTTCTGGATAGTCGCACATGGTTCTATTATGATCAAATAGTAACGGTTTTGGACAAAAACCATAAATTGCCGTATTGTTAAAGCAAAAGAAGAATCCATCACAAGAATCTGGATTATTAATAATCACATTATTACTCGTATTATTACAAAATGTATTATTAGCAATTATTCTTTCCATTGAATCACATGTATAATCCGAGGTACACATTTTTTTAATCGGATCAAATTTATATGGATATTCACATAACCTTGGTAGTGGAATTCCGTCATAACAAGAATAATATTCATCACATGATTCTGGATTATCAATTAATTCACCATCGGGGTAGTCAGCACATGGATTAGCAGTGATACCACTGACAAAACTGACAAACAGTATTATAGAAAATAAATTAACTAAAAATCCAAAAATAAAACACAAAACCCAATTAATTAAAAATCATAATTTTATTAATTATTCACACTCAATCACTTACATTTCATCATTATTATTTTATTTTTTTTTTTTTTTCGCAACTTAAGTAGGACAAAATTTTATTTAAAAAAACAATTAAAACGAAATGAATTTTAATTGATTACAAACGTATATATATATAGTGAATATGTTTTCTTATTGTTTTATTTATTTATTATTTTGATTATACATTTATAGCCAATCGAAGCTGTATTAATTAAGTAATAATAATTATTTCTGTTGATTAGCTATAATATTTATAATATGTAACAGTAGCGTGGCGTGACTTTTTGAATTAGGGAAGCTCTATAGTTTTTTTTGTGCTTTAGTCATCAGATGTATGTATAATATAATATAACTATATCATCACTTGACTAATTTTTCTATCTGCACATCAAATACAGGATTATTAATATATATCAAAAAATAAAATTTATAAAAATAAATAAAATTGAATATCCTGTTAATATAAATAGTGTAAATATCCTGTAAAAATTAAAAATCCTTCTATCTTTTTTGGCAAACTCATTTATAATTGCATCATTTTTTCTATCTTTTATTCATAAATTTTTTAAAAGATTTTTTTCAATTGAAATAATTGCAAAGCTACTTAATCTTTCTTCCCTGTTGTATTTCTCAAATAAGTTTTGATGTGCTTTAATGGCAAAAAGCTTCTTTCAGCTGATGCACTTGTTATTGGCATCGTCATGACTAAATTTTGAGACTTTTTGCAATGCCTATCTGCAGCTTTATAAATGTTATTCAAGTCTGAAAATCCATCCTTGCACCAAACATTTTGTTCTACTGAAAACAGTAGGCATGGCCAGCAAAAATATTTGTTTAAAAATTCGCATCACGCTACCCAGTTGTTGGTTTTATATAATTTATCAGTAAAGTGCCTAGTACAAGACCTATTCTTAACTGTAATGTCCATAATTGGTGTATGCCTTCCAATATCAATTATATATTGCTTTTCAACAAAATTATGCATTGCAAATGATTTTTTCAACAGTTTTTCAATATAACAATTGCAATTATTTATTACTTTAATCTTATTTTATTTGTTATTTCAAAATTTAACTTAATACAATTATAAGTAATATTTTTAAAAAATTGACAATTAAATATTTATCTTTCTTTCAATTAATTTTTTCATAATTAAATTGATATGCGTCAGCAATCAACAGAGCAATCTAGTCAAATGTTTCACTTGTCATGAGAAAAATAAAACAAGATAGATTCAATACTTTGAAACGTAGAATCATATCCAATCTGCATTAAGTTTCTTTCAATTTATTTGTGCTATATATATTAATTGCATGGTGAAGCAATATTTTTGTAGCATCCAAATGAGTAAAATTTTAGCCAAAAAATTTTTTTAAATTGAGAGAAATATATTTTTTTTATTTAATTTTCTATGTAAATCGCTAGTTCTACCACTACATATATATTTTATACAAATAATTTGGAAAAAGCTAGCTTTTTTTGAGAGACTTATTTTAACCATATTCTCTTTGTTTTAAAAATATACGTCATTATTGATTTTATTTTGCTTTGCCACTTCATTCGCATTTAAATCACAACAACAACAAAACGCATGAATTTTTCTTGTGAATATGAACTGAACTGAAATATTGATGATTCATAATGAAATATGATTTCTTTGAAAATTTATGAATATTATTAGAAATTTTTTGCGAATTAATAAAAAAATTTTATTTTTAATTTATCCTTATTTATGTCCAATTTTTAATCCTAAACATAGGGATGCTAAGCATCCATTCGCTAGTATGACGCAACGCCACTGATATGTAATTATTATAATAGTATTAAAAATATAAAAATACCGATAATTAAGCTGATTAAAGATTTACATTATCATTGTGCACTCTTATTATTGTTTTCTTATTAATATAATATAATACATATGTCATAGTCATAGTCACACATGACTCATAAGATATAGATAATAACAATAATATTAATAATCAATAACAAAAAAAATTTTATAATAAAATTAATTAATCTTACTGTTACTGATAATTTTATACAAACTCCGAATAGAATTATTAACTAATTCGAAAATTTAATTTATCAATTATTTATTTTCTTTTCTTGATTATTTTAACAAGAAAAATACACCAAAATAATCATTTTAATTAACTTTTATCTTTATTGCATAAAAATATACTTTCTTAGTTAAAAAATATATAAAATAATTAAATAAAATAAGTAAATATAATAAATAATATTAAAATAAATGATGGATATTGTTTTGACACTCCATTATCATCTGGATCTTCGGTTGTTGATGGTATTTCTGTTGTTATATCTGTAGTTATCAAATCCGTTGTGACCGTAGATTCTTCAGTAGATATTGTCGTTGTTGTAATTATTGCTTCACATTCTACATTTGCAGGATGATCGCAACGTTTTGTTGCCATATTAAAATGAAAATCATTTGGACATACTCCAGATGCATACGCTTCACCACTCATACAAATATACCAGCCACGACAATCGTAAGGATCTCTAATGAATTCTTGTTCTGATACACCATCGCATATTGGATTACATCGATCTGTCATACTATCATCGCAAACATTATCAAAGGCATTATACATTAATGGATATGGACACTTTAGCGGTATTGCAATTTCATTAAAACATAAAAAAAAATCAGCACAACCAATTGGATTATTTATTGTTGTCAAATCAATTACTCCTTTACATGGCAACATATCGTTTGTGTCATCATCACAATTAACATTTTCACTATGATCGCATTGCCTGCTGCTTGGATTAAAATATAATGGTTGTGGGCATTCACCGAATAGTGCAACACCTTGCAAACATAAATAGAAACTACTGCACGATGCTGGATTTCTAATAAATGTATTATCTGGTATATTGTTGCATAGATTATTTGGCGATGGCGGCTCAGATGTTGGTGGTTCCGTATAATTATCACACTCAACATTTTCCATTGTGTCACATTCATTTGTTATTGGATTATAATAAAGCGGCGCTGGACAATATGCAGGATACGGTGTCTCATCAAAACAATAAAAAAATCCCTCACACAAATCCTGATTATCAATTAAAACACCATTTTGAATGCCTGTACATACAGTTGAATCATCACAATCTATATTTTCTTTTAAATCACAAGTAAGGAAAACAGGATTAAAATATAATCCTTCTGGACAAATTCTTAAAATTTCCTGACCATTAACGCATACAAAATATGAATTACATTTTGCCGGATTATTAACAAGTGTACCGTCCGGTTCATAAAGACAATTGTTTATTGCATCAATTTTATGGATTATGAGTAATAATCCAGACAAGAGTAAAAAATTATCTAAAAATATAATATTATAAAAAATGAATAAATTTTTATCATAATTTTATCTTTACTTACATTGCATTTTGTTTGTTTGTTAATTCCCGAATTACTGACTTTTTTTTTCTCTTTGTAACGCAATTATACTTTTATTCCTTTCACATTCAATTTGTCAATAAATGTCTTTTATTTTAATACTTACTTTGAATACTTAATGTCAAGAAATGTGTAAATAAAATCAGAAAAAATCCATCAAAAGTTAAAAAGTGAAAAAAAAAAGAAAGATAAAAATTTTTGAATCAATTTTATTTTCATTATTCTTATTCTTATCTTGACACATTATAATTGTCATTATTTTTATCTAATTTGTTAGACATTAAAAGAATTAAAAATATTTTTAATTATTATTTATAATTTTGATTGAGTTTTAAATTTCTATTTTATTTCATTTAATATTAAAATTTAATTAAAATCTTTAAAAGTTTTGATTATTTGGTAACAAATAACATATATTATGTAGAACAGTAGATAAGCACTATTTTCTTATTAAAGAATTTTACTTTTTTCGGTAATTTATTCAAATTTTTTTTTATGCAATTTTAATAAAGAAATTTCAATGGAGCTTTCTCTGTGACATTGTATTCATTTATTTTATTATTTTTATTGTTTTTTTTTTTTTTTATTTTCAATTCATTGTTTTAATGCAATTTTTGTTAAATATATATTTTTTTTTGTTATTATTAAATATTATATGTTGTTTTAGTAATAATAAATGGGAATTGCTGAACATATAACCTTGTTATGTTTTCTTTTAGATTTGATGTTTTGGTGTACATTTTGCTAATTGTGGTGCCTCACAACGCTGTATGTATTCATTCCATTCATAATTTTCGGGACATTTCATTATAACAGCAGATGAACCGATGCAAATATAATAACGGGTACAATCGTATGGATAGGCAAAGAAGTCTTCTTTGCCGTCACAAGCTTTTTCATATTAAAAATTATAAATAATCGATTAATGAAATGAAATTTTAAATTAAAATAAATATTTTAATAATTACCTGGCTGTACAAGTTCAGGGGCTGGTAGTGGTACATCTATTGATGGTGCTGTTTCCTGTTCGCATCTAGACACCTGAGAATTCCAATGGTATGTTGCTGGGCAATTCATGACCATTGGTAATCCCCCGATACAAATATAGTATTTTGTTTCATCGAAAGGATAAGCATAAAATTGGGCACCATTTGAACAATCGGGTAATGGTAATGGAGTGTCAACTGTTGTTGGTAAAGTTGTTGTTTGTTCCGTGGTTAAAATTGTAGTTTCTGTAGTTGTGTCAATTAATGGAGGCACTGTTGGTTGGTTATTATCTGTTCCACTGTTTGTTGAATTTTGTCCGAAGCAGATAGCACGCTGTGGATAGTCGCATTGATGATGAATATAATCCCAATGTACACCTGGTGCACAATGATGCATTTGTGAGGTACCCTTAGCACAAATATAATAATATTCACAATTATTTGGATGAGGCACAAAATAAAAGCCTTCATCGTAACATGCAATTTGTTCGGGTGCTGGATCTAGTTCGCCAGCTGGACAACCACAGGCGCAACCGCATGGTGGTGACGGTGGCTCAACTGGCACCACAGAGGCAGAATTACATTTAACACTAACTGCCCAATTACAGACACCTAAAGATTCATCATATAGTAATCCAGATGAACAACGGAACATATGAATACGATCGTAGTCACACACGAAGAACGTTGAACAATCATAATTGTTGGGTAGTTTTGTACCATGTGGGTGATACGAGCAAAGTGTTTTCAATGAAAATGATGATGCATTATATAGCTGTAAGTCATACTCGGATGTATCTTCAGCAATGACAGTACCCAGCCATATAGCCAGTACAAATAAAATAACACCTGAAATAATAATAATAATAAAATATAATTTCTTTGCCAATTATTTATTCATTTTATTAAATTACCTTTCATCTCACGATAATTAATAAAAATATTTCTTCTCTTTAAATTTATTTATTTTCAATACACTTGAAGCAATGTTTACAAAAAAACTAGTCTTTAATTATTTATTATATATTCTTTTATACTAAACATATATTAAATTGATTAAAATCTTAATTGAGAAGTAACATAGGGTGAGATATTATTTATTTAAGTATAAGCTTTTAAGATTATTTTAATGATATAAGTAAAACGTTAAAATAGTTTGATTACTATAAAATATAATTTAATTATTATGTTTCTAGTTAAATTTGATAAAAAGAACTTAATAAAATATCTAATGGAAAATAAATAAATAAATAAATGGATATTTATCGAAGTTTTTCCATCGAAACATGTCAGAGCTTTTAAATTACTTTAGTTGTTTTCTTCTTTTTTTTAATTCTTTAACTTAAGTGACTTATAAGTAGATAAATTTTGTGTTTTTTCATTTCCTTTGATTTAATTTTGGTTAATTTTTTTTTTCTAAAGAATTTTTATTTTATTATTACGTCACTCGTTCTACTGTAAAATTTTAAAAATCAAAAAATAAATAATTTATAATTAGTCATTCAGTTTTTTCTTCTTTTTTTGTTTTCATTTAAAAAAATTGTTTTTTTTTTGTATTAATAAACACAGTATTATAGGTGTGAAATATTTGTAAGTAAATAAAAAAAAAATAACTTATAAGTGCCGTTCTTTTTGGCAAAAACACAAAGAAAACAAAAAAAAAATTGCACAAGTTATAATCCGATAAAAACAGCAAAAAAAATAAATTTACCTTATCTTATCTTCCGTTGTGGTTTTTTCATTACTTTATTATTATTTTTATTTTCATTTAATGTGATAAGAAGTGGTAATATTAACGACTAATAATACAGGTAAAATAAATATTATCTTAATGTTGTATTATTATAATTATTATTATTATTATTATTATAATTGTTTTTGTTTGATTAAACTTTTTTAGATTTAGATAGATGATTATGATTGTCTTGTTTTCGTTGTATAAATATTTACAGCGTAAATTCTTTTAGGAAAATTATATATGTATAAATATATTTGTATTTCATAATATTATAATAATAATTAAATGAACAGCGTTTATAATTTCCGTGTGTGTGTATTTGTAATTAGAATAATTAATTTTTAATTGTGTTAATTATATTATTAACAAATGTATGTATTTAGTATTACATAGATACATCATCATTATTATTATTTATAATTAATTTGTTTATATTAGTTAAATGATAACTTGCCTAAAAATTATATACAAAATCGTTTTGCGTAATAACGTGTCAGACGAAAATTTCTTTCAGAAACTTTTTTCTAAAATTAAATAAAAATTAATTACAGTCGAACAAACATATTAGGTTAGTTTTAAAGCTTGCTTTAAATTGGTAATATCTTGTATGCTTATTTCGTAGTATCTTACCGCATTTATTAAATTAAAAAGCAGTAAAGCTAATTTATTTTTCTTAAATTCAAATAAATGCTGACACTGAAAATTCCACCTAAAATATAAGAAATCAATAAAACCTGACAATAACATATGCTGCAATGATTTTTCACTTTTGATTAAGTTGCATTACTGGAAAAGTCTGTAATTTCGTTTCAAAAATATAATCGGCTGCGAAAATAGTTGCATAAAATAGTAAATTAAAATTAAATACTGAGGATATTAGTTATTTGGTTTTACATAGTCACATTTAAAAAAATTAATAATAATAATAATAATATAAATACGTTGGTAAATTTCCCAACCTTTTAATCAAATTTTAAGTAACTAAAAATAAATTTATAGACTTTGTCCGATTTATTTAAAACAATTTAAAAATAAAAAACACAAAACTCAGTTAAAAGCATGTCGGCAAAGCATTATCGTTTTTTATTTTACCAAGAAAATCGGTGCTTTTCAATTAATTTTGTTTATCAATTAAATAAATTTAAAATATAAATTTAATAAAATCACTGTCTTAAGATTGATTATGAATCATAAGTGCGGTTTTTTTTTTTTATTATTAATTTTAGGGAATTTTTATTTAATTTTTTGTCAATAAATTATTTATAATGCATTTTAATGAATTTGTCAAAAAAAAAATTATTTCATTTGAATAAATTCTCTATTTAACAAATAATTTATTCACAATAATGTAGAAAAAAAAAGAAATAATGATATTTTTCTTTATCTAATCTTATCAAATTCACGTGGAAAAAGAAAACGCGAATTCGACAAAAAAAACATACCATAACGTTGTTTTGTTTTCATAATCTCTCGTCTTAATCCATTTAAAATTCAACAATTCATTAATTGATTATTATTATTATTTGTTTATATTTTCTATATATTTTTTGAATCAATTTAGATTATTTATCTTATTTTTATTTCTTTCAATTAAATACATATTATCTAATCTCTTTAATTAATTTGTAGCAAAAACAAAAGACTACATACATTGGAAAAATAATTATTTTTAATAATTTCAGTTTAATTAATTCGTCCCAAGTGATCGTTTTAGTTTTTTATTTTTTAATTGAAGTAAAACAAAAAGAAAAATATTCATAATGAAATGTAAGTAATTTTAAAAATAATCCAAAAAAATTCATAAAATTACCTTTTGTACCTTTTCAGTTGTTATTGTAATGACAATTTGCTTGATGTTTGCCTGCGGCACAATGGGATCCACTTTATTAAATATTGTAACCCAAGGTGAACGATTACCCGAATGCAGTCCAACTGGTAATTATTATTTACCACATCCAGATAATTGTGGACAATTCATTCAATGTTATGAAGGAATTCGTATTATATGGAGTTGTGCAGCTGGCTTCTACTGGAATCCATCAACTGAAGCATGTGATTATCCTGAAAATGTTGCTTGTTAAATGAAAAACGATTATATTTACAAATCAAAATGATAATTAAATAAAAAATTATATAAATAAAACAGATTTTAGATTTTATTATTTCTTTTATCGTTGATTTAAACGAAATTTAATACTTATAATGTAAATACTCTAAAACGAAAGCTACGTTTGAGCTTTTTTTATAGAAACTTTTAAATCAACACCGTTGCTAGGTTTTACTATAATAATATTTTCACATTTATAGCAAAAAATGTTTTATATGTACTTTGCATAGCCAGGTCACAAACCAAATAATTTGAATTTACTTTTTATACGTTCACTTAATAAAATTCATATAGATGTCAATTATAAGCATATGTTGAGAAACAGGGAAAAACCAATCAACCACAATTATATTTTATTTAAAATTAATTTTTCAATTAAAAATAACTTAAAAATAATAAACAAACAAACTAATGATTTTTCAATTGTTCGTATAATAAATAATATTTTAATTAAATAATTTGGTTGCAAATAATTTATTGGTAAAAGTTTTTTTTTTTTTTTTGTATTTTTTGAATCTCTTATTTTTAATTTGTTTTTGTGTTCATTTTCTTTAGCTTCTTGTCTCTTGGTCTGCTTAAGTAAACCAGGCGCCTCCATCGTTTTATTAAAAATCAAATGAAATTTTAATTTTTTATCAATTATTATAAAAAAACAAAAAAATAATCCCATTTAGTCATTTAAATATTCAACTAGAAATAAATAATTCATTATTTTTTTTATTTACATTTATAATACAGACAGTGCTTAGTTTAAAATTATTTGCTTAAAACCAATTTGATAGTGGACGGTTCTTTTTTTTTATCGCGTTATTTTTTTTTAAAGATAATGTTAAAAGCACGTTTTATAGCGATTGCTAAGCTTATATTTAAAAAGTTGTAAACTTTATTTTATGACTTAAATCATATGCATTACTGATTGTTATGTAGTTTTGTCATTTTATCTGTAAATCAAATGATACTTCTTTTTTTTGTACTATTGTTAGTGGATTATAGTGGATGAAATAAAATAAATCAAAAAACCGATTATTATACAAAAAAAGAAGAAAAATCAATGTCATGAAGCACAACAAGTGAGTTAAAATATATAAAAAACAAACAAACATAAATATCTGCAAATCGTGTGCCTACTGTATTTAAATAATTAATAAAAATTTATTTCTTATAAATTAACAACGAAATGTCATTTTATTTTTTATTTGTTTATTGTTATTTTATCGCTTAATTTACTTTAGTTTAAAATAAAAAAAAAAAAAAAATATTATTTATAAAAAAAAAAAAAACAGTAGTTTAGTGTTTTTAGTCATGTTTTAATCACATCACAAAATGTGCTTGTTTCTTACTTAATATGTGTTACGTGTTTGTTTGTTAAAAATAAATATATACATATATTTATATCATAAAAAAAATTTTAAGTAAATACATTGATAAATGATAAGTGTAATAACAGTAAATTTATGTAATAAAAGTGCAAAAAATAAGAAGAAGAAAAACATTTAAACATTATAGCAATGATACAAATATAGGCAAACACACTAACGTCCATCTTATAATTATTTTATCTTTTTGTTTCTTTTAATTCACAATTTATTTATTTTTATTTATAAATAAAACGAAAATACATAGAAAAACACTTAATATTAAAAGTTAATAATGAGAAGAAGAATAAAAAAAAAAAACACTAATTTCAATTTCAACAGACTGAATCATAATAAGAAACATTTATAATAAAAAAAACAAAAAATATTTATCACCTTTAAAATTGTGATAAAAAAAAAAAAAATTAAAATAAATGTAACAGCCTTGCGTTAACGTTTTTAGTCATTTTCTCAATGCTGATTCTTGAAATTGTTTTCCTACCCACGATATTCACTTTTGATTATTATTTCAATCATACATTTTACATATTTACGTCACTATTATACAATTTTATTAATAATTATCAAATGGAAATTTTAATATTTATCAATGCTTTAAAACCAAATGAAATAAGAATAATTTTTTTTTTCTTATTGTTTTAATTATTTAATAATTTTTTCTTTAATCTTGTTATTATTTAATTTGTTTTGTATTTAAATACATATATTTACTATTTAATTTTTTGTTTTAAAGTAATTTATTACTACATATACCTATGACAGGTAAAAATCGTGCGTAGAAATAACCACTAACATAATTATAATAATAAAGCAACATTTTTTAAACAATCAAAATAAAAAAATAATTTAAATAAAAACAAAAGTAAAAATAAATTTATTAATATTAATTTTTTTTTTAACAATAAATATAGAAAAATGATAAGAAAATTATCAGCGAAATAAAATTTATTTTAAAAGCAAAAAGCAAAAAAAATTTTAGTTACAGCGGTTATTTATTTATTTTTCTTTTAAAAAATTATTAAAAATTATTAAATAAAAAAAAAGCAAAAACAATAAAAACGATGTAATTAAATAATATAAACTATTGACATTATTTCTAATAAATATTAAACGGTGTGATCAAAATAAGTAATTAAATATCATACAACAAAAATAATAATAATAATATTCTTTCGGTTATTTATTTACCTTCAATTTTATAACTATGTATTCAATCAGTTTTATTGTCTTGGTACCTTTAAAACAGCAACAAAAATAACAACATTAATATCAACAATAATAATATTTATCATAATTAATACATTCTTTGATAACGATGTATAAAAAAAAAAAATTATATTAAAAGTTTCGTCTATAGGAATTTTCTTTTTCTTTTAATATTTTTTCTGTTTTTTTTTTCTTTTTTGACAAAAAATAAATAAAAACTATTTTATTACAGTTTTAATTATTAATAATTATTATTTTTTTATAATATTAATTCAATTTTATATAGAAAGACAATTTTGTTTATCCAGTGATATAATTTTTCGCTAATCAAAGTTGCATCGTAAGCTTTGATTAATAATTTTGTTGCCATATTTTCTTTATTTTATTATTTTTTTGTTTTGTGCTTTATTATTGGCTTAGTGAATAAAAAAAAAAAAATTATAATTAAAATGAATCGATCAACGAATAAAAATAAAAAAAAATTACCTACGAATGGCAATACTGGTAATAACAGTGGCAATGCTAATATTAATACTAATAATAATAATAATAATAATAATGTTCAAGGTGTTAAAGTGAAAAATAATGCAAATGCAAATAAAAAATCAAGTGATGTTAAGAATAAATCAAGAGTGTCAAATAAAACGAAAATAGTGCAATCACAACAGCAGCAACAACCAAAAGTAAATGCACCATCAACAAAGCAAGTGTCAGCAGTAAAACAAACGCCAAGTGTAATGCCAACAAAACAAAATAAAACAGTTTTAATAAATCAAAAGGAACAAATGGAACCAGAACCAATAAAAAAATTAGAGAGATCACGAAGTTTTATATTAACTAGAGGATTACAAAAGTTACGCAATGCGTTCGGTGGTAGTAAAGAGAATGTTGATAAAATTGAAAGTTTTGATGATGATCCAATGCATTCTTTATCACGAAGTGTTAGCTTAATGAATATAACACTACGAAAGAATTACCGTCGGAGCTTAAAGCAGTCCACATTAGGTCAATTAAGTGAGGAAAGTATGCCTGATAAACAGGAAGCAGCTGCAGAAGCAGACACAAAAGAAAATTTTGTATCTTACATAAACAATAATATTAATAATAAAAACACCGATAAAAGCACAATTAGCCAACCAAGTGATAATTCCATTCATAAAAAAATATCCAGTGGTTTGATATCAACATTAAAAAGAACTTTTAGTATTAAATCGGAACATAGAAACGAACAAACGGAACCACAAACGCTAAATCCTAATTGGAGTGCTTCATTGCAAAGTTTACAGCAAATTGATAATATGGTGAGCTACACCGATCTAAGATTTATTGATTATGATAAATTTAATACCTATAATGCCCAAGTGGAACGTACTTTAAGTCAGCGGGATCTAAGTGGCAGACCAACTCGTTCAAATCGTTTTAGTTTGGACGATAAAATGTTAATGTATCGAAATAATGAACAATATACAGATTCATATAGAGGACAGCAATATTGCAATGATAATAATGTTGTTCTTCGACGTAGATCCAAACCACGGCATAACACATCCACAGTAGACGTAACTGATGCCGATAATTTTGATTTGGATAAAAATTTATATCGACAAAGTTTTGATAAAGATAAATTAAAAATGATGACAAATGCTACTCGAAAGTCATTTCGTTTAAGTAACATTGAACGTGATCCGGCCGATATATTTGCACTTGACCAGTATTACCTTGACGAGGATGACAAATTAGCGGTAGATAATTTTGAAGAAAGCGTTAATCATAATAGTTCACCTGAAATTGATGAAGATGATATTCAAGTGAACAGTAATTACACAATTGAGGCATCTGATAATAGTATTCCGGTTAAACGAAATAATTTATCTAAAACAAATAATGCACAAATATGGGGCAAAGTACAATCATTAAAGGACATTCCAACAAACTCAATAGAAGTTAACAATAATAATAATAATAACACGGTGAGTAAAATCTTTCATTTATTTTTTATTCTATTTAATTATATAAGATCGTGGTAAATTAATTTTATTTTTCAAACCGAAAAAAAAAAAAAAACCCCACTTTATAATTACTAATTGGTTAAGCCTAGAATTATTTTTATATTTTTTTATTATTATTAAACAGCTTTTGCAGTAGCATTATTAAATTGTTGTTTTCTTTTAATTATATCGCTATATTGCCAGTGTATTTGTTGTTTTATTTAAATAAACATCCGTTCCTGGTGTTTTATATTTTTTTAGTAATATTTTTATAATAATTTCATTTCGGAATATTGTTTAATAAAAAAATAAATGTATACTTACCTGATCGTGTAGTTATCGTGTACCTGGTGTTAAATAGCGTTATTAATCAATGAAATAAAATAATAAAAAAAAATAAACAATTAAATCATAAGGTGTATATATATACGGTATATATATATTGTTTTCAGTTTTGTCATGATAACGTTTTTCGTTGTAATTTTATTTCCTTACTGGGCGTATTTTTTCTGCTTCTTCTTCTTCTTTTTCTTCATGTTTCTATTCGGTATTAAATTAATTGATATGTTTCCGTCACCTTAATTAATGTCCGGCAACTTGTGTGTGTATGTATTTATTTTTTTCCATTTTGTCATTTCTTACTAAATATGACAAAACATAAAGCTACTTTATGCTATTAATTCTATAAAAAATTTCCAACATAAAAATAATTAAAATAAAATAAACGAAAAACAATTATTTATCCTGTATGATATTTTATTTTGTACAATTACACTTTTATATCAAAAGAAAAAAATGTTACATTATAATCATGCTGAATAAAAAAGAAAAAAAAGAAAAAAAAACTAAAAAATTAAATACATACAATTAAAAATCTTATTTTGCTACATGTTTTGTCACTTTATTAACGCAATTGTATTTGCTGTCTTCGAAAATATATAAAAAGCATAAAATTTGAGATGATTTTTGGTTCACTTTTAATGGATAAATATATTTTTATTGTTTTTCTTTCTTTAATTTGATGGCGTTGAAAACTTAATGTAAAAAATTACTTGTTCGTCTCAATTATTTTGTAAAGTTTTTTTTAATGAAATTTTATTTAATAAAAATAATTATAATAATAATTTAATTAAATTTAATTTTCTTTTGCAAAATGTATAAATGATAGTACTGTATCTAATAAGAATAATGCACCGGATATAACACAAAGTGCACCAAGTGCCAAGCCAGCCTATTTTTTAAGAAAAAAAACCAAAATGATTATAATAAATAATTAATAATAAAAATTAAAATCTTTACCTGTCTTTCTGAAGACACACTGAGAAAATCATGTTCTGCCATATAACCGTGCCAATAATGTATGGCCGTACCACCAACAGCTACCCACATAAATGTACCAACAACATTCATTATGGTATCCGATAACTCTCTACAAAATATATATATATAAATTAGTCTTATTAATTGTTAATATTTAATTAAATTAATTATAAATTACCTTTTGTGTGCGGTTGTACCAAATAAATATGCAATTAATTGTGCTGATGTATATATCAAATAACCGACAATTACACCAGATGCAACAATTTCAGCATCTGGACTTTTTTCTTCATTTAAATTCCATGTACCGCCAACACCAAGAAAATCACCAGCATATCCTGTACGATATAATACCAATATAATTATATTAAGCACCTGTTTTAAAAAGAAAAGAAAATAATTATAATTATAAAAATATTAAAAATTTAACAACAAGAAAAATACACTATTTAGCATAAAAAAAAAACGAAACGAAACGAAACATTAATCATACATCCAAATATTACGAAAATATTTATTTTTATTAATATTTTATGTTGCTGTTGTTTAAATAATTTTATTTTTCTTATCTTACGTAAATAAATATTGAAATCTTTATCAAAAAAAAAAAAAAAAAAATTATTTTTACGCTAAAACAGGTAAAAATTATTTTATTTTTCTTTGATAAATTTTCAATTTTTATAATTTTATTTTTATTAATGTATTTACTTCGTGTATTGATGTGTTTGTAACAAATTTATTATGAACAAGTGTTTTGTAATTTTTTATTTATTTAATTATTAAATAGGTAATTACATGTAAAGATATGACTCAGTAATAATTATACACTGAATGTTCACTTGAAAATCAAAAAAATAAAAATAAGTTGAATAAACAAGTGACAAATTTTCATAAAGCTTAAAAGCTTATTGTTAAAAGTAATAGAAAAGTGGAAAAAGTTACTCTTGTCATATCGTTGCTGTTGACTTTATTTCGATTTTCTTACTTTTTTACTTTCATGTATATTTGGCTTTTCCACACGTTTTATTTGCGGTTTTTGTTTTTTTTTTTTTACTTTTTCTTTTGCTATTGTTTATTTGAAGACAATCTTAATGACTCGTCTTTTTTGTTTAGACTTTTTTGTTGATAAAGCTTTTCCTTTAGAAGAGGATTCAACATAAAGTTTTTCTTTTATGCTAATTTATACATTTTTATTATTATTAATTCACTGTTTTGTTTTCGATATAAACATTTTGTCGTTATAGGAAACTACTTAAATGTTTTCTCTTAATCTATAGCATGTATTACATAAACTCGTTTAGTTAATAAAATTTATTGAAAAGCTTGTTAAAATTACGAAATTGATGAAATTGAAATAATCAACAAAAATTATATTATTTATTTTACTTTTTATTATTTTATCTATAAAATTTTACATACAAAAAAGTAAAAAAATTAAGCAAAAACAGCCTATCTAGGGTGTGGCTAAAAAAAAAATAAAACATTAATAATAATAAATTTAATGAAATGTTTTTTTAATTTTTCGTTTAACACAAACACAATTGAATTATTATTAGGAAATTGCTATTGCGTCACATTAATTTTGATATATTTTTCTATTTATCTATTTTTTTTTTGCACTTGGATTTTTCATTTTCAATAAATTTTCCTAATTTCTTAATTAAAAACCGTAAATTTTGCACAAATATTTTTGAAGATATATTTTCGATATTTCTTACAACGAAAATGACTTAATTTTTTGAATATACAGAATGCTCACCAGTTTAAAACATTTTATAAAAATTGAAGCAATTGTTTCCACATTAACCATTTTTATTGAGTTTTTCCTTTATTTTATTATTATAATTCCAAAAAAACAGGAAGCAAAACAATCCACAAAACACTGTATTACTTTTAAACAATAGATTTATTAATTAATTAAACAGTTTCTTTTTGTTTTTATTTATTAAAATAAAAAGAAAATAATTTTGTTTTTTTTTTATAAAATTTCGATGATGCACTGGCATTCAACACTGTGTTCAACAAACGATTATCAGTAATATATTATTTTTGGGTGTTGAGGCATAACTTTATTTTATTTTATTTTATTTTTTATATATATAAAAACTATTACAGGTTAAACAGTTTTCACTGATAAAAAGTTAAAATTACTGATAAAAATGTACAGTCACTGATAACAATGTTGTTTCATTATTATTATTATTATTTTATTTTCAACATATAACATAGCTTTTTATTTATTTAACTTTAGCATAAAATATTTATACAATTTCTTCATCATTTATTGTCAATGGTTTAAGTTTTTAGTGAATAAAAACTAACAAATTTTTTTTAATACATGCAATACGAAAAGATAAGCAAATATATTTAACGGTTTTTTTTATGCTTATATATTAACTCATCATAGTATAGGTCAGTGGTTTTAAACCATTCGATTTAAAGGTATATTTTATCAATAGATTAGGTACAAGAAAATAATTAAATGGTTTTAAGTGTAGAGCCACTGTTAATATAAACCAAATAAAATTTACACATAAACAACAAAAAAACAAAATTGAAGAAAAAACGATAAGATAAGATAAGATAATGAGCTATATGCTGTATTTACCTGTAATACACCTGTACTCGTATTTTACTATTATTAATAAAAATATATATAAATATATTTATAAAGAATTTTATGTGAGTTATTATATACTATATAAATTTTGTTGATTTTTTACGTTTAATCGATAATTTAATTGATAACGCACATAACAAATACATAATCATATACTTAGCGATAACAGGTACTTGAAATACGTAAGAGATATTTATATAGGTAAGGCATACGTTATTTCTTATATTTGAATTATTTTTTATATTTTATTATATAAATTATTTTAAATTACTATATATTTCTTTAACTACTATAGGTATAAAAGAAATAATTAAAGAATGTCATTAATATTTTTTTGCATTTAGTATTCACGATCTAGGTATTTATGATTACTTTTATTTAGCTATGATTTAATTTTCTTTTTAATTTATATGATTTCCGCAGCAATAAAGTGTTTGCCTTAGTAAAATGTTCTCGAAAGGTTTATTTCTGTATTTCTTGTAATATCCTAGCATTTCTAATTATACACTAAGATTGCAATACAAATTATGAAAAATGTGTCTTCCTCTATTTATTTATTTTACTTTTTAATTAAACGATTTTGTTTTTATTAATAGAAAAAAGGTAATATGATGGAATACAAGAATAGATAGTTTACACTTTAATGTAAGTTTATTTATATTTTAATAGCAATTTTATTTAATAGTTGTTTTATTACTTTTTCTCTTTTCTATTTCAATTGTATTTGATTAAAAGTTAAATTGTAAAAATTGTCACAACTATTTGTATAAGGTAAAATTTAATGATTTTTCATCAAATTCTTGTTGAACAAGGAATCACAGCAACGCAAAAAATTGTAAAAAAATAAGTTAAGATGTTTTTTTCTCCCCTTTTTTATTCTTTACAAATTTCTATTTTATCTTTTTGATATTTCATTATTTTCTATTGATTTACAAATAAATTCGTATTATTGTCAAATAAAACTAAAAATTTATTTTGTTATTTGTTAAAAATTTAAAATCAATAAATAAAAGTGAAAATTATTGAATGAGAAAAAATGTTTGCTTCGCAATGATTAAGGGTTTTTTTGTTTCATTTGGCTAGAACTTTTTTGTTTTATTTAAAAAAAAAAAGAATGAAAAAGCACAGCAAAAGCACAACTTATTATTTTATTATAAAAATAAAATATTTTTATCCTATTTTACCGTCACATTCTTTGATTATTAGAGTCACTTGCCTAACTCAATTCAACGAAAATAATGACGAAACCATCAAATTTTTGTTAGTTTTATTTCTATTATTTTATATTTTTTTTTCTCTCTACTGTTTTTACGATGAAAAATTGTCTTTGTTTGATAAAAATAATATTATATCGTTATCAGAAAACTATAATACTAATAATAATAATAAAAATATATCGTTCAATACATTTACTTGCTGTTTATTTTCCCTTTCGATTCGTTATTATATTTATTATTTTTTTCTTGTTTGCGTGTGAATTAATTTTTTTCCTTTTATTATTTATTTTTTGGGTTATTATTTATGCCAAAAGCAAAAAAAAAAAAAATCATCTAAAATTATTGTTAATAAAATTATTTTTAATATTTCTATGATAGAAAAATCATTGATTATTGATTTTTCACAATATTAATTAAGTAAAAGTGTTTTATTTATGTTTTTAATAAAATTTGTATTGAATTAGGTTAGTAAATCTTAAATAGTATAATTTTAGGTCATGGAAATAAATTAACACAATAATATTTTTTTAATTAAATTTAAATGTTAATCTGGAGAAAAAAGAACATTCTATGTATTTTTTTTAATTAAACAGCAAGGAAAAATTCATAAATAAATTATAAATGAAATTTCTATTTGATCTGCTTGGTAACTTTTTCAATTAATTTACCTTATTTAATTAAAAATTGAAAAGTATTAGAAACTTGTTACTTAAATAAAAATACACAAACACATTATGAATAATCAGTACAGAAATACCTGTTGATTTAGTTAAAACAAAAATTTAATTTTATTTTTTATTCCCTTAAATTTCCCATTTGAAATTAAATAATCTAGCGAAGTAGAGCATTGAAAACTGAGTGAATCATCAATGGTTTATTATTATTATCATTTTCTTTTCTTTTCTTTTTTATTCATTTTGTAATATAAATATTTATAATCTTAATAATGTTTGTTATATGACAAATTGATATCAGTAGATATATTAAACGGTTTAAATATTATAGAGAATATATTTATGTTACTATTGAATGAAAATATATTACCATTAAAAAGTATGACAATGTTCTTTCCTTTATAAAAGATATATTTTTAATATATATTATTCCCATATGTATAATGCATTCGGTTATGTAATAGATAAATAAATAAATAAATAAATAAATAAAAATAGTGAATGACATAGTAGTGTAATAATATTTATGCCACAAATATTTTAAATTGATACTCCTTAGAGTGTTTTCTTTAACTTGTTATTATTATTATTGTTATTTGTTATTGTTATTATAATAATAATAAATAATTATTCAAATTGTTAATTGTATAAATTGAAAATTTAAATAGAAAATAATAAACAGAAAACACCAAATTTAGAGCATCAAATTTAGAACAGATATGTATGAGTCGGAATTATTCTTGTTTTTCAAATAATTACCAAAAGCTTCACATATAATTAACAAAATAATGACAAACAGTAAAGTTTTTTTTTTTTATAAATCGTAATGATTTTTATTTATTTATGACTAATAAAATTAACAACAGTTGAATTGTAATTATTTAATGACAGGTAAAACAACATGTGGCAACATATTTGATTTAATTTCATTAAGCATGAATAAAGCTTTTAGTACTTTTCATAAAAAAAGAACTTATTCATGGTATTTTTTTTTTTACTTTATTTGTTAATAATAAAAAATTCTTTAATTTATTTACATAAATTCTATGTTAAAAGATGTAAGGAATGTGTTTAAATAATAAACTTATCATAAAATTTGAAATTTTCTCTTTTCTTTTAATGATATAGAAATTTTATTTTGTTTTTGCAATTATTTAACAATTATGTTAAATTACTGTGAATTAATTAATTATTTAAGACTTATACTTTGCTAAACACAACTAAAATAACATCTTTATACAATAGATTTACATAATAGTTTAGTAAAATATTAAATTTGTATTACATTTCATAAATGATATTTATCATAACAAGTGATTAATCTACTCAAAATTCCAATGTTTTAACATAAATAGCTTACAAATACTAAAACTAAAATACAAATTTTTGCAATTGCATATAATGTTATAGATACTAAACGCATGTGTAAAAACTGTATCATTTTAACTGATTCTTGAATTAGTAACAAAGTAATTATAATAATAAATCATCTTTAAAGCTTAAAACTTTTATTAATGAAAATTTTTCTTTTTTTTGTTTTCATTTCTCTTTAGATTTTTATAATCAAAAAATACAGTTATTATAAATTTAACATTTTATAAAAAAACAAAAAAAAAATTAAAATATTGAACAACATATATGTATAAATAAATAATTTTTATTAAATATTGTTGTCAGCATAAATTATGATTATTTAACAAACATGCTTTATTAACAGATTTAATATTTAATTATTTATTAACTAAATTATTTCTAATAATATTTTTAACAAATTTTATATTAAAAATAATCCTTTTTCTTATATCGTTTATTTATTTTACTTTTTTTGAATTATCATATTTAATTTTATCATTATATAATATATATATATATATATATATATATCCAACTGTTGTTACTTATTATTTTAATTATAGGTAATTTAATAACTGTCTATAATTATTTTCTGTTGTTACCAAATATATGTTATAGGATATATATGTTAATTTACATATATATATATTTGAATTTACGTAATAAATATTTTTTTATTCATATATTTATATATCAGTAGCAAGTTTTTTTCTTCATTTTAATGTAATAATTAAAAATAATTTGTAAAAATATATATATATATAAATAAAGATACATTTTAATGGAATTTCAGTTTTATACAGAAAACGAAAACTTAAAAAAAATACAGAAAACCAAGAGAAAAAGTAACATAAATGAAAAAATTATATATTTAATGCTAGAACATAGAAACAGCATTAATTTAATAGAAAATAAAGTAATAATTTTTATTTTAACAAATTATACAAATAATAAAATATATATTTATGTTTTTTATTGGTATGTTTATTCGTTAAATATATAAAAAAAAAAGAAAGAAAGTTTTATTAGCCTTTAAAAATAATAACAACAATAATAATAATACAAGACCTTAAGTAACACAAGAATTAATTTCTTATTTTTATAAAAAGTGTTTTGGTTGTTAATTTTCTTGAAGATTTATTACATTACATATATAAATATTTATTTCTAGAAAAAGCATAATCATATAATTAAATTTTCTTTTACTTCTTCTTTATTTATTTAGGGGTTTTCTTTTTTTCTACAATAAAAAAAAAAAAATAAGAAAAAATAAACGGAAATAAAAATAAAAGCAATCGTTCTCATATATATATATAAATTTCTTACTAATTTAATGTAATTTTATGTTTTCAAGAGAGATTCATGTGATTAAATCAATAAATGTCTTTATTGGTTTATTTTCTTTTACATGATATGACTTTACTTATTTTCTTTTCTTTTCTTATTTATTTATTTTTTATTTTCGTCTTAATCATAAAACCGAAACAATACACAAATAAAATGTATTAATGTTCAACAATAAAACTACATAGTGAGAGAAGAATTCCACAATGAAAAAAAAAGCACTTATTAAAGCTGTTAAGGTGGGAATACTCTATGCAATTATTTTTATTATTATTATTATTATTATTATTATTATTATTATTATTATTATTATTATTATTATTATTATTATTATTATTATTATTATTATTATTATTATTATTATTATTATTATTATTATTATTATTATTATTATTATTATTATAACAGTAGTAATACGTTCTTCTAATCGGATCGTTTTAAATTTAATTTCTTTAGATAAAAAATATTATTTTTAATAAATGTATTTGGGAAATTACTTTATATATAACTTTTATTAGCAATAATTCACTAAACTCTTATCATAGATCATCATTTAATACATAGGTCAGATTTATGAGCTTATGTTGTATATGTTCATACAATTCTAAAAAAGATTCTATTTAATAGAAAATTAGATTGGATACACTAATCGTCGTTCTGATTGGTTTTATTTATTTTTTACCCCCCTAAAAATTACAAAAATCCCAGCAAAACATTATAGTTTCCAGATGTAACCAAAAAACAACAATAATAAACTTAAATTAGCTTAAATAAGGTTCAAATAATAAAATCACATGTTTAAATTAAACAAATGAATTAACATTGAGTTAATTAACTTATTAAATGATTTTCAGTTTAAAGAAAGTAGAAAGAAAGCACACAGAAAACCAAAAAAAAAAAACAAACAGTAAATAGCTTTATTGATTATAAAACATTTTTACACTGTCTCTCTACTATATTATTATCATTATTATTATTATTATTATTTGATTAAATTAAATCATTCTTTACTTTGATAATAAATATATAAAATAAACGTAATAATCTTGATTTTAATTATTTATTTAATCAATCATATAATAGATTAGAAATGTTGTATGTTTATTATATTATATATTTTAACTATTTATTTACATTATAGAAAATAAACTAACGATGTATTAACACGAAATCTAAATATATATATATATATATTTTGCTTCTTTAATATTTACTTTTTACTCTAATTTTATATTTAACAAAAAAAAAAAGAAGAAAAACATAAAATAAAATTAGTTAAGTTTGTTAATCGTTACATTATTTAAGAGAAATAATAATTTAATGAAATTTATTTAAGTAAATACAATAAGCTAAATAAAATTAGTGGAAAAAAAGGAAGAAGTTATAATGAAAATGAGGAAAAACATAAGCTTTTGTTATTAAGGGTCTTCTATATGGTTGTTTTAGAGATTTACATGTTAAAATTATATAGTTTTATTATTAAAACCCTTTAAGCAAATTTATATCTTTATCAAAAAAGAAAAATAAAAAATATTACGAATTAGTAATAGCAAAATAGAATAATATTTAAATTATTTTTTATTTTAATAACACCAGCAAAAAAAAGATAATACAGATCCTTTTGTGGGTGTTATTCTTCTTTCGCTATTTATCATGTTAAATATCGATTATATTCTCTGTTTAATTATTATTATTACTATGAATTAAATAATTATAAAACTATAATCTCTATAATTAGGGTATTTTAAAAGATATATTTTTAATTATAGTTTTTTTCCTAGAAAATAAAATTTTGGCATAGATAGGAACAGTTCATTGGCACAATATGAGTCAATTTGCATTGTTTTTTCTGCTAAAAACAAAAAATTACTTTCTGCAATGGGATTTTTCATAAACTGACAGATTATAAGATATTATAATTTATTATTTTCATATAAAATCATTTCATTGTTTTTACTATAGTTCAGTAAAAGCTTTAAAGGTTTTTCTGTTAAAAAAACAAATAAAATATTTCATAATCCAATAAATTTCTAAACTAAAGTTTTTTGGTTAAATAAATAAAATGTCATCAAATCAAAAAACACAATTGAAATTTAAAATGTTTTAACAAACAATATGACTTCATTGAGCCATGGTTGTCAAGTGTTTGTTTAACCAAAAAATAAAACTAATGCAATATGCAAGTGTGAATTAATTTTTTTTAAATAAACAAATATGCAAATAAGGATAGTAGAAATCTGTAAATTTATTTGTCAAACTTTTATTACAGCGATAAAATAATAAAAAAAAAATCAGGAAAATTAAATAAATATCGTTTAAAATATCGTTTTTTCACTCTAAACATTCTGTATTTTCCATTTAATAGAATTTAATGGAAACAAATTTCCATTTTTTTTCATTGCATTTAAATAAATATTTATAAAAAAAAAATGGTTTTTCATAGATAACTTTAATTGATTTTCTACTCACATGCTGTTTATTTTTGCATTAAATATTTGAATAATAACGATAAGAGACATTTTTCTTCTTATGTCTAGAAATAGAATTAAAAGTGCTAATAAAATATCCCGAAAATAATATGAATAGGGAAAATATGTTTATTTAAGAAAATAAATAAATAAAAATAAATTTATTAAAGAAAATGTCACGATTTCGCAATGAAATATTTATGGAAAAAGAAAGTAAAAGAAAAGAAAAGAAAATACACATTAAACTGATGCAACATGTACTTTTAAGTAGAAATCAAGCTTGAAACTTTATTTATTTTCTTCTTTTTGTTTTCCCCCCAGCATATGTTTGTATTACAAATGCTACTCAATATTTACTTCAGTTTATAGACTTTGTACTCCGGAAAAACTCATAATAATAATAATAAAAAAATAATACTTGATTACAACGAATATAATGTGGGTGTTGCATTGTTTTTAATAAAATAAAATTGTACGTGAAATCAATAATTTATATTATTAATATTATTTAGAATTATTTAAATAAATCACATATCTTATTTAACAAAGTAAAAAAAAAAAGAAAATTAACAAAGAAATAATATTTATAATAATAAAAGTAATGAAAATTAGCACAGAATCTAATAGTGAATGCAAACAGGTCGTTGACGTTAAAACGGTTCATTATAATTATTCATTTTTATTAACATAATTATTATCATTATTTTATATTTATTAGTATTATTATTAATGTCAATTTTTCTTCATTTTTTATTTTTAAATTTATTATATAAAAACGTATTAAACATAAATAATAAAGAAAAATATAATCTATCATTAGTCGTCTACACATATCGTATAGAATAATAGTTATGCTATTTGCAAATCTAACGACAAAAGCATAATATAAACGCAAAGAATATAAATATAAAATAAGCATACTATGTATACAAGTGAGAGAATAATAATGGATTTATTCACACATTGTGCTATTATTTCTGTCGCTTTTTTCTTTTTCTTTTTTTTTTTGTTATTATTTTTAATATTAGCCAGAGCTTTTTTTTCTTGTTGTTTTATCTATGTATTTTGTTCATAATAAAAATAATCATATAGCTTTAAGATGTCTATATTGCTGTTTTTATTTGTTTATTATGATTATTGTTATTATTATTATTATTATTACTTTCTATTTAAAATAAAATAAAGAAAACAATACTTTGTAGTACTGTACAGCTGGTACAGTTACGATAAAAAGATTGAAAAAAAAACCAAAAATTAAATTGAAAAGTTTTACAATTTATATATAAGAAAACTTTTTCAACTTTTACCTTTTTAGCGATACGTATTAAATGATTAAACAATAGAAATATTATAAGAAAAATAAAATATTAATTATAATAATTATTAACCCTTGTTGCTTTTTCATACTTAATAAAAATGGAAATTTACTACTTAAAGTGTTTTACAAACATAATTGTGGCTGTGAATGACCAAAGAAATAAAAACAAATAACCGCGTTGTATTTAAGAAACTTCGAAAAAGATTAAAAACTTTTTTTTTTAAAAAAAGACAGCAAATTATGTTTAACCAAAAGTTAAAATTTATATCCATTAATTATTATCATTTGGAATAAGTTTTTAGAATTATTTATATAAAATTGAACTGGGTGGTTTTTTGTTTTGTGTTATTTTAAAACGGTGTTATTACTTTAATTGTAATTTATAATATTTATTTAAAGGAATAAAAAAAGAATAAAACATACATAAGGTAACTAACCATTATTAACTAATTTTCCGCTAGAATAAAATTTCCAAGAATATAATTATTATAAAGCTAAATTTAACTTAAAATATATATATATATATATATATATATCACAAAATATAATTACAAATAATAAATCAAATCAAGAGCTAATTATGCTTTTAATATTATTATTTCTTTTTTTTTTTGTTAACATATTTTCCCTATTATAAATTATTCATGTTTTGAAGAAAAAAAAATAAGCAAATATAAATCTAGATTTTTTCATTAATGTTTCTAAAAAAAAAAAAATCTATAAAACTTTCCCCCCACAAAAGCTATATAGAGACTCTCTATAGAAGCATACATAAAAGCAAAAATAAAACCTAACAAATTCTTTAATATTGTTCTTATAATTATTAAATTAATAAAATTTATGGCAAATATAAAAAAAATATATAACAAGAAGTCAGTGTCTAGATAAATTTACGTAAAAACTTTGTTTAAGCTTTAAAAAGTTTTTCTATTATAAAGAGAAAAATACAAATAAATGAAAAATAAAAGCTATGTATTGTCAATAAATAAAAAAAAAGAAAAGAAAAGAAAAACTATTTTTCACTATTGTTGTAAATAGGAGATTAAAGTTATGTTTTTCTTTTCTTTTTTTTTTAATGTAATTTATAAATAGCTCAAAATTGGAAACAATTTTTAATGCTGACACAGAAAAGCATAACTTTTTTTATTTTACATGGAAAAACATTAGGCAGGTTTTTTTGATGTTAGCGTTGTTGTTGAAAATTCCCAAAGAACCTTTTTGTTTTTTTGGAAAATAATTATATTTTTTCAATAATATTTTTATTTTTTTTTGTTTATAAAATGTTAAA
Source organism: Ptychoptera contaminata (assembly GCA_963942525.1). Classification (NCBI taxonomy): domain Eukaryota; kingdom Metazoa; phylum Arthropoda; class Insecta; order Diptera; family Ptychopteridae; genus Ptychoptera; species Ptychoptera contaminata. The sequence goes on along the minus strand of OZ012636.1, from coordinate 35,822,001 downwards.
TAGGTGCATTGCGACATAGTTTAGTGACTTTAAAACCGGAAAACAAGAAACTTTTTTCATTATGTATTTGTTATTTATGAAAATATATAAACGAGAGTTGAAAACAATACAGTGCTGCAATGATAGGTAATTTTTTTTTTATTAATAAATTTATTATTAGTAAAACAATACCTGTCTTATTAGATAACTAATCGCCGGTATCTGACAAAAACAATTAATTTCATTATTCAAATATTTATATATACAAAACTATATTGTTCAATCGAAATATTGTTTTGTATTTACTTCGAATTAACTAAAAATAAACTAAAAAGCTATAAAAGTGTTTTATTATTTTCGTTGTTTTTTTTTGTCGTATGGTATATACTACATTTTTCCTTTAGATTTAGTAAAAAAAAAAAAAAAAAATCGATGTGAAAAATTATATTGGGGTGATGTCTTATAGTTTGACTGCAAAAAGAATATATTTATTTCTTGTTTTTTCTACCTTGTTTTTTTTTCCTTTGGTGGAACATATTATAGTTTTTTGCTGAATTAAACAATTTTATCTATAGTTTTTGTTTCTTTATTATTTTCTAAGTCAGACATTTTACCCTATTATACAATATAAATGTGTATATATGTACATTTTCAATCCCTAATCTAATGTCCTAAGTATTACCTTGAAATTAAACTTTGTATGGATTTTCTTCAGTTAGTTTTTTCTCTCCAAATATTAAAATTTTGAATGAATGAAGTGAAAAATGACAACAACGTGTCGTTTACACGTTATGGAGTATATTGTTGGATTTTTTTTTCGGATACTTTAGGTTACATAAGATGTTTTATGTAAAATAAAAAGGAAATTTTAAAGAGATCGAAATAAAGAAATCAACACACAAAACATAAGATAAGCATGAAAAAAAGAAAAACTAAAAAAAAAAAAAAAAAAATCTATTCTTAGAGAGAAAAAAACGTGTAAAATTTCATCGTGAAAATTTCAAATGACGATGGTGACTTTTTAAATGTGCTGATGTGTTAGTTGTATATGCCCTTTGATTTTTACTATTGTTAGAAATTCTTCCAACTGTATTGTGACAGATTGTTAATGCAATTTCACAATATAATAGAATATTGAGATAGTTGATTTTTAATATATAATATATAAATACATATATTGTTTTTAATTTATATTTTCAAAAGGTGTTTCGTTTAGAATTTACACTATATAAATTTATTTTACATAAAGGTAATAAGAAAAGGTAAATGATACTATGTGCACAAATACTACAACATAAAAACGCGTGGTAAATATTTTTTTTTTAATCCAAAAAACACAGACACAAAATTATTTTATTCGTTTTTCTATGATAGAATTTACAATATTTATTTGATTATTTTTTCTATGCATTAAATTATCATCCCCTACACTAATACAATGTTATAAACGAACATATACTAAGAAAATATTAAACTTTATAAATGAAATTTTGTGTGGGTGGTTTAATATACATTGGGTGTACTAATACTGCGCTGTCGTATAACGTAAATAGTATTAAAAAAAATAAAAATAAATATAAAATTCCCCTTATAAAATAACGAATGGCACGCTTCTAGCCAAATACAACTATACTTTGTAATATAAGAAGGGTTTGTTGTTTTATCAGAGTATTTTCTCAACCCTGTAACCAGTATACATTCGTATTCGAGACGGATAACACAAAGTAATTAATAATTTGACAAAAAAAAAAACAGACACAAAAAAAAAATGTTGTTTCAAAAAAATAAAAGAAAATTTCACTAAACCAATAACAAAAATATTTGCATTAATTGAAATTAAGGGGATTAAAATTAAGAAAAACAAAAAATAATAAATAAGAACGTTTATTTACTTGTTTCGGTTCGTAAATTTTACGTAATAAAGAAAATCGGTAAAAAATAAAGAAAATGCTGTTCTTTGTCAATGTGAGATAGTTTTATTAATTTTTCTTTCTTTTCTTTTTTTTTTACCTAATTATTTTTATTTGATTTGTTTTTATTGATTCGCAAAAAAAAATTATTTTACATAATTTCACATTCGATTTATTTATGTTTTGATTTATTTGTGTGTTGGGTTTTTTATTGTTAATATATGTAATAAATGTGAGTAATTATTTAAATGAAAAATTAAACAAAAAACATATGGTGATCATATTGTCCTTAGTGTATCAAGATAAAAATTATTTTGATGATTTTGCAGCATAAAAATTATGTTTAAAAAATAATGTGTTAACACCGTTACTGTTTTGTGTATTTAGTAACAGTGAAAACGCGTATTTGTTTAAAAAATTAATTATTTAAATGAACTTTTAATTTGTGCCCCTAACAACTAAATACTCCTAAATACACAATTTTTACTTAGTTTTTTTTTCAAGTGTTTTAGTTAAATTTAGAATAAAAATAAAAGTAATAAAAATTATAAAAATGAAAGCATTATGTGTACAGTGAGATATTTCATGAGAAAAGATTATTATTTATTAACCGTTTAAATAAATAATTTTAATTGGAAATAAGAAAAAATAACTAAAATTGGGATATAAGAAAATAATTTAAAAATATGTGAAAAATATCATTGTATAGTTTATTTTTGTTGAATGCGATAGTGTCGCGTTGTTTTTCGTGTTTTTAACGTTTTTTATAATTATAATAAATATTTATGGGGAGAGAGAACAACAAAATATATAAATAACATAAACACATGAAAAGGATTATATTTTTCTATTAAATATTAATTAATTAAATTATGTAAATTTATTTATTTTCACATTCAAAACAAAAAGAAAAATAATATAAATTGTAAGTTAATTAAGACTGCACAGGTGATTATTTTAATAATTATCCTTGATTCTTATCAAAAAACGTTTAGTAGATCATCAAAAAATAAAAAAATTATAGAAAAATAAATAAATTAATCAATAAAAAGTAAAAGGATAAACAATTATTGTATATATATATATATATATATATATATATATATATATATATATATATATATATTATTATAATATCAATTTCGTCTATATTTATATTGACTAAATAAATATAACTAATAAAGAATAATTTATTATAACTTAATTTTTGTTTATTTATAATTGTTAATTTCTTTTTTTATTACTATTATTATTATTATTATTATTATTATTATCAAAATAAAACATACATTTGTTATTAATAATATAAAATAAAAATTAATAATTCCTTCAATTATTATTATTATTGCTGTCAAAACGGCATGTCTATGTTTTTCAATGTGTTGATGCTTTGAAAAGAACATAATTGTCTTGTATTACAATTAAAAAAAAGAAGGATATTATATATCTATTATATATGTATATACATATTTTAATTATATCCTCTTTGTTTTTATTTTCTTTTTTTAATTAGAATTTCATCATCATATTTTTAATAATAACGAAAATTTATTTGTTTATTTACGATATAAATATATTGCGTCCGCTTAGTATCAGCGACGTATCTAGCTCATTTGGGGCCCTTGGTGGCAATTTTTGAGGCTCAGTATACCGTTTAATATTAATCAATTTTAAAATTTAATTTTTAAACAATTTTAACTTATTTATCAATTTAAATCAATAATTTATTGTTTGCTCATTATAGTTTTTCTTTAAAAAATGTTCAAATCAAAATTATGTAGTTTTACAAAAATTTTAACAATTAAATTCATTTCGAGACCCTCAGATACTTGAGGTTTTAGACAAGCCCCAAGTTTTTCTATCATTTGATACGTCTCTGCTTAGTATCGTATTTAAGAATATTAATTACACCAAATATGTTATTAATTAATGTTAAAAATAATATGTTTTCTCCTTTCTATTGATTATTAATATTATTCCTTTAAATTAAAATAAACAACACAATGATAATTAATACATTTTAATAATTTATTAATAGATATTATCATAGATATCATTAGAAAAAATCTTTTACATAAATTACTTTCATATTTTTTTATTTTTTTGGTTATGATTATTCTATTTTTAGTCAGATATTTTTTTTTATTATTATTAATAATAATAATAATAAAAATTGTTTGAAAGATTATGCTTTATTGCAATCATAAATTTAATATAAAAATTTCTTTTACTTATTTTTCTTCTTTTTTATTGTAACAAAATAACGAAAAAGTAAAGAATTATAGAAGCTTATCGACCGCATTATAGATACGGTACAATTACCTCAACACCTTAAAATAATATATAAAATAAAAGCTCCCTTTTTCCAGTATTTTAAACTATATAAAATGTAACTTATACATAGCTAGATAGATAGATATATATATATATATATATTTTTAATATGCTCTTAAGTGCTAATACACTACTAAACGTCCCTAAAGTCTGTTATTCTTCTTTAAAGGTTGTTTTATTTTTATGTTTTCAATTGTCAAACTGATTTATTATCTTCTTGAATTCCATAATAAATTAGACTTTTAATATTGGGAATATATATATTATAGGTGCTTAGTTTTATATAATTAATTTCAACGAAAAATTTTAACTTATTTTGCTGCACATACATATTAAAAGCAATCAGAAGATACGTTTTTTATTATTTTTTTTTTTGTTTTTAATTAATTAAACACAATTTTATTTTTGTAGAAAAAAAGTAAATTATTAATAATTATTTTGTAATCATAAGAAAAAAAGTAATAATAATAATAATAGCAATAAATATGTGTAATACTGGTAAAAATATCACACAAAAAATATTAAACAACCATTAACGAAAACATATTTAGCATAGAAATGTCTTTTATAAAATAACTATGCTCTTGCTTATTAAATTTCTATTATTATTATTAAAGTTATTTATGGTTATGTAACACTTTTTCCATGCCAAGATTGAAAATGATATAACAAAAAAAAGAAAAGAAAAAAATTTACAAAAATCAGCGGAAAAACATAAAGATATAAAATATTTAATATCAATAATTTTTGTCTTTTTATTTATTTTTTTCTCAGTATATTTTTATTATATATATTTTTTGCCGTTTTATGTATTATTTACTTATTTTAAACAACGACAATAGCAGAAAAAAATATGTACATGCATATATAGAAGGGTTAAAATTCAAGGTGAAAATTAAAAAGCAAAAATTTTTTTTTCAAAAGAATATAAAAGTGATAATCTATTAGCATTTGGATTAAAAAAGAAAAAAACACAGAATAATAATCAAATTGGAATTTTTAATTTTTTACATAAATAAATGTCTATAATGATAAAATTTTATTTAACAAAAAAAAAACTTTTACTTATACATGGTACAGGTAATCGTAAATGAAAAAAATATTTTATAAAAAATTTTGCTTAACAACAACTATAATACCTTGTAAATGACTTGTAATTTCAACAAAACTTTTTTAAATTTACATATATATTTGTATTTGCCTATTATCATTATTTTAATTAACAAAATAACAACAGAAATATTAACTAAGTAGTAAGATTGAATATATTTATTTTGTTTTTGCAAAGAAAAATTCGTTATCTCATGTTAAAAATACAAAACAGAAGAAAACTTTAATATTTATTAAATTATTTTCTTTAAATGAATTCTGGCGGTAGCTTTAATTTCTTACAAGATGAAAAATGAAAAATTAATAAATATAAAAGTGATGAATCATTCATCAATTCAATGGATACTTTAAACATACAATAATTTCGCTATTTTTTTTTTTTTGGGGCATAAACTTTTCAATACAAACATATAACAATGAACAAACATATTCTTATTACATTTGCCAAAAAAAAAAAATAGAAAATTTCTTTTGATTTCAACATTATTTATATATTTTCATAACTTTATTTACTTTATTTCGGACAAATGATTTATAATTTATGAAAGTTTTTTGTTTGTTTTGTTTGTTAAACAATTGTATGAATTGCAAATAATTATACATTTTTTTTTTTACTGAATATAAAATGTCATTTGATGATTGTTTTTCAGTGTTTTTACTTTCTTATAGTTAATCAGATAAAAATATTTATTTTATTTTTGGTTAAAGAAGGTAAATAATTCTATGGGTAATTAATTTCAAAGTCTAGTCATTTATATCAAATGATGATATCATCATTATCATCATCAATTTTTCTTTTATTCTTTACTAAAAGCTTAGTAATTTGCGGTCAAAATAAATAAGCAAAGCAGTCACAAAAATCATTTTTCGTTTACTAAATCGAAAAAAAAAAAATGAAGAAAAATAATCAAATAAAATTGAGTAAATTTATACGAAATATAATTAAATTTCTATGTTAGGTGTTTCCCGTGTTTGCTTATCTTTTTTTTCTTATATAATTCTTTCCCTAATTTCTTTTCTTTATTAAACATTCTAATCAAACATTGCAATCATTTATGGTTTATTTTATTTTTTTTTTTTTTTTCGTTTCATTTTGTTCAATTTGGCTTTCAGAGAACGTTCAACAAATTTAATAGCTTTTATTGGGGTTTCTAAGACATTTTACAATAGATATTTATTATTATTATTAATGATAATAATAATAAAAAAATAAGAGGAAATTTTATATATATATATTGTTATATCACTTTTGATTCTTTGTTTATTTTATTGGCGATGCGACACGCTTTAACAAAGCTTAAATAAAATAACTAATACACAATTCAACTTCAATTCCAATATTATGTTTTTCTTTATAAGTCATCCAATGACGTAAACGACTAACTGATAATAATAATAATAATAAAAAAATTCTTTACAAGATATAAATTCATTTGATTTTGTATCATTTATTTATTTTAAAATAATGGACATGAAGGGATGATTTGTTTTTCTTTTCTTGTTTGAATTTTCTTTTCTTTTTTGTATTCATTCATGGTTGTTTCAAGTTTTATTTTTTTTTTTTTTAAAGTAAAATTATGGAAGAATTTGGTTTCTTTTCTTTTTTTTTTTAGCTATAAATTGTGAATATCATCGATAAATTAAATCGATACAGTCACGTACTTTTCATTAGAAATGCTTCTTCTTTTCTTGCTGTCTTTCTTTTTTTCTTTCTTAATATTCAAAATATATAATATTATAGATATAATTTTGTTACTTTTCTAGCGTTTTTGTTTGTTGTTTGAATTTTTATTGCTTTTATTTTGTTTTCATTTATCAATAATGTAAAATCTCATTTTGTGTCATGTTTAAAGAATAAAATGAATAAAACAACCAAAAAAAAAAAGACAGTTAACAACAAGAAACAGTACACAAAAAATAATAATATGTATATATATATTTATATTTTATACGTTATTATTATTTGTTATTTTATGCCCGAAAGCTTAGTTTGTTATATATTTTGTCTCTGTATTTATACGCATTTTTATTTCATTTAGCAACAAAAATTACATATTTTAATAGTATAATTTATATTTATTTATAATATTTATAAATATATATAGATGTATTTTTACATTTCTTGATTATGTCAACGTCAATGTCACATATTGCAAGCAGTTTTTCTACTTTTTTTTTATTTTTTTGGTTCTATTAATATTTTAATTTTTAATTATTTATGGAGTTTATCTTAGAAAAATTGCTTAACATTACAAAAGAAAATGTAAATAAATAAGAGATACTCCCACAAAAATTCTGTGTTGAGTGCACATCAACAACATTAAGCTTATTGGATTAATGTACAGAAAGAGGGTTTCTTTTTGTTTTCAAAAATAAAAATGAATTTTTTCTTTTTCGTTAACAACTTGACCCTTAATGTAAAAAAAAGTAAAATTCTTAATAAAAATAATTATTGTTTTTGTTATAAAATAAAAAGTTAATTCAAATATAAAGAAAGAATTTTCTTTTAAATTAAAATAATTAATAAAAAAAAGAATAACAAAAAACACACACAATTCTATGTGTGATGGAGATAAGTTTTTGATATTATAATATGGAATAAGAAGAGCGTATTGTTAATAAAATGGAAAAAAAAAGGTTGATTTTCTTTTCATTTCTTTTCTTTTCATTTTTGCTATATCATATTAAAGATTTATAGGAAATTTTCATCTATATTTTACATTTGAAAACAATTCATGATAGTTTCATTTATTTTATTTTACATTTAAATATTTTATGAATTGAATTTCTACGGTATTATTGTGTTTTTAATTCTCTAAGGTGAAAATATTTGCGTTGGTTTTTAGCTATGCGTTGTTACAAACGTCTGGGAATTTTTCTCTTTGTTTATAAAAAAGCTTTTATTTATTTTTCGCTTATTTTTTTTTTTTTTTGTTTTGTTTTTAATAAATATTTATTTTAAGAAACAAGTGTCAAAATTTAATTTATTTATTAATTGAAAGTAAAGTGAGCGATAAATTTACAAAATAAAAAATCTAAAAAAATTTGTGAAATATTCACTTAAAAAAATAATTACATTTTCACTGCAGTTTTATAACTAAATAAATAAACATAAATGAAAAGCTAAAATCTTATATAATTAACTTATATGAGTTATGGAAAGATGACGAAAAAAGCTCAACAAATATTTAAATTATAACAAAGGATATAATTTTATTAAAATTATATGAAGAGCTTTATTGTATTGCTGTGAACAAATAAGACGGGAAAAGTATAAATCAGGAAAAACATATATATATTTATATTATTTTTCATTTTATATTAACTTTATTTTCTTTACGAAAATGTCAAAGAAACATAAAAATATATAAATGTATGTGGCAAACATAAAGAAAACAAAAGGAAAATATTTCACGCTCACGTAGTACACATACATATTTTCCAAAGTAAAAATAAAAATTCTTATTTTGATTTTATTTTATTTTATTAAAGTTTCTTACTTAATTATTATTATTATTATTATAAACATTAATAGTTTTGCCTTTATTACATTTTTTTTTAATGTTGAAAGTTTTATAGAATTTTAATTTATTTTCCATCGCAAATAGAAAAAAAAAGAACTTTGAAAAAATGGAAAACTTTTATTTTTGAAAATTTTTCTAATGATAGTAAAACTATTTATTATGATAGAAATGTTTGGGGTTTTACTAAATTGTTTTTCTTTTTTTTTTTGTTATCTGTGATAATTTGGTAGTTCCAAGCTTATGAAATATTTTTGTTCGAATAACTGCAGAAAAAAAAAATGTTATGACAGATAAAAGCATGAAATAAATTGTTTTTCTCTTTTTCTTTTTCGCATAAAACACCTGATTCCATGGATAATCAATATTGTGTTATGTAATTTCCATCAATTTTTTTTTCAACTTATTTCTACAACAAAAAAAAGAAGAAAAGATTCCTTAATATCATTTTGTAAAAATAAATAAAAATCAGTAAATATTTTATAATCTAAAATCTTTATTCCTTTTTAATGTTTTAATAGTCTCGCATTACGATCCCTTATTTTCATTTATTTATTTATATTCACTAATGTCAAAAAATAAGTCTGATTATAATACATAATTACATTTTGGTCTTGACTAATTTAACTGAAATGATTTATGAGTTTTTCAGAAATTTTGTGATTCTTGGTTGCCTTTTTTTTTTTCTTTTTGGTAAATCCTCTAACTATGTATTAATGATTTTTATTGCGTGTTTTTAGGAATGAAATTAACTTAATAAATTCTTGGTTTTAAGCATGTTTTCTTTTTTTTTAACATGTAATATGTCTTACTCAAATAACGAAATAAATACATAAAAGTGAAGAAAATGTAATGTAATGTCTTTTAATATTTAAATTAATTACAATAAATTTTGATTTATCATAGGAAAATGTTATCAAATAAATGTCAGAAAATCATAAAATTTCTATTTATAACATGTTGTTAATGGATTAATATTTTCATTACTGTTAATTTTTGATGGTATTAAACAACATAATTAATTTTAAATGAGTTAAAAACTAAAAAAAAAAGCATGATCTGTATGATTCATAAATAAAAAATATGTAAAATATGAATAAATAGAATACAAAGTACACATTTCTTAGGATTATATCTTATTGTATTATTATTGTTGTCGGTGCCTTAAGTGGAATCACTTGCTTAACATATAAAGCCGAACGATTTTCTTATATTCTATTTGAAAATCACACTTGCTGACCCCAAACAAAAAATGAAAAAAACTAATAGAAAATTTTCGAAATGGATCAACAAATTGTTTCATTTCAAGTGTATCCTTTCAAATGTCGTTGCTGCATTCATAATACAAAATCCTCTTTTACCCTTTTTTTATAGTTATTTTTCTTTACAAAATTTATTGCTAAATTTGAATAAAATCATAAAAAGAAGAAATAAAAAAAAAGTTCTCTGAATGGTTCAGGTTATTGAATATATTTTTGGTTTTTTTTTTTTGATTTTATTTACATGTCAAAGATGAAATTTTCTGTTAAACTTTTCCCAGTAATTATTATTTTATATTTTGTAAAAACAACCACAAATCATGTTTTTAATTATTTGTTATACCAACCGAATCCCTCTTCTGCAATCAAAGAACCAATTTGGCAAAGTAAAAATAAATAAATAACGAACAAGTAGCTTTATTTTAAAGAGATGAAATGTTAAATGCGACTTCTGGCGCCGTTTATAACAGACGGTTGAAAATATATATATATATATATATATATGTATATTAAATCAGCGAAATAAAAAAAAGGAAAAAATGATAATAATAAATAAATACGAATATATATGTATCGCAAATTTTTATTTTTTTAATAAATTAAATAAAAGGATGCCAAAAGCCACATAAAAAAGGTCTAATGATAAACTATGGGTATAGCGATGTTTTAGTGGAAAGAAATAAAAAAAAAAAAACACCAATACTCAGTATAAAATGTGGGTTGGTAATGGGCTGTTTTTTTGTTATTTTCTTCACTAGCAAATTGAAAGGCAAAATGTTTTATGAATGATGGATTGTGTGCTTGAATTGTATATATATATATAATTCTTTATAAAACAGCCTCTTCACATATTTTCGTAATTTTTTTTTTTTATTTCTGCTGTTAATAATATACAGAATACTGAAAAAATGCTATTTTTTTTTTATTTTAATTCGATTTTTTATTATTTTTTGGCTACTGTAAATTTTCTATAAGGATAATCAAAAAACGCGATTTTTAAATTAATGGATCGATATGTACTCGTATAACAGATTTTTATAATGAATATTTAATTTTACTTTGTTGTTTGCAGTTGTTTTATCAGTTTTATTTTCTTTATTTTTTGAGAGAAATGTTTTGATAAGAAGCATTACTTTTTCTACCACAATATGGGTTTCGTTATAAACCGATAATTTTGTTTTAATAAATTTTAATATATAGGAAACCATACATGAAAATTAATTATTCATCAATGATTAATATTTCAGATAGATAATAGCAGTCAGTACAATTAATTTATTTACATAAATTCAATTAACATTTTTTTTTTCTTATTATTAATTTAATAAAAGCTTTTAAAGTGTTGAATAAAAAATATTTCCTAAGACATTTTTATTGAATTTCAATTTTATTAAAATAACACAAATACTTCAACCATTGTAATGCAATATTCTCATCACTAAATTGCAATAAAAAAATATTTTCGTAAGAATGACTAAACATAAAGAACAGAGAATTTAAAAGAAAAGGAATAAAAATTGATTTCAAGTTGAAAAAGAAAAATTATAAAAAATTTCCAGTGATAAATTTAACACAAATATTTATTTTTTATTTTTCTAAATGAATCAAGGATAGATAGTAAAATATACATTTTCTATGATAACATTTTTATTTTCTTTCTACTTACTTAAAGATGATTCTTTCATTTTATTTTTCTTTTATCTTCTAGATAAATAAGTTGGTTTTTTTTGGTTTTGTACCTTCAACATAACGTCACTTGTAACTTTCTTTGCTTAGAATTTCTGATGACTATAAAAGTCAACAATGGTGTAATCTTTTTTTTTTTTATAAAGCTATTTTACCTTGAGTTAAATTTATTAGAAAATAATTTCAAAAAAAAAAATAAATAGAAAAACAATCCTTTGTAAGCTCAAACACTTTGTGTACAATTATTTTTAGTTAAATAAACTAAACTAAACTAATTCTAAAAAAAAATTATAATTTAAAGGTAAAACTGATAAATTAAGACAAACAAATGCATTTAAATGAAAATTAGGCGAAATGAGATATGTTTTTTAATGATTGTAATAAAAATTATAATCGAATGTTTATTATTTATAATTATTTTGTATGAGAAAAGATAATTTGATTGAAGAAAATAAATACAAAAAGTACTATCACAATGTTAATAAAATTTAACATTAAATAATTACAAAAATTACATATAAAAGGTAAAAAAAAAAAACAACATTAACGAATAAGAAATATTTCTTATATAAAACCATTAAAAATAATAAATAATAATAATAAAAATTTAATTACAATTAAATAATAATTATTTTATTTTATGTTAATAAAAAATATCAAAGTTCATCAACATTAACGATAAATAAATTTTATTTTCTTTCTTAAAAAAGAACAAAAACAGAAAAAAAAATATGATAATAATAAAAAACAGATGCGTTATGATGCTATAATTAAATTAATATCATTTGAAAACAGCTAATATTTATATTATAATAATAATAATAAAAGAACAATAATCAAAGCAGTAATAATAAAATCAACAACGAAAACAAAAATTACTCCTAAAGTTCCTATTTCATTTTTATTATCATTATTAACAAAACATAAAAACATAACAATCATCAGCACAAAATAATGATAATAAAATTAAAAATGAAAACATGAAATTTGTCACTGTTATAAATAAATATTTTTTGCTTTAAGAGTTGTTCTTCTCGACAATTTTATTTCCGTTTTTTAAAGAATGTTTAAAAATAAAATTATTTTATCTTTTTTTTTTTTGCTTGTAATAAAATAAAATTCAATGTTTTTATTTTCTTATTTAATTCGATAAAAATAAATATTATCCAGCATGCGCTTGTACTTAAGAAAGTAAATAATTTAATTTGTTTTTAACATTTTAAATTATAAAACAAAAATAATAATAATAATTTATTAATGCAAGAAACACGAATATAAACTGTGATAGTATTTTCTATGGTAGTTTTTAGTAGGTACGGTTGTTAAATATTTTCTTTTTACATCCTTAAAGATTTTTGTTTATTATATTTTTCATCATGAAATAATAATAGCAATAATTTTATTATTTTTAAAACAACAAAATTTATTTCGTTATATAACATACAAAGAAAAATCCACAGATCATCCAACTAAATGATTAGGGTAAAATTTAACAACATTTTAGGTTTACTTTTAATTTATATTTAAAAGATATAAATATGGTAATGGTACTTAATTTATTATAGAATAGTTAAGTTTAGTCAATTTTGTATCGTATAATAGTAGTTAGATATATTTATATAGAAGGAAAATAATAAAAGGCAAACTTGTCGTTATTATTAAATCACTATCAAGTAGCTAAATGTGTGGGATAAACTTTTTTACATGATGTTTTATATAATAAATACGTGAATGAACAAATAAAATAGATTAAATTAGTGTACATTAAACCATTTAACTTAATTTCTGATATTTCGTTTAGTTTTTTTTTTCTTTTCTACCAATGTAAATATTTATTCCAAAAAAAGAAAGAAAGTTAAACGATACAAAAACAAGCATGTACTGCTTCTTTTTATTTTATTTATATTTTTCTGAATAGGTAACTTATTGTTATTAACTAGAAACAATAAAAGTTCTATTTACAGATGAATTTTTATTATCTTTTAATTTGTAATTTTACTTACTATGTTTTTACTAAATGTTCTCTGCATATTAAACGTTTCGATACATTTTTTAACTTGGATTTACCCTAGTTCACTAAATTTTTATAAATAATTAATTTATTACTATTTCTATTTACCTGTAATGTTTTTTGTCTTATTAAATAATGACAAAATCATGATTACGTTTTGTTGTTTCTTTTATCACTGAGCTGCACAAAACTTTCCATTTACCTAAAGCTGATTAGAATTTTTACTTTGGATTAATTCTATGAAAAACAACAGGTGGTTTTTCTACATTTGCTTTTAAATCTTTGATAGTATAATAATCCATAATAATTGTTTTAGTTTATTTTTAAATTAAGAAACATAAAAAAAGTATATTTTTAATTATTTTTTTACCTATAATAATAATTTTTAAAATATATTTCAAGTTCATAAAATAATGTGACACCCAATCGATCAATGAACTGTAACTAATCAAATACATCGGGCAGCTCTCACATATGATTCTCAATGTGATTCCCCTACAAAACACGCACGGTATCCTTTTAAGAACCAAATGAAAATAAATCCATGCTGTTAGTATTTAAAAAATAAATACATATATGTTTAATATTTTTTTATATTTTATCAATGAGAGCATGTTTGTGGTTTGTTAAACATTTTTCTTTGTGTCATGAAAATAACATTTGATGGAAAAACAATAACTGCTTAAAGAGCAAATCCTTGTGGCTTTTCTTAATTTTGCGAACATGCTTTATAAATTATTTATTTATACGATAGCAAATACACACAAGTGTCTGAAAGTGTAATTTAAATTGTAAGAAAAATGATTAAATCATGACAGGACTTTTGTATAAATACACTGTATGTATAATATTCTATGGACTCGTACGATTCATATTATGTTGGAATTATTAATGTGTTTTTATACTTTTTTTATAAAAATTATTGTCCTTAAAACAACATACCTGTCATCATATTTAAGGAAATTAGAATACTTCTTAGTATTTTATATTAAACGATTAATTAAACTCGGTACAGTTTTCTGACATTAACTATTCTAGTAAGAAAATATACTTTAAAGCAAATAAGACAATATGTAAATAATATCTATACTAGTTACCATATTATAGAATGATATAAAAACATGTTTATTAACATAAATACCCTAGATTTGAATATTTAGTTAATTATATTCATAAATATCGTAGCGCACACGTACGTTATAAAATTTGTAATGAGAGCTAGTTTATTTACATAAAATAAAATTAAAATCTTTCAACTGTAAATAAATTTAAAAAGATATGATAAATCTTTTTTTAATTAATTTAATCTTTAATTGTCAGGACAGAGCCAAAAAAAATAACATTTTCTTATTTATTTTCTTTTATTAAATAAATGCTTAAAGACAACAATAACTAAAAAAGTTTAAAAAACACTTTATTAACACAATAAGTAAGAGAAAAAAAAAGCTTTAAATTGTCAAACAAAAGAATTCAACAAAGAATAAAAAAGGGAAAACAAAGCAAGCCAAGAAACTGACAATTAAAAAAGCTCGCTTAAAGGGTAGTTTTTCTTTTTATTAATAAATTTAAAATACTTATATTATGCGGTTGACATTAGCAATATATGCTGGTTGAATTTTTATTATTTTATATTTTTTATGTTAATTAAATAAAAATTATAAAATTTCATTATCTGTTGTTTTCATTTTGGCTGTGAATTCTTTATATATAAATGATTTTCTCCCTTTTATTATATTTATCCAGATTCATTTGATAATGATGCTTAAAATTGAAAAATTATCGAACTGTGTTAAGCTTCTTCGTATATTTTTTGTCTAGTTTCACAATTTAATTGAATTTCTATAATTTATTAGAATTCAATATAATAATAATAATACTAAGTATGATTTCGTTGAATGTTTTTTTTTCTTTTAAAGACAATTAATAATTTTATCTAAAATACAATTTTTTATTTTTATATAATTTATTATAAAATTATAATAATTTATTATAAAATAAATTGTTTTTTAAGTTTACACTTTTACATTGATGTTTCTACTTGTTAGTTTTTATATGAACAAACATTTAAATTTTAATAATAAATTTTTCCTTAGAAAATTTAAAAATAAAAGTGAATAGACTTTCTCTCTCCCAGTTTTAATGAAAAGACTTTAATAGAAAAAAATAAGTTTTTTTCTTATTAAATACTTTAATAGTTATATCAATCAGTGATCACAGTATAAGATTTTTGTGTATTTATTTATAGCAATTACAGCATCATGGAATTACTATTTAATGAAATAGAATAAAAATTAATTTCACAAAAAAAGAAAATAAAATGAAAAAATAATTTAAAAATGTAAAAGAAAAAACCGTTTTAAATCATTTAATAATGACAGTGATATTTAAACTGTTTATAAAATTACACAATGAAATGAAACGAATAGGAATATTACTTCAAGTATAACAGTCAAGGAATATTATAAAAGATAACAAGAGTGGAAAATTATAAAAAGAACAAAAAAGAAAAGGAAAATATAATTTAATAAAAAGGTTAAAAGATAACTGATTAAGTACAACAAAGAACAAATGGACCAAAAAAGCAATAATTTTATTGAATTAAAATCACCAACAAAATTAATAACAAATAAAAATATGACAATACCGGCTTGTTGTTTAAAAAATGTTATAACAACAGCAACAACAACGGGTACAACAACTGTGGCAACATCAGATAATAATAATAAAATAATGCCATTATCAGGCACTTTATCAACAAAAACAAAAATTTTATCACCAACAACAACAGCCTCATCAACAACGACAACATTTTTAAATAAGAAAAATAATCCACATGATGTTATTGGTAATTTAAAATCATCAGCATCAGCTAGTTGTATGGAAATTTTTAATAAAACAACAACAGCGGCAACAACAGTAAAAAATGGTATATATAAAATAACAAGTAAAACAAATTTATGTAATGATGAATATGTACAACAACCAATAACATCAGTAGTAACAACATTAACAACGACATGTACAACGGCCTCAACAACAATATCAACATCATCAACAACAGCAGCAACAGCAACATTAACATCAACAGAAATTAGTAATGCTATTTATATAAACAATTTATTTAATGAAAATATTAATCAAAGTGTACTACAGCAACAAGATTTACAACAATATCATCAACAACATAATAAAAAAAATTCAACAAATCCTTTTCTCACAGAAAATATAAAACGTGATGAATTTCTAAAAGCAACAATGAGAATATGCTTAGTTGTTTCGCCGCCTTCAAATAAATTACAGGTATATAATATATATTTATATATATGTATATATATAAAACAATATTTCACTCTTTTTACCTTTAATTTATTTTTATTTTTATTTGAAAATAAAATAATACTAATTTATACATTCTAAATGGTTATTTTTTTTTTTTTTGTGTTTAAAAGGGGATATTTTTCTTATTATTTTTTTTTTTTTTATTTATCTCTACCATCTAATCTTTCATTAAATTAAATTATGAAAAACAATAAAAATCACAAGCTCACGATCTTTTTAATTCTATTCTTTACTCCTATTTTAAATAATTCATTTATAAATATTAACTTTAAAGTAATCTTAAAACATGTTTTATTATCGAAGAAACCAGGGAACAACATTAAAAAGACAAAAAAACATAAATTAAACGAAAGATAACGATAAATTAATATAAATTATGTGAATAATTTAAAATAAAAGCAAAAAAAAAATTTATACATATATATATATATATGCTATTGCTTTTTAACTAGCCCATTTACTTATACCAAAATAAATAAAATAGCGAAACATGTTGTGTAAAGCTTGTTCTGTTATTATATAATATTTCTATACTTTATTTTTTTGTTTTTAATTTGTGTATATTTTAGACGTTTTTTTTTTTTTTTTTTTGCTTTAAACATAAAAAATTGAAAAGGTTTTTTTCAACGTAAATCCCTTACTTAGACTTTAATCTTCTTATTCACCTGCTAAAATATGAAATTTTATGATTGTCTCTTCTAAATACGACTATTATTTTCTGCTGTACTTTTATTTTTTATTTCTTGTGGTCCATCAGCATCTTATGTTCACTCATTCATTATTAAAAATAATACCAGAAAAAAGATTGTATATTAAAAACATAAGAATTAAAGCAAGAGAATTTTGTAAATAAGAAAAAAAAAATTACCTGAACAAAAGCAGAAAATTACATAAACATTTACTTAAGTGAAAAGACAAAACAAGAATTAAAAAAAATATATATATATGCTGCTTTCTGTAAATTGAAACTAATTTTTATGTAAATAATTTTTAAACAAAGAAACTGAAAAACGTAAAAAAAAAAGGGTTAGAAGGATAACATGGAAAAATATTCATTGAACAAAAAAAAAAAAGACAAAACAAATAATATAAATTTGCATAAGAGGATTTTTCGGTTACTCTTGTTAATGCATTATTTATTTATATCTTTTAAGTTGACCTGAGCTTTTTAGTATCTTTAATTGTTTGTGTTGATATGTTTATATATACTTCTTTTCTTTTTTTCTATGAATTTTATAACGGTAGGTGCTTTTTGCTACCTGCAAAGTGTTAATACCACAACAAATATTTTATACAAAAAAAAACCGCACTAAATTGAATATAAATTAAATAAATAAGTTATTTAACGTTTAAATTTTTATTAGGTTAGTAGTTGCTTTAGTTCTATATGCTCGCCACTTTGCTTTATTTATTTGAACATATTATTTGACAGTTAAAATGTCACATAAAATAGCGAATTTATTATTATTTGATTTTATTTTATTTGATTTTCTTCGTTATTAATGTTCTAATTTGTTTAAATAAATAATAAAAGGGGAGAAAATATTATACAAAATATTCAATAACCAATAATTTGTTCATCAATTAATAAATCGTTATATATGTAACATCTTTTTTATTTTATATAATTTTCTTTGATTACTTTGTTGCATGGTTCTTTATGTTTCTCTACAATTTTATAATCAGCGAAATATCTTGTTATAAAAGTATTTGATTAAAAAATAAAGGGGTAAAAAATGATTATCGTTATTTTATTATTAGTTTCCTTTGATTATTATTATTATTATTAACATATTTTATGCTTTTTTTATAATTATGAAAAGTGTTCTTTATGTAGAAATAAAACTGATTAGTAAAAGGATAGTATTTATTGAATAAAAATAAAACTATAGCTATGTGTAGGAATAAACACTATAAAAATTATTTATATTCATGCTACAGTTATTTCACTTCACATTTTGTGTAATAAACTTAAATGTATATTTATACATATTATATAATTATAATAAAAGCATGTAGTTAAAGTGCACTATGAACAACAATATAAAATAATCTGACTGGAAATATTTTAAGTATTTTAAATTGTGTAGTAAAAATAATAAAATGAAAGGAAATATACTGTAAAGAAATTTAAAGTCAATAAAATATAAATAAAAATTACTCGTTGAACATAGGCAAAGCGCATTAAATTTTAAGTATGTATATAAATTTGATTGTATTTTTAATCCTTTATATTGCTTTTAATATTGTTTCTTTTTTTTTTGTTGTTTTTTACATTTTAAAGAAAAATAAAATTGATTACAAAATTTCCTGTATATTTTACAAAAATAAGGTTATATTCTGTAATAGTAATCTTGTTATGTATTTGTTTTTACTTTCTTACATACTTTAATCAGCTAAAGCATTTGTTATATTAAGCCGTACTTATATTTATGCAATGACATGATCTAGAAATTTTGATTTGTTTAATATTTTAAAGCAGCAAAAACGAACCTTATTAAAACCTACCAGGCGTCTCCACTGCACTTTAAATTAATTTTTTTTTTTAGGAATTATAATTATGAATAAATTAAATTTTTTCAATGTTGTTTTCTTTTTTTATATATAATTTCAGCTCAAATCAAGAAGCCTTACACATTTGGATAGTTTAGAATCGAATGCAACAATACAAAATGCTGCTCTTGACAGTACAAGTGAACGAAAGGTAACTAAATTTATTTTCATGTAAAAATTATAAAAGAAATAATAAGATATAAAAATGATATTCTTCACTAGCAGCCAGATTACTTAGAAGTTCAGGGTAATGCTAGTAATAAAATTTGTTGTCTACCATCACCGCCAACAGTAGCACCTAGTTCATCTTCAATCAAAAAGAAATCATCATCATTTTTATATAGAGATACGAGAAAACCAGTTCTAGCAAGAAGTCAAGTAAGTTGATAAAAAAATAAATAAATAAATAAATCTTTATACTTTATAATAGATAATACTAAATTGATAAGATTATTATAACTTTTCCATATAATATTTGTCATATCGCAACATATTGTTCTACGAAACGAAATAAAAAAAAACAACATTTTCCTTAACATAGCAACAGAGAGATTTCTCTAAAAAGTGATTTAATAAAACTAATTTAATTAAACTAAAGAAAACTTTTCTTTAAGAAAGATTAATTTTTAGCTTAGTAAAAAGTTCTTTAACTTTATACCAATATATTACTAGGTTTAAAATTTGGAGCAAATACAAAAATTTATCAAAATTATGCCAAAATGCATTAGATTAATTTTTTTGTTCTTTGAATCATGAAAAAATTGTTATTTTTCTTTATCAATAAATCAATATTTCCAAGGAACAAAAATTAAACATTTTATATTATGAACAAAATACAAATATTTACATACTCTAATTCTTTTATATATATAAATACGAATAAGAATAGCATAAACTATTTAAAAGAATATAAACGCGTCCATTTCCATTGTATTATATTTGTCTAACAAAAATAAAATTTTATTATTATATTTTTTGATGTTTTAGTGGTTATAACTACAACAGTTTAAATGTCTGTTTAACTATGTCTATCACATGTCACTGTTATTCGATCTTTTGCTGATATTAATATATTATGTTTTTATATAAATAAATAATAATGATAAAAAGAAAAAAAAAGAAAAAGAAACTAAATATAAAAATAAAAATAAAATACAAACGAAGTAGATTTGAAGTTATAAAGTGTATAAAAGTAAATCAAGATGATTATCACGGGCCTTTAATATCCATTAAGATTGTTTTTTTTTTTTCTATATCAAAAAAACGAATAAAATGCGTGAATATTATAATAATAATAATAATAAAAATAAATAAATAGGAAGCAGACGAAATATATATATATATATATATATATAATGGGAGTGACATGGTTTATTTGTTTGCTTTGCAAGACCACCAACTGTGTATTCTCGTATATTTTGTATTTAGTGCTTCACCCAAAAAAATATATAAACAAAAAAAAATAAAAAAAATACTCAACCAAACATTCTTCAATGTATTTCTTAACATTTTTCTTTTTAATCTTTATTTTCTTCTTTTTTTTTTCTCTCTTACATACTTTTTTAGGTATAAAATATGTTTATTAAAGTGTGGCATTTGTATTTTATTTCATAACTTTTATTTTTTCTCTTTTTGCTTTTGGTATTCAAAATATAACAATTTTTCCGCTTGCAATAAAATAAATATATTTTACATTATTTTTATAACTAACACAATAATAATATAAATGATTATTTTTAATATTCTTATTTTATTTTTATTACAGGTATCAAGTTCTGAATATTTTTCTGTATATTTTGATGTGGAAAGTGATTGCAAAGAGAAAGAAGAATTTATACCAGCTACAAAGGGATCAACACTTGCGTAAGTGATTTGGTTTTTCCTTTTTTTTTTTTTAAATATTATTACGATCAATATATTCCTTCAATTAATTTATTTTATTTTTTTTTTTTTTAATTCATAGTGATGCACTTTACAGTGCATTGTGCCGTAGGGGTTTAAGTTTTTCACAAATATTAGTTACCGAGTTACGTAATTCACCACAAAATGTATTTGATATAGGTAAGAGCAATACACTTTGAAATGATTTTTTTATTTTTTAAAGAAAATTTTATAAATTTATGTATATTACAGGTACCATGTATATGGGTTTTGTTGATGAAAATACAGACGTTGGATTTTTAGCTGGTAAAAGCCTTACAGTTACTGGTAATTTTTTTTTTTTTTATATTTTTACTTTTGCTATTTCTAGCTATTAAAAATAGCGCAATGAACCAAGTGACAAGGTTTTTTTCTGCATTTTTATATATATATATATATATTTTTGTATTTTTAATATTGTTAATGACATAGCAGAAAAAAAATAAAAATGAATATCACTTCCAAAGAATTTTCTTTCAAATTATACAGTAGCATACTTTTGTATACCTTTTCTTTTTTAAATATTAAGGTAAAAGCTTCTTTTTTCCGTTAAATAAAATTTCTTCGTGTAGATATTGCTGTAGTAATAAAAAAAATAAATTTTTATATAAAAACCACATCAAAAGATTTTCTTTTGTTAAAAAAGGAAAAAAAGCGGTATCTCCATATATAGTAAGAAAATTTTTTGATATAAGTAAGACAAATAATGAAATAAATTGTCGGGTTCTTTTTTATCTATTTATTTATTTAGTCCCTAATGTAAGAGGCTACACAACTGTAAAGGTTTTTCTAACCATCGTATCATTATTATACTCTAAAACTATTTACTTGCTTCGATTCTAGCTACTACGTGCATATTGTGAATAATGCAAATAATAAATACATAAAAAGAAATCATTCAGACATAAAAAGAATAAAAAGAAGAAAATCAAAAAACTATCTATTACTTAAATCAAAAAGAATGAAAAATAAATAAAAAACCCTAAAACTAGTATCGTGTGTAGAATATTACAAAAAAAAAATAGAAAATAAATAAACTTTATTATTAAATTCTAGGGAAAATTGTAAATAATAATAATAAAAAAGAAAATAAGAATTAAGCTACCACCGAACACCACCCAAAATCAATAATTATCTGCACAATCTGTTTTAACACGCGAATTATATTTATATTATTTTTTTTATTTTGTATATACATATATATAAGGGGCGTTTTAGTAACAAACAAACCAACAGCCGGTAAAACTTACTTGAACTAAATTTTATTGATTTAAAAGGTAAACATAAGTAAATTACTGACAACGTTTTATGTTTATTTATTTTAATTTTTGCACCATTCACAAATAATATCTACAAATAAACACTTGATCATACTAAATATTTATTATTTAATTTTACCAAGATTTATTATTAAAAATTTATTACAATTAAGACAATATAAATGCTTGTTCATTTTTTTAATTTTTCACTTATCAATGTCATTAGTGGGTTAAGTACCACCCACAATACTTTGTTAGTTATAACTGTCGCATAGTGCCATTATAATAAAAGCGTTCAATGTTTACATACATACAAAAAAATTTGTATTGTGCATATAACCCTTAATATGTAATGAGTTGGCAAAATGCCAAAATATTAATCAAAAATGAAAAAAAAAAAACGAAAAATCTGTAGGGATTTCTATGCTCCAATCAAATATTATAAATTAATGAAAAGAAATAATTAAAATTGATAAAAAATATATATAAAACGTTAACGAAACCAAAAATATATCTTTTTTTTAAATTTATGTTTTTATAGAAAAAGATGACAAGCGAACTGGTCATCATACATTACAAAAAGCTGCTTCGGTTGTAAGTTTTTATTTTATTTTTATTTTTAATTTTTCATTTATTTTTAAATCAATAAATTATTTAATTAGCTATAATTAGTAGTAATTGTCATTGATAAGAGAAACTTATATATTTAATAATATTAAAAATTATAAATATATTTTTGTTTTAAATAGAAATAAATTATAGGGTTGTTTTTCCTTTTTGTTTTTTTTTTTTTTTTTGTTATTTTTAATTTACTTTAACACGCAATTTAAATAATAAAAATTAACTTTTTTTCATATTAAAAAAGGGATATAAAACAAAACCAGCAAAATTATTCTTTTCCGCATCGACTGAAGAATGTTTTGAACAACAGACTGAATTAAAATCAATAGGTGGTAGTAAATTACCGAAACAACGATGGTCGGTACTATTTGGTATTAAAGTGAGCTTTTTTTTTATTTGTTTATTTAAAAAAAAAATACTGAAGCTTTTTCTGATTAAAATTTAATTTCTTTAATTTTATAATTAAAGAATCCTCAACAAAATCATTTATGTGAATTATTAAATAATTATGCAAAACGTGGTGTACCGCAGCCAATTGAGTCTTCCCATAGTTTTACTGGACCAGAATTTCACGAGGCACTTGACTATCTAGAAAATATTCATTCATCATGGACAGATTTTGTAAATTGCTCAGGTAGAAAAATCTATTTTTTTATTAATTAAATTATAAATCAATAAAAAAAAAGAGAAGAAAATAATAAAATAAAATAAAAATTATTATTAAAAGGAATGACCGATACTGAAACCAAAATTCAATCAGCAATATGGGAATTAGTAACAACTGAAGTAGATTATATACATGCATTACAAACTGTAACCGATGTATGTATGAATTTTTTATTTTCTACAATATTATTTGATTTAATTTGTTTTATTGTGGTTAAATAAACATATTGTATTTCTCAGTTGTTCTTAGCTTGTTTGGAGGGTATTAAAGAGGAGCACATATTAAAAGATATTGATCAATCACGTTTATTTTCAAATATACGTGAATTATGTGAAGCAAATTTAAAATTTTGGTCACTTTATTTATATCCAATGGTTAAGCATAGCATTATAACTGGTCATACAATGTGTGTTGATTATTTTCAACCGGGTTTTGTGACATTTGCAACAATATTTCAACCATATACAAAATATTGTGCAGAGCAAAGTATGTGCCAATTTTATTGCAAGGACTTAAATAATACAAATCCATTATTTACATCATATTTAGCGTGGTGTGAATCACAGAAAAAATGCAATCGGTGCGATTTTTTAATTATTATTATATAATTATTATGCTTTTTTTCTTTATATATTTAATAATAAATAATAATTTACTCATTTTTAATTAGATTACGTTTAGCTGATATTTTAGTAAGACCAATGCAACGGCTGACTAAATACAGTTTACTTTTATCAGCAATTCGTAAACATATCAGTGATGAAAACGATGCCGAAATAATGGATGCAATGGTAAAATTTTAATATTATTTTTTTTAAAATAATTATAATTAAAATTGTCGATTCAGTGTGTACTTGTTAAACATAAATCTTGTATCATATGGTTTATAACAAGTATTTGTTTTACCATCAAATTAGATTTTCGTGTTATATTATATAGCAAAAAAATAATAATAATAACAAGTAGATTTTTCACAATAATTATTATTATAGTGAAAAAAATAAATAATATAAAATAGCATTATGTACTTAACACAATTGTTAATTTTTAATAATTGTTTGTTTTTATTTCATTGTCTAGATTCATTCTGTTGAAGATTTTGTATGTAGTGTTAATTCACATTTAACGACACGACAAGAACAGGAGCGTTTAAAAGGTATTATGGTTCGAATTGAAGCTTATGACGTTGTTGTAAGTACATTTGTATATACATATATTTTTTAATTACGATGATATTTATGTTTTTTTTATTTATATATAATTTTGTTTTGTTTTCTACATACACATATATTTTTATGAAAAGGATTCAAACAATGAACATTTAGATAAAATGGTTAAACAACATAGTTGCATGTTAGATTTATGTGGTTCAATGAAGGGGTGTGCTATAGCACAGGGACGTCATTTATTTATGGAAGGTGATTTAAAATTTAAAGACAATAATAGCAAGGTAATTATTAAGCTTAATATTTTTACCTTAAAACCTTAATGAAAAATAATAATTTGTTTTTTCATTGGTCAAAATCAGGTGGACGTTCATTGTTTTTTATTAACAGATATGCTGCTCGTATGTAAAATATCAGCAAAAAAAGGACATGGCAATTTAAAGGTTATAAAATTAATTTACCTTATATTTTTTATTTATATTTTTGATTAAATTTTATTAATACACGCACACAAATAGGTTGTTAGACAGCCATTTATGACTGATAAACTTGTTATTAAAGTTAAAGAGAATATTTTATTTTGCGTATACTTAAATGATTATAATATGGCAGTGACAGCATTTACATTGCAATGTCCCGAAGCAAAGGTAAATATCATTAAAAACTCATTTAAAAACAAATATATATTTATATAATTTTTCTTAATTTAAAATAAAAAAAATTATGATAAATTGCATACACTATTAACCTAATTACAATGTTTATAATTTTCTTTATTTAATAATATCATATTACTCTTTCTTTCTTTTTTTAAATT
Organism: Ptychoptera contaminata; assembly: GCA_963942525.1. Classification (NCBI taxonomy): domain Eukaryota; kingdom Metazoa; phylum Arthropoda; class Insecta; order Diptera; family Ptychopteridae; genus Ptychoptera; species Ptychoptera contaminata. The sequence continues at coordinate 35,795,849 of OZ012636.1, read as the reverse complement.
AATATTTCAGAGTTGGGGCGATGCTATTATAAAAGCTAGACATATTTATACAAGACTTAAACAAGGCTCACAATGGGATAATGATAATAATAAATATAGTAATAATAATAATATTAGTGAAAATTTAAATGTACGAAAATCACCATTTGATAGCTCAATTGGTAGTAGGGTTTCTAGTTTAAATAATAGCCATAGGTAAGTAAATATTTTGTAATTTCATAATAACATAATTATTTTTAAGAATATTTTCATTAAGATTATAATTATAATTATTAAAATACGTAATATTATTATATTAATACTATTTTTTGAAAAATGAATTTTAATTTTATTATAATAAGAAAAGATTAAAGAATATATTAAATTGCAAAAATTGTTATTTGGCATTATTGATATAAAATTAATTAAGTTTAGTATGATTGAAAATAATCAGTAATTTTATTAATTTTAATTTATAAAACTATTTACTTTTATTATAATTATCAATAATAATTCGATTTTTTATGTAATATACTGATATCTTTTTATTATTTAATTTAATTTTATAGTTTTTATATATTCTTTTTAACTTTATATATCTCTATAATAGCAAATGCGACCTATATTTAATCTTTAAATTGATTTTTTGTTTTACATTGTACAATTTTATGTATATATATATCCATATATATAAATATATTTATTTTTATTCTTTGTATTCTATAAACAGTGGTTCAGTTGAATTAAATGAGTCACGCAATGTTTCTGTCGATTATGAAAAAACCAATTCGCTATCAAGTGATGAAGGTATTATTATTATTTTATATTCAATTATTAATATTTGTATTTAAATAAATATTTTAATGATTATTTAACAGGTTCATCGTATGGTATTACAACGAAAACAAAAGTCCAACAGAATAGTATAAGAAAACAAAAATTAAATTTAGCGGCACCATCACCAAATACATTGGTTGTCCAACAGCCATTTAGTCTTGGACAGAGTATGCCAAATTTAAATTTAAACGCACAAGCTAGGTATTTTTTTTTTATTTTGTGTGAAAAAATAATAATAATTGAAAAATAAAATAATAAATATTTTCAGTAATAATACGTTATCAGTGCCTGGAGCGAGCTATAGCAGTGGTCATGCAAGTTCATCAGGGCATTCGAATTTATTATCGCCTAGTCAACGTGGAATATCATATCCACCACCATCACCAACACGGTATATTAATCTCCTTTTATTAATATTATACAATGTTTTTAGTACTGTTAATATGACTAAATAAACATTTATTGATTTAACAAAAATAGAGCAACGTTGAGACGTGGTTTTGCAATATCTTCATCGACTAAGAATCCACCACTTGTGAAAACACGTAATGTAACATCGCAAAATAGTTTTATATTTCCACAACAGGGTGTTAATAATACAACAACTGGTGTTTCGCAACAGCAACAGCAGCAACAACTACAACAGCAACTATTTTTACAGCAACAATATCAGCAAGCACAATCACAAACAATGCCTGAACAAAGTTCACCGAATAATAATTGCAACGAGAGTGAAGTGTAGAGAAAATTCTTATTTTTTTTTAACCAATGAAATAAAATAATAAAAATATATATGTTGTGCCATTTTTATTTATTATTTTTATTAATATTTTATTTTCAATAATAATAATAATAATAATACAAACATAAAATTTAGCTGAGCAGCAACAAAAGTGATAAAAAATTCAAAATGCTTACCCAGATTATTATATACATTGTATATATATATATATAAATTAATAATAAAATAAATAAACATTTCAACGAAATATTTAAATAAATAAAATAAAAACATTTTAAAAAATTAATTAATAAATTTAGATGAAAATAAAATATTTATTATTATTATAATAATATAACAAAGAGTTAAAGTACCAGAAAAGCTTTTAATAAAATTAAATAAAAAAAACTTTGTAAAATCTGTAGATGCGTAGTTTTTGAAATGAAATTTAAGAAACATGTATAAAGATTTATTTATTTAATTAATAAGCCTAATGCCTTTAAAGGTTAATTTAATTGTTATTTTTTCGTTTATTTAATTACTGTAATTTATTAATATTAGAAAAAATTAATAATATTAATTAGATGAAATACATATATTTATATATTAATGAAAAATTAGAAAATCTTTTTCGAAAATGTGTATATAAAATTGCTTTTTGTAAAACTATAGTATGTATATATATAATCATTTAATTATTGTTTTTCGTTAATTTTTTTCCATGATTTTTAATCGTTTAAAATAAAGAAAAGAAAAAAAAAGATTTTTTAATTAAAAAAAAATATTAATAATTTTTTTTTATAAGAAAGCGAAACATTTCTAAAATAAATTTAAAAATTGATAAATATTATAGAGAAAATCTAGTTTAAGAGAATAATTAATAAAAAATAATAATTAAGTTGTTTATAGGTCTAACTAATAGTCTAAATTAATAATTTATAATTAATTGATTAAAATTGTTTAAATTATATAATTAATAAATAGTTTTTTAAAAAAAAATAATAAAATAATAGTAAATATTTGATTATTCAATAATACAATTGACTGTGAATTAATTTCGATAATGAATTTAATAATAAATTTCAAAAATCACGATTATATAATAATAAAAATTATTTTTTTTTTCATTTTTAAATCAAATTCAATGAAAATAAATATAAATTTTACTACCGGGTATGTTTAAAAATATATATATATATTTAAATGACAATAGATTTGATTATTCTGATTAAAATTCAATATTCTGTTCAATTTATTGATTTGTATTCATTTGTGTATTTAATTTTCATCTGATTTATTTAATTTTTGAATGAATTGTACTTAAAATTTGTCAGTATTTTTGTAATTAGCATTTATTTGTCATATTTTTTTTTTCATTTATTAAATAAAAATTATTAGCAATATCGATGTATTGTTACAATAAAAATATTTACTTAGACAAAACAATATTAATTCTAAACGTTTGAAAGAAAATATACTTGAGATTTTCGACAAAAGTATTTGTAAATAAAATTATTATTAATTAAAAAAATAAAAATAATAAATGAAATTATATAAATAATCTTTTAAACTAAAAAATTAGAATTTTTTATATATTTTAAGTAGAAAAAAATTAAACGACAAAGAAAAATATATATATATATATATATTAATAGGAATTTTAAAAATTCAAATTTAAAAATTCAATAATAACGGCTCTAAATAATTTAATTAACTTTTTAACTAAAAAATATATATTTACATTGTGTATTAATTTAAACTTAAGAAAATCTAAATCAAATTTATATAAAATAAAATATAAATTTATGTAAATAAATGTAATTTGTCTAAAAGACTTTTTATTAAATAAAATTTGCAAAAAAAGAGAAAAAAACTTTAATAAAAAAATAAATTTCCTAAAAAAAAAAAGGGAAAGGAAAAATTGTATAAATTTTTAAAGAAAATTAATAAAAAAGAAATTTCTGTAAATAATTAATTTATTAAAAAATAAAATAGAAATTTAAGTAAAAAAATAATGAAAAGAAAACCCCTAATGGCACTAAATTTTTAATAATAATAATCAAAAATAGAAAGAAAAAAAAAAACTTTGTAATTAATAACGCAGAATAAAAAAATTAATAAAAAAGAAAAAACTTAAATACTTGACCAAATTTTTATTATAAAAATAAAAAACAAACAAATATTTTTTAAATAACTATTATACAAACTTTAGAGATAAATTACATTAAATAAATATTTTTCATTCCGATGTTTGTATTAAAGAATTTTTTTATATAAATCGACGAGTTTTTATGTATTTTTCTTTAACACATCGATGTATTTTAAATGTTTTATTTATTTACATAGTATTTAAAAGCTTTAACATTATTATTTTTGTAACTATAATTAAAGCTTATGTTTTATTTTATTTTTGATAACAGAAATGAACAGAAGGTGAAACAAGTTTTCATATATATTTTTTTTTAAATTTAATTTAATAAGAAACACCAAGGAAAATAAAATTTTCTTTACTTTTTATTTATACCAGCGAAGCGTAGGTATTTTTATTTTATTATTATTATTACAAAACATGAATAACTTTATGCAACATCTGCCTTTTTCTCTTTAATTTAATAAAATGCTTCATTGCTGAATATTTTTTTTTTTGAAAAATTTATCTAACTTAATTGTTCGTTAATTAAAATTTTATTAAAGATTTCATTTTTTATATTTTGTATTATTTACCGATCCGAAGAAAAATGCAGATAATTTCTATTTTTATTGCAATAATTGATGTTTTTTTTTGAAAATAAATAATAATAATAATAAATTTGTAATTTTAATATTAATAATAATAAAAAATTTAGTAAATATATATTAGTAAATAGTAATTATAATTCAGTAAGTGCTTTAGATATATATTTAAAATCAGAAATTGACCACCATTTTTAACTAATAATAAATACCAGAATACTTTTAATATTCATAAATAAATTAATATTTTAATATTATGCTAAACATGGTACACACGTGTTCACAAACTTTTTTGTTTTAATAAATAAATAAATAAATAATAAATTTTAATGCAATAGATAAATAATTAACGTAATCAGCCAGGTAAAATAATAATGCAAATGTTTATTTCCCTAATAAGAATAATACTTGTTCTGAATTACACCATTTTACTGATTTTTATTTAATTTTAATGCGAATTTTAACAGATGGTTTTTTTTATATTTTTAATATAATTCTCTAAACAATTTATTATTTAAATTTTAATAAAAATAATAAATTTTTTTATTATAAATCAATAATACCTATTAACTGAATAAATAAAATAAAATAAAAACTAACAAAGAACACAATTAGTGATTTGATTTATTATATTTTAAAATTTTTAATAAATTCTTTAAATTGCGACTTTAAAGCTTAAAAGCTCTTAAAATTCATTCAAAATTTGCCGACTGGCCAAAAGCAAATTTGTTCAAATTGTTCAATTGAACAGACAAAAAAAACTTTCCATTTTCCTGGCTGAAAATTAATTTTCTAAAAACAAAAACTTTTTCAGCTTCTTGGTAGTGAATTTTCTTATTTTCTTTTTGTTTTGATTTTTAATTAAAATTTTTTATTATTATTTTTATTATCGTTTAATTATCTTAAATAAAATAAATTTGAAAAAAATATTTATTATGCAAAGGGGAAAACAATAAAACTGCTTAACAGAAATTGCATTAATATTAACTAAAAATAAAAATAAAAAACTTTAATATGTATAGATATGATATTTTTATTTATATTTACATTACTTACGTCCTTTTATCATCACATTTATTGTAATATTGAATAAAATATGTATAAAGTATGTATAAATACGATTACATTTTGTAGTTTTTAAAGTAAAATAAAAAATAAAAAAGGAAATCATTTACATAACAAAAGATGAATTTATAGTGGAATGAATGAATGAAAAAAAGAAAAAATAACACACATTATTTAAATTTTATATATTCTCGAAACTTCAACAAACAAAATAGACAACATAAGAAGCATATTTACCATAATATTGTAATATTTTATAAAAATTAATAAAAAAAAAAGAATAAATAAACATAATAAATAAGAATAGAAAATATTTTTATTAAAAATATTATATTTTTGCTGCACTTTCATTGTAAATCATTTAACTATTCATGTACAAAACACTAGCAAGATAAAAATCTTTAAGAAAATATTATTATTTTATTGAAAATTGCTTTAAGTAACATCAATTTTCTACATACCATTTTCAACATTTTCTTTTATTTTTCCTCTTTTCTTTCATACTTTAATGTTAATGTAAAGTAAAATTTTTATGCAAAATCGTGTAAAAATGAGATCCAATTGTTAAAAGTGTTTTCTGTTCATTTTATGAAAATCTAAATAACTTTGTAGAATGCACAGAATTTTTATTGCAGTGAGAAATAAAAAAAAAATCGTAATTGTGATGGAAAAACATTTAAAAATTGATTACCTGTATAATAATTTTTATTTATTATTAATTTTAATTAAAAATAATAAAAAATAAAAATTTGCAATATAATGTGAAATTTAGTGAACTGAAAAATTAAAGTATGCATTTTTTTGGCATAGAAATGTTATCGTTAAACAATAAGAAAAAAAATTATTATTTCTCATAGCTGGCAGAAAAAATTATTTTCTATAACATCAGACGAAAAACGAAAATTTTGTGCCAAAAAAAAAAAAATATACATAATTGCTTTTACACTAAATTGCTTTTCTAAACATCAAGTAAAATTACTCAAGTAATAAGAATACTTTTTATGTTGTTGTTTTTTTACTTCTTTTATTACCATTAATGAGATAAACGCGATTTAACTGTAAAGTGGTAAAAAGACAAGAAACAAAGCATTAACTAAGCATCAACAACAGTAAAAAAATTTTTAATGCTCAGTTAAACAACAGCAAAAGGCCTTTTATAATTTTAAACATGCTTATTTTAAACATAAAACATTTAATACAAATTACACCGAAATACAACAAATTGGGTTTTTTAAAGAAAATTTTACACAACTTAAATTAAATAAAATTAATAATAATACTTATAATAACAAGTAAAAGAGCATATTTTCTACTAAATCAAATATTTTCTTTCATTTTTTCTTTTATTTATTTATAAATCAAATTGTATATTAATACAAAAAATCTATTATTTATATTTTTAATAATTTAATATTAGAAATATATATATAAGTACTTATAATGCTACTGATAATAATAATAATAATAATCAAAGTCATTCACAAAATAACATAAAATACGTTAATATTTAATAATAAAAAACATTTCAAAGTGATTATTTGACCAAATAAAACTATAAATAAAATAAATTACATAAATATAAATCACATAATAGCATATCTTAAATATAGAAAATTGATATAGAAAATAAATTACTAATAATAGTTCTAATCATATAAGAAATTTTTATTTTTATAAAATAAAATAAAAGTAAAATAGAAAATCATTTCTTTAATTTCAATTATTATTATTTATTATATTTTTTTCTTAAGAATAATAACTTTATAATACTGTTTTCTAATGTAGTAAAAACAGAACAAGAAAAACATACCGGTTTATTTTTTATTTGGAAAACAATAAGCAATTTTATAAAAGCTTTACATTTAGTCTTAGTAAATTTTTTACACAAAAAAAAACATTCAAATTTCACTGTAAATTCTTTCGCTTTTAATTTTTAAACATTATAATCATTATGACTTAATAGTAATTAATTAAAATAATTATTTTTTCTGTTGTATATACACACGTATTTGTTAGTTAAAAATATTCGAAAGCAATAACCAAACAATAAATAAATAAAATTAGAAAAGAAAAAATGAAAATCTTTAAAATAAAAATTTATCATCATGCAAACGATGACGTACTGTGTTAGAAATTTTCCAATCTTTTTTTTTTTTCCTTTTTTTCATTGTAACAATAATAATAATAATGAAAATAACTAAATTAAATAATTATTATTGTAATAATATCAATGAATAATAATAATTGATTTTTTCATTTTCGTTTATTTTCTTAAAATTATAGAAATACAATCAATAAAATCATTGTAAAATTGTATTAAGTACGTTTTAAGTAAAATAATTTTCATTTTAATTACAAACATTACATACATTTTTATGTTAAAAACACTTAAAAACGTGAATATTTTTTTGTTTGTATTTTTTAATGCTTAATTTTAAGAACATAAAGATCATAAATCAATTTGTTGTTTTTTCTTAATTCAAATATAAAACGATTTTTATACGTTTTTATAAAAATACAAAAGATGATGTTTCAGTGACATTCAGCTTAAGTATCTTATGTAATTAAATCAAAAATATTCATTAACAATAAACGAATAAGAGTTATTTAACTGATCTATAAATAGGATTATTTATATAACAATTAACTGTCGTACCATTGTTACATTTATTTATGTAATAATTGCGAATTTAAAATCTATAAATTGATTTCTCCTTTTGCATTAGAAGTTGTATTTTCTTTGGTAATTTCGTAATGAAAAATTTTTTTTTTGTAATTTAGGGAACAAAAATTATTAATAAATTAAGAAAATAAAAGACAAAAAAAAAAAATACTTTATCTAAATAAAATAATAATAATAATAGCGTAACCACCCTATTATTTGTTTTTTGGAAATTAAATCAAATGTAAAATTATATCATAATGACGTCAGATGAATTTAAGTCCTTTTTGTTAATTTCTTTATTTTTTATTTTGATTTTGTAAATTAATGATAATAATAAAGAAGTAAAATTATATATAGAGAGGTTGATGTAGTGAAATTTGTTATTTTGGTTAGTAAAACCAATAATAATAATAATAATAATAATAATAATAATAATAATAATAATAATAATAATAATAATAATAATAGTAATAATAATAATAATAATAATAATAATAATAATAATAATAATAATAATAATAATAATAATAATAATAATAATAATAATAATAATAATAATAATAATAATAATAATAATAATAATAATAATAATAATAATAATAATAATAATAATAATAATAATAATAATAATAATAATAATAATAATAATAATAATAATAATAATAATAATAATAATAATAATAATAATAATAATAATAATAATAATAATAATAATAATAATAATAATAATAATAATAATAATAATAATAATAATAATAATAATAATAATAATAATAATAATAATAATAATAATAATAATAATAATAATAATAATAATAATAATAATAATAATAATAATAATAATAATAATAATAATAATAATAATAATAATAATAATAATAATAATAATAATAATAATAATAATAATAATAATAATAATAATAATAATAATAATAATAATAATAATAATAATAATAATAATAATAATAATAATAATAATAATAATAATAATAATAATAATAAAAAATAATAATAATAATATCAGAATGACTTTCATAATATTTATTAAAAATTTTCTTAAAATTAACTTATAGCAAAAATGAAAAAAATAAGAATTATTTATTAAATCATCAACAAATTTATTAAAAACTTAAAGAAAATAAGAAAAGTGAAAGAAAATAAATATTTAAATTAAAAGAAAATTTAAAAGAAAAAAAGAAGTAAATTATGTTTAAGAATTTTTAAATATAAATAATAAAAATAAAAATCATGGCCTAATAATTTAATTATATAGATTATTAATTATATCTTCAATGTAAATTAATAAACGAAATAATAATTAATGTTTTAATGTAAAAAAAAATAATAAAATAAATTATAATAAAAATTAAAGAAAATTAAATGAAAAAAGAAGAAGAAAAAAGAATTATTAAGAAAAGAAAAAAGAACTTTAAAATAAATTTTTTCATTCTTTTTTATTTGTTTGCATTTATATTTATGTTATTTTACAGAATTTAATATTTTCGTATTTAATACAAACAGCGAATAATAATGATACTTACATACCTTAAAAATGGAAAAGAAACGGACAAGAAAAGTAAAAAAAAACAACAACCATCAATTACATGATTGCAAAAACGTTTTTCTTCTATTAAAAAAGTTAAATCAATGTCAACATTATCATTGCGTCTATTTAATCATCTACATACATTAAAGAAATTGAAGCGAATTACCATTTAGGTAATAACAGGCAATCTCTTAAACGTCATCAAATAAATTACATTTATTGATATGCAAAGCTGGTTGTATGCTTAGCAATCATGTTTTAGTATAATTTATATACACATATATATAAATATATATTTGTTTTCTTTGACTGAGCGAACACGCAAACAAATGCGTGAGATTATATAATTTTTTTTTTTTTTTAGAAATTTCCTACAAAAAATAAGGTAAAAATAAAGGAAACAAAATTCTAACAATATATTCAATAGTAATGTTTAAGAAGCAACAAACCAAAACTAAAAGCTAAAAGCTAAAAAATTGTCTCAAATTTTCTTCATCAAGGATGCTCATGTTAACTTGTCAAACTCTCATAATAATTTTCATTCACATTCATGATAGTCATAACATTTATATATTCATTATCTCTAAGAATGAGAAAATAAGTAAAAATAAAACATCATAGAATATTAATATGTTTGTAATGTTAAAACCATATATTTATGTTATTACATTCATTGCAGCAACATCATAAGTGTGCCACGTGAGATGTTTAATAATAATTTATATAAAACATATAAATTTACGAATAAAAAAGCAATGCTAAAATGCATTATTATGTAAAAATAAGTAAATTTCAAAGATAAAATAAATAAAAATTAATATGTTACATGATAAATGGTATCATTTTAGAGATAATTATGATGATAATGCTTTCCTGAAACACTATTATTATAACATAACCAACAAATCTATATATATCATAAAATATTGTTCAAGAAAGAAACGTTCTTGAATATTCGTTAAATTTAATTAAATTAAAAACCATAACCAAAAAAAAAAAGCAGCAAAATACAACCCTTATATTATTCTCAATCAATTAATATAACTATTATATAATTATATAATAATAATTTCGTGCAAATAAAATAGCACATTAAGCTATTCTATCATTGTTTATGTTTTTTTAGTTCAATCAAAATTAATTAATTATTTAAACAAAGAACAATTACAATCATAATTTCGTCAAATTAAAGTATTTACAAAGGATTGCTTTATTGAAGCATTTATAGTAATATAAAGTAAAGGAAAAAAATTAATAATAATAATAATAAATCGAAGAATAGCTTATATATAGTCTTAATGTTATTATTGTCGTCATAAAACTTTATTGTCCATTTAATTATTTATTAATATTTTAAATAACCTTTATAGTTTCTATTAAAAATACAAAAAAAAAAAGTAAAAAACAAATTAAATTAATAAATAAATGAAAGTTCCAGTTCTTTAAAATAAATGAGTGGGATAGTAATAACTTTTTTAGTTATCTTAAACCATGTCCCCAAAAAAAGAAACACATTATTAATATTATAAAAATCTTTAAAAAAGGACTTATAGCAGATGCGTTCTATGTTGTTAAGAAAAAATGCATTTAAAAACGACAATAAAAATTATACATTTTCTGAACGATCTAAATCTAAACGTTCTAAAATTACTTTCCTGGAAAATAATTTTTCGTTTTTAGTGATAAAAACAACACCAGTAGCAATGTCACAGGAATAATAACAGAATTTTCAAAAAAAAAAAATGTATCTATAGGTACGTTGCTTCAATAAACTATTTTATAAAAATAATAAAATAAAAATTATTTGTTCATAAAGCAGTTATACTAAATAAACGGATAATACAGTTAAGTATTTGTTTATTAAATTTTTATATCTATTGTATAGTGGGTGGTTGTTTGACCGTTTTTCTTCTTTATTTTTTACTGTCTTCCTTATTATTTTTTTAAATAATAATAATAATAATGAAAAAAAAAAAACCTCAACGTATAATATAGAAAATACCGTGTAAACTGCAGGTACAAGTAACAAATGTATACATAACCGTGTTACCATGGCATATGTGGTGATCATATATTATTTATTATAATTCAATATTATTGTTAAATTTGGTGGTAGGGACAAATACAAGGAAAAAAGAATTTTCATTGATTTCTATATGAATAAATGTACAGCGGTTATTATATTTTTTTACAATTACAATAAGCTTTCAATCAAAATATATTTACATATATATATTTTTTTATTATTTATTTAACATTTTCAAATCAGTGTTTGTCTCTAGTAGACAATATTTATTTTAAAAATATTTTTAATATTGTTTATTAATTAAATAGTGCAATTTTTCAACATAAGTAACAAAGTTAGTAGATCAATCAGATTATTCAGGCTGCTGTAATAAAAATAAAATATAATAATAATTATAATAATAATAATAATACAAAAATATAATTAACTAACTATTAAATATATTAATATCGTCCAGTGTATTACTTATATATTTAATAATAGAGAAAAATAAAAAAAAAATAAATAATAGTAATAAAATGCTTATTAGACGTTGAGCTTGTTAAGAGACAGGTTGAACTAGTTTTTTATTTATTATTATTATTATTATTATTATTATTACTATTATTCCATTATTTTGTTTGTAAATGATAATCAATTAATATTTTTGTTCATATTGTTTAAACTTAAAATTAATAAAATCGTTGTTTTTTTCTTATTCTTTATATTAAAGAAAATCTAATAAAATAAAATTAATTTTAATTTATAAATATAATTTAATAAAAGAAAGTTTTCATTACTTTTGTTTATTGTGATAGTTTTATTAAATTATTTTGTGTAATTAAATTTTTGAACAAATTAATGAAAAACATTTTAATTATCAGTGCGGTAATAAATTATTAAATATGTTTCAGTAAATAAATTTCATTAAAAGTTTAATCGTTATTAATTTTTATTATTATTATTATTAATTTTTATTATTATTATTATTATTATTATTATTATTATTATTATTATTATTATTATTATTATTATTATTATTATTATTATTATTATTATTATTATTATTATTATTATTATTATTATTATTATTATTATTATTATTATTATTATTATTATAAATTAATTAACAATTGATTTAATTATTTATCGATTTATAGTGATTATAATGTTCTTTTTTCATTGAATAAATAATTAATTTTGTGATTATTATTAACTACTTTAAAAAAAAATAAATACGTGTCCTTTTGGAAATTATTTTTAAATATATTTAATTATAAGCATAAATAATGTACAATTGCTATTAAAAATAAATTTACCATTTAATTATCTAATTAACAAAAACATGATATTTTTATTATAAATTATATCTAAATCGTATTTAATTAAAAAAAAAAAGCTAAAAACAACAAGCAATTAATAATTAATCGTATAACAAAATCCGTTAATTTATTTATAGCGAATTATTTTCTATGTAAAAAAACAAAAAAATTAACAATAGTAATATAACTGTGTTATGAGTGCAAAAAGGATATAAAAATAACAAATAGAACAAATTAAATACAAAACAGCAATAATGCTTTATATTTAATGTTTCAATATTGTGTAGGTCATGGTTAAGCTCTTTCAATAGAAAATTGAAAAAAAAGAAAAATACAAAAATGAAAACCACACATGTGTCCATAGAAAGTGCGTGTTTTGTTTCATTATTATTATAATTATAATTATTTCTCTATAGAAAAAATATATTACTTTGATCTATTATAATATTATGATTACTACTACCTTTCGAATAAGGAATATTTATTAATAAACTTAACTAACGTGACACAAGGACATTTAATTAAATTTTAATATTGTTTATGTAATATATTAAACAGGATTAGAGGATACAATTATTATTTTTAAATAATTAAATTTTTTTTTTTGTTTTTCTATTGATTCGATAATAATCCAGCTAAACGAATTTATGTAATTTTTATTTTATTTTATTTTGAATTTTTATATAATTATTCTTGAATACCGTATACGGTTGATGTAAAGCTTTTAAAGCTTTTTTTATAGTAATAATAATAATGATAACTATTACTACGGATTACTAAAATATATTGAAGTAATTGTCGTGTAATTGAAATTTATTTGATAGGAAAAAAATAACAGTTTTTGTTTTTATTAAAATGTAAAAAATAATAATAAATATTTAATAACAGATTGTTTAGTAAGTAAATTCAATTTAAATAACTATGTAATATCGTTATTATAATAATTATTTAAATTAATAATAATATAATCATTAAAATTATTATATAGATATTTTTTTTTTTTTTTGGTTTATTAGTGATTAAAAATAGTGTTTCCCTAGTGGTGTGTTATTTAAAAATGCTTAATGTATTATCAAACATTATATTCTGTTTAATATTTAAAAATAATAATTAAACTATTGGGTAACATTACTATATAAACTATATTATAGTAACGATTCACCCTATTATGTATTTAAAAGAAAAATAATTATAATAATATTATTATTATTATTATTATTTAATATTGTAACGTCATGCATAAATTTAAGTATGTAGGTTAATACATAAAAATTTATGTAATACATACAGGATATTTAAAAACGAAAAATTGATTTGAATTATTGATTATTTAGTGAAGTAAAATTATTTTCTATTGTCTTTATCATTTTTATAGACTGAGAATTTTGAAAATAAAAAATTATAATTAACAAAAACATATTATATTAATTATGTGAAAGAAACCAGTTATTATTTGTGATAAAAATTTAAAGTGATTTTTGTTTTAAAGTTTAATAAAATTTGATTATTTCTATTAAAAAAAAAAAATTTAATGCATATATTTATTTAATAAAAATAAAACTCATTATGAATGATAATAATGAATATTTTAATAATGAAAATATACCAAAATATACAATTAAATATTCATCACCATCATCATCAGCAACATCATTTTTACATCAAGACGAGGAACAACAAAAAACAAATAATAATATTAATAATAATAATAATAATAATCAAATAAGAAATATAATATTAACAAATAATGGTGAAAATTCAAATGTTGAGTATTTAAATGTAATTATACCAAATTTTATACAAAATGAGCGTAAATATTCACAAGGTAATCGTAGAAAAATCCATTCAAGTCCAATAAAACGTACAAGACGTTTTAGTCAAGATTCGGTAACTGCTAAAAGTCTTAATAAAGTTGATTATTTAAATGTATGTTTAATTTATATATAATTTTATATTTAATTTAATAAATAATAATATATATATATATATATATATTTTTTTGATTAATTAAGGTTAATTATAATGATCCGAGAGCCTTAATGCGTCATAGTACTGATAATGTACGAACATCTAGTAATAATAATAATAACAATAATAATAATAATACAATTATATATACAAATAATTATTTAAATAATAATCAAGAATGTTATTATAAAACACAAATAATGAATAAAAGTATAAATGATAATAATGATCAAATAAGTAATTCAATAAATTTAGATGATATAATTGAGAGTCCACTATTAAAAACACCAATAGATAAATGGTTTGAACAGGATAATACACGAATAACAAATCAATTAATGAATGATATTACACCGGAAAATAGGTAATTTAAAATTATTATTCTTATTATTTTTTATAATAATTTTTCTATTTTTTAAATTATACAAAAATATATTAAAAAATTGAATAAAATAAAACCAATTTATCGCCCACATATCTTAGAAAAGTAACAAAATCTATAAATTTTTAATAACTTTAAAGAGCAGAACATACAAATTTTCTTCTTATTATTATTATTATTTATAAATGTAAATAAATATTTTAAATTTACTTATTAATAATTTATAAACACCTGTTTTATTTTACATAGAAAAAAAAATGGTGATTTAAAAAATATATGATAAATTTTCTACTTTACTTTTGTATTTATATTTTATTTATTTATCATATTCATAAAGTAATATTTCTCTAAACTATTATTACTTACTTAAATATGAAATTTTCAAAACAATAAGACTATTAAAATATATAAAAACTATATTATTTTTTTAATAATGAAAATATTATTTATATTTTTGCTTCGTGTTTAAAATCATTTGAATTATTATTTTTATTTAAGTTTGTGCAGTTTATAATGTGTTGATAGAAAATTATTTTTATCTAATTCATCTAAGTTGAGGAAAATATTATTGTTTTTTTTTTCTATTATCAAATAATTAAAGTTTATTACACTAATCTATATTAATATTCTATTGAAAATAATAGTTTAAAAAAAAAAAAAAGAACTAAATAATTTAAATATTTGATTGCAGTAGAAGTAATGTTTTTTACATTAAAATATGTAGTATTAAAAGCTCATTTTGATTTGTTTAAATTAATAAAAATAAAAACTTTAATAAATCAATACTATTTTATGTATTATAATTTCCTATATAATATGAAATCATAAAATTCTGTAATAATATTAAAATAAAAAAGTATTTATTAAATAATATAAAACACTTGTTCGGTGGAGACGCCTGGTAACTTTAAATAATAATTGTTTGATTTTTTTTTTATAATATTTTAAGTAATGCATTTGGTCCAAGAATAAGCTTAGAAAATATACCTGGTACACCAATGGATACTTCAGAAAATATTGGTAATTTTGATTCAGGACAATCAAGTATAATTAATGAAATATATGATAGAAGAAAATCATCATTAGAACAATGTAAAAATACGGAAACAAATAAAAATGATTCACAAAATGGTTCAAGTGATAATTCAGGTGGTTTTAATCAACAACAAACTGATAATAATAATCATTATTATAGTCAAAATAGTATGAATAGTAATAATTATCAGGGTAGTGTGAAGAAACAAAAAAACTGTAAACGCAATAGTAAAGATGGACGGCGTGAGAGTAGACCAGACGGAAATACGGTAAAAATATTTAAATGTTTTATTTATTTGTATTGATTTTTGTATAATAAATTTACTACAGGGATTAGATCCGGAATCGTTAATGTTTCGGGATGGTAGACGTAAAATTGATATGGTTATTTGCTATGAAGAAGAAGACGAAGGCGTTATGACTGAAGCGGAAGCAAAACGTCGCGAACGACGTAAAGCTTTTCAAGAAAATTTAATTAAAGAGGGCTTAGAAATTGAACTAGAAGATAAAACCGAGTCATTCGATGAGAAAACATATTTTTTAAAAATTCATATGCCGTGGCGTACAGAAACACGTTACGCTGAGGTTATGAATATGAAATTACCCGTAAAACGTTTCATTACAATTAGTGTTAAGGCATGGGTAAAACAGTTTTTACATTTTAATCTAATTCAATTAATTAATTAAAAAATTTTATTTAAATAAAAAAAAAGGACGAGGAAAAATCTTCAAACAAAAACTTAAGTTTAATTATGAAATTGTGGAAAAAATTCAAAGAGCTGCGTGACTACAATCAAATTATGACTGAAGATGAGCCATCATTCTACTCATCAACAAGTGGTGGCAATCCAGAAGAACAGTTAATATAATAATTTATTTATTTTTTCTAATCGGTCTTTTTAATCGTTTTTATTATTTTTTTGACAAAAAGATTTATTGTTAAAGATCGCTGTACATCGTATACAAGCGCGCAACGTAGTTTAATTGTTATGCAAATTTTAGTGCGAACAAAATTCGATGATGCTGATAAGGTAAATTAACTGTAAGAAGTATCACTGTGATAATATTTATTTTTTTCAAAATTACATTAAACAGGTAGGAATTAGAATGTTATTGAATGATTCAACGTATTTAGCGTGTTTTCCGTTACATGAGGGACGCTTCGATAAAGAGCATTCTTCTGGTGCTACTTATGATAGAAGAGTAAGTTTTAAGCAAATTTATTTTTTGATTCATAAAACAATGAAAAAACATTTTAATAAAAATTTTATATTAATAATAATAATAATAATAATAATAATAATAATAATAATAATAATAATAATAATAAAAATAAACTTATAAAATAAAAAAGAAAAACTCAGTACTTCATTGACTGACACTATATTGCCTATAAATATAAATATAAAGTTGTTCTGTCGTTACTTTGCTATAAAATTTTATAGTTAATATAAAATAAAAGTTCTAAGAAATAAATTAAATTAAATAAAAATAAAAGAAAAAACACAAAAACAATTGAAAAGTGTTGTAAATAATGTACTTTCAGATGTTATATCTTGAGTGGGCTAGGCCATCTAAATGGTACAAGAAACAACCCTTGTGCTTAGTAAGAAAATATTTTGGTGATAAAATTGCACTTTATTTCTGTTGGTTGGGTTTCTACACGAAAATGTTAACATTTCCAGCTATTGTAGGTACCTTATGTTTTTTGTATGGTATAGCATCTATGAACTCTGCCGATAATAAACCCAGGTATCACATAAAAATTATTTCTCTTCTTTATTTTTATTTTTATTATCATTTAAATTTCAATTTTGTCGACATTTACAGCCAAGAAATCTGTGATCAATATGGTGTTGGTAATATAACGCTGTGTCCATTATGCGATAAAGCATGTCGCTATCAAAAATTATCGGATTCATGTTTATTCGCACGTATGACTTATTTATTTGATAATCCATCGACTGTGTTCTTTGCCATTTTTATGTCATTTTGGGGTAATTATAATATTTATTTATTTATGAAATTATTTTTTTCTATTGATAATAATTATTATTTTAGCCACAACATTTCTTGAATTATGGAAACGTAAACAATCGGTTATTGTATGGGAATGGGATTTACAAGATGTTGAAAATGATGAAGAGAATCGTCCTGAATTTGAAACAACTGTGAAAACATTTCGCATAAATCCTGTGACACGTGAAAAAGAACCGTATATGCCAACATGGAGTCGAGCTATAAGATATATGGTAACTGGAAGTGCTGTGCTATTTATGGTAATTAAAAAAAAACTTTATCCACTTTTTCTTTTCTTTAATTTATTGATTATAAATCTTTTTTTTTTTTAACCTTTATTTTCGTATACTTATTAAAGATATGTGTTGTACTTGGTGCTGTACTCGGTACAATTATTTATCGTATATCATTGGTATCCGTTATATATGGTGGAGGTGGTTTTTTTTTTAAAACTCATACAAAAATTTTTACCTCAATGACAGCTGCTCTTATAAATTTAGTTATTATTATGATATTAACAAGGGTATGTGTAGTAACATTATTTTATTATTAATCATTTATTTATTTTAAGTTTTTTCAATGTTTCATAATTATTTTTCAAAATAAAATAAAATTTATTATTATAATTAAATATCAATTATTTGGCAAAAAAAAAACCAATATGATATCCTGATGATTTATTATTTTTATTTATATTTAAAAAATTTAAATACAAAAGCACTTGTCATTTTAATTGAACTTTTATATAAACATTATTATTCTTCAATTATGATTTATTGTTGGAATTTGTTTAACGTAAAAATGAAAAAAAAAGTTTTTATTATTTATTAAGCATTGTGCAGTCGTCTCTCCGTCAATGAATAATTTTTTATTTTATTTTACCTTTTTTTTCACTAGATATACCATAGACTCGCTATTTATTTAACAAATTTAGAAAATCCACGGACACAGACTGAATACGAAGAGTCTTATACGTTTAAAATATTCTTTTTTGAATTTATGAATTTTTACAGTTCACTTATTTATATAGCATTTTTTAAAGGACGTTTTTATGATTATCCAGGCGATGATGTAGCTAGAAAGAGTGAATTTTTTAAATTGAAAGGTAACGTTTTTTTTGAATAAATAGTATAATAAATATAGATAAAATAATAATAATAATAATAATAATTGTAATTCATAACATTTTTTACCAGGTGATATATGTGATCCAGCTGGTTGCCTCAGTGAATTGTGTATTCAATTGGCAATTATAATGGTTGGCAAACAATGTTGGAATAATTTTATGGAGTTTTTATTTCCGTAAATTAAAAAAAATTATAAAAAGCTTTTTTCACTTTGTACTTTTGTTTTTAACATATTTCCTTTTTTATTATAGTAAAATGTATAATTGGTGGCGACAAAGGAAACATAAACAGTTAACAAAAGATCAGACACATTTACATATGGCGTGGGAACAAGACTATCATTTACAGGATCCGGGACGTTTAGCATTGTTTGATGAATACTTGGAAATGAGTAAAACGTTGTTTTTCATATTATTTATTTTATATATTTTAATTAATATTTTTCTGCTTTAAAAAAAAAAAGTTATACAATACGGATTTGTGACATTATTTGTGGCTGCATTTCCATTGGCACCTTTATTTGCATTATTAAATAATGTCGCTGAAATAAGATTAGATGCTTATAAAATGGTAACACAATCAAGACGACCATTAGCCGAACGTGTAGAAGATATTGGTGCATGGTATGGTATTTTAAAAATAATTACCTATGTTGCGGTTGTTTCAAATGTGTGTTAACTTTAAAAAAAAAAAAACTTTTCATTCAAAAATTAATTGTTAATTTTTAATTATCAGGCATTTGTAATTGCTTATACCAGTGATTTTATACCGAGAATGGTTTATAAATTTGTTTATTCAAGCAATAATGATTTAGTTGGATATATAGATCATTCATTGTCATCATTTAACACAGCCGATTACCGCGAAGACTGGGGTGCAGATCCAACTGAAAATGATCCAGATATATGCCAATATCGTGGCTATAGGTTAATTTATTTATTATTTTCTTAAAACAAATTATTTATAATTAATTGTTTATAAAGGAATGGCCCAGATGAAAAAGAACCTTATGGATTGAGTCCTCATTATTGGCATGTTTTTGCCGCTCGTTTAGCCTTCGTTGTAATTTTTGAAGTTTGTTTAATTAATTATTATTCTTATCTATAAATAAATAACTTATTTTTAAAAACAAAATAAATAAAAACAATCCATTTCTCTAGCATATTGTATTTGTACTTACCGGTATAATGCAATTTATCATACCCGACATACCAGCAGAGGTAAAGACACAAATTCAACGTGAACAATTATTGGCAAAAGAAGCAAAATATCAGCATGGTCTTAGAAAATCGCGAGAAAGTGATTATGAAGATTTATTGCAGGCGCTTAGGGAACAAAATAATAGTGGCAGGCAGGGTAATTCGCAGTGATCTATTATTATTATTATAATTATTTTCATTATTATTATTATTTTTTTTTCTTCTCCTTTTATTATTTTTTTTTTTTTTTTATTATTTCAAATTGTTATAATTATTCATTTTCTTATACTAAAATCATTCTTTAATTTTAAAAATATACGTAAATATATATATATACAAAAATCAAAATATAAATAAAAAATAAAAATATAAAATGTGAATGTATAATTGCACCATTCCTGTTAGGAGTTCGTGGTAGTTGGGCACGAAGATTGAGTAGAGTTAGTGATGGATTAGATGCGCATATAGAAGTACCAACAAGACCTAGAAGATCTGTTGAGTCAACCGTGTGGGAGGTTACTTAATGTTTTACTCAGCGTTTTATTATTTTTTTTCTTTATTTTTTGTATCCATTTCTATTGTTTCTGTTCTTTCAACGAATATTTTTTATTAAATGTTGTTGATGTCGTTGTTCCATTTTCAAATTAATTCATTTGTACTGTTTATTAATTATTTTTCTTTGTAAATATAAATGTACAAATTATTTATAAAAATATAGACATTAATTATATTAATAATAATAATAAAAAAAAAGAAAACAAATTGTAAAATTATCTTGATTTTTGTACTTGTCTTGAACATTTTGGTTTTGTTCGGAATATTGATGAGTCCAATGTATTGTATGGTGGTTGCTCTTGAATACTCGACGGTGTAATACGATTACGACGTGCCTCATTTTTCTCTAGTAAATGCGGTGCCAACAATAAAAATAATTGCTCTGTCCACGATGGTAAACCACAACTGGAAAAACATAATTCCCAATAGGGTAATCCCAAGTGTGCAATTGTCATACGAAGATACTCAGTAAATGTTTCAGCCAAAAAATGCCATCGATATGTCTCCATTTCAAGTAAATAAATTTTTGGATTTAATATATCTGTACTTTCGTATATAAGACAAACCTAATAATGATTGACAAACGTTTTAATAAAAATCTTATTTGGAATTTTATCGATTATTACTTTGGCTATGTCACAAATATTACTTAATTCGAAAATCTTTGTTCGCGAATTCAATATTGGTATATTTATGTTATTCGAATTATTATTGCTTATAAAATTATCATTATTAAAATTCATTATTTGTGCTGCTGATGAAGGTGTTGATTTTGTTAGATTAGCCTGCGTTGCCTGTATTAAATTCTCAACATTTTCACGTAGTAAAGCGATTTGCAATAAATGCGGAAAATTAATATGACCAACGCGACGAACATCGTTTGCTATATTTATGATTTAATATAATATTTATTAATGATGATATATATAATACTAACGTGAATACTGATAACTCCAATTAAGAATAAAACCATCTGTTGATAAATAAAATTTTTTCATATCATCAGCTAAATAGACATTGTGTCGTTGTTCCCAGGTTGTTATTTGTCCACGTTCACATGGTAGACGTTTTTCACAAACAACATTTGCTATTCTTGGTACATTGTCTGAAATAAATAATAATCATATTAAATTAAATATTCTATTAATATTTCAAACGTTTATTTTACTTAAGACTTTCATTAAGCCAAGTGTTAAATTTTCATAAAATCCATCATCGGTTCCTGTTTTCACTGAAGACGTTGTTACTTGCATAGACATATTTATTTTTATTTATTTATGTTATTTTCTTAACAAAACTCACGTTTAACTAAAGAATCTAACTATTCCGCATTAAATAATTTTAAAAAATCGATTAAAATACAAACAAATTATAAGACGCTATGGAAACTAAATTAAACATAAGAAATAAATCGTCTTAGAAAGTAGAAATTTTCTTATTTTTATGTTTATTTCTAATAATTATTTTTTATTAAAAAAAAAAAAAACAAACAAAATATACTTTGCAAAATATTTAACGGAAAATATGCATGGTTTGCGACTTTAATAAATAATCGATATAATTTTCACGATAAACACAAATTGTGGTCGTTTTGTGTAAAATTACTAGAAAAAATTATTGCACACAGCAGCACCACTAATTGTGTGACCGCCATTTCTTGTAGACTGTAGAGTTTTTATTTTCTATTAACTTAAAATTATAAAAGAAAACAAGCATCAGAAAAATTAATAATTTTTGTAAATTGACAAAAAGTATTTAATTATTTAAAAAAATAAATAAAAGTATTCAATTGTGTTTTTAATAAAAATTTGTTTTGCGGAGGCTTTATTATAAGTAAGTATTTATTTTTCTATTCAAATAAAATCATTGCATTTTTTCTATTTGCATGCAAAAAAAAAACTTAATGGTTGACATTAGATTTTTTTTAATCTAAAGTTAATAACAAGTAGTTGTATTTTATAACAAGTTGTTATTCGCTTTTTAATCATATTAAATTTATCTTATTTCACAATTTTCCGATATTACTTTATCAATAATAATTGTTTCGTTTTTTACTTATTGTTTATTTTCTTTGCAAATCAATGAAAAAAAAAAATGACAGTTGTTTTTTGCTTTTTCTTCTTGCTTTGCTTTTATTTTTATTTTGTGCAATCAGAGGTTGATAACAATTTTGAGATTTATTTTTTATTTAATATCTTAAAAAACAATTAATTTAATATATCTTTAGAATAGCATTATTTAGATGGATTAAAACATTATTTTTATGTTAAAAAAAAACTGATAAAATTGTATTTTTATTTCTTAGCAAACAGATAAATAATATGAGTACCGACAATGTAGATGCTCCAACTGAGGTAATTGTATTTTTTTTTTTAGGTATTTAATTTTAATACTTAATTATTACTTTTTATCTATATTTTAATATAAAGCAAGTCCAAGAAAATCCCCATGACATAGAAAAAATTGAAGAAGAAAAATTAAAAGCAAAATATGCTGGAGCTCCAGGTCTACGAGCACCAGGACATTCAGTTTTTCTTCAGAAAAGACTACAAAAAGGAGTAATATATATTTATACGTTTTAATTGTTTTCCGTTGGAAATTTAATTGTATTTTTTTTTTCTTTTTGTTAATAGCAAAAATATTTTGATTCTGGTGATTATCAAATGGCCAAACAAAAGGGTGGCGGCGTTAAACAAGTATTCGCTAATAAAGTACCTACTGGTGATGCAATACCAACACCGGAATCTGTGCCTGCACGAAAAACTTCTATAATTCAACCATGTAATAAATTTAATTCAAGTTAATTTTAATTTATTTTCTACAAACATTTATAATTTTAATTTAATTCAAGTTAATTGTAATTTTTTTTTTCTTTCGTTGATTTTTTTCCTTTATTTTTCCATTTATTATTTTGTATTTGTAACCGTTGAAAATTTATAAAATTATCAAACGATCTGAAATTTAATTAATATTATATTTCCTTATATTGATTCGTTCTACTGTACTCCTTGTTAATAATTTTAACGGATAAATAATTATCTATAGTTCTATTGATACGAAAAAGAAAAAAAAATGAACAAAATTAAATATATAAAACATCCGAATTTGTGATTGAGGTAAAAGACCTTTTAATAATTTATTAATGTTAGATTGTATTTAAAATAAATAATAATTATAAAAAAAAAACACTAATAAAATAAAATATTAATGAAAAGAAAAAAAGAAGATATATATTATAAATTAATAACAAGTTAAATATTTGTTTAAACTATAAGCATTTATCCCTAAGATTAATATTCTCATATCCATTCAAACCATTTAAATTAATATTATGGATTTAATTTTTTAACCAATCAATTTTTGGTAAGTAATAATGATTACTTAAGGCTTGCGGGGTTAGATAATATTTTGCTCAATTGTAAAATATAGTGAAAAATAAAAAGATTATTAATAATTTAGGAATAAACACTTACCAGGTATGTTAACATTTATATTAAGCAATTTATTTATAAAAACCCGACTTTGTTTTAATTATTGTTTAAAAAGTCACAACATTTACATAATCAATTTAAAATTTTCACCTTCATTAATAAATAAATTTAATTAACATATATCATCCTATATTGAATATGTGTTAAAATTGTTTATTAGTGTAAAGAAAATTGTAATGAGGTAATCTTGGGAAGCAAAAACAACAAATTTATAATATTGATAATCTAGCCGTAAGTATAATAAATAAAACGCAACGATTATTTTTAATATAACTGCGACCATAACATCGCAATAAAATATTTATATTATAATTGATATTTCTTTTTTTCTTCTTTTATTTAACAAAATTATTAACCTTAGCGTGTTGTTGAAAATTGTGTTTTTTTTTTGAAAAATATAAAAAAAAATTAACAACAATCGAAATATCAGATTTTCGATCATTTGTAAATGATTTTTTAATTAAGAAAATATAAAATCAAAGCAAAATGTTTTATATAAGAAAAGCATAATATGTATAGTTTTATTGAATAAATAAAAGTCGTTAATTCTTTGCAGGTAAGAAACGACAAAACTAAAGTAATTAAAATTAAATAAAACAATACAAAGGCTACCATAAACTATAAATTTACGTTTTAACTCTTTAAAACACTAAATTATTTAATCATTACTTGCAGAAATTTAATGTTTAATATAAATAAAGTTAGATCTAGAAAGAAAGAAGAAAAAAAAACAGCAAATGCGGAAACAAATTACGCTTTACAAAAAAAAATATATAAAATAAAAGCGGCACTTGACAAATAATTTTTCATAAGATAAACACTTTAATATAAACAAATAAAGCTTTAAAATTTATGTTTATATAAAACACACACATACAAAAAGAAATATAGAATTACCCAAAACAAACATAAAATACTTAATTAAAATCAATGAATTCCGGGTTAATGATAAAGATTTATAATTTTGCTGATTCTCTACACTTAACTCTGTGAAAAATATTTAAAACATTTTCTCAACCTTGATGAATTTGATTAATGAAAACATAAACGGCTAATAACTATTTAAATTCGCAGGATAAAATAACAAAAAAAAAATAAATAAATAAACAAATACATTATAAAATATATATTTACAAATCGGCTAATCTTTATTCAATAATTTGTAAACAAATTGAAAATAATTACATAATCAAATAAAGGCAAACATTAATAATGTAAAACATAAGTTAAAATAAATATGATGAGAGAGATTAGTTTTAATATAATAGAAAAACATGAACTTGAACTTGACGTTTACGAGTATATAATGTAAATAATACTGAATCATTTATAATATTATTAATATAAATAAAATGATTTATTATTAATTAATAATAGCATAAAAAATATAATAATAATAATTTAGATGACTTTTAACTATGTAATGTTTAACAGTAAAAGTAAAATTAACCTTGTATGCATTTAAAGAAATTCTTCTGTGTCTAGACTTATTATATAAATGTATGTAAATTTATTAAATAAAATTTGCTTCCGATAAACTTAGTTTTAAGAGAATTTATTTTCTTTTCGTAACAGTTTTTTTTTTTTGTTTTAATGGTTTAACATTGTAATGTTTCATTAAACTGTTTCGTTTAAATAAAATTACATTGAAATAATATTTCATTGATAAAAGAAATTTTTATAATTGGCAGAAAAGGTTTTGTTTCTTTATTTTTTGTTAAATATATTAATTACAAAAACGTCCCTTTATCAACTTTAATTTTATGATCAGAAACAAAAAACTCGTTATTTATTGCTGATACATTTTTAACATTGAAACATCATCTTAGTTAATATAATCTGATATAATATTTATACGAAAAAATAAACTTTTAAACTTGAAAATAATATTATTTTTAATAAATTTATTTATTCTTTTTTCGTTTTTAATATTTAACAATTATAGACATGATTCTATTTTAAATGATAAAATTGTAGTATTTCGTGCATAATATAGATACAAGAAAATTTATATCAATTTTTTATTATTTATTACTTAATTACTTCATTGATAAAAAAACAAACAATGAATATAATTAGATAAATACAGTAATAAATAATAGATTAATAAATGTATATAATTAAATGTAATTAACTGCTTAGGAAATATTTATTACCTATTTGCACGTTGTTATAATTAAAAAAGGAAAATACTTAGAACAGAATTTTATCAAATCTATTCAATAAATAAGTGTCAATGATAAACTACATTCCAGGTAATATGTATATCACACACCGAAATAAGGTAAAGTAGTTTACCTTAATTAAAATAGTTTTTAATTGATCTAGATTTAATTATATAAATATTAGGTCTTTACCATTTATACAGGAAAATTATAATAAAATATATGCAATCCTGAACTTGAAAATTTCTAACAAAGCACTTTATATTTTTCACTTTAAAAATAAATAAACTATTAAAAAAATAAAATTATATTTCTTTTATTACTTATTCTTGGTAATTTTTTGTTTGGTTGTTAATTTATTCTTTTAATATTTTTGCAAAACAATAGCTATGTGTTTTTATTTTTGTGAAGAAACAGCATTTTTGTGTTGTTTTTTTTTTTCTTTATTTTTAAGTATAAATTTGCTTAGTTTTTTGTGCAAAAAAAAAAAAAAAATGAAATGAAAAGATTACTGCAATTAATTAATTAACAACAAAATGAAACAACATCCACATATAATAAAAGATTATTAAATAAAAGCTTTGAAGTGAACAAAAATAAATGTTTTAAACATGAATAATTCTTGCAAACTTCTTTACTAAAACCTCTGCATATTTTTTTATTATATATATATTTATAATTAATTATTTCTCTTTTTTTATACTATAATATAAATCTGGGAGTCCTTCAAGTATTTTGCTTATATATTTTTATTTAGTTATTTATTTATATAGCGCTTATACTACTATAAAGCACATTTAACTTAGTTGATTATTATTTTTATTTTTATTTTTATACTATAAAGACAGTGTGACAAACCACCGTTTATATTTAAAGAAAATAACTGAATAAAATACAAGAAAATACTATGTATTTAGGTTTAAATCGCTGATTTAGTTTTTTGTTTTTTGTTTTTTTTTTATTAATAAACATATTTTTGTCTGTTGGCTTTTATGCTACATGTGCGTTTTGATTTTATTATTTTATTATATTTAATTCATATAAACATTTTAGTCATTCACAAATGCTTAACATTGTTTTACTTAACTTTGTGTTAAAAAGAGTTTCGTTAGCAGATTGTGCTTTTGTTAATTTAAAAAAATTAAATAAAAAACGTTCAAGTGTGCAGTTTTATTCTTTTTTTTTTGTTTCTTTTTGGATAAATAAACTTTAATTTGTTACTGATATTGAGTACTATTAATTAATTTGTATTTAATTATTCTTTTTGAACCAATAATAGTGGAAAAAAGGCACTACAAAAGCTTAAATATTTGTTATAAATAAAATAATTTAATGATTCTCATAGACAGTAAGTTGTCGATAAAGTAGTTGATTGGTGGTTGTGTTTTCCTGTTTTTCCTCAGTGTTTAAAATAATAAATTTTGTGATTATCAACGTATTAAGGAAGAACAAAGTGTTGTCTTTAATTAAATATTCCAAAAATTAAATAAATAAAAAGTAATTAAAATTTTTATTTATATTATTATTCGTTTTTTTTTTTTTTTTTTGGCATTTTTACAATAATTTTTTTAAGTGAATAATTTAATAAAATAATAATGTGACTTGAATTAAATAAATAAACATTAATATTTAATCTCCAGATGCTTTAGAAACTTAAACACGTTTATTAGATAAACAAAAACTTTAATAAAAATACAAAAAAAAAGCAGCATTTTTTTTTGCACAAAAAGTAATAAAAAGTTTTTTAAAAAACCAAAAATAAACCTTGCACTTGAAAAGTTTTCATTAATTTTTGTCGTTTTTTTTTTATGCAATCAATACGTAATAATATATTATTTAACTTTCATTTTATTCGTTGTTTTTTTCTTGACTAAGTAATATTATTAATAAAGAGTTGTTTTTCTGTTATTATACGATAATTGTGAATAATTTTTTTTTTGTTATAAATTAATGCTAATCAAAATTTATATTTTTTTTTTGAATATTTGCGAATTCAACAAAAAAAAAATAACTTTGAATGTATAAAATGAAAATATTATATTATTTATTTAGTTTTATAATCGCTCTATGATCTAAATAAATATCGTAACAATTTAAAAAAATGTATTTTTATTTTGAATATTTTTTATTTTAATTCATGTTTGTATTACTAATACTCCCACTAAAATAATGATAATTGCATATGAAAAAAAAAAATAAGTGCTAATTATTTAATTTTTATTACTATTAATATCTATACAGAATTAGTAAGAATTATATTATATTTTCTACTATTTATAAACTATTTAAAATAACTTTGTAATGTCAGTTGGTGGTTTTTTTCTTCTTCAACCATTAATAAAAAAAAAACACTAAATCACACCTTTAATTAATTTATTATTTTATTTAAGAAATAAAACATAATAATAGATAAAATAAAATTCTTTTAAATAATTTTATTTAAATAATATTTAAAATATTCGTTAAGATTTAAATACATATATTTCCTACAACCGTTATCAAGGTGGTCAACCTAATTAAAAATGTTTATATTATGTTATAAGAAATTAAATAATCAAAACAAAGCAAAAAAATAGCATAAAACGATTAAACGGAAAAGTTTATCTTTTCTGTTAAAAAAAAATTAAAAAACTTCTTCGTATCTCTAACTAGTTTTATCTAAATAATCATTAAATTGTTTATGCTGTTGTATTAAAAAATTAAACATCCTTGAACAGTTAATACTAAATAGACAAAAAAAAACAATTTTAATTAATTTTTAATAACTAATCAAAGTGATTAAATTATTTATTTAGTTTCAAACTAAAGTGTAAAAGCACAACAACAAATAAAAAACAATAAAAGTTTATCATTCGAGAAAAAAAATCTCTGCACTTTGCACGTTTAATTTCATTTGATTGAAAATCCTTAAGTGAATATTTCATTTCTAAAAATAAAATTAATAACAAAAAAAATTTATTTATTTATTTAAAATTTTATTAAATATTTTAATTTTAAATTAATAATTACGTTTTTTTTTTTTTTTTTGTTTTCTTTGATTTTAAATAAAGTTTATTTTTTAGATCACATTTTTGTCTTTAAATAAATTAGCGTAAGAAATAAAATACGTAAAACAATGAGAGGAATAATAAATTGTAGCACGTGCTTATTATTTTTAAGTATTTTAATGAACATCGAATTAAACTGTGTAAGCGGTCAGCGTACATTTCTAGATGTCAAATTTTTACCATTTTATAGAGCTACTCGAGAATTTATATTCGGTGTGGTTGGCCCAACATCACGTAGAAGTGTTTTACAGAATCAAATAAAAATCGGTGTAAGTGGTGTGCATGGCTATAGTTTTTCATTTGTTTAATTAATTATAAAATTATATGCAGAAAGTACAACCACAATTTTCACCGATGGATAAATTTTTCTGTGATGTTAATGGACCGGGCGGTAGAAGTTCAATTCCACCAACGTCAGTACATAAATTACGTCCAGGTGATATAGATATTGTGGGTGCAATGGGTGATTCTTTAACAGCCGGTAATGGAGCCTTAGCAAATAATATTGTAGAAGTATTAATAGAAAATAAAGGTGTATCATTTATGGGTGGACAGGCGAATTGGCGTAAATTTTTAACAGTTGCAAATATTTTAAAAGAATTTAATCCCAATCTCTATGGTTATTCATTAGCAGATGGTTATTCAACACATAACACAGCAAGGTAATTTAATCAGTTTCTTTTTTTTACTATTTCTGTAATAAATTTATAACAAAATATTATAATAAAAAATAAAATAAAATAAAATTTTTCCAGCATCTGTTAAAAACAACGATTATCATAATAGTTATTTGGTGAAGGAATAAATTCATTTAGTCATCAAAATGTACTTCTCTACTTCTATACATTTTAATGTAATTTTATTTCTTTTCTATATTTTTTATATAAAATCAATAATTATAATACTATTAATAAAATATTTTCTTGTTTTAGAAAGATAATATTTATTAATTATGCGTATTTTTTATTTATAAATATTAGATTTAATGTAGCTGAAATTG
Source organism: Ptychoptera contaminata (assembly GCA_963942525.1). NCBI lineage: Eukaryota > Metazoa > Arthropoda > Insecta > Diptera > Ptychopteridae > Ptychoptera > Ptychoptera contaminata. The sequence goes on along the minus strand of OZ012636.1, from coordinate 35,764,988 downwards.
GAGCAATGTCACGCGATATACCGCATGAAGCAAAAGAACTAGTTAAACGTATGAAAAATGATGTAAATGTAGACATAAAAAATCATTGGAAGGTAATTTACATTTTTTATATAATAATTATCATTTGTAGTTGTAATATTAATATGTAATAAAATTTTCAATTAAAAAATTAGATATTATTCTATTGCAGAATAAATATATACTAGCATTGTTAATTAAATATGAAAAAAAAAAAACAATTTATCAATAAAATTTTATCGCATCATCAATGTCAATATTATAGTAAAATAGAAGATTAATTAGTGAACTTTGTAATCATAAAAATCATTAGATAATTAATTTTTACAATGATTCTTAATTTCCTTGACGATAATTTGCGTTAAATATCTTAAATGACTTTTAGCAGCCTTTATTAATTACTCATCTTTATTATTTTTATATTAAACAAACAACAACATATAATAATAAATAAAATAAATATTCGATTAATGTGTAAATATTAAATTTTCCACAAAATTGCACATCTATGTCATTCACCTGTTTAATTGTAGTTAATAATCATTATATGCATATGAATAAATGCAATTGTAAATTTTATTAATAAATAATATAATTACTAACCTTGAACTTTTGATATAAGTTATAAGTATAAGTAAATATAGATGAGAAAAATAAGTTTTATTTTATTAAACATATTTTCATTTAAATAAAATAAATATGCAAACACAAATGTTCTTACCTTATTTATTTATTTTTTCTTTTTATTGTTTTATAACACTTTCGATTTTGTATTTATATAAATTAACTTATTTTGTATTGTTTAACATTTTTCATATTATATATTTACGATTATTTACGTTAATTCTGTTATTTTTTTTTAATGAAACCATTATTTTAATTATATTATGCAGCACGTGCTTTTAACATTATTGTTTTAAATTTAAATATATTACTCTCGTTATGCATATAAAACTATTTGGCTTGTAGACTTTTTTATTTCGTTTTTTTTTTTGTAGTAAAAATTCTGTAATATATAAAGAAAAATCTAGTGATTAAGACTTAAGTAGGAAACCTTGAAAGTAGATTTTTTTTTAATTTATATATAATTGTATTAATTATATACCTTGTTTAATAATTTATTGAAGTTTTCTCTGTTATTTTAATGAATTTTTAAATTATAGTTTTTAACACTTATGATTGGCCCAAATGACTTTTGCTCAGATATTTGTTATATGCAATCACCTGAGAAAGCTGTTGAAAATCACGAAAAAGATTTATTAAAAACAATCAGGTATATTCGTGACAATTTGCCCAGAACCATACTTAATTTAATTGTTGCACCTAGTATGAATGTGTTACTTCGTTTGTCGAACAAACCATTACATTGTGTTACGGGTCATGTTATTGAGTGTCCATGCATGTTTGCCACACGATTTATTAAAGAACAAAAACGATATTTGAAAGTTATGGAAAAATGGCAAAACATTGAAATTGATGTTGCTAATCGAGAAGAATTTCATAAAAAAGATGTAAGTGATATTGACATTAATAAATTAATTATGTTTTTAATTTATTGTATTTGACAGGATTTTACCGTCAATATAATACCATTTCTTAGAAAATTTCATTTTCCGGAATATAAAAACGGGATTACTGATTACACATATATGTCAGCTGATTGCTTTCATGTAAGCCAAAAAGCATATTCCCGAGGTATTATTTTAATTTATTTTTGATAAGTTATTATCAGACTAATATATTAATTAAATTTCAGCTTCAAATGCTATTTGGAATAATGTCATGGAACCTTTCAACAACAAAACAGAATACTGGCCAAAAGAGTTTACTATATTTAAATGTCCAACAGAACAACACCCTTATATATCTACAAAATTGAATAGTTAATATAAGTTCTTATTTTATAAGTAACTAGTTAATAATTTAATTAATTGTGATATAAAAATACCTTTTATAATAAATAAAAAAATTATATGCGTTCTTGCTAAAAAAAATTAAAAAGTTTTTACAAAGCACAGACTACCGGTTTTAATAAACAATTAATTTGAAATAACGATAACTTCATTGTTGTTTATGTTCTCAAAAAAAAAATAAAAGAAAAGCTTTTTTATTACTATATTGCTATGCATGTTTTTGACATTTAAGTTTCGTCGTCTGCTGAAAAATATGAGAATTGTTTATTTGTAAAATATTGATAAATTATTCATTTTTTATATTTAATTGTGATAATAAAATAAATAAATATCATAATAGAAGAAAGCAACAAACAAGTTAATCTTTTTGAAACGTCATCATTGATAAACGTTAAATGGATTCACTACATCTTACTGTCTATAACTTAATACGTTTTATTGTGATTGTAAAGTAAATATAAAAATTGTTGTTTTAAGGAAGTCGTTTTGTTTTTGTGTGTTTTGCGTTTTAATGTTTTAAAAAAAAAATCAATAAATTAATAATATATTTTTATAAAACATGACGTCTACGAAATATATGTCGCTTTTTACAACAATAACAATATTCACTGCTTTATTTGCCATATTGTATCAAGGATATTTATCATCCAAAGATTTACAACGTTTAACAACAATATTAACAAGCCTTATGTTCTTAGAAAATAAGATTAATATTAATACGATACCTAGAATAGCAATTGGTTATGGATCATGTAATGATGTTTATGTACATGCAACGAAATTTTTTAACTATTCGGATTTAATTAATAATAAAGAACAAGAGGCTGTGAATAATGATAACAAGGTCATTACTAATCAACAAGAGTTATTAAATAGTTTTGCATATTATTTCCGACGAGGAGCAGCTGCTGAGTAAATATTTAATAAAACACAATTTCTATTCTTACAAATAATAATCATATATTCATACAAATTTCAGACGATACACATCTAATAAAGAATTATTTAAAAGTTTAATTAAAAATGCTCAGTTATCAGGTATAATAAAATGGGAATTAGGCGGTAATGCACCGGTAATGGGTGCTCGATTTTCAAAAGAAGGAGCTGACGTTTTACTAGCAGCACAAATGAGTTCAGGGTCAGTATAACAAGCCTTATATAAATATATTTAAGTAAAATAAAACAAAAATATAATATTTTAGGTTACGAGAAACATTACCCAAAGAGATACGTTTGGCTGGTAAAATAATTGACTATGACGATGTACATTTAATTTTAGAATATAAGGCCGGTGAGGAATGGGGAGATATTGTAGCTCCACGTGCCAATCGATATATTTTGCATAATGATCAAAATAATCCGACAATCAACTCTTTAGAGAGTTTTGATGAATTATTATCGGAATTTAATCCTAAGTTATTTGTCGTTAGCGGTTTACAAATGCTAGATAATTATCCGTTTTTAAATGACTTGCGTGAAAAGCGAATACAAAAGGTACAAGAACAAATTGCCAAACAAAGTAAATCAACTTTAATACATTTCGAAATGGCCAGTTATGTTGAGTTGGAATTATTAGAATTGCTTTTAAAATATGTCATACCATATTCCGATTCTTTGGGTATGAATGAGCAAGAAATCGATAATTTACAAAGTGTTATTGTTGACGGAAAGATAAGTTTTTCAGCGGATTCTAATCCAAGAGTTGCGAAAACGTTGACTCAAATGCGTACTATATTTAGGTAAAATTATTTAATTTTTTTTCTTATTTGAAAAATTTAATAACTTTTTTTCAATTTTTTATAGGGTTATTAATTCTAATTATCTAAATAATATAGATAAAGATAAAAATAGACGTATGCTGACACGTTTACATGTTCATACACTTGCTTATCAAGCAATATTAATAGTGAAAGAATCCAAATGGAACAATACAATGAATGCAGCAGCAAAATCTTCATTAACAGCACATCGTCATGTCTGCGGTACAGAAATTGTTAATCCAGAAATGTCGTATTTGGTATTAGATGACAGTTTTGCAACATCTACAATAACTGAAAAAAATATACCAAAGCGTATTGTGTTAAATGATATGGAACCAGTTTCATGTTGGAATGAAATAATTGATATTGAACAAGATAATAATGATATTAAGCATTTTAATATTGAAATATGTTTAGCGCCGGTACTGGTTTGTCGTGTTGCTAAACAGACCGCGGGTGCTGGTGATAATATATCAGCATCTGGCTTAGTTATGCAAGTTTATTAATAAAATTTTTGTAAATTTATAAAAAGAAAATACTAGACATTCCTATATTCGGATAAATTTTTAAGACTTTATTTTAAATATACGTTGTTGCAAAAAAAAAAACGATACAAAGTTTCAATAATTATAATCCAACCCTTTTTTCCATTGCTTTAATTGCAATTCCCTTTAAATGAGATCCTTGATCAGTTTATCTATCTATTTTAATAAACTAATATATCTTGATTTGAGTCAGACAAATTCTAAATATATACCGTCATCATCAATATTTAGACCTTGTGTTTTCATATCAGAATTTGTCATTGAATAAAAGCCTTCATGCGCGTCTTATTTTTATTGTTTCGGATGTATTAAACTACTTACAATTTTTAAATTAAAAAAATATTTATAAAATTTCAATAATTAATATTACTCATTTACCACGGGTGTCAATTTCAAATTAATATTGAAATTCAATTGTAAAGTTAATCAGCTAATACCTTATGATTATGAAACAATATTTTTCGTATTTATGGTTATAAAATTTAAAGGGTTGAATTTTTAATTGCGATAAAATATTTCATAGTATGTAATGCTATTAAACGATACGTTTTCATATTACGGTGTAGTAATTTTACTACTATATACTATACAGAATTACTTTAAATTAACAACCGAAGGATTTTTACTATTTTAAAAGATATTCTACAATGACTTTATAAGATATTCTTTAACTTTAATGACAAAAATTTAATAAAAACACGTTTTCAGATATTAATGTACAACATATAATATGTCATTAATAATCATAAATTTTATACATTTATTTGGGTTGATATTTATTTGATCCTAACAATTAATTAATAGAAATTGTTACAGTAATATGCATTAATCTTTATTTGATTATTAAATGACTTTATTAAAATATTTTTTCAGTTAGTTTTTATACATAAATTTTAAAATATATATATATATAAAATTTTATGAATTAATTAATTAATTAACAAATTAATTATTTCATTTTTATGTACTTTATATTGTTTAAAAAAAAACACTAAGTAAATATATATGCTATATGCTTTCTTGAGCAGTTATTATTGTTAACAGTTATTATTATATATTTTTTTTTATAATTCTTTCTTCGTTTTTTTTTTTTAATTTTCATTAGTAATCTGAGTCTAGAAATTTATTTTTATTAATAAGTTTAATAACTTTTTTTTTTTTAATGATTTTACAGTCTTAAAATGTTATAAACCAAACGGCAATTGATATATCACCATTTATAACAAAAATAACAATTCGGTAGAATATCCGAATTGTTCTTCCATTAAACGAATTGCATGCATATATATATATGTATAACATTACTTAATATAGAATAATATTAAAATTATGATGTGTATAAGAAAGAGAACTTATTTTAAGTATAGAAATGTTTTTTTTATTGTGAAACAAAGTCGATTAATTTAGTTCTTAATCCGACTTCATCAAGTAAAGTTGGTTTTCTGTTCAGTTTAATTCGGTTGTTTGGTTGTTTTGTGTTCAAATAATAATATATTTTTTTTTTGTTTTTGTTTTAATTAATAAATTCATACTAATACTCAACTAATTATATTTATATCATTTTATTTAAATATTTTATTAATCTTATTTATATTTTGGATTAATAAATAAATCGACTCTGGGTTATTATAAGTGTTAAATAATTAATTTAAACCAATATTAAAGAAAATAAATTACAAAAATGAGGGAAATTGTACATTTACAAGCAGGTCAATGTGGTAACCAAATTGGAGCAAAGGTAAAAAATTATTTTTGCAGAATCTTATATTGAAAAAAATTTTTATTCCTGTTAAGAAATAATTTATTTTTTTAAAAATTTAAACAATTAAATAGATAAATTACCTAGAAACGATAAAATTTTTATATTGTTCAGAAAATTATTAAACAAGTTAATTCGAATTACAATACTTTAAAAATAAAATTATGTTTTATTTAAAAAAAAAACACACATTATCTGTTTTAAAAGACAAATAATAATAATTATAATAAACATTATTATCGTTTTTAAAGGTAATAAACATTATTGTACAGTTCATTGATCTACATTCCCTTTTTACCACCATTTTTACATCGATGCACTTTTAATAAATATTTTGTGAATTTTTCTAACGTAAGAATTCAATTTGAAAGCAAATAAGAACATAATTAATATAAATTATACGTATGCAATATAATTTATTTAATTTAAAAATTTTTTTTTTCTGAAAATTCTGTTTTTAATTCATAACGATATGCTTTAAAAAAATAATACAGAAAATAAATAATAAGAAATAAGTTAAAGAAAAAAAAAAAAAACAGAATTTTTACAAAAGAGAAATGAATAGAAATTTTTAACGGTTTAAACTAATTACTTCCGGTTATGTGTTATAAACTATAAAGATTGAAATTTTGTATTAATGTTAATGTACTGTAATTATTTATATTCTTATTACTTAGTTTGCTTTATTGCAATTTTTTGTTATATTTATCGTACGGTAAATAATTTAAATGATAAGGAAAATCGTCAAATATAGTATAAATTATTAAAATAAACACACTAAAAGGCCTATAAAAGTTATTTTATCATTTTTAATAATAATAATTTTTACGTGTTATTTAATTGAAAAATGATTCAATTTAGGTTCAGAGAATCTCTATGGTTCATACGTAAAACGTTATAATCATGTGCTTTAACTAAAAATCAGCACAATGTGCGTTGTCGATAATCATATCTTTAACCAAGTATATAGAATTTAATAATATAATTAAATTTCTTTTTTTAACAAAAATATACAAAATATTTTATCATTTAAAATTAATTTTTATTACAAAGAGTGTAATAATGATATTTGAACAATTTAAAATGTTAAATAAAGGGAATAATGAACGAAAGAAAAAACACTTTCGATTAGTTTTAAATAGATTGTATATACATATATTTATAAACATATATCTCTATAGGTATGTAAGATAAACAATATTTAAACTGCATAGATAAAAATACAAGTAAATTAATTAAAAATACACACGATTATAGTTCAAAAATGGATAGTCTCAATTCACACCTTAAATAACAAAAAATAGTTAGTTTATTTATAAAAATAAATAAATATTCCAGAAAATTTAATAATATTGTACAAAAAAAAAAATGAAAAAACCAGTGATGCATAGTTAACAAAATATATATTTATATATTTCAATGAAATAAGATTGTTTTATTAAAAGAATAAAACATTAAAATCAAAATTTTCTCATTCTTAAAAAACTTTTTTAAAAAAAAATATTTTATTTTTACTATAATAGTTTTTGTGGCATTAATTACTTTATATACAAAAAATATGCTTTTTAATATAACATTAAAAAATAATTTAAACAAAATAATAATAAAAATTATTATTTATTTTTTGAACTAAATACTCATTATTGCATAAAGAAAGTAACAAATACATAATAATAATAATAAATTAACTGTTTAAAGATAATAAAAAAAAAAGATGTAAAATTAGACCAAAATCAACAGCGGCTTAATGCAATTTATTTAAACATTTTAATTATCTTTACGTGTAAACATCATAAGAACTATAATTACTCGTACATATGTGATTATAAACTGATAATATACTTTTTTACTCACGTTGAACAATTAATGATTTCTATTTAATTAAAACATAAAACAAATAATAACTAAAATCTGTACAAGGTGTGGTCTTATTTTAATATTTTTTATTTTAAATTTTTTTTTCCACTTATTAAAATATTAATTAATATTATTAAAAACAATCGAATTTTAATAAATATAAATAAATAAAAAAAAAATTATACTCCCTATACCAACCGTGACATTATAATCATAAATTTTTCTGTTTTGTTTAATGAATTATATGTATATTGTTATACTAAATTTTCATTAAATAATCTAAATAATGATTTAAAATGTAATAAAGTATTTATTTTTTTGTTTGCTTTATACAATTAAAGGTAAATTAAATATAAATTTTATGGTACTAAAATGATTTTATGACAGAAAAGAATTTCAGGGATCAATATTATTCATAAATGTATTTCTATTGTAAAAATATGACTTAAAAACAAAAAGATTTTGTCGACTTGAGGTAATTACCGTGACTATTTTTACACCATTTATCTTAATCTTTTTGCTTCAAATATATACTTATTATTATTATTTTGTACCTGATTCTATCATCATATACATACATATAGATTATTTTATTTCTTTTAAATACTTATATTAAATATAATTAAACATTCCAATAAATAAATAAATATTATATAAAAAAGAATAAATAAATGAACCGAATATCCTAAAACACAACATTTAAAATCGCGTAATGAATTCAACATTAAATTAAATGATCGTACAATTTTTAACGGTGTGTTTTAAATATATATTTTTATAAATAATAATAATAATATATTACTTTGATTATTGTTACGCCTTATTAAATTAAAAAAATAAATATTACATATTTTTTTTTTTATTTCCATTTAATTAAAATTCATAAACTATTTTTTATTATAAAAATTAATTTTGTGTGAATAAAAATTTATGATTGATTTTGTCATAAAAAACATAAAAAAATTTTTAGCATAATCGATCAATAAATTGATTTAATTTTAACTTTTGTGATTTATTTTTATATATAGTAGCGTTTTTTAGTTAAAATAGTTATTTTAAAATTTATTTCTTTAAATAATTCTTACCAGTTACCACCAGCTATGAACTAGTTTTTGTTTTTAATAAATTATAAAAATAAACCCATCAAATTTTTAACTGAAATGCATTAATAAAGCTGTTTCCTATGTGTAATTTTTGATGGTTTTCCATCAATTTTCATAGTTTACTATATATTTATGTCACCTTAGTTTCTTCTAACGCAAAATAACCATAATTTTTTTTGGATACATAAATATATTTTCAACAAATAAATCTCCGTTGCATTTATGTTTCCATTCTTTGATTTATGAGTTCAACGACTCTCCTACTAAGTTAAGTGCCAAAGAAATGCATAAATATATAATTTTTTTTCACAAAAAATTAATTTATCTACTTTTTTTTTATTATTAAGGATAACATCATCAACTTAATGACACTTGATATGCGTTGGTATTTTATTCCAGCTACAAAGAATATGTCAAACATTTTTTCTTTTTGAAGAATATACATAAAAATATAATTTAATTTAATTTAATTTTGTATTTTTTATTTTAAAGTTTGTTACTTGATGTAGGGAAATTTCTAATAGTGTCCCATAGTAATAATTATGTTGAAAAGAGCATAAATGCTTTATGCACCTAAAAATAAATCACCAATGCACAGAAGACGATCCTAAAGATATATATAATATTCATTTTTAAATAACATATTTATTTTTTCAAAGAACTATAGTTACTAACATGCATTTGATCATTTGATCGTTGACACCAAATGCAATACGTTTTTGTATTATACAATAATTAAAAATATATGTATATCTATTTTTATCCTATATTTAGACGAAACTCATACCATATGCGAGTCATCTTTTAAAATTTATTTCTTATTTCATTTTAATTTAAATTATTATTGTTTTTTCGTTTTAATTTTTCATTTTTATTTGCGGGTTCATATTTCTCCTCTTTTCTGATATAATTCATTTAATTCAGTCTCAGCAATAATACCCTAGGATACTTTAAAATAAATAAAAATTATTTTTCAAAATTATATGTAATTAATTATTCAATTTAGGGGTTATCAATAAGATTATTATATTAAATAATAAAAGTAGACAGTTTAAATAACTTTATCTATTTATGTATAGTTTTGGGAAATAATCTCTGAGGAACATGGTATCGATGCCAGTGGAACATATTATGGTGAAAGTGATTTGCAATTGGAAAGAATTAGCGTTTACTATAATGAAGCATCAGGTATTATTAATATTCAATTTTTTACTATTATTACATAAACTACATTTTAAATTGATATTATCAATGTATTTTATATTTGATTATAATATTTACTTTATTACTTTAATTTATTTATATTATTATTATTAATATTTATAAAGAATAAAAGAAAATATAATTCGTTACACAATTATAATTTTTCATGGCTTTTAATTTAACATTGCAATACGACTGAATATTTTATTTTTATAATTATAAAATATTCTTATTAAATAATTGAAATTAAAATCACATTTTTAAAATGAATAATATGTTAAATAAATGGAATAAAAATAATTAGAGATAACATTTAAATTAAAAATTATTACTGAATAGTAATAACTTTTAAAAATAAATTATAAATTATTAATTATTTTCTATTGATTTTTAGCTGTAACTCGTTCCTCGGGTGGCAAATATGTGCCACGTGCTATCCTTCTTGATTTAGAACCGGGAACCATGGAAGCTGTACGCTCTGGCCAATTTGGTAAGCTGTTTCGTCCAGATAATTTTGTATTTGGACAATCTGGTGCAGGTAATAATTGGGCTAAGGGGCACTATACCGAAGGCGCAGAATTAGTTGATGCCGTTCTTGATGTTGTACGCAAAGAGTGTGAAAATTGTGATTGTTTACAAGGTTTTCAATTGACACATTCACTTGGTGGTGGTACGGGATCCGGAATGGGAACTCTACTCATTTCGAAAATACGTGAAGAGTATCCGGACAGAATTATGAACACATATTCAGTAGTACCATCACCAAAAGTATCTGATACTGTTGTTGAACCTTATAATGCTACATTATCAATTCATCAGTTGGTAGAAAATACCGATGAAACTTACTGTATTGATAATGAAGCATTATATGATATTTGCTTTAGAACATTAAAGGTGAGGCGGCTTATTGTTTCTTTTTTTTTTTGTAATTTACCTAAATTATGGTAATAATATTTTTATATTATTATGACATTCAATTAGGTGCCGAATCCTAGCTACGGTGATTTGAATCATTTAGTTTCTTTAACGATGTCGGGTGTGACAACTTGTTTACGTTTCCCTGGTCAGCTAAATGCTGATCTTCGTAAGCTAGCAGTTAATATGGTTCCGTTTCCTCGATTACATTTCTTCATGCCCGGCTTTGCTCCATTAACATCAAGAGGATCACAACAATATCGTGCACTTACAGTACCAGAATTAACACAACAAATGTTCGATGCTAAAAACATGATGGCTGCTTGTGATCCACGTCACGGAAGATATTTGACAGTAGCAGCGGTCTTCAGAGGACGTATGTCTATGAAAGAAGTTGACGAGCAAATGTTAGCTGTCCAAAATAAGAATAGCAGCTATTTTGTTGAATGGATTCCAAACAATGTCAAAACAGCATGTTGTGACATTCCACCAAAAGGATTAAAAATGTCATCAACATTTATTGGAAATACCACTGCTATTCAGGTATACATTATTAGAAAATCCATTTACAAATTATGACTAATTCAATTAAAAATAATCCAATGTAGGAACTTTTCAAACGTATATCTGAACAATTCTCGGCTATGTTCCGCCGCAAGGCTTTCTTACATTGGTATACTGGCGAAGGTATGGACGAAATGGAATTCACTGAAGCCGAAAGCAACATGAATGATTTAGTATCCGAATATCAACAATATCAAGAAGCAACTGCTGATGACGAATTCGATCAGGAAGGTGTTGATGAAATGGAAGGCGAATGCGTTTAAAAAAGAAAATAATTAATAGACAAAAATTAAATTTATGAGCATAATTTATAATTAATAATAAAAAATCTTTTTTACAACATTTTAACATAAAATACATTTACATGATTTGAAGATAATAAAAATAAAGAAATAAAAATAAGCAAGTATATTTCCTTGTTAGATATGTATACCAAGTTTGTCGTTCTTATTATTTTAATGAAAAAAACATAAAACAACTAAAATTATTCAAATATTTATTAAAATTTTATTTTTATATTTAATGATGATACATTTTACAATAATTTGTAAAAAATCATATAATAAAATAAACTTATAAATTAAATAAATTAGTTAACGTATTTATAAAATAATGCATGTAGGGTTTTTTTTATTTAAAAATTTCCTTCATACAGCCATTGAACTATAATTTCTCATTGTATCTACCAACTTAATAATACCAAAAAAGAATCTGTCAAAAAGCAATATTATAAATGCCATTCAAGTAAACAAACGTTTTCAAATATAAATTGAATTTAATTTTTGAATTGTGCATTACAGTAAAATAGTTTGTTTTCATAAATAAATGTTGCAACGAATATGGATGTTGAAAAATCAGGACGTAAAAAAACAAATGTTACGAGCCCAAAAAGGAAATTAAGGCATTTATATATTATAAAATAATAATAAAAATTGTCTTATATTTTTTAAATCATTTTCATAGAAAACGACAATCACCTAATGAAAAGAATTTGAATATTCATTCGGAAATAGAACAAATTCTACGTGAATCTGCAATTAGAAATAATTTGACCTCATTAAACGTCAAAGCAATTCTTAAAGTAATGTAAACTACTAAAATTAAAGAAAATGTATAAATATTTAATTATCTATTTCAGAAAGTTGTGCGAAACGATCATGTTTTAGCTATAGTCAAATTAAAAGAAGAAGAATTAGAACGATATAATGAAAATGAAAGTAATAATGAAGAAAATTCAATTAATAATTGTCCAACAAAATTGACAAGATTAAAAGCCAAAGAATTAAATAAAACCCCATTACCTTTAAAAAAAATAAAAACTGGTGACTACGACGAAGAAGTTGCCGCTTTTATAGCACAAGATCTAGCTTCAGATGATGATGATGAAGAATATGATCCACTTGAGGATGATACTGTGGTAAATTATCTTATAAAACAGTATAAAATACCAATAATTATGCAATAAATTTTTTCTAGTCTGATGATGATCTAAATATAACTGTATTGAATAATGAAAGCAAATTAAAAGGAGATTCTTTATCAAATTCTGAAAATGAAAAAAATGATATTAATAGTATTGCATATTCTAGTGATGGATTATTTAAAATTCCTCAAAATCTGTCAGAGAGTAAAAAAAATGAAGAAAATATAGCTTTAAGAACTAGATCAAAATTATCTTTAGCTACAACCCCAATTGAAGCAATTGAATCAACATTTATTCCTCCAGATATTACAACTGATATGTATAATTTTGATTATGATATTGATGCTGTTTGGAAAGAATTTCTCGACGAATTTACTAAACCCTTAAGTATTTATTAAATGTTTTAATTTAATTAGATGCAAATAAATATATAAATATTTTATTCAGATCAAAATAATGAAGAGGATGATGAAACAGATCCAGAATATGTTGCTGCTGACAAAATACCATGTAAAAACTTAATCAGAATATTTATTTTTTCTTAATAGTTAAATACATATTTAATTTTAGATGATAGAGAAGAACTTAAAGATTTTAAAGTTTCAAAAAAAGAACTTAATATACTAATGACCGAGTTATTGGATATGGTTAATTTAGAAGAAGAAAAAGTAGAAATTAATAAACAATGTAATCTTTAGCAAAGTTATTAAATATTTTTTTTTAGTCTCGAAATACAGAATCTTCGGAAAAAACAAAACCAATTAATGTAGTCAAAGATACTTCTGATGTGTTAATTAAAAATCCAATTCAAACAGATACTTGTAACAATGCTAGTATTAATAAAAAAATGCCAACTTCTAATTATATAGAAAAAGAATCGGAAATTGATCAACAGTTAAATATGAATTCTTGTGTTCAAAATATGGATTTATCAAATATTAATGGTTTGGATGTTCATATACAAATACCTAAAATAGGATTACATTACAAAAAGAAAATTGGAGATACAGATGATAGTTTAAAAAATATTACCAATGATATAAAAAAAATAAATAAATTATTAAAAAAGAAAATGAAAGATAATAAACGTAAAAATTATGTAGTAAATGAATATAATACACAAAATGATATTTCTCAAGAATCAAACGGAAAATATTTTACAGATTTTCAAAAAAATATATATGCACAACAAATTCGAATGCATATACAATTGACCACACAGCATTTTTTACAAACTTATAGTCACCCAGAGTTTTGGAAATATGCTGATAAATTCAAATTGTTTTTGGTTTGTATAAAAATTATTATTTTAATTACTATATAACTGAATTTTTATTTTATTGAAGACGGAAATTGCGGATATTGTTGCCAAAAACGAAAATTCTGTGTTAAATGTTTGTAATTTAAAATTAGCTGTAAAATTATGTGATGACTGGGAGACTAACTTGGATACTCTTTCTCCTGAAAATGTATCTTTTTTTAAGTAATATATAATTTAATAATTTTTTGATTTTCTTTTTAAATGTTTTATTTTTATTACAGGTTCTTGGAAAATGAATGCGAAAAAGCGTACGAATTATAATAAAAAGAAATATTTTCTGTTTATTTTATATTGTTTTATTTTTCTTTTAGGCACATCAGTAAAAGGGACAAGCAAAAATACATTCCGATTTTTCATCCAAACGTTTTAGATTTGGTTTTAAATAGCAAAGTATTTATTTATCCTTCTTTATTACCGGAAATTCCATTTCGTCCTGATCTGGAGGCTAGTGTTGTTTTATTATCAGAAGAACAGTAATATTTCCTTATGTTTATCCTTAAAAATTATAGTAAATTATAACCTTTATTTTATCATACAGTTTAATATCATATGGAATCGAGATCTATTATAAAAAAATAGAATCTTTATTAAATAAATATAAGCCAAAAAGAAAAAAAAGTCCTACAATTGCATCTATAAGTGAAAATATTTCAAAGCATATGTGTACAATACGTTCACCAGAAAGAATATATAAAACAATAATTCTTAAGAAAAATCTGAAAGAAATTGCTAATCCTATAAAAGTAAAATAATATGCTATTTTCCATGATAAAAACTTAATAAAAAATATTTTGTTTAGTATTATTTTCAGCATAATAGAGCGCCGCCATTTAATCATGTACTTGAACAAGTTGATTTAGAAAATATTTTGGCGCCAATTGATCATACTGAAAATTTACCTAAAATGTGGTACAATTACATAAATGAAATAAAAATTGTAAGTAAAATAATTTATTTTTTAATAATTTAATACGTATTATTGATATAGTTATAATAATTACGTTTAATATTTTTTAAAAAAATTTATGGTTATAAAATTATGTGATATTAGAATGCACTGAACTAAAATAATTTTATCTTTAGCAATTTTGATCATTGTGAATTGATTTAATTTACTAATTGTCAAAAAAATATATTTTAAAATGTTATATTTTTTTATATTTATATGTTAATTATAATTGATTTATATTTTATTATTAATGTAAATAACAATAGTATTTTAATATATAATCACATAAAATTCAATATTTTTGTAGAATCATAATTTATTGTTACATACAAAACTAAATAGAATTTTTAATAAAGAAAAGAAAAATTGGATCCAAAGTTTCTTTGAAGAATTTCATATTTATGCAGAAGTAGTAAAGAAAAATATGGAAAATATCATAAAAAATACAACAAATAGTGGTAATAATATTAATTCTGATAATATACAAAGTGTTGATATTCCTAAAATATGTTCTAAAAAACCAAAACTTGATGTAGATTTACAAGATTCGTGTAGTACTAGTAATAATAATAATAATACGTTTAAAATATGTGATAATGCACCAATTCCACGTAAAATACAAAAAAAAGTTCATGATAATTTTCGGGCGATTTTAAATCCGGAAAATGAAGAAAACACAACACAAAAAAATACTTGTAAGTTTCAATTTTTATTTTTCAATCAAAATAATTAATTTCTAATGAAATATATATTTTATTTTTAGTATTTGCACGCAATTTTTATGAAAAAGTCGAAGAGACACTAAATGCTGATGATAATGAAAAAGATTTTAATAAATTTAAAGATTTATTAACTAGTTTTAATCCGGAAACTGATAAAGTGGCTGACTTGTACTATGTAAGTTTCTCAATAATAGTAAATAATAAAAAAAATAAAACTAATATGGAAAATCTACTATTTTAAGAATATGGAAAAAATTTTTTTACCAAAATATCCTGAATTTGCTGAATTATTTTTAACATTTTTATTACCTGGACATGCCGCACAAATTGGAAAATTTTTTGAACATTTCATATTAACAAATATGAATACATTTTTGACAAAATTAAATATTTATTTTAGTAAACAACCTACTCAATTGAAAAAAATTTACTCATGTATTAATGAGATATCAAATGAAAAAGAAATTAGTATTGAATTAATAAAATCAAAAATAATACCATTACTAAAAGGAAATCGTCTCTTAATTGATTGGTTTTTACAATTTTTTCCATCAGAAACACCTACAAAAAAGTATTTTTTAAATATTTATTTTTTTTTTCTTGTTAATATTATTAATTTTTTTTTTTTTTAGTTCTATAAACGAATGTGATTTTGAGACAATAAATATGCGTACACTGCCAGTACAAGATAATAAAGATGATGCAGACGTATATGAGTATTTGCCTCCAAAAGAAATTGTCTTAGATGTAATAGATACACCGGCTTGTGGTTTAAAAGTAAGTTTATCTGTACTACAGTTTAATAAATATTTAAAATTTTAATTTCGTTTTCAATTTAACAGTATATGCAAGGACATATCTATTATGGAAATCGTGTAGTACTGCCAGCAAAATTATCATTTCTCGCTATAAAAAGTGAAAATGAGTCAATAAATACAAATAAAACGTTTGATGGAACTAAAGACATTGAATGTGTACATTCAATAAAAGAATTTGGGGAACAACGATTAAAAGAGCAATCGAAACAAAATGTATTAAATTATTTGCATGAAGAAGATACTAAAAAGAATAATGAGCATGAAATAACTCTTGTAAACGAACCAGAAAACAATGAAGGTATTGTAACTTTAATGTAATAATAATATAAGAAAATATTATTTGTATTTCTTATATATTTTTAGTGACATTTAAAATATGTGATGCAGCAGTACTTAAAGCCCATTCAATACGTTTAAATCCAGCAGTGCATGGTGCAAACGTTACTAATCATGCGGAAATTTTATGTTTACTAGATAAAACAACTTGTAATGATGATCAAATAAGTAAAACATCCCCAAAAAGGGGAACATCTAAAGGTCTTAAGAAAAAACCACTATCTCCAAATAAAAAAATTATATCTTCAAAGCAGACACAGTGTGTTAATAAAAAAGAAATAAATATTGATATTAATACATCTACAGCATTACAAACATCGAAAAAATTAAAATTATTAACAAAAGGTGATGAAACAAAATTACTAGCATCATCATCACCAAAGAAGAAATGTAAACACAATAGAAGAAATCAAAATTCACCAAATATAAATAAAACGTTACCATCGAAACACAGTGATAGTGACGATACATTAACTTGGACTCGGGATGAGGATAAAATAATTTTAGAAATTATAAAAGAAAATTTATATACAGAAGATGAATTATTGTCTCAACTTTATGTTAAAATAAAGACAAAAACACCAAATGTAATTAGAGAACGATATAAATTTTTACTAGAAATATTAACAAAATTCCAGACAAATGATTAGAATTTTATGTTTTGTATTTATAAAAAAAAATCAATAATAAAAAACAATAATGCATAAATTTTGTTTCTTCTATCCCTCATTACTTTTTATTGACATATTAATAAAAGCATTTAAATTATTACATAAAAGTTGAATAAAATACAATACATTACTGTTCTTTTTTATCTTGTAACTTTTGTAAGCGTTGCAATAAGGTAGGGTGCGAATGATTCCACATTGAGTACATCCAATCGTAGAATGGAAATCCTAAATTGTCAATATGCAATTTAATTAAAGCTTTCCCTAACAATTCACCAAAGCCAAGATTTTTCGCAAATTCATCGGCCTGATATTCAAAACGGCGCGATAATACAGTCATAGCGAAACTAATAATGGCATTATATGCAGCAAGAACATATAAAACAATAATCATTAGACCGACTAGAATTGGTTGTTTGCCCTCTTCAAAGCCAATTGAGCGATATAAAATGTCGTATTTAAACAGATAACCAAAGACGGCAAATGTTAAAAACAAATTAATTTGCATAATTATAACATTCTTAGTAACATGTCCTAATTTCCAATGCCCTAGTTCATGGCCAAGTACGGCTAGTACCTCAGCATCTTCACAGCCTTTTCCGATTTCTTCACTTTTTAAGTCTTCCAATTCTGTATGTCCTTTATTAAGCAATAAAGTATCAAATAATACAATACGTTTCGTACCCAATAATCCAAAAAAGTAGGCATTACTGTGTGCTGATCGTTTTGAGCCCTCCACAACGTATAAATCGCCTAAAGGAAATTTTAATTGTTTTGCCAAATCCTCTATTGATGTTCGTAATGGTCCTTTATCAAGTGGACGATATTTATCAAATAACGGTGCAATAAATGTTGGATACACGGTTATAAGTACCAATGTTATAACTCCTGTAAATAGCCATAACCAAACAAAAAAATATTCACCACCTCGACGAACAATAAAAATGATTGCTGATGCAATTGGTAATGATAATATTTGAACGAGAATAAATGATTTAATTTGATCTTTAATAAAGAAATCATATGTTTGTTTGTTAAAACCATGCTTCTCTTCTAAAACAAATGTTCCGTATAATTTAAATGGAATATCCTTAACGATATTAATACAATTGACTAGTATTAAAAATACACAACTAACATAAATCTCATTTGTTTTATCGAATCCCATTTGTTCGGTTAGCTCTTCTGATTTATTCCACATTTTTACAATGAAACCAAAATATAATTCCAATGATGCAATTATAGTATCAAGCAATAATACTTTAAACATAGAAAATACTTCTTTGTCTAATCCATACAAGCGAGCTTTATCAAATGTTTCTTGCTGCATTACATTTTGCAATTGATAAGGGACATTTTTGCGATTTAAATACACTTTCACCTATAAAATAAAATAATAATTAATCATATTTGTTTATAAATAATGCATATTATATGTATTTGTACATACCTGTCTATTTGATAAGTATAATTCGATTGAATTTTCTACTATTAGAAATGATATTATACTTAATAAAACTAAATTTTCTATTGGCATATCCATTTTAATCAATTTATCGATAGCATTCAGCTATTTATTTATTCTGATTTATAATTAATTCCTTTTTATTTTCTTTTGCAAAAACTAATAATGAGTCGACGCGGTTTAAGATGTTTTTAGTTGAAAAACGCCGACATTGTGATAATATTGATATTTGTACCATTGGCAGCACTACTTTAATTTAATTTTTATTGAGTTATTTTTTACGAATTATTTATATGATCTTGTATATTATATTAAAGTTTATTAAAAAAAATTATTTAATATATATATAATATTTAGGAAAGTGATAATAATTTATATATTGACTGAATTAAACTGTAGTTAATTAAAAAAAAAATTTAAATGCGATTCTTACCATTACAAAATATTTGCAGTGTTGTAATATAGATGGTAGCATATGCAAAATGTTGTTATTCAGCAAAGAATTATTTTAGTTTGGCAATACTAATAAAATAAATGTCAAAAATTGCTAAATGTTTTGTTAAAATATAAAATGGATTTATAAACGTATTATCAAAATAAAAATTATATTTTGATTTTCAATTGAAAGTTATATTAACATTATTTTTTAAATAAAATAGTTTTTTTTTAATTAATCACAACTATGGCTAATGTATCAGCAGCTGCACTAGCTTCAAAAAATAAAAAACATTTTCTTGGTGTACCAGCACCTTTAGGTTATGTTGCTGGTGTAGGCCGAGGTGCAACTGGCTTTACGACTCGATCTGATATTGGTCCAGCAAGAGATGCAAATGATGTGTCTGATGATCGTCATGCTCCCCCATCTAAAAGAAAGAAAAAAGAAGAGGAGGAGGAAGATGATGAAGATTTAAATGACTCTAATTATGATGAATTTAGTGGATACAGTGGATCACTTTTTTCAAAGGATCCTTATGATAAAGATGATGCTGAAGCGGATGCAATTTATGAATCAATTGATAAACGAATGGACGAAAAACGTAAAGAATACAGAGAAAAACGTTTAAAACAAGATCTTGAACGGTATCGTCAAGAGAGACCAAAAATTCAACAACAGTTCTCAGATTTAAAAAGAAATCTTATAAATGTCACTGACGAAGAATGGTCAACAATTCCCGAAGTCGGTGACAGTCGTAATAGAAAGCAACGTAATCCTCGTGCAGAAAGGTTTACACCTTTACCCGACAGCGTTTTATCACGCAACATGGGAGGTGATTCAACATCTGCAATTGATCCACGATCAGGTTTATCATCAATGGTTCCAGGAGTTACTACTCCAGGAATGTTAACGCCTACTGGCGATCTTGATTTAAGGAAAATTGGACAAGCTAGAAATACTTTAATGAATGTAAAATTATCGCAAGTATCCGACTCTGTTACAGGTCAAACTGTAGTCGATCCCAAGGGTTACTTAACAGATTTACAAAGTATGATACCAACATACGGTGGAGATATAAATGATATAAAGAAAGCTAGACTTTTACTGAAAAGTGTTCGTGAAACAAATCCTAATCACCCTCCTGCATGGGTTGCTAGTGCACGTTTAGAAGAAGTTACTGGCAAATTACAAACCGCTAGAAATCTTATAATGTGTGGTTGTGAAAAAAATCCTCAAAGTGAAGACTTATGGTTAGAAGCTGCTCGTTTGCAACCACCTGACACTGCAAAGGCTGTTATTGCCCAAGCCGCACGTCATATTCCCACATCTGTACGTATATGGATTAAAGCCGCTGATTTAGAAATAGAAATGAAAGCTAAACGTCGTGTTTTCCGTAAAGCATTGGAACACATTCCTAATTCAGTAAGATTATGGAAAGCTGCAGTTGAATTGGAAAATCCAGAAGATGCTCGTATATTATTGTCTCGTGCTGTGGAATGTTGTAGTACCAGTGTAGAATTATGGTTAGCTTTAGCAAGATTAGAAACCTATGAAAATGCTCGTAAAGTACTAAACAAAGCAAGAGAAAACATACCAACAGATAAACAAATTTGGACAACTGCTGCTAAATTAGAAGAAGCAAATGGTAAATTTCTGTGCTCCTTGTTAGTTTGGTTTATTTTTCTTTAATTATTTAAATGTGTTTTGTCTCTCTAGGAAATATTCATATGGTCGAGAAAATCATTGATCGAGCAATTACATCATTAAATGCAAATGGTGTTGAAATAAATCGTGACCAATGGATTCAAGAAGCAATCGAAGCTGAAAAATCAGGTGCCATAAATTGTTGTCAAGCAATTGTTAAAACAGTTATTGGTATTAATGTTGAAGAAGAAGATCGTAAACAAACGTGGATTGATGATGCTGAAAATGTAAATTAAATTCATTATTAAAAATTAAGAAAATTAAATTAATATTATTTAAATTTTAGTGTGCCAAAGAAGGGGCATACGAATGCGCCAGGGCGGTATATGCACATGCTCTACAAATATTTCCATCAAAGAAAAGTATCTGGTTACGTGCCGCATATTTTGAAAAAAATCATGGAACCAGAGAAAGTTTGGAGACATTATTGCAAAAAGCAGTTGCTCACTGCCCTAAATCTGAGGTCTTATGGTTAATGGGAGCTAAGTCTAAATGGATGGCTGGTATTTTATTTTTTGCATTTATTTTCATTAAATTTTTTATTTTATTCGTTTTTTTCTTAATTGACTAGGTGATGTACCAGCAGCGCGTGGTATTTTATCGTTTGCTTTTCAAGCAAATCCAAATTCGGAAGATATTTGGTTAGCTGCTGTTAAATTGGAATCTGAAAATTCTGAATATGAAAGAGCAAGACGTCTTTTGGCAAAGGCTCGAGCATCAGCTCCAACTCCTCGTGTTATGATGAAATCAGCAAAATTAGAATGGGCTCTAAATAATTTAAGGGAGTCATTAAATTTATTAGATGATGCAGTAAAAGTATTTCCTGATTATGCAAAACTGTGGATGATGAAAGGACAAATCGAGGAACAAAAAAATATGTTCGATGCAGCAGCTGAAACTTATAACTCAGCATTGAAAAAATGTCCCAATTCCATACCATTATGGCTATTGTTGTCGGCATTGGAAGAGCATAGAGGTGTTTTAACTAAAGCGAGATCAGTTTTAGAGAGAGGAAGACTTAAAAATCCTAAAACATCATTATTGTGGTTGGCAGCAATACGAATCGAATTGAGGGCTGGTTTTAAAGAAATGGCAAATACTTTAATGGCACGCGCTCTTCAAGAATGTCCTACTGCAGGCGAATTATGGGCTGAGGCTATATTCATGGAAGCACGCCCATTAAGAAAAACTAAATCTGTAGATGCATTAAAGAAGTGTGAACATGACCCACATGTTTTATTAACCGTATCGAAATTATTTTGGTCAGAGCATAAATTCCAAAAGTGCCGTGATTGGTTTAATCGTACAGTTAAAATAGATCCAGACTTTGGTGATGCGTGGGCATATTATTATAAATTTGAATTGTTACATGGCACCGAAAACGAACAGAAAGATGTTCTGCAACGTTGCATAACCGCTGAACCGAAACATGGTGAAGTATGGTGTAGCATAAGTAAAAATATTAACAATTGGTGTTTTAAAACTTCACAAATTTTATTATACGCCGTAAAAGATTTACCGATACCAATATAAAAAAAAATATTTATTTAAAAATATAAATAAATTATAAATACAAATAAATAAGTTTTTTTTTTCTTCCTTCAGTTATATTTATTACCAATCATTTGTATCTGCTAAATCACTAAGCATTTTATCTTTTATTCCTTGCCTGGGATTTTCTTTAATTGTTGTCGGTATAGCACCCGTTTGTCCAATTATAAACTCTAGTTCATCAATACTTAATTTTGTGACTAAAAATTCAACTGGTCCAATAAGTTGTTTTTTCATTTGTCCCTCAAAATAAATGAATACCGAGGGTAAATTTTTTTCGGGAAAGTTCGGTATGCAAGTTGATGCAATAGATTTTAAAAATTTTGTTGTTGGAAATTTTTTGGCCAACTCATTTAAATGTTGATTAATTAATGCACACAAAGGAATGCTAAAGAAAAAATTAAATAATTATTTATTACCATTAATATATTGTTTAAATGTTACCCTTGTTTATATAAATGCAAAACAACCCATATACCCTGGCCAGCTTTATTAACCTCGTTTACATAATCCTGTCCTGATATCTCACGAACAGAACCAAATTTAGATATTTCAGAAAGTGCTCTTAATTCAGCAATACGTTTGTTTCTGTATTCCAGCAAAACAGATTCATCTTCTGAATCCTCTAACTCATCTAATCCATCTAAATCTAATTCAGACAACTCCTTCTCTCCTGTAATAAAGAACTTAATTTTAAAATAAATAAATATTAAAAGAAAAAAAATATATTTACGGTTTTTCTGCTTATTCTCGATAGTCTCCTCTAACATGGATACAATAGCTTCTTCAGTAATTTCCTTTTCTTTTGGTGGAAGAATACCTTTTGATCTGAGCACATCATTCCATTCTGTATCTGCATTAGGGTCCTTTATTGAATTTAATTAGTATCTTATAATTTTGTTCAATACTTCCAAATATGGTCATTTATACTTGGTAGAAAAACGTGAAAATTACACTTAGAAATAAATAATACCTGCATTGTATTAATTAGTGAAATCCTTGTTACAATTTAAGTAAAACAATTATATTATGTTTATTTTAAACATATAGTTTAATAAAAATTTAATTTATTATTTTTAAATAAAATTTATTAAAATTATACTCAATTTGCCATACGACTTTTATTTAAAACTTTACGATTCTAGCACAACACACTAATATGACACTAATGGCCACTTATATGACACATAATATGACACAATTTTGCTATAAAGATCATCTGGTAACACTGGTCATTGTTTACGTTCTCTTGCACTGCACTAAATCAGATTCTGATCAAAATTGACAGTTATCATCTGATAGAGCAAGTGCTAGTACAATTAAGTCTTTTTGTTAAAATACTAATTATTTGCTTCAGTATTTTCTAATAATCTGTTATTGTATAATTAAAATTTAAAGACTTAACTATCTTATATTAGTCTTAATTTCTTTTTATTAATTAATTTTGTATAATAAGCTGGAATATGAGTAGTAAAGATAAAGAAAATACATTGCATAAATTAAAACAATTTTTTCGTATTAAAACACCGGGAAGTTCGTATTTTTTATTGACATTTCTTTTTATATTCTTATTAAAATTACTATTCTTGTAAAAAGTGCTATTAAATTATTGTTTTATTTTATTAATAAGGTGGGTTTAAGGATAAAACAGATTTTGGATTAACACCTGAGTTGGAAAAAGAATTAATGCCTGAAACTCCTGTTGCTCAGAGATGTAGGGCACTTAAAGATTTAGGCGACGTTGTTCTAACAAATAGATTAGACGAGGTTTAAATACATAATGTTTTTTTTTTATTTTATAATTAATGTTCTATTCTATCTTCGTACTTTAACAGTTATTATTGAAAAAATTGTGGGATTTAACAAAGGATTTAATTGTTCCTAGTAAGCCAGCAGAACAAAGGCAAACGGCTTTATTATTTTACAGTAAATTAATTCAAGGCCAATACGAAAGTCTTTCATTGATGCGATCACATTTTTTTCGAGTTATACAAGATCATAATGTCCCAGAAGATACATTTCATCGGTTAGAATTATTAAAAAGTTTAACAGATAATGGAAAAGATATAACAAATTTCGAAGAAGAGGTTAGTTTTTTTTTAAAATAATTTTGCTTTAGAAAACACTAAATGTACTTGTATATTTTTAGCTTGGTAAATTTATGTTACAATGGGCACATACAATTGTACTTGCCGGATTAACTGAATCTTATTTGGAAATGTTAGATAATGTTATTAAATTTAATGCAGCATACCTTGATAAAGATGTAGTAGTAGGGATTGTGCAGTAAATATTGTTTATTCATTGTATATATTTATCGATTTGTGTTTATAATAATTTTTATATTTTATAATTTAGAAATGCTTGTCATTTATGTTGCTATTTTGATGATTCGCGAACAGGATTACAATCTCTATCTGTTTTGCATACAGTTATTTGTTATGCGATTTTTCCTAATGAGACCTTAACATTGTTGATTGGTGCATTATGTCGCACAGTAAATCGAGAAGTTTATTGCCAAACATCATGGAAGATTATGCGTAATTTATTAGGAACAAATCTAGGACATGCCTCATTATTAACAATGTGTAATATTTTGAATGATCGAAATGTTTATGATGATGAAGCATTATTAAGAGGTGCAGTTTTTCATATTAATATGGGATTATGGGGTTCACCTGGATCTCTATCGCCGATGCTTAAATGCACCCCGTCAACAGTATTGTTAAGCTTTTTTAATGCATTAAAAAGTCAGCATGTTACTGTAACATATGAAGTTGTCTTAAGTATACAACGATTAATTCAAAACTATGGACAGAAATTATCTGAACCATCTTGGGATGTTATTTGTGATATTATGAGAGCAATAGCTGATAATTTAGTTTTTTATGGTATTTAAATGTGCATTATACATTTAATTTTTAATATTAATTTTAATTTTTTTCCTTTATTAGAAAAAAATGGACAGCTCAATGATAATGCTGTTAAACGACATTTTCATGAAACACTAGATGATATCGAAAATATGACAGAAAAGGATCTAATCATTGCTAATCATGATGTAATATATGGTGTTATTGAGAAAGTTGCCGATGATCGTCATGTATATATTCTTATTTATTAGAAATTATAAAAGATGATTCTAATGCTTTATAAATTTTTCTTATAGGAATCATCTGTTCTCCATTTAATGGATTATTTATCAAATAAAATATCAGCAACACGTCCACAATGGATACAAAGTTTAAATTATTTTATGGAACGTTTTTACAAAATGAAAAAAACAAATATTCGTGTAAAAGCAGTTTTATGTTTGAAAAAAATAATGGAAAATAATCGTGCTGCATATGAGGAGGAAATTTTAGAACGCATTGTAATACCACATTTAGCAAATATTGCTCAGGAACAGGATATTGCTGTTCGTATTGCAGTGACAAAAATTCTTATTGATTTTACATATAATTGTGATACAAAACGCTGTTCAGAACTATTAGATATATTAGGAAAGGTATTTAATTAAATTATTATTAAATTTAAATAAATGTTTTATTGATTAACTGATTTTATTTTAGATATTGAATCGTCCATTTGAAATTTGCGCAAATGATGGCACAATTGTAAAAAACGAATCTGAAGTTAAAGATTTAATAATTGCCGTTGAAGGTTTAATACAAATATTTCTAGTAAAATTATATCGTTTACCGTCACAACATGCTATCTGTATATATAATATGCTAGTTGAACATATTGAACAACAGTATCAACGTCCTGCAGTATTGGAAGCTGTTGGTATAATACGGTTTCATGTAATTTATTTTCTTTATTGTAAATGTTTTTATGAAAATTTCATCTAAATATAAAATTTTACTTTTTTGTAATAGATATTTCATTGGATTTTAAATGCACGTGCAAGTGCAACATTTCATATTGGGTATCCAGATCCAACAAATAATGGTATTATAAAATTTAGTCATTATCTTGGCATCGATGGACCATATGGTTTTATTACAAACATAACGCAACAACAGCAACAACAATCTAATGATACAAGTTCTGCTATTAATTTTACAACAATATCTATAAGACGTGGTTGTAAAACAATTGTTAAATGCTTAGAAATGGAAAAAGATTGGCATATTATTCAATTAGTATTAAAAGAATTACCATTAATTTTACAAAATAAAGCTTTGATACAAGGAAATGATGTCGATTTGTTGGCAAAAACTTTATATAAAATGGTATATTCTAATAATATTCTAAAAATGATAATTTTCTATTAATTATTTTTAAATTTTAGTTTTTTGATAAATCGGTTATAGATTCTTTTCTAATAACAATTACAAAACCATCAACATCTGATTTACATGCACTTGTATTACCTGCACTTGCAAGCCTAACCCCATATCATCAGGTATAGTTTTATAAATCACCGTAATTTAAATTTAATAAATAATTTTCCCTTCTGTAGTTTCTAGATCCTTTTACACAGAAACGTATAATTGAAGCTCTAAAGAATGGATTATTTCGTATACCGAAGGTTTGTGTGCAAGCATTAACTGTTATGATTTTGGAAATCCCAGACACATTATTAAAATTACTCCCTGAAGTTTTACTTGAAATGAGTAAAATGTCAAATACAGTTAATGTTGCTGTTCCTGTGTTAGAATTTCTTTCAAGTAATTTTTTCGTTTTATTATAAACAACAAGATTAAACAAAATTTAATTTTATATAATTTTCAGCACTTAATCGTTTACCAAATCATCGTTTTGCCAGTTTTATAACATTGCAATATATGTATGTGTTTGCAATATCATTGCCTTATACAAATCCGTATAAATATGATCATTATACAGTATCTTTGGCTCATCATGTAATAGCGGGATGGTTTCTTAAATGTCGTTTACCATTACGTAGAAATTTTGTTAATTATATAATAGCTGGCTTGGAATCCAACGTTCATACGTCATTTCAAGATGTTAAGTCAAAGGCAGAATTTGCACCAGTTAATGAAGATTCTTCAAATCGTAAAAGAAGTTCCAGTTTAACAGAACAAGGATCGAAACGACGAGAAAGGGCTACAATATCTGCACAGCGTCCAAAAGTTGATATGAAAACATCTATGAATGATGAGTTATATAATTTTCATATGGAATTGGCTGATACATGTGTTGATTTTATGGCACGCCACACATTTTCACCATGTTCGGCTTTGCCTAAGAGGTTTGAACGCATATTGATTTGATTTAAAAAAAAAACTTAATTATTAATTTTATTTTAGACTTCCTACTGCTGATTTTCTTTTATCTGGTGGACAGTCTCAAACATGGCTTGTGGGACATAATCTCGTGACAATTACAACCAGTGGCTGCTCAGCGAGTCCTTTGAGAAATGGGTTGTGTGAACGTTGCTCTGTATTATGCAAAGCATTATCACAGCAGACAAAACATGATGGAGGAGGTTCCTCGGTTATGCCAATGTCACCAGAATCAACTATTTCCAGTCGTACAGACACGGATTCTCATAATAAAAGATATACAAAAGCTAGCTTGCAACATAGTGCAAATGAATCAGAAAGTACTGATTTAACATCTTCAGCGTCATCGTCAGTAGCATTCTCTCAACAACAGCAATTACAAACGACACAATTAGGAACTAAATTTTTCCGTCAGAGCTCTAGCGATGGACGGTTCAGCAGTTCATCTGGTTCATTAGAAGCTTTATCGAGACGTGGAAGTAATCCAGACACTCCAGATAACTATTTAGATCATTCAAATATTAATAAATCAGAAAGTTCTATATCTTATGTTAGCACTAATGTTGGCAATACGTTGACATTGCCACAAATGCCAATCTTAGGTACTCCGCAACCAACAGCTGACCGCCCAAGACAATTATGTGCTTGCTCTTGTACAGGATGGGCAGAAATTTGCATTCGTCGGCCTACTGGAAGTATTTCATGGATTATGAGAATTCAAAATCAGATATCATATGATTCTTTCACTAATGAATTTCCACTTCATGAACTCACTAGTTTATTTATGCCATCTTTAAGCTCTGGTATCCAAGGAACATTGTTCAATGATAAAACTAATACTAGTTCTTCATCAGAGAAAATTTCTCATTTACCACAAACCGCTTCTGAAATTGTTAATGAAACCAAATTAAGTAAAGTGACAATTTCTGATACTACACCAGAAATTAATAAAATGGATATTGTAGTCTCTACGAAGGAAATTACAGAAAGTATTCCGTATTTAAAGAGCTCTGAAGAGAATATTTCAGCGGCTAGTTTATCTGGACCAATTGATATACCTGGTCAAATTGTGAGAGGAAAAGAAGCTGGCGAAAATAGTGATGGAGAAGTGGAAGATGAAGATCCTGATGTAAATTTTGATGATATTGAAGCGCGATCACGTAATCCTGTTAGACGCGTTAATTCAAGTCCTGAAATGAGTTCCAATTGGCGAAATCCGTTTTTAAATCAAAAAGTTCAAACATCAATGGGTAGCAACAATCCAACTACGTCAGTTATCATAAATCAGGATCATCATGATGATTATAGTATGGATATGGATTGTCAGCAAAAAAAGAAAAATTTCGGAAAAGATATGCGTGTGAGCTGTGAGGCTATACCTGAGGAAATGGCCGGCTCAACACCACCAAGTTTAACTGGTTCTGTTAAAGATTCAGAAAATACTGAAATAAATACAAAAATAACGATAGCATCAACAATTTCACAACATGCAGATTTTACAGCAAAATCAACAGTTTTGCCTGGTTTGGCAATATTACATTCATCGTCATCATTACCAGACCAGTCAGATGGTCAGGCGGTTAGTACCCAACAGATTGCACCTAGAAAACAACATTCTGCCGATGAAGCTTTGGAACCAAAATTACAACAATCAGCCGAAATCATTGTACCGGATCAATTGATACAAAGCAAACAAAGTTCTTCTACTACTGGTGTTTCAATAAATCTTAAGTTGCCTATAGAAATTCAAAAAATTACAACCAAACCACCACAAAGTCCAGCACCATTATCTCCACGATTAACATCGCGTAACAATATGAATGCACCAACGTTTAATAATACCAATAATGGAACAAACAATGACAGTTTTGATGTACCAAGGGGTAGATCGAAAACAATATCGGTTGTTAGTCGGGATTATAGCAGGGATAAATTAACACGTGGAAGTATGATATTTTAAAATTACATTCACTAAGTATTAATTATTTTAAATCTTTTAATTTCAGATACAATGACAAATCGTACGCGTGAACAAAGTACGCCAAGTATAACACGTTCTGGTATCAGTCCAAGCTTTGTATTTTTACAACTTTATAATACAGGACAATTAAACATTAGTGAACGTCCATTACGTGTTGATACAAAACATAAGAAAGCAATTACATTATTGGATTTAATTCCTCCATTTGAAACACATAAAATTGGGGTCTTATACGTTGGTCCGGGTCAGTGTAATAATGAAACTGAAATATTAAAAAATCGTTTTGGAAGTTTACGATATGCTGAATTTCTAAGAAATTTAGGAACTTTAGTTGCAATTAAAGATGCAAAAGAACATAACTTATTTATCAATATGGAAAGTAATGGAAAAGATGGTAATTTTACATATATTTGGCAAGACGATATTGTACAAGTAACATTTCATGTTGCTACTTTGATGCCAAATAATGAACAAGATCCAAATTGTAATGAAAAGAAAAAACATATTGGTAATGATTATGTAACAATTGTCTATAATGAGAGTGGTGATGATTATAATTTGAATACCATAAAAGGTCAATTTAATTATGCCTGTGTTATTGTTCAACCACAAGAATTGAGTAGCAATCGTATATTTATACGAACTAAAGATGATATTAAAGATTATATATGTCATAATGATCCAAAAATTGTTTCCGATAATAGTGCACCATTACTTGCTAGACAATTAGCGCTGCATTGTAATGTAAGTGAATATTCGAAATTTATTTATTATTAGTATGATATGTATATATGCATATATATTTTCTGTTTTCTACTTTAGCTTGCATCTCTAGTAGCTAAGTCATTAAAAACAAAAAATCAAAGTCCATACGCCTCTAACTTTTTGGAACGTTTGAGAAAGATAAAACATCTTAAAACAAAAGTAACTATTATTATTTAGTCAAAAATTAGTTTTGATTAATAAAAAAATCTCTTGTTTAATTTTAAGTTGGTATCCGAATTCGATCAACCAGAACAAGGTGGTGGTAATGGAAATTTCACTGGAAGTAACAATTCATCGTCATCCTCTTCTAATAATACAAATGATATGTCTTCATCAAAGAAACCATATAAAGGATGTTTTACAGAATATACCCAATAATAAATTATATATGTAATTATTAAACAAAAAATTGTTATTTAATTAAAATGCTTTCGAATTTTATTCGTTAAATAAAGTATAATAAGACATTCGTGCAACGTATATTATATTATATCATATGTATATTGTTTTATTTCATTTTAAAATAATTAAATTGAATTTTTAAAAATTCGGTAAAGGGCGTACACAGTTTGCATTTTCTGGATAATCACACCAATTATTTTCAATACTCCACTCAAGTCCTTCTTGGCAATCCAACTCGTATCCGTAGCCCTCTAAGCATTTATAAAACTTGGAACAGTCAGTTGGATGAGGCAAAAGTGTTGGATTTTCTGGACTCTCATCCGGTGGACATTCTTCCATCAAAACGCCGTTACCTGGATTCGATGGAACTTCAGGCTGTAAAAGTTTTAAATAAAAAAAAAATGTTTTTTAAAGCAGAAAAGTATTTCTAAATACTTTTGGTTCTTCTGGTGTTTCTGGATTAACAGGTGCTTCAGGTAATGGCCGTACACAGTTTGCATTTTCTGGGTAATCACACCAATTATTTTCAATACTCCACTCAAGTCCTTCTTGGCAATCTAATTCATATCCGTAGCCCTCTAAGCATTTATAAAACTTGGAACAGTCAGTTGGATGAGGCAAAAGTGTTGGATTTTCTGGACTCTCATCCGGTGGACATTCTTCCATCAAAACGCCGTTACCTGGATTCGATGGAACTTCAGGCTGTAAAAGTTTTAAATAAAAAAATGCTTTTAAGGCAGAAAAGTGTTTCTGAATACTTTTGGTTCTTCTGGTGTTTCTGGATTAACAGGTGCTTCAGGTAATGGCCGTACACAGTTTGCATTTTCTGGGTAATCACACCAATTATTTTCAATACTCCACTCAAGTCCTTCTTGGCAATCTAATTCATATCCGTAGCCCTCTAAGCATTTATAAAACTTGGAACAGTCAGTTGGATGAGGCAAAAGTGTTGGATTTTCTGGACTCTCATCCGGTGGACATTCTTCCATCAAAACGCCGTTACCTGGATTCGATGGAACTTCAGGCTGTAAAAGTTTTAAATAAAAAAAAATGTTTTTTAAAGCAGAAAAGTATTTCTAAATACTTTTGGTTCTTCTGGTGTTTCTGGATTAACAGGTGCTTCAGGTAATGGCCGTACACACTTTGCATTTTCTGGATAATCACACCAATTATTTTCAATACTCCATTCAAGTCCTTCTTGGCAATCCAACTCGTATCCGTAGCCCTCTAAGCATTTATAAAACTTGGAACAGTCAGTTGGATGAGGTAAATGTGTTGGATTTTCTGGACTCTCATCCGGTGGACATGCTGCCATCAAAACGCCGTTACCTGGATTCGACGGTACTTCAGGCTGTAAAAGATCATTTGAAATAATTTTAAAAAATAGATAAAATTAGAATAAATCGTACGTCTGGATTCTCTGGCAATACTGTGCTTCCATCAGAACATATCACTTGTTCAGGCCAATTGCAAATCTTTGATACAGAATCAAAAAGTGTTCCCGGTGCACAATCTTGCTTGATATATTTATCACCCAAGCAAACATAAAAAGATAAACAAGATTCTGGATCAGGTAAAGCATTCCCAAGTTCTACATTACTGCAAATTATATCTTGTCGTTTAATTATATTTCCAACGACACATCCAATTATTCCAAGTTGGATCACAGTTAAAAAATATCGATCTTTTAATAATTAGTAAAATGCACTTATAATTTATTCAAAAAATATTATTTTGTATTTTGAAGAACACTTCTTACTCATTCCTTATTTACTCCTTTGCAGTGTTTATTACTAAACTTAAATTTCACCTTAGTAATATCTAGATGATTTATAATATTGTAATTGTCTTTATATATTTCCGCAGCATATATATATATATATACTAAGAATTTCAATTAAAAAAAAAATTATCTCCCGATAACATATTGAAATTTTTTTTTTCATTATTATAATAAAATATTAATAACTTCTTTATCTATGAGACAGGGCGGAAAGAAGAAGCGAAAAAAAAAAAACTAATTACAAATAAATAGACAATAAAAAAGTAAGACTTTTAATTAAAAAAAAAAAAATGAATTAAAAATGTTTTACCAAAACAAATTAATCATTTATTTATGATTAAATAAGAGTTAAAATCCAATTAAAAAATATTAATCATAAAAAATTATAACGAAAATATGTGATAAAATATTGAAATATAAAAATAATTAAGAACTTAATTATATAATTAGTATTTGCTCGCAATTCACCAATTCAAAACGGGAAAAAGAAATAAACAAATAAAAATAAAATAATTAACCATTGTGTTAATTAATTAATATGAATACATATGCATTCTTTTCCTAAATATCAAATTTATATTATTACAGAAATGTTGATTCGATACATTTTAGCAAACCTTAATAATAGTATACTAAAATTTTATCAATGGTAATTGACTGCCATGCATGATGATAAAAATTCGAGACACGCGAAATATAATTAAAATTAACATACATAACTAAAACGAGACAATTTGAATTCAAAAATAAAACAAAATAAACTTCTATTGAATATTTTATTCACTACATAACTTTAAAACAATGGCTAATATAAATTGTGTGTTGGAAATTAATATGTACAAGAATTTTTTTAGAAAGATTATATATACTGGGTACCTAGGAGTCTAAAACAGGTGCCTCTTTTGAAAGTTTTACGTAGCAACCAGCTTCGTATGGCCAGTTGCACACTTTAAGGACATTATCGAAATGTAAATCTGCTGGACAATGCATTAAAACTGGTTTTCCCCAAACACATTGGTAGAAGTTAGAACACGATTTTGGGTCAGGAATTAAATCACCATGTAAGTTTGGTGCACAGAGCTAAACAAAGAAAAAAATAATACGTCACTTGAGCTGATCGTGTTATGATTTGATTTATATCTCACATTTGAAGTTACGCTTGGTGCCTCAGTTGTTTTTGGAGGATCAACTATTACCGATGAACTTTCACAACCAGCTTCGTTTGGCCAGTTGCACACTTTGAGCACATTATCGAAATGTAACTCTGGTGGACAATGCATTAACACTGGTTTTCCCCAAACACATTGGTAAAAGTTAGAACACGATTTTGGGTCAGGAATTAAATCACCATGTAAGTTCGGTGCACAGAGCTAAACAAAGAAAAAAATAATACGTCACTTAAGCTGATTGTTTTTTAATTTGATTTATATCTCACATTTGAAGGTGCAGGTGCCTCAGGGGTCCATGTTGGAGGATCAACTGTTACCGATGAACTTTCACAACCAGCTTCGTTTGGCCAGTTGCACACTTTGAGCACATTATCGAAATGTAACTCTGGTGGACAATGCATTAACACTGGTTTTCCCCAAACACATTGGTAAAAGTTAGAACACGATTTTGGGTCAGGAATTAAATCACCATGTAAGTTCGGTGCACATAGCTAAACAAAGAAAAAAATAATACGTCACTTGAGCTGATCGTGTTATGATTTGATTTATATCTCACATTTGAAGTTACGCTTGGTGCCTCAGTTGTTTTTGGAGGATCAACTATTACCGATGAACTTTCACAACCAGCTTCGTTTGGCCAGTTGCACACTTTGAGCACATTATCGAAATGTAACTCTGGTGGACAATGCATTAACACTGGTTTTCCCCAAACACATTGGTAAAAGTTAGAACACGATTTTGGGTCAGGAATTAAATCACCATGTAAGTTCGGTGCACATAGCTAAACAAAGAAAAAAATAATACGTCACTTGAGCTGATCGTGTTATGATTTGATTTATATCTCACATTTGAAGTTACGCTTGGTGCCTCAGTTGTTGTTGGAGGATCAACTATTACCGATGAGCTTTCACAACCAGCTTCGTTTGGCCAGTTGCACACTTTGAGCACATTATCGAAATGTAACTCTGGTGGACAATGCATTAACACTGGTTTTCCCCAAACACATTGGTAGAAGTTAGAACACGATTTTGGGTCAGGAATTAAATCACCATGTAAGTTCGGTGCACAGAGCTAAACAAAGAAAAAAATAATACGTCACTTAAGCTGATTGTTTTTTAATTTGATTTATATCTCACATTTGAAGGTGCAGGTGCCTCAGGGGTCCATGTTGGAGGATCAACTGTTACCGATGAACTTTCACAACCAGCTTCGTTTGGCCAGTTGCACACTTTGAGCACATTATCGAAATGTAACTCTGGTGGACAATGCATTAACACTGGTTTTCCCCAAACACATTGGTAGAAGTTAGAACACGATTTTGGGTCAGGAATTAAATCACCATGCAAGTTTGGTGCACAGAGCTAAACAAACAAAGAAATAATACGTCACTTGAGCTGATCGTGTTATGATTTGATTTATATCTCACATTTGAAGTTACGCTTGGTGCCTCAGTTGTTGTTGGAGGATCAACTATTACCGATGAGCTTTCACAACCAGCTTCGTTTGACCAGTTGCACACTTTGAGCACATTATCGAAATGTAACTCTGGTGGACAATGCATTAACACTGGTTTTCCCCAAACACATTGGTAGAAGTTAGAACACGATTTTGGGTCAGGAATTAAATCACCATGTAAGTTCGGTGCACATAGCTAAACAAAGAAAAAAATAATACGTCACTTAAGCTGATTGTTTTATAATTTGATTTATATCTCACATTTGAAGGTGCAGGTGCCTCAGGGGTCCATGTTGGAGGATCAACTGTTACCGATGAACTTTCACAACCAGCTTCGTTTGGCCAGTTGCACACTTTGAGCACATTATCGAAATGTAACTCTGGTGGACAATGCATTAACACTGGTTTTCCCCAAACACATTGGTAAAAGTTAGAACACGATTTTGGGTCAGGAATTAAATCACCATGCAAGTTTGGTGCACAAAGCTAAACAAAGAAAAAAATAATACGTCACTTGAGCTGATCGTGTTATGATTTGATTTATATCTCACATTTGAAGTTACGCTTGGTGCCTCAGTTGTTGTTGGAGGATCAACTATTACCGATGAGCTTTCACAACCAGCTTCGTTTGGCCAGTTGCACACTTTGAGCACATTATCGAAATGTAACTCTGGTGGACAATGCATTAACACTGGTTTTCCCCAAACACATTGGTAGAAGTTAGAACACGATTTTGGGTCAGGAATTAAATCACCATGTAAGTTCGGTGCACATAGCTAAACAAAGAAAAAAATAATACGTCACTTAAGCTGATTGTTTTATAATTTGATTTATATCTCACATTTGAAGGTGCAGGTGCCTCAGGGGTCCATGTTGGAGGATCAACTGTTACCGATGAACTTTCACAACCAGCTTCGTTTGGCCAGTTGCACACTTTGAGCACATTATCGAAATGTAACTCTGGTGGACAATGCATTAACACTGGTTTTCCCCAAACACATTGGTAGAAGTTAGAACACGATTTTGGGTCAGGAATTAAATCACCATGTAAGTTCGGTGCACATAGCTAAACAAAGAAAAAAATAATACGTCACTTAAGCTGATTGTTTTATAATTTGATTTATATCTCACATTTGAAGGTGCAGGTGCCTCAGGGGGCCATGTTGGAGGATCAACTATTACCGATGAACTTTCACAACCAGCTTCGTTTGGCCAGTTGCACACTTTGAGCACATTATCGAAATGTAACTCTGGTGGACAATGCATTAACACTGGTTTTCCCCAAACACATTGGTAGAAGTTAGAACACGATTTTGGGTCAGGAATTAAATCACCATGTAAGTTCGGTGCACAGAGCTAAACAAAGAAAAAAATAATACGTCACTTAAGCTGATTGTTTTTTAATTTGATTTATATCTCACATTTGAAGGTGCAGGTGCCTCAGGGGGCCATGTTGGAGGATCAACTATTACCGATGAACTTTCACAACCAGCTTCGTTTGGCCAGTTGCACACTTTGAGCACATTATCGAAATGTAACTCTGGTGGACAATGCATTAACACTGGTTTTCCCCAAACACATTGGTAGAAGTTAGAACACGATTTTGGGTCAGGAATTAAATCACCATGCAAGTTTGGTGCACAGAGCTAAACAAACAAAGAAATAATACGTCACTTAAGCTGATTGTTTTTTAATTTGATTTATATCTCACATTTGAAGGTGCAGGTGCCTCAGGGGTCCATGTTGGAGGATCAACTGTTACCGATGAACTTTCACAACCAGCTTCGTTTGGCCAGTTGCACACTTTGAGCACATTATCGAAATGTAACTCTGGTGGACAATGCATTAACACTGGTTTTCCCCAAACACATTGGTAGAAGTTAGAACACGATTTTGGGTCAGGAATTAAATCACCATGTAAGTTCGGTGCACATAGCTAAACAAAGAAAAAAATAATACGTCACTTAAGCTGATTGTTTTATAATTTGATTTATATCTCACATTTGAAGGTGCAGGTGCCTCAGGGGGCCATGTTGGAGGATCAACTATTACCGATGAACTTTCACAACCAGCTTCGTTTGGCCAGTTGCACACTTTGAGCACATTATCGAAATGTAACTCTGGTGGACAATGCATTAATACTGGTTTTCCCCAAACACATTGGTAGAAGTTAGAACACGATTTTGGGTCAGGAATTAAATCACCATGTAAGTTCGGTGCACAGAGCTAAACAAAGAAAAAAATAATACGTCACTTAAGCTGATTGTTTTTTAATTTGATTTATATTTCACATTTGAAGGTGCAGGTGCCTCAGGGGGCCATGTTGGAGGATCAACTATTACCGATGAACTTTCACAACCAGCTTCGTTTGGCCAGTTGCACACTTTGAGCACATTATCGAAATGTAACTCTGGTGGACAATGCATTAACACTGGTTTTCCCCAAACACATTGGTAGAAGTTAGAACACGATTTTGGGTCAGGAATTAAATCACCATGCAAGTTTGGTGCACAGAGCTAAACAAACAAAGAAATAATACGTCACTTAAGCTGATTGTTTTTTAATTTGATTTATATCTCACATTTGAAGGTGCAGGTGCCTCAGGGGTCCATGTTGGAGGATCAACTGTTACCGATGAACTTTCACAACCAGCTTCGTTTGGCCAGTTGCACACTTTGAGCACATTATCGAAATGTAACTCTGGTGGACAATGCATTAACACTGGTTTTCCCCAAACACATTGGTAAAAGTTAGAACACGATTTTGGGTCAGGAATTAAATCACCATGCAAGTTTGGTGCACATAGCTAAACAAAGAAAAAAATAATACGTCACTTAAGCTGATTGTTTTATAATTTGATTTATATCTCACATTTGAAGGTGCAGGTGCCTCAGGGGGCCATGTTGGAGGATCAACTATTACCGATGAACTTTCACAACCAGCTTCGTTTGGCCAGTTGCACACTTTGAGCACATTATCGAAATGTAACTCTGGTGGACAATGCATTAACACTGGTTTTCCCCAAACACATTGGTAGAAGTTAGAACACGATTTTGGGTCAGGAATTAAATCACCATGTAAGTTCGGTGCACAGAGCTAAACAAAGAAAAAAATAATACGTCACTTAAGCTGATTGTTTTTTAATTTGATTTATATCTCACATTTGAAGGTGCAGGTGCCTCAGGGGGCCATGTTGGAGGATCAACTATTACCGATGAACTTTCACAACCAGCTTCGTTTGGCCAGTTGCACACTTTGAGCACATTATCGAAATGTAACTCTGGTGGACAATGCATTAACACTGGTTTTCCCCAAACACATTGGTAGAAGTTAGAACACGATTTTGGGTCAGGAATTAAATCACCATGCAAGTTTGGTGCACAGAGCTAAACAAACAAAGAAATAATACGTCACTTAAGCTGATTGTTTTTTAATTTGATTTATATCTCACATTTGAAGGTGCAGGTGCCTCAGGGGTCCATGTTGGAGGATCAACTGTTACCGATGAACTTTCACAACCAGCTTCGTTTGGCCAGTTGCACACTTTGAGCACATTATCGAAATGTAACTCTGGTGGACAATGCATTAACACTGGTTTTCCCCAAACACATTGGTAGAAGTTAGAACACGATTTTGGGTCAGGAATTAAATCACCATGTAAGTTCGGTGCACAGAGCTAAACAAAGAAAAAAATAATACGTCACTTAAGCTGATTGTTTTTTAATTTGATTTATATCTCACATTTGAAGGTGCAGGTGCCTCAGGGGGCCATGTTGGAGGATCAACTATTACCGATGAACTTTCACAACCAGCTTCGTTTGGCCAGTTGCACACTTTGAGCACATTATCGAAATGTAACTCTGGTGGACAATGCATTAACACTGGTTTTCCCCAAACACATTGGTAGAAGTTAGAACACGATTTTGGGTCAGGAATTAAATCACCATGCAAGTTTGGTGCACAGAGCTAAACAAAGAAAAAAATAATACGTCACTTTAGCTGATCGTGTTATGATTTGATTTATATCTCACATTTGAAGTTACGCTTGGTGCCTCAGTTGTTGTTGGAGGAGCATCTGTAGTTGTTATCTCACTGCATGTTGCAAATATTTTTGGCACACAGTCTTTGTGAACTGTTGAAAACGTCCAATTATTTAGACACTTTATATGAATTATGTTACCATCACATATTGTTGCATAATAAGAGCATCCATATTCACTTGGAAATTTTTCCGTTCCGCAACTCTTTTAAACAGCATTTGAAATGATTTTTATAAATTAATTATCAAAAAAAAAAAAAAAAATGGTTAAATATTGTATATTCCTTACATTATATGCGGGTGTTGTTGTTTCGTTACTTTTGACGGGCACCCATAGGTATAATAT
This sequence comes from Ptychoptera contaminata, assembly GCA_963942525.1. Classification (NCBI taxonomy): domain Eukaryota; kingdom Metazoa; phylum Arthropoda; class Insecta; order Diptera; family Ptychopteridae; genus Ptychoptera; species Ptychoptera contaminata. Next base: position 35,724,763 of record OZ012636.1, on the reverse strand, counting down.
TAATGTTAATAAACATAAAACTATAAATTCAATATATAAATATTATTAAAAACTAATTCACAAAATTTACAAAGTAAAACTAAGTACCTTTCATCGTTTCACTTGTGATTACACTTTAATTAAAATGTATATCATTAATTAATAATTGATAAATTAAGACTATTTGTAATGTACAAATTTCGTCCACTTTATATACGAAAAAAAAAAAATTAAAGAATTTTTTTTTTACATTATTAAATACTAATTAAATAAATTGCCGTAATTAAAATTCAATAAAAAATGATAAAAAAATATTATAAAAATCTTTATATAAAAAAAAAATTAATAACATTTTTATTAATATATTTTTCTCGACTGAGCAATAGGAAAAAGATAAGATTAGAAGAAAATATTTCTTAAGTAAATGACGGTATATTGGATAATTCCTTATAATCCAACAAAAAATAAAAAAAAAAACAATTAAACTCAACAAGATATTATTCTCAGATAAGTAGCAAAAAATTATTTCCATTCATTATATTGCATTAGCATCATAAACCATCGTAATATTTTCCAAGAATCCTTTTAAATTAATGAAAATTTAATTATAATAATATAATTATTTAATTTATATATTATAATTGATTGAAATCAATTTATATATTTTATTTTTATATTTGTTTCTTAGAAAAATAAAAAAAAATCGCATAATAAACATACTAAAACATTTGTAAGGTTTTATTTTATTGTTAAGAAAAAAATAAAATTATCACGCATAAAAAAATAATTAAATAAATAAAATTGGTAAAAAAAAACAATTATAATAATAATAATAAAATAATATTAACAATAAAAATAAAAAAACAATAAAATTAATAATAGATTAACGACGAGATATTGGCGTTGATAACATAGGTGATATAGATGGACGAGATCTATAATAATTAGACATTGATGGACGAACAACTGATAGACGTGTTGATGGTCTTGCACTTGCAATTGCAGATGATCTTGTTAAAAATATATTATCTGATGTTGAACGTCGTCTTAATGTTAACATATATAAACTATAAAAATGATTTGATTTTCTTACAAACTCTGGAAATGAATTGAAATCCTTTAAATAACGATAAAATCGAAATACTTTTAATAGTAAAACAGTCCATAAACCTTTAAATAAATAATGATTTAATATAAAAAATAAATAATAATTGTTTATTTATTTCTTACATAGCCAACAAGCTGGTAAAACTAATAATTTTACATAGTACATCTCATCATCATCGTCATCATTGTTTTTAGTTGCCAAAATGATTTTTATAAACAATGTTAACACCATTATAAATGGTGCCTGCCATAAGAAGCACATACAAATTAACCAAACTAATATCCATTCTTCTTTAAACTATAATTAATTTTTTATTTAATTATATCATTATTATAACTATAAATCAAATTTTACTTACACGTATTAAACCATAGTACATAAATATAACAAATAATAATGCAAAAATACAAAATATAGTATAAAGTATTTTAACGTTCAAAAATAGCCAATTTGTCAGTGAGATGTCCAATAATGTAATAATGAATAAAGCAATATGTGATAACTAAAAAATAAATAATTTAAAAGATTTTTTTTTACTACTTCATAATTATCATAACTACTTACGGTAAACAAATGTACGCCAGCCATTATCCCAAGTCGTAATTTCATATTTATTTTTAATTTAAAATTCTAAAGTTTTAATTTTTTATTTTGATAGAAAAAATAATTATTAATTTGATATTAAATTTAATGTAATATTTCTCTAAGGTAACTGTTTATTATTATTATTGAAATAAAAGAAAAATAAATTTAAAATAGATAAATACGTCAAATTAGACATTTTCTTTTCAGTTTTCCCGAATTTTACTTATGTAATTGAAGCGTTTAGTGATTTTTTGTATATTTGTTGATATTTATTTTAGTATAAAAGGGATGTTTTAAACTGTTGTGGATAAAAGATAATTCTATATTTTATTATTGTATTATAGTAAAACTATCAAATAACAATCAATTCAGAACTGGTACGATCCAGGGTAATACAACTGTCTAATAAAAATAAAGTATTGTGATGGCCCGAACAGGTATTGCATTGACACAATGTGATTTCTGCCCAGTGCTCTGTATGTTAAAGCAAGCACTGGTAAACGGCGGGAGTAACAATGATTCTCTTGATGTATCCTTATCATTTAATTAATGGCATGCAAGAATTTATTAACAAGATTCATACAATCCCGATCTACTATCTAGCGAAACCACAGTCAAGGAAACAATCTTAAATCTAGTCAGGCAAAACTTTATAATAAACAAAATTATTTTTAGTATACATTTTTTAATGAGATAATTGTATTATGTTTAAAAATTCCTTAAAACTGTTGCTCTTACTGTAAATATAAAAAACTAATGATCTTATTGCCAAAGTGTTAAAATAATTATTTTAGTTAAAATTAATAAGAGTGAATAAACACAATGTCCTTTATGTCATCATTTTAATTAATTATTTATTAAAGCTGGACTTACAATATAAAAGTTTCATCAAAATACTGTGTGATCACATACTTTAATTGTACCACAGATAAACATATTATACTATGAGTACCATTAGTGTCTGTGTCATATAATTCATTAAAATAATTTTATGAGAAATATGTATAATTTTTATAGCATAGATTGTAGTTTAATTGTTATTTTATATATGTGAGAATGTAAAAGAAAATAATATTAATTGTAAAGATATTTTAGAGCAATTATGAGCATGCACCTAATTCTGCATTCTGCATCCTACATTCTGCTACTCAAAAGGTACATATCAAATACCAGTATAGGATCCTGTAATGACAAATTTTTAAATAAGTAAGTTTACATAAGAGACAGGTTCCTTTAGTTGCATATTTCTGCTTTGAAGACAATATTCTCGGATTAATTATGGGAATATTATCAGTCATAAATTTTCACTTTCAAAAGGATTTATAGAATTTACATAATCTGTTAATAAAATCATATCTCTATTATTACTATTATTACTTTTTTTTTAGTACAAAGTTCACCAGTTTACCATAATCATTAATCATTTATAATTTGCACGTGAATTAGTCTTAAAATAATATTATTTTTTTTCTCGAGACTATTTTCTCATCGAACTTTTTTTTTCTCTCGATTTTATATACAAAACATTTTTTTTTTCGTATTTTTATAATTAAAACTAATGCAATTTAATTTTAAAAAAATACGAATAATATAATTATTTATTTAAAAATAAAATTATATAAATATAAAAGCCACCACAATTGTTTACTATTTAGTGTATCTCACACGAACTTTTTTTTTTCTTTAATTTTAATAAATATTATTTATTTATTTATGCTTTTTACATAATATCAGTTAATAATATTCAGTCAGGTGTATAAATGTATTCCGGTGTGATCGTTCAGATCGTTTTGTACCATTTTTAACAGGTAAATTCAAAAATATTAGAACATTATTACATAGAATAAAGATTTTTTTTAAATTATGTAATTAAATAAAATTAACTATAATTGCAAAAAAAAATATTAATTTATATTTATTAGGGGTTTACCTGTATTTCACTTAGGATTCACAGAGAATTCCAATGGTTTTAACATTACTCTCCTATAAATCTAGTTTACTGGTGACACTCTACAGGTATTAAAATAAAAATAATTATTAAGAACAAGAGGTTACATTATTTATTACATAATTTCAGTGTTATTTAGTTTTGTTTTTTTTTTAATTATAGTAATTGGCTGTATTTTTTTATGTTTTGGTGGTTTTTTTTTTTTAGTTTTTATTTACTTCTGTTAATTCATTAACAGCAACTCTATAAAAAAAACGAAGAAAACAACAACATTTAAACTGAAAATAAATGAAAGAAATACAGAAAAAAAAAATAATAATAAATAAAATTATCCTACTTCTTTATTATAATTTTATTTTATTTTTGCTTCTTTTTTTTTATAAATAATTTCATTTCATTTATTATTAACATGTTATGCTGTTATATAATATTGATGAAGTTTCACTTTCGAATTGTGTTTTATTGTGTTGTTTTAATTTTATTTTATTTTTTTATTATTTTAGATGTATTATCTGTGGTTGTTATAATTTTTATTATTTTATTCGCTGTTGTTATTCGTTTCTTCGTTTTTTTCTTTAATAAAAATTATTAAGATTTATTATAGCCATGTATTTATATACTTCTTCAGTAAGAATAAAAATTTTATAAGAACTTTTGTTAGACAAAGTGTTTGTGACAATAATTTTATTTAAAATTAATTAAGCAAATCTATATAATGAATTTTTTTTTATTAAAAAACTATATTACTTGTTTATAATTTAAAAAATAGAAAAAACGCGCGCTAAATGTTATGATAATAATGAAAAAATTTATTTTCTCTGTATTGTATTGTATTGGTTTTTCTTAGTTTGGATGAGTATCAAAATTATTTAAAAAGTAAAATAGTAAAATTTTGATTGTGTATTAGTCATAAATACATAGATATGAAATTTATTTTTTATTTAAAAGAAAAAAATATAAAAAGAAGAAAAATAAATAACGAAAAATTTAATTTATTTTATAGACGAGAAGAAAGTAGGTCAGTGAATCCCCCGCCAGAGTGCATCAGTGAGGCACACACGTGTTGGGTTTTAAAAAAAAAAATAAATGAAAAATATTATTTTTTATTTTTCATTTCATTATATCATTTAAATTAATATTTTTCTTAATTATATTTTTACTAGTGTTTATTTTATTTATAAATATATATATTTTTGTATATAATAAATTGTATTTATGAATACCTAACCATTTGGTTGGCTTAAGTAGACTTGTATTAAGTTATAGTTAGTCAGTTTGCATAGCATGGAGCCTTTGTTGGATGAGTATTTTCTTCTTTTTTTTTTTTTTTTTTTTTGTAAAATGATTACAAATTGTCTTCGTTTTGTTTTAGTGTACGATAAAATATTTATTCCTGAATTTTTCTTATGTGTGACCCTAATAACTTTATAAACAAATAACATTTACAATTGTCTTTATGTTTTCTTTTCTTATTGTTTTTTCTTTATCAACAAACTACTTTATTGCATTCTTTTTAATCTTATCTTTGATGAAACATGTCGGTTTATTATTTATCCAGAAATCAAATTTAAGAATAAAATCGCATTGTTATTATAATAAGAAATATATTTCTTTTTTCGACTGTTTAACGTAGGTGTTTTACGGTTAAACATTTATGTATTTAATTTTTATTTTCTTTTATTTTTTCAGGTAAATTCATATACAATGAACCACGGAAATGACGGTTTAAACCAACGAAATTTATTGTTTATAATAATTTTATCAATGGAAAGAAATTAAGTCACGACTAGTATTTTATTAAATAAATACTTTTTTACAGTTTTACTTTAAATAACTGTTTTTTTTACTTAAGAAATGAATTTTTCTTTAATATTTTTGATCATTTTAAAATGAATTAATTTATTTATTTTATTCTATCGAAAGAAATTATTAATTAAATTAAGAAAAATGAAATGAAAAAGATTCGTTAATGGCCGAAATGAGTGAAATTTTATTTTCCAGTTTTAAAATGCTTAAGATTTATGTTAAATCCTCTAGCTGTCTAACGCAAAGAGTCTGCATCACAGACTGGTTCTTTTTGCGTGGTTTTAAAAGTTTGGAACATTTATCGTGGAAATCTTACCAACAAACAACGAGTTCCCACTGTAATTGCAACTATATCTTATTTGACTTGACATCCGTATTCAACTTCCTTATTTTACAACAAAGTAAAAGCACAAATATATATATATATATATATGATTAATGTACAGATAAAATTGTTTATTAAGTGCGTGGAAATTTTTCGCGCCTTAAGACAACAAAGACAGTGTAATAAAAAAAAAATTAAGTACACATAACATATATAAAATAATAATTATATTGGTAAAAATCAGTTGGTTTCGGTCGATTAAACACATAAACAAGAATTTTATGTTTACTATTAATTTATTAATATAATTAAAATCACATTTCTGTTATACATTTATATTTTTCTTAAATATTTAAAATTCTTTTATTATTTTATTTAGTTGTAAATTTTACCTTTTCTTTATATATTAATTAATTATTAATCATCATACATTTTTTTTTAATAAACCATTTATGCTATATTGTTGCTGTCAAATTATAACATTAATTAATATACTAATTATTATATATATATATATATATATAATTTCTTACCAAATATATATAACTAAGTGTTTTCTCGCTAAATGTAGCGCATCGAAATATTTATATTTGTTAAACTAAAATGCATACAGTGAAGGCTACAATATAATAGTATTAAGTCGGTTTGTTTTGCTTTTCATTTCTTTTTTAACATTTCGACTACATAATAATATTAAATCTGTTTTTATTATTATTATTATTATATATTTGTTTTAAATATAAACCATTTATCCATCGAACCATAGAGTTGATTAATGCTGTTTTGCTCCTATTTTTGTTTTGCTTAATTTTTGTAGAGTTTTTTCGTTGTTTTTAGTTATAAAACAGTAATCTATTGCCGATTCGTTAATTTTAAGCTCTAAAAAAAAAGCTGTTGAAGTGTGCTTTTAACATTTGAAACAAAACAAAACAAAACAAAAATTATGCAATCAGTTTTTTTTTGTAAATATATTTTATTTTTGTAACATTGCCACAGTTATTTAAAAATTTCATTTTATTATTATATAATTATTTTATTTCTACATTTCGGTTATGTTTTTCTAGACGCTAGTTGTTATTGTTATTTCTATTTTAATAATAATTTTCAATAAATATAAATTGTTAAATTTTCTGATTGGTATAAAAGTTTATAAATTGTTTTACTTGTTAAATTGTTTAAAATCTTGTTAAGAAAAGAAAAGAAAAACAAATAATTATATTTTATTTATTTTTTTTTTAATGTCTTAATGTATTGTGCTTAAGAGTTTAGTTTTTTTTTTTTTTTTTAAGAATTGTATTACCTTGTTTAATTTATTAATTGTAATTGATTGATATACATTTTCAATTAAATATGTTTTCTTTTGTTAAAATTCATTATTTAAATTTATTTATTTATTGTCGGTTGTACTACTCAGGAAAGTCTGTTATATAATTTTATTAAATTAACTTTTTGTCATTTAAAAGATTAGAAAAAAATATACTCTGAATTCCCTTTATAAGCCACTACATTCTATTAAGCATCGAGGCTTAATAGTGTTTTTGAATTGCAAAATGTTTTAGGATTCTTCTATTTAGTCACTACCCTTTCTTAAGCCACTGGCTTCTTAATTGTACTAAAATATGATCGCATGGGAAGAGGAAACTTGCAATCCGTGAAAATGAATTGAATAATTACTTTTTAGACGAAGGTAATTTTGCATCTGATGAAGAAGATTTCGATTAATAAAATTTAAATTTCTAAATAAGATTCAAGAAAATTTCTTTTCAATATTTATTTTTAAAAAAATATGCACTCTAATAAGCCTCACCTACTATTAATCCTCTACCCGATATTAAGCCGCTGCTAGGCCTAAAAATTTAATTTTTTTTTCTCTATTAAGTCGGTGGCCTATAAAGGGAATTCAGGATATATTAAATATTGTATTTATTAAAGGCTATTTTCTAAGATATAAAAGTTTGAAATGAGTGTTTTTTTTAAATTTAAAGGCATTATCCACTAGCAACATGAGGTGGTTATTTAATTTGTATGAAAAGTGCGAGTTACTGAGTCTTATCGGTAGAACAACGTCGTTTTTAAATTTATAATTTATAGCAATAGGAAATATAGTCAATAAAGTGACTTTATTCATTCATCTATAAATAAATCTAAAATTCAGGAAATAAATACTTTCAATTTTCATCGAATGTTAGAGTCAGAATTTTCTGCCAATTTAATAAATTTACTAATGTGAAAGATCGCAAATTATCAAAAATTATTCTCAAAATCGATTAGTCTATTATTGTCGGTCATATCACATCTGGATGGAACAATAAACTTTATTATAGATTCAGCGAGATATAGAAAACCGTACTTGAGGATCAATAAATAATCTTTGAAGAAGATCTTGTCTAAAGGCAATGATTAATTATTAATAATCCAATGAATGAAAATATTTAACATTAATCTTTATTTTATAATAATGGTATTAGCGATTATTAATAATAGGGATTATAATCATTAATATTATTTCTAATCTAATATTATAAATATGCATATTTACCATTGAATAAGAAATGTAAAGTATCTGCAAAATTATTATTTTTATTTAAATCCAACTACATTGACTGCAGCAGCAGCAGCAGTTAATGTTAAATTACTTCTTTTTTTTTCCATTATTAATAATATTATATTAACTTTGTATATCTGAATGACCTAAATTTCTTTTTATTATTGTATGTTTATGAAGCTTTTTTTTTTATTATTACGTTATTTGTAATTTTTATTTTTATTTTTTCTCTTAAATTCTCACTCTTTTCTGTATCTTTATTATATATATCTGTTGCTTGTTTTTAATTTATTTATTTTTACCAATATATATATTAACGACTGCAATAAACTGTCTTGTCGAATCAGTATTCTTCAGTAAAACAAAACAAAAAATTAAATACTTTGCAAAGATTTTCCTCAATGAAAAAAGGTACAAAAAGTAAATTATTTATTATAAAATTAAATATTTGAATTTGTCTAACCAACTGAGCATATAACGTGCATCAATAGTAGCGAAAAATTACATAAAAATTGTCTTATAAGAAATAAATAAAAAAAATAGTAACTGCAAACCTACTTTACTTTAATTATTAACGTTTTTTTTTTATTATTATTATTATTATTTTTTTTTTGTTTATTATGTAAAAAGTAATTTTGTATCTTATGCAATCTGAAAATGGTTTTGTTTAGTTTTTATTTTTACTTTTTTTTTTACCTCGTTAATATTTTTATTATAAAAAATTTTTTTGTTCTCTCTACTCTTGCCATTTGCTTTATTTATTAATTTAGCTTTTAGTTTTTATCATACTGTTTAGAGGTTTTGTATTAAACACAGTCAATAATTAGTTACAATTTTTCTTTAAACTATATATATATATATTTATTTAAATATTTTGATTAAGAAATGTAATAAAATTAATACTTTTTTTTTTTGTTTCTATTATTTTTATTTTAATTATTTTGGTGTTATAATTTATTAACAACAATTTGACGCCAATAATTGTCTCACCAAGAAGTATACAACCACATATTTTATAATAATTTGTGGTTTAATAAAAATAAATAAAAATAAAAATTGTAAATAAAACAAATATTTAATTAAATAAGCATTCATTAAAATAAAAAAAAAAATTAAAATAGTTCCAACGAAAGGAACAACAAAATTTATTAAAATAATTTTAAATGCGTTAAAGAAAACAACAAACATCAACAGTAATAGTAATCACAAAAGCATTATATATGACAAAAATATATATATATATATATATATATCTACGGTATATATAAATAAATAATCATAATAAAAACATACGACCTTGGGCTTTAAAAAGAAAATAATAAAATTCAGTATAAATAAATAAATATATTTAATTAAAATTCGATAGAAAGTCATTGATTTCGAAAGTATTTATTTATTTATTTTTTTGTTATTGCCTAGTATTATTTTGGTTCGATTTACTGTTTATGATTAGACTAAATGTTGAAAATAAAAGTAATCAAAATTTTAAATTATTTTATTTATTATAATTTAATTTATGATTAAGAGGGAAATGTTTTTTCGGTATGTTGTTTGATCATACGATACATGAAAATGTAACATGAGTACAGATATAATCGATATACTGGCACAAACTGATGTTGTTTCTTGAAAAATAGACTATTTCTAAGGATTTACGGATAAATCAGTAATTATTAAATTACTTTAATCAATAGTTATTAAGTTACTAACTAGAATAATTAACTAATTACTAATTAACTAGACACAAAGGCATTTATTATCTACAAAGCATATATTACTCATATGGAATCTTTAATCTAATGTCCATGTGATTCACAAGTGTACGCATTGCAAATAGAAGTGTAAAATGCGGACGTATGACGAAAGTCTTTACAAAAAAATATATACTTGTACAATAAACGTGTTCAGTATAATTGTTTAATTGAAATAAAATAAAAATTTATTTCTTTGTGATTGAATATGTAAGGAATTTCGGATAAAATACATTTAGTTTTGTAGCAAAATTTACTTCTATGAAGCAGTTTTTGTCTCGTTAAATAAACTTAAGAATAAGACTTGGATAAGAAATAATAACTATGCATTTGGTAAAGATTGCACCGAAGAAAGGCATAAAAAATCGATGGAAAATATGACAAAATAAATTATAAACATCAAATGGAATTTATTTATGATGTTTTACAGTACAAATAATCGATGGAATCTTTTGTATTGTCTTTTTTTTTTGTTTACTAAATATATAAACCTGATAGAACAATAAATGATTTTGCATTAAAAAAACACAAATATTTCAATTTGTTTTTTTTTTATCAATAATTGCTAAAATAGCATAAAATATATAAATAAATTTCAGCATATTTATTTTCTTTTCTTTTTATTAATATAAATTTAATTTTTAGGTTAATGCTGTTGTGAATTAATAATAATAATAATAATAAGTAAGAAAAAATTAATACAAAATTAATATAATAAAAATATCTTGCTTATTCGCCCACAATGTATAATTTTTTTGTACAATTCTAAAAGTGATAAAATCAAACATAATAAAACACCACAGGTAAATAAATAAATAAAGAAATAAATAAAAATAAAATCAAATGATCAAATGCAACGAAAAGACCTAAAGTGAATGGTAAAATATGTAAAAATAAATAAATTATTAAATATATTCATTTGATGATTTCTTCTAAACATTATAAATGAATTTATTTTAACTTACAATTTTCTTTTATACAATGACAAGATAAGAATTCCTTTCTGGTTTAACTGCCGCAAATAATCAGTTTGATGTACATTATTATTAAATTATACAAATTTTTGGATAATTATTCATGATTAGCTACTAATCTAATTTAATTTATTTATATATTGTGAAAAATAGTAGCGAATTATTTATAATTTTAGCATTATCAATCGTAACATTAAAATAGTAATAAAATAAAATAAAATAAAAGAGAATAATATAAAAAAATACAATAATAACGCCAAAACCACATCGTATGAAAGTGAAATCAGTATGGATTGCAAAACAGAATAAAGAAAAATAAAATAACAACGCAATGAATAACATAAAAAATGTTTTTTTTTGTATTTTATTTTAATGATAGTTTATTTAAGTTGTATACAAAGGTATATAAATACATGCTTATATACCTATATATATATATAATATTAAATAAAAATAAATAAATTATGTTGGCGTTGTATCTTCTCGTATATCTATGTATTCACAGGTAATATATATAAAGTTGCATATGTATGTAATAATAAAAGATAAATTAAAGAAATAAAATTATTTATGATCTTTATAGGAATTGTAGTTGTTACCTGTTTAATGTAAATAGACAACGAAAAAATATAATAAAAATTGTATGCAATTAAGTGAATTTTATATTTCTCATCATCATCATCATAACTATAATTATATCTCATAATTTTTTGTCCTCAATTTAATATTGGAAACCAATATATATATAAATAAATTTATTGTTATTTTAACATCGCGGATCGCGATTATATGGGGCATAAAGTACAACAAATGAAAAATAAAAATATAATCAAATTGTATAAAATAAAGACTTTCACTTTTGGAAAAATAAAATAAAATCGTTAAAAATAAAATAAATTTATATAGAAAATACAATACATTGTAACAGGAATGTACATGTATGTGTGAGAAAATTATTATTATTATTATTATTATTATTATTATTATTATTATTATTATTATTATTATTATTATTATTATTATTATTATTATTATTATTATTATTATTATTATTATTATTATTATTATTATTATTATTATTATTATTATTATTATTATTATTATTATTATTATTATTATTATTATTATTATTATTATTATTATTATTATTATTATTTTTTTTTTTTTTTATTCATTTTCTTTTAATTATAATATTTTAATTAATTTATTTTCAAAATCACTTTAAATTACTTTGAAAAATATTACTCTTATGAATTTTACTTAAGTTTTCACTTTTTTTTTTGTTTTCTTCAATCTTTATGCTCATTTTATTATAATTTTTCTGCTTGTTTTTTTTATGTTTTTAATTTAATTATTACACAAAAGAACATAAGCTATGATATAATACTGTAGTAATTTGATTATTTAAAGAAATTATTTAATGAATAAAAAAATGAAAAGAAACTATGAATTCAATTTAAAACAATACTCTGAAGAGATGATTTTTGATTAAATACTTTATGTCTAAAGAAACGAAAAATTATGTGAGATTTTTTTATTATGATTTATTACTGCAATACATAATTGGTTATTGTTAATTCTGTAAACAGTTTTTTTTTATTCGTAAATTAAATACATATACTGTATAAATTTTATACTTTTCAACATGCTTCAGTTAAATCAAATTATTGAGGATTTGTTGCTTTTAGTAGACTAAAAAACAGTTTTAAACATACTAGAACAGTGTTTGTGGTATCATTTGATAGATCATTTAATAAATCAATTTATTTCGCATAAATAATTCTAAGAAGTTTCCGTTAAAATACTTTAACTTTATAAATCCATAAATTATTTTCAAAATATACTTAATATCTGTAAAGGTAAACTCATTTAGAGACACACTTTTCTACCGTAACACATTTTTTCCAAAATTTTATTAAATAATCGGTTAATGCATAATTCAGACGAATTTTGTGATATAATATTAATAATTTTATTAGCATTAAATTATGTAATATTACTTAATAGTAAAAATTTTTTTATTATAAATTATATAGTCAAATAAATGTCATTTTATATGCAAAATAATAAAGTAATTAATTTATCAAAATACTATATAAAAAAAATATTTGAATTTATTTTTTAATTTTTGGAAAAGAAAAAAAAACAAATGTTTGGCCACCGATTACCATTTACACTATAACGGCATAGATTGTTAAAAATATTTAAAAAAAATAAAATAAAATAAATAAAATACTTGTTATACTCATGTCATAGTTCAATCTTATAATAATCATAATAATAATTATATTTATGTAAAACTTTTTTCTTTGGTTTCATTTTGTTATTGTTTTATTCGTTTTTATTACATTTTTGTCAAACAAGTATTTTATTTTCTTTTTTTGTTAAACTTCATTTGAACAATAATGCTGTTCTGCGGTTATAAAAATTAAAATTATGTATAATGATGATGGAAAAAATGTTTATATGTTGTGTGGGAATTTTTTTTTTTTAATTCTTTCATTATAAAAAAAAATTGTCATTATGTATATTTTTTGTTGACTGAAATCTGATCTGGGCAAAGTGTGATCCGCAAATTATAAATAAATGCATTTGTTACTGGAAAATATACATAGATCTGAAGATATTTCACTGTCGTAAAGATAAAAGGTAATTAAATTAGTCCTAGTGGCGAATTTTAGAGCCTCAACTAGGTAAGTATAAGCCCGGGTAGCTCAGTCGGTAGAGCATTGGACTTTTAATCCAAGGGTCCAGGGTTCAAGTCCCTGCTCGGGCGATGATTTTTTTTGAAATTTTAAAAAACTTTTTCAAAATAATATGTTTAATTTGAAACAAAACTGTTCAGAGATTCTGTTATGGGTTATTTTTAAAAAGTGTAGTAATTTCATAGTTCAACATAAAAAACACTATTTCCTGCATGGAAAATTTAAATTAAACTTAGCTAAACTTAAAGAATTGCTGCCCTTGTAAATGTAAGTTGTCATGAGTTGAAACGAGTAGTTAAAAATGATAAAATTAACAAATGTGTTATGCTACATATCACGATTCTTCACTTTCCTTTATCACGATTTAATTAGCAAATCTTTAATGAAATTTCCTTAAATAATTTTTTGTTATTTTTCATAATCAGAATTAATGTTCTGATTTTATTTATTTTTTTTTCGTTAAACACTTTATGAAAATACAATCTAGTCTCCGGCCAATAAGTAATATAATTCTAACTTTAATTGGTAATATACTTATATATGTATATAAGTATTAAATCAAAGCTTCTTATTGAGATTTCATGTAATCTTCCGGGTTATTGTTTATACAACATTGCTCAAAGATGATTAAATTTACATCAATTCAAATGGTTTAGTCCTTTGAAGTTTTCGTGTTATATCAGTTTCCTTTAGGAGTCTAGCTGCATCTAGATTAACGTGATTTTCGAGCATTTCTGAATTTATGATAATAAATTCTACATAGAAAATATTTTTGTTATTATTATTACTGTCGATATTACTACCTTTAATTTCTATAATTTACATAAAATAATTAAATTAAATTGTTATAAATTCATTGCACTTAATTAATTTAATTAAAATTAAAAAAAAAAAATGCTTACAAAACAAAAATCAAAACAAAAAAAAAAAAAACTCTCACAACTCTAATTTTATTGACCTATCGCATTAAATTAATTTAAAATAAATATTTATTAAAATAAAATTAATTAAAATTCAGCATAAAAAAAATAAAATAAACGTTTGCCAAAAATAATGATAATGTCATCCACCCCAAAGCATAAACATAAGAAAAAATTTGCTTACATTTATTTAAGCAAATACCATTTTATTTTTCTGCCTTTTTAGCATTTCTGCCATTTACTGACCCTATTAGTCAGAATTCATAGAAGCTACTTAAAAAAACAGATTAAATATATTTTAATTTATATTTCTAGATTAAATTGGATTTTCATTTGGGGTTTTTTTTTTCTTTAATTTTGTATTTAATGCAAGTAGTCAGCATAATTTTAAACATTATTATTAATTATTTCTTTGATTGAAATTAAATTCGAAATTAATAAATTTTGCTGTTAAATTATTATTATATATTTTTTTTTGTTTATTCTGAAAATTAATCACAATAAAAATAAGCAGAAATAATATGAGAAGAATATCTGTTAGTTTAGTATATTCAAAGTATAATGCATTGAACTTTCAGAAAATTCAGGAAATGTAAGTAAAAATGCTGTTTTGAGCTTTTATTCACAAATTAAAATTAAAAAAAAAAAAATTTTAAAACCAGGAAAATAAACAAATTTCATTTAATTAAAAACAAAAAATAAAATAAAATAAAATAAAGCAAAACAAGATCATAAATTATAAATAAATATAATAATAATAAAAAAGTAAAGTTTTACTGTAAATTCATGTACGCTTACTGCAAAATTATTTTTATTTTATTTTATTTTTTCTTCATATTTTGAGTATTTTTGTCCGTTTAGTTGAATTATTATTATAATTAAATTAAAAAGAAAAGAAAAAGAAGTAATCTTGATATGTTCATTGTTGAACATTATGGGAATTATAGTATAATAATATTATTATTTTTACTTCTTTATCCATTATACAGGTTTTGAAAAATTTATTATCTTTTATGAAAATTAATTTTATACAAAACAAAACAAAAACTGAAAAAAAAATACGAATTTCTAAGAATCAAGTTTGAAGTTTATTTTAATTTTTTAATATAAATATCAAAAAAGTATTTAAATCTTTTTTATTTAATCATATTGTAAGAGACATATATTTGTACCCTGAATTACAAGCCACTACATTCTATTAAGCATCGAGGCTTAATAGTGTTTTTAAATTGCTAAATATTTTAGGATTCTTCTATTTAGCAACTAGGCTTTATTAAGCCACTGGTTTCTTAATTATTTTAAAATATAATCGAATGGGAAGAGGAAACTTTCAATCCGTGAAAAATTGATGAATTATTTGTTTAGATGAAGATATTTTTGCTTCTCATGACGAAGATTTTGATGAGTAAATTTTAAATTTCTATAATTAAATAAGATTCAAGAAAATTTCTTTTCAAAATTTATTTTTTAAAAAATATGCACTCTAATAAGCCTAAAAATTTAACTTTTTTTCTCTATTAAGCCGGTGGCCTATAAAGGGAATTCAGAGTAAAAATAAAACATATTTATTAATAAAGGGTTATAATATTTAATTATTTAATTTATTCAATAATTATTAACAATTGTTTGGCTTGTTAAACATTTATAATGTCAACTTTTTCAAAAGAGATCCACTGAAAACTTTTATTAATGTAAATTAATTAAAACATTAAACGATATTACATTTTTTTTGCAATAACTATTCTTTAATCTTTAATTTATTTAATATTTTAGTAACGCTTCTTGTATTTGTGACTTGTTATCTTTTTTTTTTTGTTATAATGAAATTGAGATGTTTAGGAATTACGACGTGATGTCGACCTGCGAATAGCTTTGAGCTACCATATCAATTTATGGGATTGGATATAAGATGTTTGTGGACATTTGTTTTAAAGGATTGGATATTAAATTGGTTTGGGAACGCACTTGCTGGTAAAGTGTTCCTAGTAGTACAAAGTATTTCTTTGCTGTACAAGTACAATAAGTATCGCTACAAATATATTGTAGTTCAATCGAGACATCACTAGAATTAGAATTTACTGGAGATTTAATTTAATACTAGTAAAATCATAAAAATAAAATAATATAAAGTAAAATCATTCTGTTAAAATTTGGTAAAATCAATGAGAATCATTTTAAAATTAACCAGAAGACTATTACCAGTACTTATAGAATAGCAGCTCCTTTATTATCTGCTTTTGATTAATTTATTTAAATATTATAATAGTAATGAAACAAAGGTTTGCAAATATTTTTATGAAATTCTAGATCCTTTAATGTACTACTAGAAATAATTTTTATATTATTTTATATGTATTTTACTTACAATGGTGAAGAGCTCAATGTGACGGTATAAACGCCGGGTCATTCAATTAATTAGCTACATTTTAACAAAAAACATTATGAATTTATTATTAAATTGTTAAAATATTATTTAAATACACCAACATTCTAATTGCAGTTTCAACAAAATGTTGAAAGTAAATCAGAAGTTAAAAAATGCAATGTTAAGACCTGCGAGAATAAAATATTATTTTTATTAAAATCAACAAGTATACAAAGTATGTACATATTTATTTTAATAGTTTAATTAATTGTTTTTTAAAGAATAATGCTTCTTTTTTTTGGTTTTCTGCAAAAATAATGAAATTTTATTTAATATTGTTCAAAATAAAGCAGATTAAAGTTCAACAATCTAATAATAAACCTGTATTTATTTTATCTTTTGATATAAATTCTATGAAAAATAATGAAGATATGTTTATTTTATTTTTAGTCTTTAAAAATGTTAACCAATTATTATGTTAACGTGAATTTGAGGAATTATCTGCAGAAAGACTTCCGGAAAAAAAAAACATAAAAGCAGAATTCTGTTTTCTTTTTTCTCAAAAAAGAATAAAGATTTAAGACTAAAATTATTAATTTCCTGGGAGGGTTCTCAACCATTTAATTTTCAAGGAACCTTCAATTGAGAATTTCTGTGCGAGATGACACTACGTTCTCTGCAATTAGTTTTTTCGCACGTTTGAAATCGAAATCCACACTTTTAGATTATTGTGTGAAATCAGCTCACATCACTACTAGATACTGCATGCAGTATGTGCTTGAAAACTTTTATTTCATAGGGAGTTTGGACAACTAGTTTTAGTCACTTTATTTAAGGAACTTACTAAGCTCTAGTACGAATGCATAGAAATAAACTTAATCACGAAAATTCTTATAAAAATGTCTGTAATCTGCAACAGAGTGCCTCTATGTACTCTATCAATTATTTCTTTTAATTACAATTATGTTAAAAAAAACAAGAAAGCATAACACTATATTGATTATTCTTATAAAAATGACACTTTTTAATTAAAGATGATATCCGTTAGACTTATTTAAGTATGATAAATAAGTAAAAACTACATGGCAACATCGCTTGTGTAAAGATTATACTGTTTGTATATTAATTATTTACTAAAACAAATCCTTTCAATGTATTATGCTGTTGTCTTTTACTTCTCACAACATTACATTTATTTTTAAAAGACATTCATTTTATATTTTCTTAGTTGATGACTAGTTTTTCATATAGCAGGAAAACCAATAATAATTATCAATTTTTTTTTTTTTTTTGTTCTTTTTATTTTTGTATTAATATTTTAAAGACAATATTCATTATTTAACAAAATATAAAAAAGAAATAAGTAAATATATATTGTATTTAAAAGAAATATATAAGAAAAAGATAAATCACACAGTGAGGTTTCAAGTCATTAATAGAAAACAAACCACACAGAGTATGACCTACTTTTGAATGCAAAGTTTCTTTTTTTTATTATTATTATTTTTTATTTATTATTTATATTTTCTGTATAAAGGTTTTCTTGTTCACCAACGATCGATGGATCTTTATTCCACCTCTTAGTATATATATATATATATATATGTTTAATATTATTGTTATTATAGTTTTTGTAATAAATATAACACCCACTTTTCTTTATTCATACTATTTTATATACATATATAAGCATTTAAAAACAAATAAATTAAATACAAATATAAATATAACATATATACAGTATATTTATTGCATTTTAAGTGAAATTTATTAATTAATTATTTATTATTATAGATGAAAGAAAATTAAATTGTTTGTAGGTACCTTATTGTTTATAATTATTAAATAATATATAATTGCAACAGTGTATAATGTATTTAATTATTAAATAAATCGTTAAAAAGAAACATAATTTACATTATGCTTTATAATTGGAGTTGATTAATTATTTTTATTTGTTTTTTTTTTAATGTGAAATACTTTTTTCTTTTTACATGAAAAAACATAGAAAACTAAACTTTTTTTGTAATTATTATTTAATTTTTATGTTTGATGATACACTCTATGTTCCAGTATTTAACTTTATATAACAATAAAATTATATTTTTAATTAAATAATTAATAAAAATTTATAATAAATATAATATTTGTATAAATTTAAATAATAAATTATGAATTTAATTATATTTTACTGTTTTTATTAGTCAATTGCAATTATATTTAAACTGCATTTAAATTACCAACATTACCATTCATTATTAAGTAAATAAAAATATATTACTATAAAAAGATTATTTATTACTAAGAAAATACATAAAATCTGTTGTATTTGTCTGATAAATTTACTTAAATATCATTTAATTCATAAACTAATTAACATTAAGTGTTATTCCGAAGTTTAAAAAATGTCTTCCTCTGCAAAATTATGTTCGTTGAATCCAACAATTATTTAGTTCCATCTGCGAAATATGAACCAATTACAGTTCACAAGTACTAAACAAGTAATTTTTCTAAATCTTTTAAGACTTATATTCTTCAATAAATTATATCCATGCATAATAACTGTCATAGAAGTTTTATTTCTTATTTATTATTAATTGTTACCTGAAATTCATCCATAAGGAAATAAATAAGAACAAATTTAACCGCAGTGTCATTAGTGAGGGGATGTTCCAAGCAAAGTAATGTTAAAATTCTACAAATATTCCAAAACAAAGTACTGAGAAATATAATTAATGCTCCGTGGTACATAAATAACATCTACAAAGACTTAAACATGGACTCAGTTTACAATGAAATTCAAAAATTTGCAGGAAGTCATGAAAAACGACTTCATCATCATGTGAATGTCGAGACACTACAGCCCCTTGACACTACAGATATCGTAAGAAGACTTCAAAGGACCAAACCTTTTGAGCTAACATGGCGATAATTTAAAATAATAAGAAATTAGATTAGTGACGAAATTAGAATAATATAGGAAAGACATTAATGAATGTAATCTTTATAAATAATAATTAGTAGTTGAAGTTAAAACAAAATTGCTTATTGGTCACAAACTGACCAGATTGTAATATTCTAAAGTACCGCAAGGTTCTTTAATTAATAAAAAAAAAAAATAGTGAGATAATTTTAAATTACTAAAACTTTCAAGGCTTGATTACCATACACGGAAAAAGCTTTTGAATATAACTTTTAATTGTAAATCTAGTTTTAATTTAATGACGTACAAACATCCACTATATATTCTTCAGATCAAAGTAGAACCATAAAACTGTATAACCACTCTAATGTAATAGATAATACAGTGGCTAAAAGTTTTCCCAAAGAAACTTAAAGCATGTCGTAGGTCCTACAAAAATTATTAATTTAAATAAATATTTAAAAAATAAAAGTAATTATAATAAATTATATTTAAGAAAATATAACCCATATTTCATTAATTATTATATAACGTGCGTAATGTATTAAAATTCAAAAATCAAAAATAAATAATTAAATAATTTAAAAAATAAAAAAATAAAATCTTATTTGAAAATAAAAATTTAAAGAAAATTCAGAAAAAAAAATTATTGAGTCATAGTTTAATTAGATTATAATAGCTTTAATCAAATAATTAAAGAATCATCTTTTGAAACATAAGAAATTATATATGTATGTACATAATAGTATTAAATTAAATGAAGAAGAAAGAAGAAGAATAATAGAAAAACAGTAAAAATAACTGGTACAAGCACAAGACACAAGTTATTTTATTAAAATGCATTATTTTTTTTTAAATATTTGTTAAGAAAGGGTAATAACAATTGAATTTAACGGCAACATTGCATTTTATTATGTAAGGTATAATAAGAAAGGTAAATTTATAATAGTAATAAAAAAAATAAAAATATCTAAAGTAATAGTGAAACTTGTTAAGAAAAACATAACAAAAATAATAATAATAATAATAATAATAAGCACAACAAGTAAAAGTAACATACATAAAATGTATCACCATCAATTTGATTGTAAATAGAAGAAGATAATGCATGTAGCTCGCTGCTACCATGTTTACTTATTTAATTAATAAAATTACTAATTAATTATACAAATAAATATACCTTTTTTTTTAATATAAATAACAGACATTGTAATGATTTAAAATGAAAATGAAAATAATATAAAATTCCATCAAGTTTTTATTCATTCCAAAATATGCATTGTCTGTACTTTATGCAGTAATATTTCGTTATATAATTTTATTTTTTCATCGTTCTCGTTTCATTTTTTTTTCATTTCATCGTTTAAATGTTTAATTTAAACTTTCTGTCGTGATATTAAATCGATTATGTTTTTAAACGTTTCTTCATAATACGCTGATAGCGTGATTTACAGATCACAGTTTAAAAGCCATAATCATTTGCAAAAACTATTAATAGATCTATCGATCGATCAGCTGGCTGTATTGTATACGCTTAAAAAGAGTTAAAAAGCATAAATACATATAATATACGAATTGAGTAAAAGAGAAATATTATTCATTTCAAAAAAAAAAAATAAAACACAACAAACAGCAATAGTAAATAAATTAATAATAATAAAAAAAAAGTTGGTGGCACACTTTCCTCGACTCTGCAAATTGAAATTAAAACAAAAAGAAAAACTTGTATATTTGCCGTCAATGTGCAGATTCTTTGTTTTCATGTCATGCTCTAAAATTATGTTTTAAAATATTCTCTTTTAATTTCATTTTCATTTTCATTACAATTTCGTTTTTTAATTTATAATTTTATTATTGTTGACAAATTTTGTTTATTTTATTATCGAAATATTTTTTTTTTGTAATAGAAAATATTTGACACAGAAAATCACATCGCTGAACGGTTTTAATTCAGTGTTTTCATTTTTTTTTTTTTTTTTAAATTATATAATCAAAATAAATCTTATAATTTTTATTATATGTAATAGTAAAAGTAAATAAATTTTCCAGACAATTTATTTACTTTATTATTATGTTAAATTAAATTTTAATTTAATTAAAAATAATAATTAAAATATAAGAATATTTATAATAAAGTATTTCAGGTGTTCTATTTTATATTATTAGTAATTTTAAATAATAATAATAATACAAAAATTATTATTGCAACATTAAGAAAGAAAGTTTAAATATTATTATTAAATAATTATTTATTTTATTTTTTTATTATTATTATTTATTGACCATAATTCACACCATATAAATTGAAAAACAATTATTTATAAAAATAAAATTACAGTAAATCAGTATTTACTTTGAAATATAATAAAAATAAAATAATTTAATAGAAAATATTTAATAGAATTAATAAAGCCGATAATCCTTTAATAACGTTTGATTAGTTTTTAAATTTAACTAAATTACATTATTTATTAGATAAAAAAAAAAACATAAATTACAATTAGTTCGTTATAGCAAATTTACAAAAAATAAAATAAAAAGGTATTTTCTAGAGACAATTATTGTTTTAATTAGTTTATTTATTATTAGTTTATTCTGGTAATAAATTCTTTTAATTTATTACTTTATTATCGAAATTCCGATAGATTAAAACATACATTGTTATATATATATATATATATATATATATATATATATATATATATATATATATATATATATATATATATATATATATATCAGTGGCGTTGCGTCATACTAGCGAATGGATGCTTAGCATCCCTATCTTTAGAATTAAAAATTGGACATAAATAAGGATAAATTAAAAATAAAATTTTTTTATTAATTGGCAAAAAATTTCTATAATATTCATAAATTTTCAAAGAAATTATATTTCATTATGAACTCAATATATATCAACAATATTTCAGTTCAGTTCATATTCACAAGAAAAATTCATGCGTTTTGTTGTTGTTGTGATTTAAATACGAATGAAGTGGCAAAGCAAAATAAAAAGCAATAATTACGAATATTTTTAAAACAAAGAGAATATGATTAAAATAAGTCTCTCAAAAAAAGCTAGCTTTTTCCAAATTATTTGTATAAAATATATATGTAGTGGTAGAACTAGCGATTTATATAGAAAATTAAATAAAAAAAATACATTTCTCTCAATTTAAATAAATTTTTTGGCTTAAATTTTACTCATTTGGATGCTACAAAAATATTGCTTCACCATGCAATTAATATATATAACACAAATAAATTAAAAGAAACTTAATGCAGATTGGATATGATTTTACGTTTCATAGTATTCAATCTATCTTGTTTTATTTTTCTCATGACTAGATTGCTCTGTTGATTGCTGACGCATATCAATTTAATTATAAAAAAATTAATTAAAAGAAAGATAAATATTTAATTGATAATTTTTTTAAAATATTACTTATAATTGTATTAAGTTAAATTTTGAAATAACAAATAAAACAAGATGGAAGTAATAAATAATTGCAATTCTTATATTGAAAAACTGTTGAAAAAGTCATTTGCAATGCATAATTTTGTTGAAAAGCAACATATAATTGATATTGGAAGGCATACACCAATTATGGACATTACAGTTAAGAATAAGTCTTGTACTAGGCATTTTACTGATAAATTATATAAAACCTACAACTGGGTAGCGTGATGAGAATTTTTAAACAAATATTTTTGCTGGCCATGCCTACTGTTTTCACTAGAACAAAATGTTTGGTGCAAGGATGGATTTTCAGACTTGAATAACATTTATAAAGCTGCAGATAGGTATTGCAAAAAGTCTCAAAATTTAGTCATGACGATGCCAATAACAAGTGCATCAGCTGAAAGAAGCTTTTCGCCATTAAAACACATCAAAACTTATTTGAGAAATACAACTGGCGAAGAAAGATTAAGTAGCTTTGCAATTATTTCAATTAAAAAAATCTTTTAAAAAATTTATGAATAAAAAATAGAAAATATGATGCAATTATATATGAGTTTGCCAAAAAAGATAGAAGGATTTTTAATTTTTACAGGATATTTACACTATTTATATTAACAGGATATTCAATTTAATTTATTTTTATAAATTTTATTTTTTGATGTATATTAATAATCCTGTATTTGATGTGCAGATAGAAAAATTAGTCAAGTGATGATATAGTTATATTATATTATGCATACATCTGATGAAAAAAGCCCAAAAAAAAACTAGAGCTTCCCTAATTTAAAAAGTCACGCCACGCTACTGATATATATATATATATATATAAAAGAACTATATTTTTAGATTAAAGTAATCAGTATTGTAAATATGTAAAATTATTGAGTAATTTATTACTTGTTGAATGTTAGATAATTAGTTTGGTATACGGGTAATTCGCAGTGTCTCTATATACCGTATATTTCGGACTATAAGACGCACCTTAAATTATAATGTTACCTTCCGACTATAAGACGCTTCCAAAATTTTCCATGTAAAAAAGTGTGTCTTATAGTGTTAGTACAATACAATAGATATATGATTATAATATAACATTTACTATACCATATACGTTATTACATTTAAAAAATTAATAGTTGTCGCTTCTCGAAATATTATTATAAACAGACAATAATAGATTAAAATTATACCATATCTTAATAAATACAAAACACGTAATATAAATAAAAAAAGCACACAGTATACTTGGTGTCAACGCAGTGACGAAGACGATGATAAGTCAACACCAATTATATTTTGTCATCACTGATTATATGTAATTTTGTCATTGAAGACAAACCTACATAGCACCATGCAATCGCAGTGCGGAATCCTTCGTAATACAATAGGCAATTCTTCCTAATAAACTATGCAATATATGCATATGTCAACCGGGTCAAACTATTTTCACGTAGCTTACCATACTTACCATAGCGTTATTTTTAATTTAATAAATATAAAATGATCTAAACTACGTGTATCATTAATATTCTAAAATATATCAATAGTACTTTCCAGATGTATTAAAACATCTAATTTAATCTAATATCATCTGAAGTTTTTAATTCTTATAAAATTATAAACTTTCTTAAAATAATCAATCAAACGAAATTTATAGTTTCCTCTTTCACGTAGTAAACCCAGCAACTCTTTTTAATAAATATAATACTTTATTGTACGACAAACAACCGATTAATCCATTATCCATAATCATAAATTGACTAAAATATTTCTTTTTTTTTTTTTTTTTGATTGTATACATCCGCAAAATTATATTTTCGCGGTATTTTTTATATTTATTATTATTATTATTATTATTATTATTTTTCATAGTTTAATTTTAGCAAATATTTATCTATTTGAAGATTATTTTCTTATCAAAAAAAAAAAAAAAATACAATTTTTATACAAATAAGAACCAGACAAAACTTTCATCACATTAAAAATCAATATACACCGTATATTTTTAATAAAAATTAAATTAATTCTCATAATAAATAAATAAATACAATAATTTATTTTTTTTTTTTATTTTAATTTTATAAATCCATAAATTAATAAACAAACCGCACCCAATATTAACAAATATTAATTTGATTAAAATAAAAAAAAAAAATGTCAAGTGAATTCTTGAAGTAAATGTTTGCATAAATTTCTTATCAATTTTATAATAAAATTCACCACATTTCTTCTTTTTTTTTACTATTTGCTTAAAATTATAAATTTATTAAATTAAAAAAAAAAATGATTTAAATTTAATAAAATTAATAATTTAGCGTACATATTTATTAATAGCATTGACCTTTTATATGAAAAGTGATTTAGCTGTTTTGTGTCACGTCATAGTAATAATTATTTATTTATTTATTAATAAGATTAAAATTAGACCAGTGCACAAAAGTGAATAATAAAACAATAAAATGAACAATCTAACAGCACATATCAATTATAATCACTTGTCAATTATTATTATTATTTTATTTTTAAGGAAATATTGAAACCTTTTTAATTTCTTTTCAATAAACTACCTTTTGAAGAAAGAATCAAATTTAGGTCATATTTGTTGCAATTTAATTTTTTATTTTAAATAAATTTCACAATTTTAATTATTATTAATAATTAACAAAAAAAAATAATAAATAAAATTTTTGAAAAGATAATAATATTCTTTGTAGTAATAAATGATTTTTTAAAGGAAATAATAATTATATTAAACAAATAAACTATGCTTGGCTAGACACTACGTTTTATTTTATTCTATTTTATTTATTTAATCAGATTGATTAAATCATTTTTATTCTTTTTTTTTCACGTTGTCTATCTAATCAATTTGTACATTTTATTGTTTTAAGTAAAATAAAGTAATAACACTGTATTTAGGCGTAAAAAAAGAAAGAGAATAAAATAAAAAGCGTTTTAAATGCTTAATAATTGGCACAAATGAACACTTCGCACAAAAAAAAGACAGTTAAACGCTCAGTATTGCGAAAATCATTTAATCTGGATTAATGAAATACATGGTAAAAAATCAACAAGGGTTTTATTTTTCATTTTCATCAAAAAAAAACATCCTGACCTAGTCAATGGAAGTTATAGTGTTCTTTTGTTTTATCAGGACCATTACCTCTGTCAAATTTTTCAGTATTATTGACTTTTTCATTCACAGCAAGTGTATTGTTCTTCTTCTTCTTTTTTTGTATTCAACAATTTTATAAATAAGTGAGACAAACACAAAGGCCGTATAGATATAATAATAAAAACATTATTAAATTCGCGAATACAAAACCAAACGAAAAAAACAGTATGTTAAAGATAATGCGAAAAAAAAAATTGGCAACAGTTCAACAGCTGGTTGTACGTTTTTTTTTGTCTTTTCTTTTTCAAATAGTTGGAGTGACGATTTGCGATTATAATAAATAAAATACTTACACATGTTACGTCACATGTTAATATTATAAAATGCAAAAAAAAACACATTTCAATTTAGTCTACGATGATTATTAATAATTTGCAAAGAGATATTTGTGAATAAAAAGAGATTTGTTTGTTACCGTAGCCTTGAAAATAAATACATAAAAAAAATTTTTTTTCCGTTTTTAAATTGTATTGAAATGTGTATGGAGGAGATGAGAGTAATGAATAAAAAAAATAAATAAATAAATATTAAAAATAATATTATATTAAAAGTTTTATTATTATTATTATTATTTTGACGTTTACTGTTTTCTTCGTATTGGCGACTGACAGCCAATTCACTGTTTTTGTTATTATTTATCTTGTTTATTCGTAATAAGCGCAAAAATAATAATAATAATAATAATTGCGTCATTCTCTCAATCAGCTGATGAATATATGAATGAAATATATTTTAATAAAACTATTATTTGTAAAAATAATAATACAAAAAAAAAAAAGAAACAACAAGCAATTTAAGCTAAATAATAAAACATAAATAGAAGAAACTGAGGCGCCTGTTTGTCTCTTTGTTGGAAATTACAACAAAATTTTAAGTGTATTTTTAATATTGTTAATTTGATGATTAATTTTTGCAAAGTATCTGCACTAATTTACATAAGCAGATTTTTTATTATTTACAAAAGAATTTAAACTGGTTGTTTGCTGTTGTTAATTTTTTTTTTAAAACGGATTTTCTATAATCAAGGACAGACATTTTTTTCTTTCATTTATAACAGGATGAGAAATGTGAAAGTTGTTTTCGTTTTTATTTTTTTTTCATTTAATTCTTTAAAACAGTTAAAATTTCACTGATGAGATAATTGGAATTTACATTATAGTATAATTATCAAAATAAGATGATTATACTTCAATAAAAGTTATTTACTTATCTTATTAATTCTTTATTTTAAGTGTTAAAGTTTTAAGGTTTATCAACGTTAATAATTAAAAGTTACTTATTAATTTAATTTAATTGTATAGAAAAATAACATATATTAATTACAGTATCGTATTTTACAAAGTTTTTTATAAATATGCAATTTGTTGTTTCGATTTGATATACATATGTATTTGCCATATTAGTTATTTGCTGACTTATATAATTACAAAAACAATTGTTCAAAGAATTTTGTATCTAAAACACGTGTTTTTGTCTATCAGACGCTATTTGTCTAGCACGCCATGATGTTTCTTTAGTACATTTGTTATTTTTTGTTGTCAAATTGAAACATCTACCTGGACTCAATTGATATAAGAGTTAATTATATTAACCTAAAACCCTAAAGTATTATTATTAGCTTTATTATTTAATTTGACTACAAAAACGACTACCATTTATAAGAAAATTATTTTCTCTTCTTGAATGTGCTTCTTTTGAATTATATTTTCAACAAATGGTGTCTAAGTCACTTATAATGCAAAAAAAACTAACTAAACTATATTGGTTTAATATAAATGTGATAAAACTACCTTATACTTAGCGAGGATTAATTATTAAACAAAAACTAATTAAAACAAACAAAAGTAGTAAGATTTCACTTAAATGTCAAATGATATCTTTTTTATTTTATAATTAGTGCTGATGACAAATTTTATTTCTCGCAATTAATAATGGTGATTTAAATTTCACCATAAAAATACAAACAAACTTCGTGGTTAAAAAAACGTTTATAAAAATAGACAGTTACCTACTTATTAATGAAATAAAATTATAAAAAAAAAATTTTTGAAATAAAGTGTAAACTTGTCGCAGCAAAAAATAAATTCATTTGGTCCTCTTAAGTACTTAAAGAGTGAATATTTCTACGTGTGAGGATCTAGAAGAAGCAATCACCAAAGGTTAGTAAATAAATTACTTTTACTAAAATGTAAAATTAAATAATTTTAATATAATTTTTGCAAATGCGCTATAAACGACACTCAAATACCAAGCTTTAACAAAAAGTACTTGTTGTTTGTTTAAAACACAGTGGAAATTGTAGAATCAAACAAAATAAATTCAATAGCGAAATTTCAACGAAATAATAATAGAAAAACGGAAAAACCTAAAACATGTTTAAACAATAATATAAAGTCACAAAGGTATAAAACATGTTTAACCAGGAGATAATTAAATGTAAAATTATTTAAATAGTATTGCAGAAAAATGTATATTGTAGTTTTTTGTTTTGAGTTTTGTATTTTTAAATGTCACTATTTATTTGGTGGTTTTATTTTTCTTTTATCAAAAATGCATTGGTTTTTGGTACGTACATACTACGGCTTTTTATTTTTGTATAAACTTTATTTAAATTTAAATTTACAACGAAATAAAAAAAAAAAAAGAAAAAATGAAAGTGACATCTTTTCACTCTCAAGGCCGACAACTAGTAAGTCGTTTATTTAAATTGCTATTGGCGTTTGTGCTTTTGCTTTTTAATAAAAATTTTTTAGTATAAAGAAAATAAATAAAAACAAAAATAATATGGAATATTTTATTAAATTAAATTATTGGAATTTATTTTTTATCAATTATAGATTTAACTGTTTAACTGCGTTGGACGTTTTATTTTTAATGGAATTATTTTTTGTTTTGAGTTTTTGAAAATTAAAATGTTATTATTTTTCGTTTTGGCCAAAAACTATGTAATATTTAAATAAAAAAAAAAATTATTACAGCATACTCGCAAATTCGTTTAATGCTAGTATGATTTTTTGTTGTTATGTATATAAACATTTTTCTTTTTTGGTAAAATTTAATGAATACGGTATTTATTATTATTATTTTTTTTTAATAATTTTTATTCATTTATGCATCGCATAACCTCATTTCGGTTTTTTGTTTTGGTTGTACGTCGCTGTTTTAATTCTTCAATTTTTGTTTGTTTCTGTTGTTACTTTTTTTTTCTGTTCCATTATAATTAAATTAAATTTTCATTTCAATTTTTAATGATATAAAAATGTATGTAGTACGTAGTTTACTAAGCTAGAAAATGATTAAATAACAAAAAAGAAAAGAAAAGAAATAATAATTAAAGCATAATAATAATTAAAAAAAAAAAAAACATTTCGTTACTTTTATTTTCATTTTTTCTTTTTTAAGTTAATAAAACTATTGAAGAGTCGTGTCTAGTAAAGAAATAAAAACCACTTTGTTCTGTGATGCTAAACAATAGATAAAAAGTAAAATTTGGTTGCAATTATGCAAACGATTAAATGTTTATTGAATTCCAGGCCAAAGCCAATTACATTTCTCTGCGTTATTTTTCTCTGTATTGTTTTAATATATCAGATCAATTGTTGTACATTTTTTTTTCTTCTTTTATTTTTAATTATTTAAAACAGCAAATATGCTGTAATATTAATGTGTTAAAAGCGAATTAAAAAAAAAATACATTGTAAATTACGTAACAATGTAGCACAGATTTTACTTGTTGTTTTGTTTGGTTTTTTATGCTGTGCTTTTCGCTTTTATTTTTTTTTTGTTAACTAAACCAATAATATTTCGTGTTTTGTTGTCTTCTTTACAATTCTATTATGAATCGATGATTTTATTAAAATTTTTCTTCTTTTTTATTTTTGTGTATTTTTTAAATAAATAAAAACAGTTGACATTTTATACAAAACATTGTTGTTAATTTTTTATTCAGTTGCAACTGTAGTCTTATAGCCATCCATTACGTTGTTTTTCATTTATTAAAGCCATCACCAATGATGTAATATATAGTTTTTATTATTATAATATAAAAACATTTAGTTTTTTTTTTTTTTTATTTTTGTATAAAGAAATTCTTTTTTATTTTGTGTTATTAATGAATAAAAAAAAAAAAACTACATAATAAATACGTAATCATATTATGTTTATAATTTTTTTTTATTATTATTATTGTATTGGTATTGTTATGCTGTCGTCTGGTGATGGTATATTAATTTTAAATGTTTTTTATTTAATGTTATCGTATTAAAATCGACTAATTAGCCTACTTTGTTCCATGATAATACAAATTTGACATTTTATTGTTTTTTTTTTGTTTTAATTATTTAATGAATAATCACTCTATTATTATTTTAACGGATTATAGAAATTTGATTAAAATTGTGCAAACGAACAAATGATAATGGAGACGCCTGGTAATATTTTTATTCCTTTTATTTTTTTTTTGAAAGCAACATTAGGGATGAAGGCAAATAATTATTTAGTATTAATTATTACATATAGTAGTATTTTAGATAACTTTACATTGGCATATAACAAATTAGAATGATATTTTTGGATTTGTGTAAAAATATTTATT
The DNA here is from genome assembly GCA_963942525.1 of Ptychoptera contaminata. Taxonomy (NCBI): domain Eukaryota; kingdom Metazoa; phylum Arthropoda; class Insecta; order Diptera; family Ptychopteridae; genus Ptychoptera; species Ptychoptera contaminata. The sequence goes on along the minus strand of OZ012636.1, from coordinate 35,693,597 downwards.
TTCTTTAAGAAGAATCTACACTTGTTGCGTTCTACGATTATGCTCTACGTAGCTTCTATATCAATTAAGTCTATTATTAAAAATTTCTATAAGATATTTTATAAATTATATAAATATATAATAATTTATGTTACGCGTGCACAACACAACTTTTTTTTTTTAGTTTATTTTCAAACATAAAGTGCATATTTTATAACAGAGTCTAGTAGTTGCTCAGCTACATCAAAACTCCAATCTCCTTATAAATTTATTATTTTATTTTTTTTTTTAAATGTAAATAAATTTTTTATCACTTTTTCTATCATAAAAACTAGCTTAAAATTTTTTATAAGTACGTTTATTATTTATCTTATAAAAAATATAAAAAGAAAGAAACATATATATATGTATATATAGGCATATGATCGTGACTCGGCCTAGTTTAGTTTGTTTTTATAAAAATTTATGGAGGTTTTGTTTTTTTTTTTTTCTTTAATATGTATATATTCTTCGCAAACGAAAACTGTTATATGAATGCAACAAGTAAATGGTTTTTTATATTTTTCTTTTTTTTTTTCAATTTTTAAGAAAATGTTTTACTGTTCGATTTAGGACAGTTCTTAATGCAAAAGAAATTTAAGATAACTGATGATAGAAGAACAATTGATTCACTCATTCTTTTTTTTTTTTTGCTCTGTATTTTCGTTTAGGTTTTTTATTTTATTTAAAAATAAAATAAATAAAACTTTATATAAATGTTAGGGCGGCCCATTTGTTTACTTTAAGAAATTTCTTTTTTTTTTTTTTCTTTTTTACTTGAAAAATTGCTTTCTGTGTTTTGATCTTTTAAAAATATGTATGTTTTGAGTTTTATTTTTGTTAACTAAATAGTACAGAAGAACACAAAATTTAAATTAGGTCAAGACGTTTTAAATAAACAAGCATAACTGAAACTATTTTATATGCGTTCTAGTAATGACGTGCTTTTCTTGATTAAATTTCTATGTGAGGTGTTTTTTTTATTTGTTTTCTTAATATTTTTATACAATTCAATTCAGGTCTAATCAAAATTATTATTTCACTCAGTATTATTTTGTGTTTTTGTGACAAAATCTCTGGATTTTCACGAAGAAAAATGTAAATTTAAAAATGATAAAAGTAAAGGAAAATAAATTAAATAAACGTGACATTTGTCACGGAATAATCGCAAAGTTAAATTTATTTAAACAAAAAAAAAAAAAAACAATGAACAATGTTTCTTTAAATTACACAAAAACTATGTACATATATATATAATAGTTTATGTATTAACATATATACTTAAATAGTGGCAACATTGCTCTGTCAAGCCGAAACGATGACTTACAAAAAAAAAAAAACTTAAGTATGATTGCTTCGTCGTTGTGGCTTTAAATCTTTTATTTATTTTTTAATACTGTTTTTGGAAAGCGAAAGTTTTTTTTTTTAATTTTATTTTATGATTATTATTGTGTCGCTTTGGTTTTCGTTTATTTGTATTTATTTATTTATTTACTTTTTTTATATATGTATTGATAATATTATTAATATTAATATTAGTTTTTGTCAAAGTTAAGATATTTCTTTAGTTTTTCTTTTTAGTTAAATAAATCAAATAAAAAACCTTTTTTTTTGGTTTTCGGTTGAAAAGAAAACTAATTTTTTTTTTTGCGTTTTAAATTATTTAATGTTAAATGACGGAATATTGTAATAAAAATTAAACCGCAAATATTAAAAATGATAAATTTGGGGTTTATAGGCGCCTATAGATGATAACATGATTTAAAATAAAATTAGAAATATATTTTAATAAATTAATAAACTATTATTATGCCTTTTTTTTAGTTGATTATCAAGAAAAGTCGTCATCGTCACCTGTTAAAATATTTCTGTGAAAATATTATTTGATTGTAAATGCATTTTATTTTTGTATTTAGACTTTAAATAGCAAATAATTTATAAAAATATTGATGATTTTGTATTTATTTAAAAAGATAGAAAAGTGCAAATAATTATTTATTAATTATATATGTTTGGTAAACATAAATAATTAAATTATGCTTTTTTTAAATTTTATTTAAAATTTATAAAAGGTTTTGGTGTCTTTTTTTTTTTAGTTAAATGAATATGAATATTGGTGGATACATATAAGTATATGACCCATTTTCAATATTGTTAGTAAATTGGAAGACAGTTGTCGTCGTCGTCGTCATCGTTAAGAGAAAATTATTTCTTTGACACACAAGCAAAGAATATTTTATTGTAAAAAAAAAAAAAAAAATTAATCAAATTTATTTGAAACGAAAAAAACATATTTAAAAAACGACCCAAAAAATTAAATGTACTCCTTAAGAGACAATACAATAAACGAGTACTATATAGTACTTATATGTTTTATATAGTTAAAATTGATTGTATATAATTAATAAATTGTCCATCATACACTATATATTTGGTTTGTGTGTTTTTATTAAGTTAAACGATTGTGCGTATTAAATTAGTACAAGTGTTAGTATAGGGCATGTTAAGCAGACAACGCTATATATTTATGTTGAAAAGAAGAAAAATCGAAAAAAAAAAAAATAGAAATGAAATGAAAATAAATAAACTAATGAAAAAAAAACGAAATACATAAAGAAATAATTAGGGCACACACTATACACTATATATATATTTTTAAAGAAAAAAGGTTTTTTTTTTTACTTTATAACGTATATTTTCGTTTTTCAATTATAATTACATAATATGCTTGTAGAAAAGTGTCATAAATTGTAATGCTTAGAAATTATTTATTTCCAAAAAAGAAAGAACAAAAAAGAAACAGTTTAATTAGTGTTACTTTAATAAAAATTAATTATAGTAAGGTAATTAGAAATGGTACAAAATTATAAAAAAGATATTACTTAAGACTTTAAGAGACAGAAAAATATGTTGAGAGTACAATAGTTAATGATAGAAAATTTTACTTTAATTTTACTAAATTATTACTTGAAATTTTTAACGTAAAATAAATTTATTAAATTTATTTAATTAAAACAAAAAAAAATTTTATATATCTAAAATGACGCTCACATAAAAAAAAAAATTAAAATTAAAATTGAAAAAATAAAAAAACTTAACTAGGGCTCAGAAATTAGGCCATCGTATGTATATAAATACGATTGCACAAGCGTATGGGCTCTATATATATATATATATATATATATATATATTGTTTAGTTTTATAAAAAACAAAAAAAAATTATAACAATTTCTGTGCTTAATAAAAAATAAATAAATTTTTAATTAAACTATTTTCATTCAAAAGATTAAGGAATGATTATTTTTCTTTTTTTTTTTTATTAATTTATTATTCTTATGAACTTTAGTCATTTGTTTTTTTTTTTCATTATTAAAATTATTTTTAATTAAATATATAAATTTAATTAAATTAGTATTTTTTTTTTCTTATAATAAATTGAATAATTAATTATTTTAATACTTAATAGATGGGTTTTTTTTTTTTGTCGAATGCACCGTTCATTATCTTTAATAAATACTAAAGGCAAATTCAATTGCATTTCTTGCTAGAATTTAAAATTAATGCAAAGTAATTAGCAATAAACAAAATTTTATTATGATCTTCCGGTTGATTTAAGTAAGATCTAGTAGCATTAAGTACGGTGCGAACATCGGAGTTCCAAAACGATTTCTTTACTCGTACAGCAAAGAAATGGAACAGTTTACCAGCGTGTGCGTTCCCAATACAATTCAATATTCAATTTAAAACTAATGTCCAGAAATACCTTATATCCCATCCCATAAATTGACATTTTATCTCAAAGCTATTCACAGGTCGACTTCACGTCGTAATTCCTAAACATGTCAATTTCATTATGTATAAAAAAAATAAGTTTGCCGCCAGAAACTGCAAAACATGACGTTAAATATTCGAAAACGAAAGAAGTTTCTAATCGCCTCGTTTACCATCAGCCGATAAATCGACTAGGAGCTAGTATCCCGGCAGTTAAGTGTTAATATGGAAATACGATTTTCAAAAATATATAAAAAATTAAACAAAATTAAAATCTTTCAAATGAAAATTAAAATGTGAAAAATAAATGACAGAAATTAAGTTTAAAGACAATTATTGTCTAGCTAAATCATTTCATTATTTTAATAATTCAATAAAAAAAAATTGACTGATTATTTATTTATTAACAAGTAACAAGTAACACTTAAATCAATCAATTGTATAATATATTCAATACAATATAATATACCACTTGAACCCCTGTCTTTATTATTTATATATATTTTTACTTCTTTATAATTGATTGAAATTACTTAAAATAATGTAAATGTAATTGAAATAAATAAAAAAAAAATACAACTAATGGATTTTATTGTCATTATTACATATTATTTTTTTCTATAAAATAAAAGTGCCTTTGATTAAATATTTAATTAGAAAAATTGTTTAACATTAATATTAATATTATGAATAAAATAAAAATAATAAATTATTCTTATTATTCAAAAAGGATTAATAACTTTGACAACAACTTTGTCAAGTATTTAATTATAATGATAATTATCAAGCAATTATCGTATTTTTCTGTAGAACTGTAAGACGCACCGGACGATGAGATGCACCGCAAATTTATAAGATAATTTTTTGAGAAATATATTTTATTGTTAATTTCGGATAATAATTTTTAATAATTGTTAAACATAACACGTACTAGTAATATTCAGCATTTATTGAAAAAAATAATATTTTAATGTTACTTTCGGACCACAAGACGCACCCGAAATTTAAGTTCATTTTTCTATGTAAATAGGTGCGTCTTATAGTTCGAAAAATACGCTGAAAATCTTGTATTTAGTCATTGTTATAATTAATATTTTTTGTATAAACTTTATAGTATTTCTTGTAGAATTTCTTTAATCCTTTTCACGACAGTACTTACATATTAACAGTAGTTATCCGCAAACGCGGAATATCCTATGAATTTACTCAATAAAATCATTTAATTTCAGTCAAAACAATATCACTATTTAACATTTTATTTTCATTTTTATTTATTTCCATTATTAATAAGCCATCTAATAGTCTAATATAAAATCATAAATAATTAATAATAATAATAAAATTAAAAGTATTAAAAAGAAAAAGAAAAAAATATATAAATGAAACTGAAATTTATTTGAATATACAGTAGCAAACGCTACAAAAACCACAACAATGCGTAGCACAAAAACCAAAAGTAATAAATAAACAAATAAAAAAAAAACATAAATAATTATAAAAACATCGAATTTGGATATAAATTTGAAAAAAAAAGTAAAACTTATTTTACCGTCTGACTTTCGCTTTATTTTGTGTCGGGTTACGCACATTGAATACAAAATTTTAAAGAAAAAACATAAAACGCACAAGACTTTTATTTTTCATTATTAATTTATTTGAATTTTTTACCATTTGAAAAAAAATAAAATTAAATTAAATTAAGTTTGTTATGCCTACGATAATTATATGTCAAATCACACGAGATGTTAAAGATTTTTCTTTCTTTCTTAATTAGTTTTGTAAAGTTTAAAGATTTTCCTTAGCGTGGCCTTTTAATGCATTATCGTCATCTGCTGCCGCTGCTACTAGAATAATACTTCTTACGTAATTATTAATAAAGGACCTTTTCTATATTAACAAAAAAATTATTGATAATATTTTTTTGTTAAACTATTTAATTTTTTAAAATATATAAATAAATTTATTTAATAAACATTTAACACCGTTAATATTTTAAATACAATTAAATTTTTTGTTAATAATAATAATCATAAAAAAAAAAAAAAACTTTCACTTTGCTTGGCCGAAAAAGTAAATATAGAGAGACACAACAAATAATTTGGTTATAATTCAGGTAAATAAATTTACTATGTATTGTATTTTAGTATGTATTGTATACGTTTATGTATTTTTCATTAATTTTGTCTCTATACTTTAATGGTTTTATATTCGTTTTTAATATCATTAATATTTCTCATTCCTCCTCAATGCCTTAATTATTGTTTTTCTTATTTTTTTCTTTAAGATTTAATACTTATACCTTTCTGCTATACTTTTCATGCTAAATAAATAAATTATGATTTCTTTGTACATACTGCAAAGAAATGAAACGCATTACCGTCACGCGTATTCTCAATCATCCAAGTGTACATAGCAACAGGTAAACTATACGTTGCAAAAACCTAAACATAGTCATTTCTTCTAAAGAAAAAGAAAAACATTAAAAAAAAATACTTTTTTATATTAAATAAAATTAATTTTCTGTAATTTAAAGCAAAAGAAGAAAAAAATCACAGTGTTATCTGAAGGACTTTGTTAGTTGCATCTAGAAACAAAGCAAAAATTTTTTTTTATATCGTTAATTTTATTTATTTATTTACATATTTTTAGAAATAAATATCTTTTATGCCAAGAATTTTCGAGGAAAAGTATAAATTTTCTATTAAATAGTATTATTAAGTCAAAGTTAAAATGGCAAAGGTGGAAGAAAAATTCACTATGAATTTTTACTCAAGGTTAGTTGTGGTCTCTCCTATGTTAAAAAATAAAAATTCCCATTTGACAATTAAATCATGTAATTTAAATACAGACAGACAGACGGAAAGTAAATAAATAATTAAATATAAAAGAAAACGTTAATTTAATTTACTCAATTGTATAACTAGATAAATGTGAATTTTTGTTAATTTTGAAAAGCATTAAATATCGTAAAGTGTTTTGCCAAGTTTTATAGTTTTTTTTTTTTTGATATAGAAATATTCTAATAAACATATAATTATGCCAACATATTTATTTTTGATTAAAATTTTTCACGACCTTGGCCACAATTGAAGATATTTTTTTGTTTATTTCAAAAAAAAAAAATCACTATGTATAAAGTGCAACCGTATTATATCAGTTTACATTATAGTTTATCAATTATATCATTTTCCTATCATCGTTTTTATATTGATCAAATTATCAAAATATACTTCAAAACGAAAAACAACTTAAAAGAAAAATACTGTGGAATACTTTGTTGAATAATAATAAGTCACGAAAAATAAAAAAATGTGTTTGTATGAAAATTAAATAAATAAATATCTTGTTTTGACCTAAATAGATAACAGAAGAGACAATAATATTTTAAACATAAATTATAGTTATGTTATTATGCTCTATGTTTAGATTAAAAAAAAAAAAAAAAAACTTTTCTTTTAGAATAGTTATAGATAACATATATTGTTATTATATGTTGCAGCTGAATGGTGTTACTGTTGACATAATTTACATAAATTAATGCTTATAAATGGCTTAATGATGATACATTGCATTTAAGGCGAGTCATATAAGACTGGCGTTAAAAAAAAAAAATGTAATCATTATCTAAGCCTTTGTATTATTTTATAGTTTTTTGAGAAAACAAAGACAAACAACGTTAATTCGCGGAAAAAGATTTTTTCTTTTTTATAAAAAAAAGTCATTGCTTTCAATTTTTAACATTTTTTCTTTTTTTTGGTTTAAAATTTTTATTTATATGCTTGTGGTCTGTCTTAGCTTAACCCGATCCGGTTCAACATAATTTTTTTTTTAATTTTTTTTCTCCAAATTCTGGTTTCCGTTTTATGTTTTATGCATTCTCATTCAAATTTTCAACATAAAGTCACACATATGCATACGAATTTAAAGAAAACAAAAATAATAAACTACATGTGTACGGTTCTTTTTAAATTTTTGTTTTTTTCTTCAAAGAAAGAATGAACTGAACGTTGGTGATTTATGGCCACTCTTGTAAAATGTAAAAACACTTTAAAGACGTAAAATAATTTTATTTTTTTTTTTGATAATAATCATCTTGATGCTGTTTTTGTCATGATGATGTTGATAATGTTACGATGACCGCACAACAATCCAGTTTATTTATGTTAAGTAAAGTCACATCGGTTTTTGTTTTTATTTTTTTGATTGGTTTCCTGGTTGTTGCTTTTTGTTTGTTTTTAATCTTCTCTTAGTACATTTTTAAATTATCTTTGACGGGGAATTTATCTCGAAGAAAATAAAGTTAAAATTTTTTTTCCAATTAAATATTTTTACTAAAACTGTGATAGTCGTTTTTGTCCTGATTGGCGAATAATTATTATTAATTTTAGCACAGAGAAATAAATACTTGAATCACTAAAAATCAGAATTTATATAGAATTTGTATTGGTTAAGTGCAAAATAGTGGTATGATCTCATAAACCTAATGGAAATCCATTACTTACGAACACAGGGTGTTCTTATGAACAGTCAAAGCTAAGGTCTTGATAAGAATGAATGAAATTTTGCTTTGAGAGTATCGTTCGTCGATAGATCAATGAGGTTTTCGCTTAGATGCAAGTTTATGTAACAGTGCAAGTCACTTATGCTTCCGTGTTGGTGTGCTGTGTATTAAAAACTCCTAATTATTTCCATATTTTTCTGCAAAAACTCACCTGTGCAACCGGTGATAATAAAGAATGTAGGTAGATTATTCTCTTCATACAAAACTAAAACAACCATAGAAAATAAAAATAAAAACGATAATTTTTGTTTTTTATTTATTAATGCGACACTTAAATTTATTATCTTTAATAAAATTACAAATATTTTTTTTTATTTTATTTTATATTTAATATTTTATCTTAAATTAACTTAAATTTAACCATAGAAAAGAAATTCCCTTATTCGCTGAAATTTTTCATTTATTATAATTTCTTTTCAAAATTAATTTTTCATAGCGAATACTACAAACAATGAAACCTTAAATTTTGTATACATAAAAATTATAATAATAATAATAATATTGCAAAAATGTGTTTAATTAAATACTAATTATATTAAATTAATTAATTAAACAAGTGGTAATGTATGACCACCAATGGTAACTGTTCCGTGGGCTGAATATTTTTGTTTATTTTATTTTTTACTTAGAAAATGAAAGGATTTTTTTGATAATTAACTGTCCCGTCCAAAAGATTAGGGAAGATGTTTGTTACTTGTTGTATAGCCTCATTAGAAGTAATTTTTTTTGCATATTAATTGACTTTTAAACAAAAGAGACAAAATTAAACGGATAGTAATTGATAGTGGATAGTAATTATGTTGTGGAAGATGTACATAATGATATGAAATATTTTTTTATTTATTTATACAAATTAATTGAGAAAAATAAAGGTTTTTTTTTTTAGCGTATTTTCTTTTCTTATTTTTTTTTTTATTAACATAATTTAATTTAATTAAAATATCACGTTATATATTTTGAATATACATAAATTAATTAATAAACTTATTTTCAATAAATTTTTTATTTATAAATATAAATTACAATTTATTTTTATTTTCTTTTTATTATTATTATTTGTTGAACTAAGTAACTTACAGTTTCTTGCAGTTTTTTTGCATTAATTTAATTTTTAAACGAATTAATTCTCTTTTAGAGATTTATTAGAAATTAAATTGAGAATATAATTATTAATTAATTATTTCTTATAAAATATTATTGCTTTTATTTTATTTTATTTTAAATAAATTTTGATATTACTGAAAGTACCAAAAGTAATGATTGTTTTTTTGCTTAATTTCATTTACATAAATTAATTAATTAATTATAAAATACATGTTTTTATATTAATTAATTAATTAATTAATTTTTTGAATAAAAATTCGAGTAATTTGGTAAATAGTGTAGTAATATTTAAAGAATATTTAAGTAGATTAAAGTAGAATAAAGTAAAGTAGAATAGAGAATAGAATAAATTAAAATTATAGTAAAAGTCTAATGATTTAATCCAGATTTTTGTTACTCCTTATTTTTGTTCTTACAATAAAAGTCCTTGTACCTTTAGAAATTAATTAATTTCAGGATTAGAGACTTGAATTATCATTGTTCAAAGAAGAAACATTAAAATATGTTTAAAAGTAATTATAAATAGCTGAATGAGGTAGAAAAATATATAAATTAGTTAGAGAAATAGGTTCAATAGTAGAAAAGTAGACAATTAAATAGAAAATAGACAAATCCTCAATAGGATAGTAACAGTAATATGTTTAAAGAAGTAGAAGAAAATAAAAAAAAATGTAAAAACTTTATAAAAACAACAAAAAAAATATATATATTTAAATTACAAAAAATAAAAAACAAATAATAATAATAAAAATTAAATTATGCTTAAAATTAGTAAAATAAGTTGCTTAATTAATTATTATACAAGAAAAATTTAATCCGAAAATGAGAAGAGAAATAAAATTTTATACCGAAATGAAGAAAATATATTTTTTCATAAAAAATATTCAAAAAAAAAAAAAAAAGGCACTTGAAAATTACACAATTTTCATTTAAATTTTTTAAATTTTTCTTCTTCTCTCAATTTTCTCATCATTATTTTTGAATGTATTTTATTTTATTATTTTTCTTTTTCTTTTTATTAAATTAATAATTTTACTTAATCATTTCTTTTCGTTATTTTATTAAACTATTAACAAACTATTAACATTCTATTTAACGTAATTTATTTACACTTATTTAATAAAAATAAAAAATAAAAATATTACACAATTTTCAATCGTTTAAAAGCTTTAAGCTTGAACATTTTTTTTTCTATTTATTATTATTTAATTATTTATTTTTGTTTTTACTTAATTTTACTTTTACAAATTATTACAAAAATAAAATATATCATTATAATAATTTAATTAAATTATCTAATCAAGATCTATTTTGTACATTATTCGCTGCTTAATTAAATAAGTTATAATAATTGTTAAGTTTTCTGTTTATTAGGTAATATATAAAAATTTATTTAATTGTCTTAAGAAAAATGATTAATTTTCTTTTTTTTTCTTTACTTTTGTGTGGAAGTGTGTCTGTGTAATTTATTTTTTTTTTACATCTTATTCTTCTTCTTCTTCCTTTTCTTAAAGAAAAATTTAATTAATTTATTGAAAATTTAAAAATATACAGTGAAAAATTACATACAACTGAATTAAATTTATTGTAATTATTATTATTATTATTATAAAGAAAAGAAATTCACATTGCACCTGATATTCTTATTCTCTATAACCAATAAAATTGTTTCTTTTTATTTTTATTTCTTTCGTTTTTCTTTTAAATAAATTAATTTTAATTAGATATTTAAATATTTCAGCTCTACATTATGTATATATATTAATCGCTTAAGAATGTCTTTGGCTAATAAAATTTTTAAACAAAATTATCTTGCATAAATGTTTTTTGGTCAATTTTATTACAGCGCGACCATTAATAATAATAAAAATTATTATTATTTTTTTTATGTTATCATGGGTGGGTAAATTTTATTCGTTAAAAATTTTTGTTTATTAATTAAAAATTATAAATTTTATGTTGACGCGCTTTATGTTTTGATTCGTTTTGTTTTTATGAAGGAAAATAAACTATTGTTACATGCCATGTTCGTTCATATTCACCACACTTAATACACTACGACAAATTTGATTAATCTCTGGATTACTATGATTCATTAAATGCATATATAATTGTTTATGCAATTGTATTTCATTTGTCATCTCCTCTAGACGATGTATTAGTGCATCTTTTTCTTTGATTAATGTTTTTACACGTTCTTCAACTTCGCGCGAACGTACTTTTGCCTTTTCGCGACTTTTACGTACGGCAATATTGTTACGTTCACGGCGTCGTCGATATTCATCGGTGCCTTTGTCTACATTTTTCTGTTGTTGTTTTCGATGGGACATCATCTGTTTATGTTTTAAACTAGAGAGATGTGTGCCACCAGATAAATGAGGTAAACCTTGATGGTGTAGTACTGACGATGGGGTAAGTGTTGTGAATGTATTTCCGCTACCATTTGATGCATAATTTGGTGGAATTTGATAATTACCAGCAGCACCTGCTGCAGCATTACCCATAAATTGTGCACCATTTGCTGCTGCCAATTGCCTTCTATATTCTGTTGTATCAACTGGCTCCTCTTTTATATTTGTCACATCTGATCCTACACTACTATTGTCATCACTTGACACATTATTTGTATATGTTGCACCCGTATGTACTGGTTGTGGCATATATGCTAATGTCGTTCGTGAATATGATTGCTGCTGTTGTTGTTGTTGCTGTTGTGCAATTCTACTCTGTTGCATTTGAAGAACTTTTGCCGCTGCTGTTATTCCATTATTGTTGCCATTCGTTGTTCCATTTGTAGCACCACTCGTCACCATTTCCGTAAAAATACCTAATGATTCCTGATCATTACGAAATTGATCATCAATTAAATGCTGTAAATCCAGTGAGATCTCTTGGGACGTCAACTCCTCAAGATCACTCTGTGAATATTGTTGCAACATGTGTTTTGGTAAAATTGTTGTATTATTATTATTGTTATTAACAACAGCCGTCTGTTGTTGATGATGATGGTGATGTTGTTGTTGACTTTGTTGTTGTGCTGCCTGCTGTACAGCCTGTTGTGCAGCTTGCTGTTGTGCCTTCAATACAAGTGCATTATGATTAATTGCCGTCACCGAATTATTATTATTATTATTATTCACAGTATTATTGTTATTATTATTATTTGTTATATTATTGTTATTATTATTTAAATTATTATTATTATTACTATTATTATTATTGTTATTATTATTATTATTAGCCATTGGTCCTGAGGATATTTTTTTCATTTCAATTGGTACCATCGGCTGTGTACTATCATACATTTGTGGCGATTCCATTATTGTTATTAATTTTTTTCTCATGTGTAATAATAGAAAGAAAACAAAACTTTTGATTTTCGCTGTTTTTTTTTTTAGTTTATTATATTATTTTCGCTGTTTTTTAATATTAAAATTTTATCTGATTATGTTGTCTCATAATTAAATTATTTATTTATTTAATTGCACTTTTTTTTTTTATATAAATATTTAACAAAACAGTTTTTTTTTTCTTCTTCTTATATTTATTTTAATCAATAATAAATAATATTGCACAAAAAATAATTTTTTTATTAACACTTTAATACAATTAAACACTAAAAACTATAATCCATTAGTTTGTTAATCCATAATAAAATTGCATTAAATCGCGTTGTTGTTCATTTCAAAATGATTTAATTAAATAATAATATTAATAATAATAAATAAATAAAATTACTTTTTTAATTAAACTTAAAATAAATCATTAAATAAATAAACAATAATGATGTTAACTGACGCTATACTTTCATACGACTAATGTCTCACAACTATGATGCAACTAGTTATATACAAGCAATAAAAAATATATATAATAATAATAATAACTATATGCTTGTTCTATACTTTTATATAAAAATAATAAAATTACAATCACAAATTAAATTAAATTAATAAAGTGTTTATATAGATAGTTAATTATTGTATAATCTGAACTGCACTTTATTAATTATTATTTTTAATTAATAAAAATGTATTTTTTTCTTTTCTTTACACAAATAATAATTATTTATTTATTTTTTTTTTATCTATTTATTTATCACAAATAAACCATAAAAAAAAAATTAATCACTCAAAAATAAAAAAAAAAACCCCGAAAAACATAAACAGGTAGAGCTTAGCTTAGCGTTAAACTAAAACTGAATTGAAAATATTGCTTAAAGTTTTTTTTTTTTTTTTTTTTTGTAACAAAACTGCACAAACTCCTTTAGCTTAAAAATATTCGAAATTTTACAAAAATAAAACAAAAATATTGGTAGGAGTTATTCGTTGTATTTATTATGAAAACTTTGCTTATTATTCACAATAAATGCTTTTTAGCTATTTAAAAATGTTATTTATAAACAGTGGGAATTTCTCTCTCGAATAACACTTTTATTTTATTTTATTTTATTTTTTGTTTACATAAAATTTCTCCCACTTTATTTATTTAAATAATTTTTTATTTTTATTTATGTATTAATTATTTTTACTTAATTATTACACTTAATTAATTTTAGTTTTTCTCTTCTTTTTTTTGTTGTTTCAATTAATCAGAACTAGAAATTTTATTATTTTTGTTTTTGCAACACCTTTTAAACAATTAAATTGATAAACATTAACGTAAATTAGTTGATTATACTGAGCTTATACTTATCACAACAAAATTATAACTGAACGCACTTTACTTAAAACTGAATTCAGTTGTGATTGCTCTAATGTTTCGAAATGAAATGAAATTTTATTCAAAGAAATACATATATTTATTAAAAAAAATAAAAAACATAATAATATTATTGTAAAAAAAAAAAGAAAGAAAGAAAAAACAAAACACAACAGCAACGAAAAATCAAAACAAAAATTTTTTATTGTCAAACACATATACTACATGCGAGCATGTTGCTGCTATCAGTTATAATACTTGTTGCAATGACGTCATGAATGAAACGTTTATCGTAAATATCGTTATAGCGTAAAAATTAATTTATGAAAACTATAAAAAAATAAATAAATAAATAAAAATATGTAAATGTTTAAGAAAAAGTAGAAGAACAAGACAGTATATTTGTAATTAATTATTAAAAGAATTTATAATAAAAACTTAAATGCAGCTGTATTTTTGTTTAGTTCATGTATACTTGTAGGAGTTTTTTATTTAATTATATGCAAAAGGAGAGAGTGACTTAATAAAAAATAAAAAATATATTGTAGATATAAAACGCGTGTTGGCGCGACAACGCATTATTTAAATATACATATATACACAATAATATTATTCAATCGTGCGCTTATGCTTTTAAAAATGAAAAGAAAAACTGAACACACTGACTTAAACATAACAGTAAAGTAGATATGTATTAGACATCAGCTTAAAGCACATATGTATATAATTCAAATATATGTATTAAAAGAGTAAAAGTTAAAGAAATTAAAGTCATTTAATAAAATACAGGCAAAACATCGATGAGAAGATTTTTTATATGTGCTGTGTTGTGTGGGTGTTTAATGCAAGAAAACATATTTAATTAGAATTAAATAGAAACAAAACAAAAAAAAAAAAACGAAGTAAATCTATGTTTATCCACGCGTATATATGTATATATATATAAATACAAACGTAATAATATCTGTAATTAGATAATTATTTTTTATTTATTTTATGTAAAAAATCACATACAATACAGAACAGAAATCATGTAATATTATTCCGCTCTAATGACTACCTGAAGTATGTAGCAAAAATAGTTTTTACTTTCATCATCACTCAAGTGGAAATTTTTATTTATTTATATATATATATATATTACTACTTTTCTACATTATACTATAAATATTTTATTTATAAATAAATTCACCGATACATTGTAGTATTTTATGTATTTAAAACTATAATAAACGCGCGTTAGAAGAATAAATATAATTTTTCAACTGAGCAACAAGTGGAGGTGCCTTATACATCCTTGTTGCATGTCTATACATTGCTTTTCTCTTAAATAACTAAATTTATTTATTTTCTTTTAAATATATATATATAAATATATATACTTAAATTTTATATAGGTAAAACGTGTAAATTTTATAATTTTTAATTATAGTATTTACGATTATATATATTTTTCTATTTATTTATTATTTAACGTGAATCATAGGTATATATTTACGTCATTTAAATGCACGGTTTGTGTATTTTTTTTCATTAATAAAATTTTTATATTTTATTGTTTTGTTATTTTTTGTTTTTGTACATTTATTAGTAATTTTGTTACGGTCGATTTGGCGAACAAAACGAAACGAAAAATAGTTAAATTATAAAATTAATGTGTTTATTTTATTTTGTATTTTTTTCTTGTTTTTTCAATTTGATAACAAAAAATAGCAAAATTATACTGATACCGATACCGATACTAACAATTGACGTATTTATTTATTTTTTTTATGATTGTTAAATTTGTCTTGTGCACAATGACGGTGCACAGTTAAGAAAAACGTCATTAAATATAATTATAGAAAATTATTTATCGTGAAATCGTGATCGATTAAAAATTGTTATTTTTAAGTAAATAAAATTTTCTTTTAATTTAATTTTAGCAAGTGATTCAAATTATTTTATTTGTTTACTTATCAGATAGCTTTTTAGACTTTGCCTGGTTTAAATATTTACTATAGGTAAATGTCAAAGTATTATTAATTATCATCCGTTTTTTATCAGCTTAATTATTATTATTTAAAAAAAAATTAATTTAAGCGGAAACTCTAGCGTAAAATAAGAATGTGACAAATTTTTGTTCTTAATGCGTATTCAATCATGATTCAATCGTGTGATAAGTAGTTTTTCCGGTTGAAACTTTAAGCTGTAGTTCTTGCCTTTATTTATTTATTTATTTATTGTAGCAACTGATACTAGAAGAATTATCGATGAAAATGTTTATCTATTTATAAACTAAAGGATAATATTTAATCGGTGTGCAAAGTTTTAACCCCATAGATATCTACTTTAAGCTATTAATACTTGACAAAACGTGTTTTAAAAAGAATTTTATACATTCAACATGATTCTTTTATTTTATCAAAGAAAACGATGATTTAGGCTGAATTTGAAATAAAACAAAAAAATCACAGTTGAAATAATCACCAGCCACGTGACGATAAAAAGTGCAAAAACATATTGATAAGAATAATTTTTTTTTTAATTTTGAAGAAAACATAATGAGTAATAATATCAATAATTTCACCATTATTGAAGTACTTTAAAGCGTAATAAATATAAAGAATTTTTTAAAAAATTTAATCAATAAAAGTAATAAAATTAATAGTTGCTGTCTGTAAGGCAATTACATGTGTCGCCGTGGATAATGCGTTGATAAGATTAATTTTATTTGATTGTATTAAGGACAGGTGCCAAGATTTGATTGGGGTTGTAAATCATGTTCATAACTAAAAATTTGCAAAATATTTGCAAAAAAAACATATCAAACTAAACATGAGAGGTATTGGAATTGTAATCATTATAAAATTTTCTTTTGATATCCTTATACTTTTGGCAAATAATATTATTATTTTATTTTTAATTGATAATTGTTTTTTGGTAAATTATAAATCAATCAGTTAGTACTATAATTACCTGTAATTACCTTTATATTATATACTTAAAATAAGTTTAAATAGAGAAAAAATAATATTATCAGAGCGTCGTTCAAATGGGGGTAAATTTAAATTTAAAGACGTTTCTTGTATGCATAAAGTATGCATAAAATTCAATTTTAATACTCGTTTAAAACATTATAATATGAATTTTGGTTCAACTTCGTTAGAGTCATCGGATCGCTTCTTCGGTGTAAATATCTCTGCAAATCTTTAATGGCATAATCGTATAGCGAAACAAGCGTCATAAACGTTTCTTGTCAAGTTAGTTCGCTACAAGTCATATTTAAACATGCATCAACTATGCCTCATACATAAAACCATAACCTGACCGTGTATGTAATATTGGTGTCTTGTATGAGGAGCAAACTTCAAAAAACACTGGAACTATTAGATTAGACGGGGCTAAAAAAACGCGATATTTGCTTAATAATTCGTTAAAATTATTCAGTTTGTTGAGTATAAATTGTTTATTGAAAGTTAATTTTTTAGAAACGTAAACACATTTTTAGAGATCACCCGCCCAAGGTGAAAACAATATTGACCATCACAGCACCTGAATACCATGTCAATTTGTAACTGGAATTGCTAATTTTCTAGGTAATATCCTGTTAAATAAAAACTATTTTTTCCACGATGCGTTTCGATAAATAATAAGAAACTGCTGCTGATTTCTTTATACGACTATTTGGCTGTAAAAATAAATAACATCCGTCTTGATGAAGCGTACAAAAAATAATATATGTCTGCTAAATAAAATGACACCAATTTAACCTTAATTAACTAATGAAATAACGGTACCTTTAATTAATTTTTTTTTCTTGCATTATTTTGAAAGTGCAATTCGGTGTGTTTACTTTCTTTCAATATCATTTGCGAACTTAACAATTATCATTATTATTTATTGAAAGTTTAATATGATCTATTTACGTTATTAAATATTTATTTATTTTATTTTACAAAACAAGGATGATATTGTTTTCAATTTTATTTTGACCGTTTAAAGTAGTAAAATAAATTAATAAAGCAAAAAGAAAAAAAATTGTCAAAGAAAAAGCCGCTGATGCTATTTAATTTGTGAAATTAATGAAAATGATAATGTAGCCACCCATTAGGTTAATTTCTTTGTAAATTTATTCAAACAATAATAATAATAATAATAATTTTCTTATCATTATTCAGCGTAATGATACAGTTTTTCTTCTTCTTCTTTTTTTTAAAACGTGGAAATATAAAATTCCCATAAATGACAATTTTGCGCATTTTATTGGTTTCTTGTGAATAACTGTTATTGGCGCTACTTCTTGAAATTTTATGCTATTAATTTTATTTTATTAATATTTATGTACAAAAATAATTAATAATCTTATCAGTTTTCCTGTGTTTTATTCATGTCTTGTTGATTTGTTTTTGGTTGTTTGTTTATTATTTTAAAATAATAATAATAATAATATTGTTATCTAGTCATTTTTTATTCCTTATTAATCGAAGCAATGAAAAATATAAATTAATTAAAAACAACAACCAATTTACTTTGAAATCACATTATTGGAATTATTATTTCCATAGAAGTAGAGAAAATAAACACACGAAAAACAGCTATTGACCGTTATGTGTCGCTTTAGTCATGGTTTGTTATTTTGATAAATAAATACATTTTGCATTACAATAATTAATTTCTTTTTATTTTAACCATTTAACAGTTTAATTTTGCTTAGAAAGTAGGAGAATTTACCAGAATCATGCTCAGATTAGGCTTGGAACTCGTTAAAACAATTAATTGTGTTAGTCAATATTATTTTTCATTTAATTTTCCAAAAATAAATCAGCCATCTATGAAATAGAATAATGTTTATCATAAATCTAAACCATAGTAAGGTTACTATAGCGCATGGCTTACAATTTAAAGTTATTTTGTATGAAATTTATTTTTTTAATTATTTTTATTAATTAATTTTAAAACATTTTCAAAATTATTTAATTACATTTTAATTATTATTTTTTTATTTATTAAAATTTTTAATTTTATTAATTGAATTTAGTGTTATTTGTACAGGTCACATTTTGTTGGTTTGCCTTGAATTTCTTGATTTAAAATAAAGTCAGTGTATGTTGCCTATGTATTGCTTCAATTAATTTATGCTGGTATAAAAAACTAAATAATAATGATTATTTTCGATTGTATAGACTTTATTTTACATGCAGTTATAGTTGAAAGTCCACAATTAAGATAGTTAGTTTTATTGACACAGATACCATATCCATAAGTGTTCTAAAATTATAAATGATCGGTTGCATTTATCACTGTAAAACAGTAAAAATTTAAAATAATATTTAAAAAATTTATTAAACAATGCAATTTTAAAATAAAAAGAAAGATAGTTTATGCTTTAAATTGTGAAAACAATAGACAAATTTTTTTATTGTTTTCAAACAAACATAGAAATAATAATTTGACGAAAATTCAACACACAAAATAATAAATGAAAGTCATACATTAATAAAATTAAATAAAGAGACTTAAATAAAAATTTTCATTATTCATAACAACAAAAAAAAAAAATAAAAATTTTAATGAACTTAAATTCTATTTGTATTTGTATTAAAATTATTTTTTTTTTTTATTTTTATTATTAAAGTACAGAGTTTTTTGATGTTTTTTCTTTATTATTTAAAATACAATCAACAGAACGACATCACAATTTAAGTCTAGTAGAAGCATAATAAAACAAAATCGAAATTCACTGACAAATGAGCTGACAGTACAGAAAATAATAAATAAATAAAAATATTTATATGAACAACAGTGGTGTGATCGGTTCATTTAGTCGTATTAAACAATTGAAACAAATCGTTGCTATAAAATGAAGTGAAGATAAGATAAAAAAAAAAAAAGAAAAATTAAATTTTTAAGTAAAGAAAGTAAAAAAAATTAAAAAACCGATAATAATAAATGTGTCTAAAATTCCATGCGCAATGAACTTTAGATTTAAAATTTTGTGTGTGTGTGTTTTTTGTTATTAAACAAATGATTAAATAAAGTGGTAAATTATTATTAAAGCGAGAGAAAAAAAAAACAGAATTCTTTTTGAAAATAAACAATTGAATTGCGTTTGTCTGTTTTACTATTTTAATTTATATTTGTGCGCATGAACATTATGCTTAATTCTTTAAAAACAAAATAACTTTCCTCATGATTCACGATTATATGACAGAATAAATAAAATAAACTAAATTAACAGTATTTTTTTTTTTTTTTTGTATTGTATGTTTTTAATTAACATAATTTTATTTTATTAACTGTCCTTTGATGATAAAGTATTTTGGCGTTTTATTAATTTTATTGCCTATTTAGTTGTTTTTTTTTTTTTTTTAATCTTGACCTACACCGTATAATTTGTGAATATATTTATTCATATACATAGAGAGAAAAATATGTAAATGTTGTACGTTATTTTATGTTTAATAAGTTATTATTTTGTCGCAACTGAATACATGAACTACATTGTAAACAAAAATTATTATTTTTTCCTTTTTGCTTTGTTTCTTTCTATACACATTGATAATAACAAAATAACTAATAACTAACTCGAACTATGTTTTTATTTATTTTATTGTTAAATTCAATTTTTATTCTATTTAAATTCATTAAAGTATATAAACTAATACTATTTAGATTATAAAGTAGTTACAGTTGGAATATATTTAAACATTATCATCATCATCATCATCATTAAACAACGAATTAATCAAATATTATAAATAAAAAATATTAAATTTTAGTTATTTTCTATTTATCAAAACTGCACTTTAGAACGTAGTTTAATAACACCAAAAAAATATTTAAAGGATTAATTATTATAACAGCATAAAAAAGCACAAGTTATATCTCATATCAAACTCTTATATAATATATTTATATGTAAACAAAATAAATAAAAAAAATAAATATTGGTTATTTAAGTAGGGTACGGCTTTAAAAATAATAAAATAAAAAATTTATTTATGATTAATTTGTGTCTAAACCTATAAAGCGATGCAGTTTAATTTTTCTATTTGAATTGTGTGTACGGCAATTACGAGTGTTTTTAGATTTAATTTTAAAATAATTATTTTAATTGTTTATCAATTGATAAATACAATATTTTTACAGTGGATTTTGAATAGTATAGACAAGTGAAAAAGTTTTTATAACAGAAAATCTATTTATTTATTTTTCTTTAGCGGAAATTATTAATTTTAGCAAAAATTTGCAAATTTTTTGTTTACGATTAAAATGGTGTTTTTATTATTATTTTAATTTATTTTTTCTAAATCAATTTATTAATTATTATGTTTAGATTAAGTTTTTTATGTATTTTATTTTATTTTTCTTGTTTTTTTAAGATGAAAAAGTGAATCAAGGTTATAAGAATAATTTTAATTAATAAAGGAAATTATGTTTGTTTTTATTAATTTTTTATAACAGACAAACATAAATGACATTTTAATCCTTTTTGATTATTTGTGCTCTAATAATAATAATTATTATTATTATTTTTTGTTTCTTTTAAATAAATAACAAAGCATAAAAAAAAGGTTAAATAATAATAATAATTAAACATTGAATTGAATAAATAAATTGTGTAAACTGAACCATTGGTGGTGATTGGTTTTTTTTGTGTTATTTTAAATAATTTTATTTATTATTATTAATATTTTTTTAGCCATAATATAATTTAAAAATATTTATTAAAAACAAAAGAATAGAGTGAAAAAATAAAATTAAACAAAATTATTCGTTAATTAAGTGAATTAAAATAGAAAATAAAAAACACAAAATCCTATACAAAATGCAATTTGAATTAAATTTTAAGCAACGTTTTATTACAATGCTTTGTACAATTATATTATGTATTATAATAGCAATAATAATTGGCCCATATATATATTGGCAGACAATATTAATTATGTTTTTATGGTATACATTAACTGGAGATCGGCCATCATTTATTTATGCTATTTGCAGAACATTACCAAGAGATTTTCAGTTAGTTTCTATTTTTTCTATAATTGTTTTCTCTTATAAGAAACCACCAGCATATATATATAAATTAATAAATTTTATTTATTTATTTATAGGGCTGCTGTTAAATTTACAAAATTAAATATTATATTGAAAAAATGGGAACATACAAATATGACGGTAGCTAAGATATTTGAAAAAGTTGTTAAAAAATATCCAAATAAAATTGCATTCGTTATGGATGAATCAAAATTAACATTTTCTGAAGTAAAAATTAATTATTTAATTCAATATTATATGTTTGTTAATATTAATTATTATTATTATAGGCCGATGATTTTTGTAATAAAATTGCAAATTATTTTAAAGTGAATAATTTTAAACAGGGCGATATTATTGCATTGGTAATGGAGACACGGCCAGAGTACACATGTTTTTGGTTGGGCTTATCAAAGTTAGGCATTACAACAGCACTTGTTAATTCAAATTTACGCAAAGATACACTTGTACACTCAATACGTACGGCCAATTCAAAGGCAATTATTTTCGGTGTTGAGTTGGCAGACGCTTTGAATGATATACGAGATAATGAATATGTTAAAAAGTTGCCAATTTATCATTTTAGTGATAAAAAACAACGTAACGCTAGCAATACAAAAGTGCCTGAAGACTCTATTGACTTATTTAAAGAATTAGAAAATGTATCCAATAAGCCACCGCACAATGAAATGGAAAAAGTAAATCCACGTGAGAAAATGGTTTATATATATACATCTGGGACAACTGGTTTGCCAAAAGCAGCGGTTATAACTAATCTCAGGTATTTTTAACATTTATTTATTATTTCATTAATACATTTTTACTATTGATTTTCTTTGTGTGCTCTCACATATGAACGTACAATGTAGATATATGTTTATGGCGTGTGCATGTAATAATATGTTGTCGGTACGTAATGACGATATTATATACAATGCTTTGCCATTATATCATACAGCTGGTGGTATAATTGGTGTTGGTAATGTTTTATTGAATGGTGTTACAATGGCATTACGGGCCAAATTTTCTGCATCAAATTTTTGGATAGATTGTATTCGTTATAATGCGACGGTTGCTCAATATATTGGTGAAATTTGTCGTTATGTATTGGCTGTACCATCAAAACCACACGATACACAGCATAAAGTACGTTTGATGTTTGGCAATGGTTTGAGACCCCAAATCTGGTCACAATTTGTACAAAGATTTAATATTGAACAAATTGGTGAAGTTTATGGGTCTACCGAAGGGAACTCCAATCTAAGTAATATTCTTTCTAATTAAATATTTTCATTTTTATTCGAAAATATAAATTACATTAAATTTTAGTAAATATTGACAGTGCTGTCGGTGCCGTTGGCTTTATACCAAGATTTGCAAAAGCTATGTATCCTGTAACATTGGTTAAATGTGATGAAGATACTGGTAAGCCAATTCGCAATAGTAATGGTTATTGTACGGAATGTCAACCAGGCGAACCAGGAGTTTTTGTTGGTAAAATAAATCCAAAAATTGCCGTTAATGCTTTTAGTGGTTACGCAGATAAGGTATTTTTTTGCAAAAAATTTTCATTAATGTATGGAATAATCAATTATGAAAATTTGCAGGCCGCTTCTGAGAAAAAAATTTTAAAAAATGTTTTCCGAAATGGTGACTTTTACTTTAATTCTGGTGACATTTTAGTAATGGATATTTTGGGATATTTCTATTTTAAAGATCGTATGGGTGATACGTTTCGTTGGCGTGGTGAAAATGTTGCTTCATCAGAGGTAGAAGCGGTCATAAGTAATGTTGCTGGATTACATGATTGTGTCGTTTATGGTGTAGATATACCGCATGTAGAAGGAAAGGCTGGAATGGCAGCTATTGTTGATCCAGACAATGAATTAAACATGGAATCACTATCAGCTGGTATTAAAGGAAGTCTAGCACCATTTGCGCGTCCATTATTTATACGTGTGATGGCTGAACTACCAATGACTGGCACTTTTAAATTAAAGAAACGTGAACTTCAACTGCAGGGCTTTCAGTTAGATATTGTCAAAGATCCAATTTATTTCCATCATAATGATGGTATTTACAGACGATTCACTGAAAAGGATTATGATGATGTTAAAAATGGTAGAGCAAGACTATAAGCATTTAAAATGTTTTTCTTTTTTAGTAAATGAAAAAATGCTTGCCCCTAATATTACGATAAATTACAATTCCAAAGGTTTTACTTCTAGTTGGAAAGATTAGTTTTTATAAATATCAATCAAAAGAATTTTAAACATTTATATACATATACGATGCCATTCATGTTGCATTTCAAGTTTAAAAGAAAATAAATATAAATTTTTATAATATTTTGATGATTATTTATATTACATTGTGTTTTATTTAATTATTTATATTTTTATTAATTATGAGACAGTTATGGACAGTGTATACAAATAACAATAATAAAATGAATACATATTTAGTTAATATAGGTAGTAATTATGTTATAATTAATAGACAATGCTGTAATTTCTATATTTGGTAAACATAACTTAAATTTTATTTAAATAAGCTAATACAAGCTCTTTGTGTTTTGCACGTTTCCTTATATGTCTATAATCTATTGTTAATTTTAACTAATTAATCATCTTTATCGCGTGCTTTAGGATCGATTTAATTGTTTTCTTTGTTTGATAAGAAGAATCTTTAGCGTTAAGTTAAATTTTCATAGTTAATTTGCATAATAATTAAAACATTACTTTGTATGATTTTCGCTAGTTTAAAATCAAGACAAAAACATGATCTTATAATAACTATGTCATCATTATAATAACTTTCATTATTGTAAAAATATATATACAATATAACTAGTTTATTATTTTTATCGATTTGCTTCTGTTTACATCGAATATAACAAGAAAAAATTGATTTATAAACGATTACCCTGTTTACCTTGAATAAAATTTGCTTTAATTAATTAATTAATTTATTGATTTATCGATAAAATTGTTAATAATCTTTTATTTTGAAGTTATATGCAAATGTTTTAGATTTTTTTTTTTTTTAAATTAAAATTATTACTCTAAAAATATCCATGAGTATTATTTGATCGAATAATAATAATAATAATTAATTCTTGCTTTATTTTTAGAATTATTTATTTTTGTTTTAATTTCATATGAGCAATGGTTTTTCTGGCTAAACAACATTCGTTTGATTGATTTACCTATCTGTGATATAAATTCCTATATCAATAAAAAATAACGTGAAATAAATTTTTCTAGAAAAGAAAAATTTATAAAATATTTAAAATAACAGAAATTCTTCTTTTTTTTGTTTGCTATTTCTTATGCCATAAAAATATGGAATTTTACATATTTTTATTTATATTTTAAATATTTTTCAATAATAATTGATAAATTTGCATTCTATTTTTTTTTTTATTTATTTATTTAAAACTTAAAGGTAATTTATATGGTTTACGGACTATTGATCGCATGACGGTTGTTCATAAGACGGTTGATCGTAGGACGTTTGTTCGCAGCAGACTGCTGCTCTTAGGAAGGTTGCTCTTAGGAAGGTTGTTCGCAACAAAAATTTTAGTGTTTTTTTACAGCGTATAATTTTAAATATTAAATAATTATACTAATAAATAAATTTCATCCTACGAGCAACCATCCTATGAGCAGTAGTCTGCTGTGAATAAACGTCCTACGATCAACCGTCTTACGAGCAACCATCATGCGATCAATAGTCCGTAAACCGTACACATATAAAATATCGGACTATTGCTCATAGGACGGTTAGTCATAGGACGGTTGCTCGTAGCAGACTGTAGTCCATAGTACTATTCGTCATAGGACGGTTGCTCACAATAAAAATTTTAGTGTTTTGTAACAGTGTATATACAGTGTATTGTTATTAAGAAAAATAAACAAAATTTTGACAATTAAATAATTTTATTAAAAAATAAATAAATAATAATAATTAATAATTTTAAAAATTAATAATAAATAAATAAAAAGTATAATTCAATCTAATAATAATTAATAATAAATAAATAAAAAGTATAATTCAATATTTATAATAATAATAAATTATAAAATATTTTTAGAATGTTTAACAGCATAAGTTAAGTGTTTTTTTTTTTTGGTTTTAGTTATTAAATTCAATAATTTAAATTAAAATTATAATATTCTAAAAATTATTAATAACATATAAAAAATAAATAACATCTTTCATTTGAAACGTTCAATAGTTAATCTAAAGTATGTGTTTTTAAAAATAATATAAAAATTATTGTAATTAGCCGAATGAATAGCAGTTTAATACAAACAATTATTTTACTCTATAGCAACAATAATGGAGAAGAAAGCGATATACGGAATATCTAAAAGAGGAAAAAAAACATTAATATATTACGGATTTGAATTTTGGCAGCATCGTCTCAAAAAGGATGGCAATATTATGTGGCGTTGTAACAAGAGCAAGGAACTTAAATGTAAAGCCACCATCGAGGCAGCTGGCACCAATATTGTGTCTTCAAAAGTTGTGGAACATAATCATGATGGAAATGTAGGGCGTGCATTGGCAAAACATGCTGTTGGTATAATGAAAGAAAAAATAACAGAGACCTCATTAAACCCAAGTACAATTCTAACGGAAGTATCGTCACAACTACCAGCTAGTGTTCTTATGGCTATGCCTAAGAAAACCAGTCTGGCAAGAATGTTAAGGCGTCATCGCCAAAAATTTTTAGCTATTGATGATAAAAAAAATATTCTTCCTCCAATACCAATAAATAGGGATTTTGATATCCCATGTGTTCTTTCGAATTTTACTTTGAATGATTCTGGGCCAGAAAGTGATTGAAAATGAATAAAATGTGTAAAAGTGATAAAGAAAAGCATTTTTAATTAGCAAAAATAATTAATTTTAATTCGAAATGTAAAATTGGTAAAAAAAAAATCAAAAATATAACTTCCTAAACAGGTGAACAAAGTAGAAAATGCTAATTTATATTATTTTAATTACTTGTATTAATTATTTAACAAACGTATAGTTAAACAATATTAAAGTTGTATTTATGTTTGCCAATTTTCGTTTTTTTTTTTTTTAACTTTTTAGACTTAATTCTCTTTGTATATTTGTTATTAGTTTGAAATTCGTTTCGTTATTATTTCAATAATTTTTATTTAACTTAAAAAAAACTTGTTTTCAATTAGTCTTACTATTATTCTTGTTTCATTTAATAAATTGATAGAAAAACGCTATGTTGAAACGATTTCTATTTGTATAAATCCAGTTCTCTAACTGGATTAATTATAGCAAAATTTATATAATTAATGAATATTTACATTATTTATTACTGTTAAATATTGTTAATAATTAAAATATATATAATAAACAAGTAATATATGTATAAATGGTATCAATAATTTAAATAGATTATTTATATATATAATATTAACAATTTATGTACATAAAACATATTGTTTTTCCATATGAAATTGCCAAAAAAAAAAAAAAAAAATAAAAAAGAATTCCATTAAGGCTATGAATCTCTACGCAAAGTTTATTTTTTATTTAAATAATATAAAAAATTTATTATATTACTGATATTAATGTGTTTTTACTGTATTATTATTATTATTATAATATTATTATTATTATTTTAAAAAAATAATACAAAACTCTGTTCACAATGAAATAAAAAATTGATGAGAAAAAACCACATGTTGAATGGAATTTTTATATACATTTGTTTTACAAACAATTCATTTATATTTAATTATTTTTGAGTTTATTAAACTGATGAGAATTTTATAGCATGGTATTTTTATTTCTGCCATAAATTATTACTTCTTATATTTGTTGTGAGTTTTTTAAGTTATTTCAGTTAAAGATTCTCGTATTTTTGCTAATATATTTATTATTCATTCTCTATTATACAGTGACTTATATTTTTCAAAAAAATCTGCAAATTTTAACGGCCTATGAGTGAGCATTGGCTCGTATATTATTTCCGGAATATCTACTTATAAAACGACATCGGACTATCTAACGATATCTATAAGCTCTGTTTAAAATCAATTGAATTGTTTTTTTTTTCATTTATCTAAGTAAAATACATTTTCTAATAGATGTCAGTATAAGCACTTAATTTACTTTTCTTACTGAATTCTAGTTAAGTCATTAATCAAAATGCACTTTACTTCAAGCTCATAGCTGTAATATCGTGCATTCAATAAACGTTTATTAGTTAACCGTCATGTGGAAAAGAAAAATTAAGTTTTTTTTTATTTGTGCAATCTATTTCGAACAATTTTGTGCTATTCTATGTGTAATTAATTGTGCACATGTGAAATTCCAGAAGCAACGGAAAATATAAAAAAGATGCCAGATTTTATTAAACAGAATGTAACCTGCTCAATACATTTATGTCCTGTGCAATTGAAATGAAATGTGTTGTGTTCTGCCATCAAGCTTAGAATAGCAATGACAGGTCAGTGAATATAATTAAAATTAGCCTATATTTTGATGTTCTCGTTGATACATTAAAATCAGCATAGTAGTATTATTAGCCATTATTTTACTCTAAAATAAATACTAAACAAATACTTATTTGTACTTTATTACAATTTTTCGAATAAGGTAATATAAACAGAAAATTAAAGACAATATTGATAAGTATTGGAAAATGTCCTGCATCGACACATCAACCCTTATTTGTTTATCTTTAATTTCGTAACAAAAAAGTGATCATATAATTTTATCTGTGTGAAAGAATATTTTATCAGGTGGTCAGTAGTCTGTCGTGTACAGATTTTATTAATAAGAGCATAGATAATTACATATTTCATGTCTAGTTTATTAATACAAACAGATTGTATATTTATTATGATTATTCAATTAATAGAAATATAAATTTACTTAAAAAATATAATGAATTTTAGCAGGTATTTTTTTCGGGCATTTTACTTCGGTAATGAAAAGAAACATTTTTTTTATATTACAATAGAAAATTTTCTTAAACTCAACGAAAAGTTTTTTTTTTATATGATTTTAATAGGATTTTCTTTTTATGTAATGAAATTAGATCATTTTCCTTTAATAAATTAATCATTTTTCTATAGCGAAAGTAAAGCTATGATTATCATATTAAAAGTAGAAAAATATTACATATAAAAACCTCATAGGCTATTATATACCTTGATTTAATTCGTTATTAAAAAAATAAATAAATATGTTTTTTAATTAAAAATTATTTTATGGATAAAAATAAGGATATCAATTGAATGATGGTGTACGTATAAATTTCTTATTACTTTGGTAAACGGCAAGTCTATCTATATTTAAATCTATTTCAATATTGAACAAAAAATATATGAATGAATTGTATTCGTTTTCAATACGATTTGTTAACAACTTAAAATCCTATTTTTATATTGCATTTAGGAAAAATATAAACCAAAATATTCAATTAATCAAAACTATTACTGCATCTGTTCCTGGCATTTTGTATAAAATCATTATCTCTGATTACATTTGAATTAAAAGACAAACAAATTATATATATATATATTCGTATAAAGTGAATATTTAATGTTAAAATGAATAAATGTAATTTACGGAAAAGGATATAATAAAAATAAAAACAAGTGCATGTCTTTAGCAGATATATTAAACTTTCACTAAACAAATTAATAAAGGTAATATAACACAAGGTTTGTGCGTTATATAATTTCTTATTTATTTATCTATTATTCTAAGAATTTGTGTTTATTTCTTATAAAATTAATAGACTTTGCATGACTTAATTTACCTTGATCTTTATAATTTACTAGGGTCTTAAGATTTAACTTTCTTTAACAAATAATCCAATCCATTCATTTGAATATAAACAATTGTTTACAATTTGATGTATTCTATTTGATTGAATTTATTAAATAATATTATGATTTTATTTTGAGCGAAAAGTTTTTCATTTTTGAAGAAAATACATCAGGTATGAAATTATGCAATCAGAAAAAAGAAATGTTTAAAAATTGAATAAGAGAGATTCATTTAACTTCTTTCTATATACAGTACACTCGCGATAGCGTGAACAATTAAAAGCCAAGCAAGTTCACCTTAACGAGCATGTTCACGTTTGCGAATTGTAGTTTTATAGGGAGTGGACGTCAATATATATCGTTTATTCCTTTCATTTTATCATTTTTATTCCATATAATTTATGTACATTCAATTCAACATATGGGTATTATAATGTAATTAAACAAAAAGACATTTTTAATGCCAACAAAAAAAAAAAACAATAACAAAATTGTTAAGACATTATATTTTTGTGCGAGACTCTTCACACTTAATCCACTTTTATACTGGTCAATTGTGTCCGCCTTTTCCTTAAGTGGTAAGAATTTTGGTTTTTTCGCCGACATTGTAAGAACACTATGTATTTATTGTTTAATTTCCACTCACTATGTACGTACTTTACTTACTTACCGAAAAACTAGTTTCGGGTACACAGAACACGTAACGTAAAAAAATAATACTCAGTAGTCTCCCCAACTTTATGTGAGGAAAAAATCTGTTATTTCCTAAGAAAAAAATTTGTTCACGTTTTAGAGTTTTCATACTTTGTTCACGTTTTAGAGAAGTCAGTGTAAAAAAAAAATTGTTCACGTTATCCAGTGTTTACATTATACGGTGTTCACGCTAGCGCGAGTGTACTGTATAAATAAAAGTTTTAGTATTTGATTGCAGAAAATAATCATAATATGTAGATGATTTAACAACGCCAGGCATCTAAAACCGAAAGCAAATTTAATTGCTGCAGTTCAAAAATTTTAGATTTAAAACAAATCAAAACAATGTAAATTTAGCACAATAGCAAGTGTTTTTGTGCATTTTAAATGTATTCTAATCAGTAAAATGTATTATGAATGTCTAAAAAAAAGCTGTTTGAGTGGCAAGATTAAAATAATATTGTTAGGCTTTTATCGATATGTCTGTATAAACATGAAAGCTGCTCTTAATTAACGTTAGTGTCATGAGCAGGAGTTTAACTATGTCTTAGCAACACAATCACTTATCCACCTTGATTAGTTGTAAGAAACTTTATTAATAAAACTAAAAGGATCTGTTGTTTGAATCAAATGAATTTGCTAGCTAATAAATGCTAAAAAAATTCTTCAAACTCAAATAGTTAATAGAAATATTGATTTTTCATAACGAAATGGAAGTCCCTGTGACAAATCTATGGCTGACTGTAATTGTTATTGTAGAATTTAAAATTGATTTGAGCTTATCGTAATATTTTTAGCCTAAATGATTGTAATCTCAATTTTATTTTTATTTATCATTTTGTTTGTTAAACGATGTAATCTTTGATGTAATTCAATGTGGAATTGTGGCTTTTATACCTTTATATATATATATAAACACATAAAGTTTCAATGATGAACGATATACAATATAACCAACAAACCATAGTAACCGTGCACAGGTGCAGATGAAAAGATGAATGGATTATTGTTTCATTTTCAATGTCCCCGCTAATAAAATAAAATTTATATATTTATCTTTAGTAATAAAAATAAAATTGAAAAAAAATATTTATAATAAAAATATAATGTGTATATGGTATGGTATCTGTGTGCTTGTTTTATTCTAAAGAATAAATAAAAATAGAAAACACTTTGGTAATATCAGAAAGAATTTTTATTTTTTGAGCTTTTTGAGACCAGAGTATTGGTTATTGATGACAGATAGTGAGTTAGCCTTTTGCACACATTTTTTTTTTTCTTAGAAAATTATGACGCCTTTTTATTCCTTTCATCTGTATGTTATCGTTTTTACCTAATATTTATATTATATTTATCGTTTCTTTGATTGTTTTTACCATTTATATAATATATTTATGTTTTTTTTTTCCATTTGATACTTATACACAGGTGTGCCTATAAATAAAAGTATTGTGGATTGAAAAATAACAACGAAACTCCATAGAAATGTTTGTATTTATGCAGATAGTGTTATTTTTTTTTTCTTCTTATTTAACAGAGATATATTTATCTAAATACTACTCATCCTTAAACTTGAAAATATTTATAAAGATATTTCGTATTTATATAGAAAATTTACAGTGAAAAATGATTTTTAATTATTGGGTATAAACGTTTCAAAAATTAGAAGCACGGATGTTTTTTGGGTATTTAGGAAGGGTTATTTGCCATTTGATATTGGGAAACATAAGGTTGTTTGCCTATTAGATTTAGTATTTACTTTTGAATTGTGATTTAATATTGACAAAAAATACAACGAACTGTTTTTTAGCTGTATAAAAAGAGTGACAATGTTTCTACGAAACAAATTGTAAAGATATAGGACTGAGTGACTTGGTGTTGATTGCATTCTGTATGAATTTAAACTATAACGCAGTTTTTGATGATTTTGGCTTTCGTTTAAGGCAGAGATGAAATTCTTTGTTTTATTAAATCATTAAACTGCATTTAAATAAATTTTTAATAAATAGAACTGTTTTTGCCAATATCTGGACGTAAACTGATATTACGTCCCTGATTAGAAGTAGAAAAAATTACCTAAACAAAATACGGAAGCTTTTTGAATATGAAAGTAAAATGAGAATTATAAAAATTCATTACTTTTAAGATAAATCATTTTTTAAATGAAAAATCAATTAAAATACGATTTATATAAATATATATATATATATGGTAAAGTCACATCTGTGTTTATTTTTTTTAAATAAAAAAGTATTTTTCTTATTGGAAATTTATTTAACATTCAAAAACTTCTTTCTGTTTGATATTTATTTTTTTTTCGCTTAACTAATCAAAACAACATTCAAGAATTTGTTGCTTCCTTTAAAGTGAAATAAGAAAAAAAAACAATCAAAACTGCTCTGCAAAGGTGTTTTTTTTTACTTTTCATAAAACAACAAGAGACAGACAAAATACAGCATATTTATATAGAAGGCGCACATAAATGGTTATCGTGCAATGTTGACTAGATGATGGTGTCACGTTTTCATTTGAAAAAAAAAATCATTTAACCAAAATGACACGTCTGTAGATGAAATACACATTATAATATCATTCAAGGAAGGTTGTCAACAAAATTTACGAGCACCAAATTATATATGTATGTATAAAAAGGAACAAAACGAAAAAAAAAACGTTTATTTTCCACTTTGAAATTTTAGATTGGATAAAACCAAATGTTGCGCTGGTGTATTAATATGTTTCTGTATATGACATGGTTTTATAGAAATTATTTTTTTTTTGGTTCTGTATAGAAATAAATAAATAAATCTGATAGGGGTAGTTAGAATTTAAATATATACAAAATTATGTGGTTTTTTTTATTTATATTTTTGTTTGCTGATTTTTTTTTTTTCGTTTTATTCTGGTCGTCATTTCCTATTTAAAGATAAAGCAAAGAAAAATAATAAAACGTTTAACCTTTGAAGAAAAACTTATGGAGAAATGTTACCTGTTGACCATTAGGTTAAATTAAATAAAGAAATTTATTTTTATGTTTAAATATAATTTATTAGAAAAATATTCTTTTGGTAAAATGATTAAAAGAAGAAAATATGCAAAATACACATCTGTTTGTCTTAATTTGTCTCTAAAGTAAAACATGTTGTTTTTATTGATGCAAAATTAAATCAATGCAATTTAAGTAATATTTATTATTATTAATAATTCTTATCTTAATATTGATGCTGTTTTAAATATAAATAATAAAAGATTATTGTTTGTATTATTTTAGCTTTAAATTGTATCAGCTGTGACTGTTTGTAATCACATGATGATGGATTATTATTATTGTTTTTTTGTACATTTTTTTTTCACCAAAATCCCAATAGAATAAATAGCAATATTAATTGGTAAGTTGTGGTTGATGTAAATATGTATTTTTATTTATTTTATAAAACATTAATATCATTACAATAATATATTATTCAAATAATTATAGATGTATTAGCTTAGTTATGTTAATAAAATAAGCATTGCAAAGTAGTTGGATTAAAATTTATATGATTTATATTTATCATATGGATTATTTGTCTATGACAATTTATATATACATATATTTTCACTGTAATTTTGTATTTTATATGTAAATGACACGAAATAGATTGGGTGATATTAAAATATTGTATAATTCATTTATATGATTTGTATATCTGTTTACATATTATCAATCTTAAGTAGACAAAAGACTTAAATGTAGATTAGTTTTACTTACAGAATTTAAATTAATTTTAAATAGTAAACAGTAGCCGCTGTTTTATCCTTAACTGAAATTAAATTAAATGCTTTAAAAACAGGAAAATAATTATACTTTTCTATTTAACATTGAAAAAGGTACAACACAAATACTTAATATATTATTTTCTGCAATCAAAAAGGTAATCCAAGTTTTAAAGAATTATTTTTAATTAAATGTAATTTTTATGGTTGTGGCAGTTTAATAATTATTCGTTCCTATTTAATTAATAATTCAAATAGAATAAACCATAACTATTATGGGTGTATTTCTTTCAAATTTAAGTAGTTAACAACTAAGGACAAGTGGTTGTAGTTTTTGATCTGTATCGGAAAATATACAAACAAGTTTACTCAAAAGGAATAATTTAAGAGAAAATTCCTTTAATAATTATATGGCATCCTACTCAATAACAAAAGCATCAATCAATTATTTTCAATTTCTATAATATCTTTACTTTCCATTTACTTTAATTAGCTATATATCAAATAAACTCTCTTTTTATATAAGATGAACATAATTATTTTCTTAATAGAAGAGTTTTGATTGTTTTGTATGATGGTTTTGTTGGTTCAAGTGAAAGAACTGTTGTTGTCAGTTTGGTTAAAAGTTTCTTATATATATATATATTTGTGGTAATAAAACCATCATAAATCCCTGTTGTTTATTAAGAAATTTACTAAACAATTTCAATAACTTTTCTTTGTTTGATTTTCTTACGAATAATTTAATTATTTAAAATGATTATTTCTATCATGTTTTAGAATTTTTTTTGATTATTAGATATCATAAAAATACAGTGGAAGCTCAGTGTTTATCTGATTTGTAATGTCTGAAATACGGACGAAAGTCAAAATTTATAAATATAAAACTGAAGAAATCGGGGGATGACTGAAGTTAAGAAAAAAGTTAATACTTTGTAGTGAAAAGAGTAGACGAAAAACAAATTTAGACGAAAAAACTCTGTTGTAACTTCGGTCGGTTTGATTTTTTTATTGTTTATGGATAGTTGTTTTAGAATAGAATTCCTCCGGGAATATGGTAGTTGTAAACGCATTTAATTTCTTTCCTTTTCGAGTTTTTAAATTTCGTAGTTTAAGCCTCTGTTATATGCAATAGTTCCACTCTTAGTACCGCAATTGAATTTTTGTGCGTAGAGACATTATTTGAAACCTTTACAATATTTAAAAGTATTTAGCATTTGTTAGCTCTGTTAAATACTAACTATATTTCAAAGAATCTAATCTGTATGTTAAACGTAAGCCTTACCTTTGTAACATACGCAATAGTGTTAATGTGCATGTAACTGGAAAAACACCCGTTTTGGTACAATAAATATACATTTTATGTGTTTAAAGACTAGAAAGAGCAAAAAACATAAAATTATGATTTAAATTATAAATAGAAGAAATCGTTTCAGCATACTATTAGTGTAAATTTATTTAATTAATTTTAAAATTACTGATATTTGACTTTGATAAGGTAAAAAAAAAAAAAAAACAAAAATTATTAATAGAAAATTTTTCACCAAATCAAAGAAATTTATTTTTATTTTTTTCCATTAAATATTATTTCGTTCTTTCACATTGAACACACACACACACAAAATCAATTTAATTATAAATTTTTATTTATTTATTCAAAAGTTAATTAACATTATATATTTATTTATTTATTTATTTAAAGAAGAAAATTAATTTTTTATTTTGTTGAATGGCAAGTGAGTGGCATTTTTCCTTTTATACAAAAAAAAAAAAAAAACCAAAAAAATTTGTTTATTAATTTATTTATTATTTTTGATAATTAACTTGTCATAAATCACATTATTTTTTTTTTCTTTTTTGTGTTAATAATCAATATAACAAGTGAAATTTACACATCAGTAATTTTTACAGTTTTATTTATATTGTTTGCATTAACTATTTAAATTATTAGAGTTTCGTCTTTCTTTTTGTTTAATTCAATAAATATAAAAACGCCTACACAAAAGTACAATAATTAAAAGTAAATATATAAAATTTGGTAAATTTTTGCAGTCTTTAGATATTATATATATATATATAGACTGTCATTAGCAGTTGTCAAGCATAATACATTTGCAGCGAATATTTATAATTTTGCACCTTTAAATATAAATAAATGTAGAAGAATACTTCAGTATCTTAACCAGAATCTAATGTATTATGAGCAGAAAAAATAAATAAAGTGTCAATAGTATGTATATAGTAGCGGTCAGTAAACTTTAGTGCCCCATGAACCACTAGATATAATAATAAATCTTTATAATTAAAAATCTTGCGGACTACTGCTTATAGGCTTTTTTGTGTTAAAATGATATTTTTTACATGTAATTTGTTGATGCTTTTCCAAACGGACGCGATTTTTTGCTGAATTACTGCTACATCTTACGCGATTAAACTGATTTTATGCATTTTTCATTGATTATCCGTGCAAGTCACTTATTTTTCTAAGTTGCTTTGCTTTGGATTAAAAAATATTCATATATATTTGCGGGTAGCAAATTTTTAAGGCGAAACACCAATGGTCCGCAACTTTACTGACTGCTGGTATATAGCACAACATAACAATGTTAACTTTTACTTTATCTCTCTCACTGTGAAACCTTTCAAAAAACGGTAATTAATACAAATTTTTAATTAATATTCAACCCGTATAAATAATATATAGGGCAAGCAAATTGCATTATTTTGTAACAGAAAAATCATGAAAATAACAAGAATGAAAATATTGGTAAAATATGGTTATGTGGGACTCAAATTAAACTATCGATAATTTATAAAAGTTTATTTTTTATTATAAATTTGGTAATTTAAAATTAAATAATATTATATATTTATTTAATTATTTATTTATCCATATGATTTATTAATAAAAATAATGATGTAATAGCACCAGTATAACCACCATAATATATAATTTCTTATCTTATTTTTTTTTTGTCTATTTTTCTTTGTATCTTTTTTTTTTTTTTTTTTTTGTTATTAAAGAATTTTCTACTGTGATAAATCATTTAATAAAATAATAATTTTACTTGATAATTTGATAATTACTTATAAATGTTGTTTATTTATTTATTCTACGATCACTAGGAGTAATTTTTATTGTTTAATTTTTTGGTTCTAAGATAATTTTTAATTAAAGTAAATTGATGTTATAATGGTATTTTAAGACAATTTAATTTATTATTTTAGATACAAATGTGAAGAAATGATTATTTTTAATTGAATTAACAAAGCTTCTATATTTTCCATTGTATTACAGTCCTTCTTCTAGAGCCAATCTCAGTGACTTTTAAGACATTGTCTTGCTGCATTTTTATTTGTTTCATACGTTTTCCTATTAATCGTTTAAAACTACTCAGTTATATAGATTTTATATAAATATTTATAATATTATTTACTATTTGCTAATCTATATAATGCATGCACAAGACTCTAGGATTGACAAATTAATCAACCTTAAATCATTAGTAGAAAAAACTTTATTTTAATTGTCGTTAGTTGTTTGACCATCCAGTAATAACACTTAATGATTTAAACAAATAGGCAATTCTTTAATTTCACCAAAGATTTAACTAATAAAATCAAGTCATTATCTCGGGTTTCTAGAATTACTAATCAAACAAAAAGGTATACAATTGTCACAAGCAAATTACTACTTTGATAAATGTTATTAATTCTTATTTTTCGTTATGATTCCTTTTTTTTTCAACGAATTAAATTTAAATTTGTTATAGAAATTTACTTCTTCTATAAATCTAATCATTAAATGTGTTATTTTTTAATTTATTAGTATTATTATTATCATTATTTGTTTCTTGTTCTATGAAACAGAATGTCACCAGCTGGAACACTGTTTGTGTACAGTGGTATTTAATTCAATCTGTGCATATTAATTATATCAGACAATAATGCATTACAAAGTGGAAAATGATAATACATAAATAAATATGAAAAAGGGTGAATTATATATAAATATAAATAAAAAAAAATAAATTATTTTTTTCTTATTTTATAACCATATGTTGTTGGTACACTATTTTGCAGCATCCGTTTTTAATATATATAATTTTGTTGTTTCTGTATTTTAATGCAAACATATAAAATGTCAAATGTTACTATATACTGTGCTATGCTGCTGTACTATGTTCTATTGTGTTGTAACACACATGTGTTATTTATGTGTTTTTCTTGTTTCAAATCTCGATCCAATTTCAATATAAAACTCTTCAAAATATGAATTTTGAATTGATTTTTTTTTGTGTCTCTATTGCAAATTATTTCAACAAGATTAATTATGATGAATGGAATTTTTTTTTTATATAATTAAATTTAATTATAATTAATTTTTAATTTGTGAGATGCAATGAAATTTAATAGAAATTGTTTAACGAATCCAGTCTTTAAGTATTTACTTTAATGCATTGATAGATTTATTATTTGGTGAATTAAATGACATCCTATGACGGCTTATCCTATTAAATAGTACTGTGGCTTCTTGAAAGCATTTTTTAATCGTAGTAAATGATGTCAGATTCACAGGTTATGATTTTCCTTCTTTTTAAATTAAATGCCTTGGCATGACGCTAGATTATGGAAAGTTCATGTCAAAAAGAAACGAGAAGAAGCCTAAGTAAAAATTAAAAAGATATATTGGTTGGTAGGAAGAAATTCATCACTTCCATTAAACAATAAACTTTTATAAAAAAGGCAAATTTTTAAACCTATATGGACATATGGTATACAACTTTGGGGTTGTACCAAACAAAGTAACAATATCATGTAAGATTAAAGTCTTAAGGAGTATTATTTATGCACCGTGGTACATCAGATATTTTTTTTAGTTAGATTTTGCAGTTGATTTTACGGATTTTAACTGATATTTGCAAAAATTATACCGATTATACTAGAATGTTGTAAATAGTTGAGCCGCACATGTACTCATTGCATCTTCAAATACATAAATGTTTTCTCTTTTATTTTAATGACTTTGATTACTATAAACGTTGTTATATACAATCCCAACTTCAACCCTGTTGTATACACCTTTCAGGATAATAATTATTTTGCAAAATACAATATTCTAAACATAAGATAGTTATATAACTTATTGTTGGTAAATGGCAACTACAGACCTTTCAAAAATGTTTATCCTTATGCGGTATAAACAATATAGATTATACAATTAATAAATAAATTATAATAATAATAATAATTATGATCATTTAAAGTCCTACATAGAGGAATATTGAATTAAAAATTTTAATAAAATTTACAAAAAAATAAAAATAAAAACGGAAAATGAAGTAACAAACAACAAAAACATTGTGTTACTAATTATAAATGTGTCACAACCATTAATTTATATAAAAACCAACAGAATAAAAAAAAAATAAAATGGTAAATGGTAAAAACCAAAAGCAATTTTTATTTTATTATAATAAAAAGTATAAATATAAATAATAATTATAATAATAACGTAGAAAAAATTTTCTTAATGGTAAATGATAAATGAAATTATGTTACTGACATTTTTTTTTATATATAATTATTATTATTATTATCATTTTTATATAATAATAATAATAATTTTTTAATTTTAATTTTTAATTATTATTTTCTTTTTATTGATTTGTTTTGATTTGACAAGTGTGTGCTTTTCAATTTTAACAAAAGTGATTTATTCACCATTTATGGAAACATACAAGTTAAAGTTGTGATTTTTTTTGGTTTTTATTGAAGAAATTGGCATGTTTAGGATTTATAACGTGAAGTTTGCCTTTGAAATGCATATGATGCCAATTTGGAGAAATTTCGAAAGGTATTTGTTGGCATTACTTTTGAAGAACAGGATGTGTTCCTCGCAAACTGTCCGTTAAGCGAAAATCCATAAAACGAAAGTACTATTTTGTTAAAAAAGTAAATTTAATATTCGACAAACATGTAAAGAAAAAGGAAAGTTTTGTCCGTAATTGCGAATATATCATCCGTATACCGAAATTTTGATCTTCAATTTGTCATGTCCGTAACTTCCAATTTACGTTAAGCGAGCGCCCGTATAGCGGGGGACGCCTGGATTAGGAATTGAATGGTTTGAGAATACGCTAGACGATACCACATTCCATTTTGAAATTATTTCGGAATTTGCATGTACGAGGCGTACTTAACGTCATCCGCTCGACTGTGCGGAATGTCTCCAGTTCTAGTATTGTGTATACATATTACGCGTAAAGGCATTACCTCTGGAAATTTCTTTGATGATATATGTTATAATCACCGTTTTTTTATTAAGATTTAGTGAAAGAAAAAAACACTACAGTGTTGCGAAACAAAATTTCCTTGAATTGGAAACCCGCTTGATGGTCTTACCTGAACTAACAGCAATGTGTCTGGAAAGGTAGAATTTTATTACTGTTGGTTCCATGCATATATAATTAACAGATATTTCTGTTATTTCCTCTATTTACTCGTGCCAACGAGATCTTCAGGATGTCACCTTGTACTGTTTGCTTTTTACTGTTTTAAATTATTTTTATTGTTGCCACTTAAATTCTAAACGAATCAAGCCAAATGCCGGCTGCTGTTGTACGATATCATATGAAAACAATTAAAAAATTTACATAGATTTAAATCAATATTTATTTTTAACCCTTTTGTTATATATATCTTTTACCATTTTATGTACATTGATTGACAACAACAATAACAATAACTATACTTGCGAAACCTACTATGCTATACGATTTTTCTCTATTTAATTATATAAATATTTATTTGTTTATATTAATTAAAAGTTAATTAAATTTCATTAAATAGTTTTGTTGTTTTTAATTTAAGTTTTAAAAAAAAAATAAATAAATAAATAATTTTTCAAGTATTTAATTGAAATTTTCTTCTTTTTTTTTATTATTTTGATAGAAAATTTTTCACTTTTTGACTTTAACGATAAATGATTTTCAATTTCTAAATAATTAATTAAATGTCCTTTAATCAAAAAAAAAAATAAATAAATGGCAAAAAATCATAAAATAAATTATTAATAATAAAATAAATCAAATATCATTAAATTAAATTCAGTCATAAACATTTGTTGATTTTTTTTTTTTGATTATTTTTCTGGTATATTTTGATATATTTTATGTTTTTTTTTTTTGTGGTATAATGGTAGATCTGCAGACGACACTATTATTATTATTATAGGCACCCATTATAGAGGCCATTTACTAAGTACATACATACAATTTATATATAAATGTATATATAAAATATAATTTTCTTATATATTTAAATTCTTGATAAATTTTCTTGTACTTCAATATTGAATTTGATAACGTTGAAGTATTGATTCTGGCTGTCAATAACAGATTTGTGTCACTTTTCTAAAGAATTAATCTGCCTTTAAGTTTTATATATTTATATATATATATATATATATATATATATATTTCCTTCAACAAATGTGAACTTTTCTATTACTTTTAGTTCTGAAGTATATATTTTCTTTAATTTTTCTAATAGAAATTTAGGGTGATATTTTTCTAATTCTGCTAATAATTATAAAATTAAATCAATATTAATAGAAAAATTATTATATATTTTTAAGTTAAAAAAGAGATAAAGATCTTAGATGTCTCTTTAA
Organism: Ptychoptera contaminata; assembly: GCA_963942525.1. Classification (NCBI taxonomy): domain Eukaryota; kingdom Metazoa; phylum Arthropoda; class Insecta; order Diptera; family Ptychopteridae; genus Ptychoptera; species Ptychoptera contaminata. The sequence continues at coordinate 35,651,478 of OZ012636.1, read as the reverse complement.
ATAGATTTTTCCTGGTTTTTGGAAGTGACGTTGTTACTGTTTTGATCTTTTTAACGTTTTTGACAGCTAATGTTGAAAATAAAATAGTTGGATTTCCTTAGCAAAGGTGAGTTATTCTCATTTGTTCTTTAGAAATCCGGTCAGTGTGATTATGTTGGATTATTCTTTTTGCTTCCTGAGAACCTTATTTTTTACTAAAAAGTTTATTAATTATTATTTTCCATTTAACTGTGCATAAAAATTACATAATACAGCTTCAACGGCATTTCTTTACCTGTTTTACGCTAATAAACAGCTTCAAATTGATAATCATTTAATTTTCTCTAGTTTATAGTGTTAAAAAAATAATTACATACAAAGTATATTCCATATCCTCTTTTTTAATTAATTAAATTTGGTCAACAGTGTACAAATCGTAAAATAAAAACCAAAAGAAAAAGAAAATACAAAAACCAGGTGCAAATGTGAATGTAGTTCGATTAAATATGAAGACCATCTGCGTCCAAACGTAGTATATATATATATATATATAAACCACCAACATAGAATGTGTATTACCATAACTTTTATGTTTTCAATAACTAATTTTTTTCAATTCACCTGTATATTATACACCATTTGATTACTATTGTTATTTTATATAAAGCGCACATGCAGTTTTAATTCTTCTTTTTCTTGCAAATAGAAAACATTTACATGGAAATGTAATCAAAAAGAGAAAATAATAATTTAGTGTTTGTTTTGAATAAAGAAATTTCTCTTATAGAAATTTTAGAAAAAAATATAAATCTAGTGTTTAGCAAGTGTTTTTTTTTGTCTGTCTTTTATCAGATGGAGATTTATATCACGAAAGAGTCCCATTCTCAGTCTAAATAATTATTTATTTAAAAAAAAAGTCTTCTTTAATAGAAATTCTTCGCTATTTATATAATTAAAAGAAAAATTTTTGTCCTGCAAATAGAATTTAAATTAATTGCAAAAATTTTTGTTTGTTTTTTGCAGAAAATGAAAACTCCAAGTATAAAATTTTTCTAACTTTGATTTATTTATTGAATGAAAACTGTATTATTTTTTTTTAAATTGAAAAACAGCTGTTACAGACTGTTAATGTTAAACGCTTATAAGAAACACATGTGGTGTTATCATCTCAGTACAAATGGTGGTACAAGCTGTTTAATTCATTAATAAAAGAAAAGAAAATTTTTATAAATTTTATTTAATTAAATCTAATTTTAATATGTACTTAGTGTAGTGTAGTCTCACTTTCTCTCCATTAAATTATTTTTAAGTATTAAAATTAATATTTAATTTTAAATAAATGAGTACAAAAATATTTAAATAATTAATAATATTGATTTATCTGACATAAATTTGCAAAATGGTGGTTCATACTTTAAAAAAAACTTTTGAAAATATTCGAAACAAGTGTTAAAATCGTTTAAATTTAAATCAATTAAAATAAAATTTCAATTAAGAATGTATATTATCACTTACCACTTACCATATGTTTTACTAAAGATTTTTTAATTGTTTTATTTATTTATTTTATGTTGATATTTCTTAAGACAAACATAGAAGAATAATTATTTTTTTTTTCTATATTTAATAAATGTGGGAGTTTTTATTAATAATAATTAAGGCTGGGTTATAGTTTATTGAACAATATTTATCACAATATGTTACCATTAATATAATATTATTCTTATAACTCTTAATATTTTAATATTATTATTTACGCATTCAATTAGAGATATTTATGTATACGTTTACGTATACATTTACTTGATAAGATTTAATCACAAATAAAATAATAATAATAATACTGAGTGCACTCATAGAAAATTTGATTAATAATAACAATTATTATTATTATTATATAAAAGATATTTAACTATAATTCTACATTACTTTTAGATTATTTATTTAAAATTATATAAAAAGGGAAAATTTTAACCTTCGTTTATAATAACGTATACATATTTAACTCACACAAAGTCATCATATAGATAGATTTAAATCCTATCTACGTTGAAACATAAATGAAAAAAGGTAGAATAAACAAATGTCGAAAACAAATATACCACAAACGGTGATAACATTTCTGTTGCTATTATTATTATTATTATTATATTTTAATGTGACCATTTATATTATTTGCGGTGAAAAATAAAACAACCAGCAAACATATAATGCTCAGATTTTAAATGCATACCGTATATCCATACAGTATTCTTCCTTAACCCATACAAAAATGAATTCTTTTTGCTTTTAATTGATAAATATTTTTCGTTTTTATTTATTAATTAGGAAATATACATATTTTTAAAACATAAAATTATTATTAGAATTTTTTCTTTTAAATAAATTATGCACAGTAGGATTCCTTTTAACTAATACACAAACTACTATACACTATCCACAACTATTTTACTATATAAATAAGCAAAATTAAATATAAAGAAAAATATTTTTCGCGTCTGCATATGACATGTTATTGTATTGTTAAACCAATTATTAATTAATAATAATATTATTATTATTATTCTATTATTACTGGTATTAATAAAGAAATATTATTTTTATTATTATTCTATTGAAAAGAAATATTTAAATAATTATAAAGCAAGTAACAATAATAATAGAAAAAAATGTCCTTATATTAAATCAATATGATTGCGTTGGTTTTACCATTTTATTCATTAAAAGTAATTATACCAATTTATTTTTGTAAAAAAATAATAATAATAATAATTTTATTTCGACTAACATTGCCATTACCAAAGCATAACAATTATTATTTTTCTATGAAGAATAATCATTAAAAGTAATTAAACCGATTTAAAATTATTCACAATAAAACATAAAAAAATAATTAAATAAATTTTTCTCATTATTATAATTATAATTGAATAATAATAATAATTTTTTTTTGGTTTTATTATAATTATTATTATTATTATTATTTTTTTTTTACTAGTAGTAAGTACTTCAATAGTCAAACAACACATAATCTATGATGAACAGAAAATAAAAAAAAATAAAACTCTCTGGCACCTTATGTTAATGACAGACAGGAGACAGGCATGGATTTAAGTCTTGAACATCTTATGCAATAGTGAACAACAGCTTGTTCAACACATTTTTCTTTTTGTTTGGTTAAAAAAAAACGAACGAAATTCTTAAAAGAGGAAAAATAACATAGAACAATAATTCCACTTCATTTAACCATAGACGTCCATACCATAAGATTATAAAACACCATAACAAAAAATAAAAAAACCCCACATTGTAGAATATAATCTATCATCATGCAGAATACCGTGAGAAATTTAACACACCCGTTGCATTTTTATATAATGGGTAAATGGGGTTATTTTTATTCCTTTCATTCATTTATATATGTTTAAACCACAATTTTCCATGTCTATATGGGAGAGATATCTCCAAAAACTTTTACCGTTTACTTTTTAAACACCCTTTTTTTTTTTTGTACCCATTTTTCGGTTTTTCCTTTCTGTTTTTTTTTTTTATTTTTAACTCTGTTTGTGCTCTGTGCACAATATGAACAAAAACAGTAAAAAAAAATATAAATATAGAGAAAAGCATCATGTGTTTTCTTTCAGATATTATTTATTTTGTATATTGGCTGGCCACACACTACAACAATATGCTTCAAAATTACAAACAAACCGACATAAATAAAATACACAAATAATAATAAAACATAACAGAGATTAAGTAGTTTTTTTTTGTTTTCAATTTCCATTTTATTGTAAAACAATTTCGATTACAGATTAACGAATAATGAATATTTGTGTTAAGCCTGCCTCCCTGCCTGCTTGTCCGCCAGCCTACATATGCATATCGATAAAATTATGGAAAAGTTTTTATCCATTATAAATTAATATGTCTCTGATATGCAGTCCGGAGTTACATTCTTTAACAAATTTTGTAAATAGAACTCTAAACTGTAGATTAAGCACGTACTCATTGGCAATCGGAACGCATCCTTTAGAAACACCTACGTTAGTTAGTAATTTCGATTTTAATACGTTTATCTCTACTAACTAGGATGATTCTCACCTAACTAGGATTCAATATAATTAGAATTAAATATCTCTACAATGATTTTTTCTTTTAATAAATAAATTTAAATTTTCGACGTTAATTTTCGTATAAAATGTTAGGAATTTCGTTGAAATTTCAAAACACTGTATAGTAAAAACTAACTAAACCGGATATCAATCACTTCATACTCACTCCGAACTACTCAAATAACAATAATAGTGTTTAGCGATTGGGTTGTTCTGCTGAAAAATAAATCCCTCAAACCAAAAGCGTTAAAAAAGACACTCTTCTCCGGTGCTTTAAGATTTTTGAAAAATATTTAACATAAATTCATAAGAAAATCGAATTAAAAATTATTTTTAAAATGAAAATAAAATTTTTTTTTATTAAATTATAAAGTTAAAACAGCGCTAAAAAAGAGGTATTTCTGGATCTAAACATATTTTAGCAATATGTAGCATTATTTATTTTATCGCGATTAAAAAGCATCAAACAAGTGTTTCTATAATACTATTTTAACCCTTTAAGTGCTTGGATTTGCTAGTTGAATAATTTTACCGTTTAATATTCGAAATTTTCCAAATTTATGCGTAATTCCCATCATTTGAAAATGCATTTCGAGTACTCCAATCATTATAAACACAATCAGAATAATAGTTTATTTGTGTTTTTCTAAAACAATCATTTGATGAATAATTGGACAAAAATGCAACCACAAAGTCTGTTTATGATTAATATAGTTTTTTTTTTGTAATTAAATTCTATCTTTAAACAAATATTAAATAAAATATTTGCTCTAACATATTCATTACCAGTTTTGTGTCCAATACTTTGTGGTTTAGTGACTGTTTTTTATTTTTTTGTTGAGATAATTAAGTGGTTTGAGGTACAATATTGTTGTTCATATTGGTTTTAAACTGTTTTTCTTCTTCTTCTTTTTTTTTTGTATTATAGAAAATAATAATAAAAGTAAAAACAAGAAAATAAAATTCACTATAAATATATTTCTATAAATTTTTATAGTAAAAAATATTATTATTCAGTTAAATTTTATATATATATATACACAAGTTGAATGGAAACTCTATATACGTTGATTGTATTGTATTTGTTTACCACATGGTGGTTATGATCACATCTGGAAGTACATGAAAAACGTAAATATCGATTCTGTGGTCATCATTTTAATCGATAAGCTTTATTATTTATTTTCATAATATATAAATATTCAAAAAAATAAATTGAAAATTAATTGCAAATTTCTGTTTTATTTTCTGCTATAAAAATATGTTAAATAAATTAAATAGAATTGATTGTGTGTATGTGTGAGAATACATTAAGTGTATCTTTTCGGTATAATTACTGTGACTGTACTTGAGAAATTACTTTTTGTTAATAATTTTGATCAGGAATGACAGTTAGTTAACCTAGAGTGATCCTATTAATATTCCAAAAATATAGTACTCTCAGATAATTCTTTTGCAAAAATAATTCATAATCAAAGTAACTACACAACATAAATCACTAATTTTCGTTAGACAATTAAATTAAACAATTGTTTTTATTATTACAATTTTCAATAATAATATTTTATTTTTTATTTGGTGGTTCCTTTTTTTCTGTTCTGTTTTTCCCCATTTAAAACGATTATTATTATTTTTTTGTTTTGGCAAATTTTTTTTTCGAAAAAATAAAAAATATAAGAAAATGTTTGTGTCACAGCTGCAAAAAATATTTTCTTATAAAGAAAATAATATTTAATCATGTTACATTATAATACTTGCAGATGTTTTTCATATATATATATATATATATATATATATATATATATATATATATATATATATATATTTAATATAAAAGAAAACTCCATACAGAAATTATAGAAATTTAGTGAAATTTTATTAGAATTACTTGTGTGTGTTTGTGTGTACACTTTCTTTACTTTGTTTATATATTTTCCTAGTCTTTAATAATAAGTACACACGATCGCGACATACTGCTAATATCATCATCCCCGTTTATATTCTATTTTAAACTAATTAAAAATTAAAAAAAAAAAAAAATTGTATTTACAAAAATTAAATTACACTGCATATGCGGTTAATGGCAGATGTTTAAACAATACACCATGTTTCCCTTAATACCATTTGTTTATTTATGTAATTCTATATACAATATGCACTTTCACCTGTTATTTAATTAATTACGCGTTTATTTTATTATTTATTTTTTAATTACATTAGGTAAGAAAAAAAAACCAGTAACAAAGCTTAAAATTTAACTAAATCCATCGTCATTTTTTCTTTATTGGTACCCGATAAGCATCATTTATTTCAACATCTTGAAGTTTAGTTTTCATTAACTTTTTTAATTCCTTATGTGGCGAACAGAGCATTCACAAATATGTTTATATATTTCAATCGTTTCCAAGTTATTTAGTTTATTTTTCAAATTTTATAAGTCTTTAACAATTGCTTAGTTCTTTGTTTTTCTAAGAGTCGAATAAACTATTTCCGGAAAAATTGTTATATATTTTTTTAACTCTGACACTATTATCACACTATAACTGTGCATTTATTTTCTTTGCATATTCTAACAGTTTGATTTGAAGACTTTTATCATGCTTTGACAGTGTCAATTGGTTTTCACTTTCTCTGTGAAAGAAAAGAAATATTAGTAATCATTAAAGGTAAAATTTCTTAACAAAACGTGATATTGTTGAAGCAGAAGTTTTGCGCCAGAACCTGGTAATTGATTCAAACTATATACAAACTCTTAATCTCTTAGTAAAAATGCCAACTGGGCTGCTTTGTACCGATAGGGAAGGTTTTGTATAGCAATAGCAGCAATACTGTCATCAGTTGGTTCGCTAGGAAAATACTTTGGTTTTTCATGAAATATAGCTTAAAACCTATAAGTTTATCTTTATTATCACAAATTTTTTAACCTTCTTAAAATCGTAACTAATTATTGCATATTTTAATTATTTGTTAAATAATATTGGCGACAGTAATTACCTTTTTATTAAATGATAACTTAGCATCTAGCAATGCATTTTGTTTTGCTTTATTCTCCATGAATTTTATCTCTATTAGAACATCGTTCACGTAGAATTTAATCATGTTATTGAGCCATTACACTGAGTCATTACCGTACATTGTGCTTCATAAATTTATCTTTATTGCAGAAAACTACTTTGTAACTTTTTATTTTTATTGGCGTGTCGATATTTTTCTTTGCACGGTCACACAAAACATTTCAGCAAATTGACAATCCTACCAACGAACGCCCCTTTAAAACATACTCAATGCCTGTCAATGTATTTACTTCAAAAAAAGAATTTCATCACATAATTAGTGTCAATTATTATATAACATGCACATAAGCAGCATAAGTAGCTTTTTAACAATAATGTTTTGACAGAAAATAATTAGTTTTTCTGGCAGTTTTAAATTATAATTTTATAAACAGTTTATTTTTTTTTTTTTTTGTTTTCATTTTTTTATTTTCCTTTAAGCCAAAGAATGATATGACTGCTAAAGACATTTGCATTTTTTTTTTGTTCCTCGTTTTGCTTCTTTTTTTTTCAAAAACTTTTCGTAATAAGTACTCGCGGTGTGTCTGTGTTTGTGTTTTTTTTTTTTTGATAAAAATCATAAGTCAAATTTATTATAAATTGCATTTATTTTATTTCAGTTTTTTCATTTTCAATAATCAAACATCTCAAACATCAGAAAACTCTTTGTAACTTTTGTGATATAAATTCAGAAAAAAACGAAAGAAAATTCTATATATATATAATGAAGGTAAAAATAAAAAAATGATATCACAAGGTACTACTTAGTATATATACTTTGTGGTTTAGTATCTGCAACGGACACACACAGGAATTCTTCGAATAGAAATCTATCAAACATTGAACATAAAAAGCAATAAAATCTGTGAGTAAATTCTGATTGAATTTTTCTTCTTCTTTTTTATTATTATTATTATTTTTGTGGAGCTGCGCTGCTATAGATCCCCATACATACATATTTCTTGTTGTTTTCCTCTCAAGTAGTGATTTTTCAAATGCCAACAACAGATTTGTTATGCTTTCAGCTTTCATTTTTCGTTTTTTTTTTGCTTTTCAACGATATAGAATGTTTGTTTTTATTATTTTATTTTTATTTAAATATATATTTTAAGCTTTCTTTATCGTGTTTTGTGTGTTTGTGTGTGATTTATTTTTTATTTTATTTTTGGTTATTATTATTATTTTTCCACTGCGAAAAGTAGTGAGATTTTTTTTTACTGCTTTTGACAGTTTTGTTCTTTCCTATTTTAAAAAAAGAAAAACAAAAAGTATTTTTATAAATTAAAAAATGATTAAAAATCATTGTTAATTAATATTAATTAAAAATAACAAATAATATTTAATCGATAAAGAGGGTTTTTTCGCTGCCTCCAATCTACAGTTAATCTGTAGTTTAAATAAAAAAAAAAAGTTTACATAATACTTAAAATATTTTATAGTTTTAACATATTATTACATAAATGGTCCATTCCAAAAAAAATAGAACATATTTTCTTCTTAGAACAACGACCATAGGTAAAATTAATGTTATAATTTTACAGGTGCAATACAAAACACTAATCGTTAGTATATTGTTATGTGTCATATGCATCTGTCTACTTTCCTAACTTATAACCCGAACAGCTGATACCGTATGGTTTAATTAAAAAGAAAAAAAAGCAAGAAAGCAAGCAAAATACCCTCCTAAATTACTTCTATTAATCTTATGTTTAATATTTTATGCTTACACAAATAATTCCTTGTTTTAAATGTCATTTTTCCATCTATTTATATGATAATTACTTAAGTAATAAGAAATTAATGATAAAAGTATATGGAAATTATGTTAAAATTATATTTATCACATTTAAGAGAAGAGTTAAATTCTATTTTGGTAATATAGACACGACAGATGAAAAACCATTTAAAAACCATCATTGACCATCAATGTAGTGCAATTTTTTTTTTTTGTTTTTAATAAAATATTTTTATGAACCCAAAACGAAATCACTTGAAACATGTGTTGCATAGATATAATAATAGTAGGTATGCTTTAGTTTATTATCATTATTATTATTATTACATATATATAGATAGACCAATATTGAAAATATGATGAAGCATATGATGAAACACTAAAAGCAGCTGTTTTATTTCATTAACGAAATAAAAATTAAAAGTTAAAAGAAAAAACGCAATACATCTGTTATTGCCTTCTGTGTTTTCTCTCTATCTTATTACACATTTCTTGTGTTTGGAAGACAAATGTATATAATATATAAATAAAAATATAATTATAATTTTTGTAACTGCGTTTTCATCGATTTTATTTATTTTTATTTTTGGTGATTTCAAATACCATCAACAGCTGCCGTCATTTTTATATATTTTATTTTACTCACTCTGTGTATTCTTGTTACAGTTTGAAGAAAAATGCATACTGGAAGCATAACCGTAGTAACACTAGCAAATGTTCACACATTGCAAAATCTATGTACATATTCATAGGTATTTCTCGTTGTTTTTTTTTTTTTTTAATTGAAAATATATTCATTTTTTATAAATAAATAAATTTCCGGAAGAATTTTTTGGATCTTTCGGTTTTATCTTCTTGTTTCGTTTCGGTTCCATTTCAATACATTACATTACATTACTTTACTTATAATACAAACATCTTCAGTCTGAATTCAAAACGTTTCGAACAATTATACTGAACAAAGTTTATATCGAAAGTAATAAAAAAAAAAATCGAGTCTGTCTGAGCTTATTAATTCAGTTAGTACGCTTGCGGGCGTCGCGATGAATAGTTATGTAAAACTATTAAGATCGTATCATATAAATTTTAATAAAAAAATTAATTTTATTAAATTAGTTAAGTGATTTTAAATTAAGCATAATACAAATAATTTCAATAAATAAATACAATTCAAAAAATAAAAAAAATCTCTCTATTCATATATTATTTGAATTTAATTAAATCTTTGTTAGTTTTTATATTTTTACCTTTCTACTATTATTATTAAATTATATTTTTTTCTTGGTTAATTAATATTACATGTGTGATAACAATTTTAATATAAACATTTAAGTGTGAAGAAGTATTTAGTTTCTCAGTGTTTATATATATATATATATATAATATATTTTCATTCATTTTTACAATCATTTTATTTGGATTTATCAACACTTATTGGCTTATTTCTCTATAATGGTGAGTTGTTGTTTTTTTTTTGTAATAAATAAATAAGAAATCAAAAAATAAAAAAAAAGAAATAAAGAAAATTGTTAAAAAACTTCGTTTTCGTTTTTTTATTTTTTGTCAACAAATAATAAAAAAATAAATTACATTATTATTGCCAATAATTTTACATAAATTTACGATATACATACTTAACTTGTTTGTAAAAAAAAAAAAAACGAAACGAAACGAAACGAAAAGAAAATTATAATTGTGGGAAATAATAAATCTGTGAATATTGTAAAATATATTTTTTTTTTCTACATTTTGGTTGAATTAATTAAAGTAATAATATGTATAGAAGTAAAAAAGGAAACGTATTCATTTGCTTCCGTAAACGACCATTTCAATTTTTAATAAATCAGTATTTACTTACTTTGATAAGCATGAAAAATAAAATTACACAAAAAATTAACGAAGAAATATTGCGTATAAAGGTAGCATATATATCACGCAAGTTTTATTTATTATCAATAGAAAAATAATAACAATAATAAAAGAATCATTTCACCTTTGACAAAATAATGAATAAACATTACTTAAACACGCTCATATATTTAAAAAAAAATATTTAATAATATATACCTATCTGATTTAAATATATAAATAAAATTTTTTCTTTTAAAAAAAATAATAAGGAATTATAATAATTGTAATGGAAAACCGAAATCAACAAAAATAAAAAGAAAGAAATTCTATCCTTAATCGATTTAAATATAAACAAATAAAATAATATAATTTGTGTGACTAACTACTTACCTAGTAATGTCAGTAAATAAATGTAAATAAATTATAATTTAATGAAGCGGAATAAATATGAATAAATAATAAAAGTAATGATAAATAATAAAATAGTAAAAGGGTTTTTAGTATAAATAACAAAAAAAGAGAAATGAAACACCTGATATTAAATCAGAATATTCACCTAATTATACTAATTGAAGTAATAAAATCAGAAAAAAAAAACAAAAATGAAGAAACATTGACTTAAGTTCCCTTAACGTGTTATAAACGTTAAAAATTCTTTTATTCATTTCCTATTTATATAGATATCTTCTATATATATATATATATATATTTTCCTGAATGAAAAATATGATTCATTTGCATATTGGTGTTACTGTTGTTGCTTATACAGAATGTATTGTGTTATGCTTACTGACCTGCTATTGACTCATTGCATTGTAACAAGTGTTTTATTTCAATTAATTTCTTTTATTATTTAATTATTATTATTATTTTCTTCTTTTTATATATATATATATATATATATTTATGATAAATATTATTATGTTGTTACTTGTATAGATAGATATTAATTAATATTTATAACTGTTAGTTTTTATATAAAAAAATAATAAAAATAAATTTTCATTGTATTTCTTTATTTTTCCTTATTATTATTATTATTGTTAAAGCATGTGCGTTATAATTAAATACAAATAAATTAAATACCAGATGGATAACGTTAGAAACACCTGTGTCAATTGTTAAAAAATATATTTATATATATATATATTGTTTATCATGTGAGAATGAAGATATTCATTATATAGGCAGACAAATATTAGGATTTAAAGGATAAAAAAATACTTATTTAAAACAAAGTAAAACAATAATAGTTATGTCATTACCACCATTATTAGTATAATCTATAATTTAAATAAATAAAAAATTATAAATTACATTACTTAAGGGCTAAATTTCACTATTAATAATTATTTATTTTTTAATTTATTTATATTAAAAAATAATTATTTTGAAATCAAATTTTTATTTAAATAACATTGAGAAAATATAAATTAAAATAAATAATAAAAAAAATTTATAATGGTAAACGCGCTAATGGCATGGCACACATATAATTTGTGATGATATAATGCCCGCATTTAGTAATTTATTTATTTATTTTTTTGTGGTATTTTTCTCATTACAAAAAATAAATTAATCCTTTTACATTCAGCATTATTACCATTCATTTCTTCTTCTTCATTTTGACAAGAATAAGAGTTTAAGATTTTATTAAAAATTCTCAAAAATATTGTTTTTGTTGTGCCTAAACAAAGAATCATCATCATCATCGTCATCATCACAGAATCATCTAGAATTGTTTTTAAAAGATGTTGTAATAAACCACATAACGCGGGTCATTAAGTATAGTTAAAACACATTTCTACAAATAATAATATTTATCCTATATAAAGTTCAGTTTTTTTTTTTTTTTTGAAAACAATTATTTAGTTAGATGAGAAAAGTGTTTATGAAAAAACTTATCGAAAATAATGTGCGGGCTAATTTGCTTCTATAAGAGAGAATATTGACGTATTTTGTTTGTTTATTTAGTAATTTGTTAATTTTTTTTTTGTTTTTATCATATCCATAGTAGGAATTATTACAACATCGTTAAATTATAAATAATTTTAATTTAATTATGTGGGCACCGTGAGAAAATTATTTTTATTGTTTTTATGGCTTAATTTATGGTTATAAAAAAATAAAGAAAAAGATGAAAAACTGAAAAAACTAAAAAACATTGTTCAATCGATAAAATCATGTGATATTTAATTATTATAAATTAAATTGAAAGTATTGGTTAAACCCTTATTCCAAAGACCACTTAAATAATGAATCTAAAGAGCGTACAACAATTGAAACATTACTTTAACTCTAGTTTATAATTATTTTCAAGTGCTTTAAATAATTTTGGATGTAATTCCAAGGAATTTACTATCTTTTTAATCAAATTCTTCATGGTATTAGTTATCTCTAGAAGTCAGGACTTTCCAGTAGTTATCTTTTAATGCCGCGATAGTTAGATAATAGATAGTAAGATTAGTTAATTGACTTTTTCCGGTATGTTTCCTTACCAATTCGAAACGTTTAGTGTTCTTCTAAACACTTTATTAACAGTAGATAAAATTTTTCAACATGTGCTTAAATGGCAAATTGGCAACTGATGATTTTATATTATTTAATACAAAAAAGTGTAGTCAGCGTTGCGATTTTAAATTTGTATAGCTATTCCTTCTGGTGCTGAAATTAGAAAAAACAAAGCAAACAATTGAATAAGGATTTGAATATTTGACCGTAAACAATAATTAAGTAATGTGCATTTTGCATTTTTGAAACATAATATTCCTGGAAATCTCAGGCAAAACTTTAAGCACATTTGGATGCACTTGTATTTAATAAACACATACAATTGTTTGAATAATTTCAACAATACTTGTTTTCATTTAAAGTGATTACTACTATAGATAATTCAAATAAAAATCCTTAGCAGTTTGGTATTTGGATCACTCACTGTCTCTCCGACTATCGTAGTATCAACATTTATAAACAAGTATAATGCATACTTTAAATTAATTTAAAAATATAAATTACATAGATATACTTGTATTAATTAAATAAATTATTAAAATTAATAAATATTAAAATATTATAGGAAAGAAAAGTCCAGACTGAGTTTAATTAATTCGACGATTACCGTAACAAAGTCTACAAATCCTATGTTGCACAATAATTATTAAATTATATTAAAAAGCCCATGTTTCCGGCTGGAATAAAAATAAAATTGATCTAATGTGTCTCTGGATATCTTATCCATAATTCTACAGGTTAAAAGTAAATTATTCTGTCGCCAACTAACACTGTTCACATTCGTTAAAAGTCAATAAAAACAACTATCCACCCATTAGTATTGAAATTTATTTTATTGACATTTTATTTGTGTTAAAATATTTTCACAGATCATTGAAAATGTTGTAAAGCCGCATGATGACAAAGAAAAAAAATTCCAAATATTCGTTAAAACAATTGCAAGATTTCAATTCTTTTTCCAAAAAAAAAAAAAAAATTATTTTTTTCATAAAATTATTTAAATGAAATAATATTGATAAATCGATTGTTAAATTTTTGAAAAGATTACTTGGAACCATATTGTTCTTAGGCATATTATTTTTTAAAAGTTAAACATTTGGCAAACATCTGCTTCAGCATATTTGTTATATTTTTTTTTTGTTTTATGTAACAGATTCTGTTTGTTTGCGTTTTTTTTTTCTGGTAATGGAATGAGAGTACCTCCGTTTGCCAACATCAAAAAATGTATTTATTAAAAACTATTCAAATATATGTATATAATTAATATAAATATAAAGGTTTACAAACTTTTAATTAAATGATAACATATACTGGCTTTGGGTCCTTTTTTGTTATTTTTTTGTTTTTTTCTAAAGTAATTAATAATAATTTAATTATTCATTAATTTATTTATAAATTTTTGCATCTCTCTTCTCTATACAAATAATAAATATAGAAATAGAAAGATGCTTAGAAAAATAATGTTAAAATATTTATTAATAATATAAATAAAGAAACATGTGTTGTTCAGATGGAAAAATTTTTCGAAAATAAAAATGAAAAATTGAAAAAAAAAAAAAAATGACAGCTTAAAAAACAAAAGAAAAAGAATGGAAAAATAAAATTTAATAAAAACGATAAAATTCAAATGTAATACCATATGTGTTTTCTGTTTTCTATGTACTCAAGTGTTTTTAAGCATCCACTTTTTGATTCATAGTCTTAAAAATAAAATAAAAAAAACAATAATAAGTTCTTGTGCTTGTTTACTCTCTCTCTTTCTCTCTGTCTTGAAAACAAGTGGAAATGTTTTAAGAAATATACAATTCGTTGATGTTGTTTTTTTTTTTGGTTTCCTTCTTTCTTATGTTGTTTTTTCATTGAAATTATTTTTTGTCTTTAAATTTAATTAAATAATTTTTGTATCAATTCAATTCACTACTGTTTTAATTTTGCACTTATTAGAGATGATTAATTTATTTTTCGCTTTAAAACTACTTTTCAAAAAAATTAAACTAAATAAATGATGTGCCAACAGTTTAATATAAATTCCAAAAATATTCTTACACTAAGTAGAATCAAACAATCTTGTATCTTATATTATTGCAAGATTAATTTTCTCTCTCAATATTATCTTGTTTATATAACTTTCTGTCTGGAATATTGCTGTCATGTATTGGGAAACACCGAATGAGCACTTTCTAATATAATTGATGAGGGTACAAAAGCGTACTATATATTTAATAAGCTTTAATTACGAATATTTAAAATAAAAATTAGCGTGATGTAGCGAAATTCGCAAGTTTTTTTGTAATCTTCTACATTGCAGAAGTACAGCTACGAGATTCAAAAAATATTTCTTCTTTCGGACAGTAAGAAATTAATCAAACTGGATTTTGATTTCTAAAAATCAATTTTAAGAAGTATCTGAAATTCAATCCTACATATTGATATAATATCCCTTGTTTCTTCTTCTTAGATAATAAAAAAATAATACAAGCAGAATTTTAATTCTTAAAAATCAATTTCAAGAAGTATCTGAAATTCAATCCTTCTTAATTACGTTATATTATGGTCCTATTTAGCTGTTTTAAATATTTTTAATTAAAAGCAAGATTCAGCGTCAAAACTAAAATCAATTTTATCAATAATATGCATATAGTTTTTTCTTTAAACATTAGTTACCTTACCAAATACAATTCTATATATATGGAAGTGCAACTATCAAGAAAATTGTTGAATATCTTATAATCTTAAACGGATTTCGATGTATAATAAAAATACCTGTTCTTTGATTTGTTCACGATGAAACTGACACAATATTGTGCTGCTTGCAGCTTAAAATCCTTTAAAATTCTGCAATTATGCTGGCATCTTGTATAGAGAACTTATCAAAAATATTACATGGCTCTGTGGTTCAGTTAAAGATTAACTATTTTATAAAATTATCTAAATTTACAAAAATATTGCTTTCATCAATTGAAATTATAAATCTGTTAAATAAAAGGTAAATAAGGTGGCAAAACGATAACATAATAATGTTTTCATTTCTGCATGTATGTATTTGTTCAAACTGTCGGATTTCTACTAAAATATTAACAGAGTTGTTTTGATGCCTGTTTTATATTTTGATTATAATTCTGTTTTTTTAACGCATTTATTTATTTATTTTTTAATTACCGAAATAGTTTATAAAAAGAAATTAATTGCTGGTGCTAAATGATATTATCCATAATAAATGTTATGTTATGTGGTGTTAAATTATCTATATGTGTATATGTAAATTTGTTATTTTTATTATTGATTAAAATTATTTAATTTTTCAAATAGTGGAATTTTAAGTGATAAATTTATTTATTTTTTTAATATTATTATTATTATTATTATTTTAGAAAAATATTTTATGTAATTGACATTTTTTTTTTGTCGGTTATTTCTGTTTTTGAAGTGTATTCCCAGTATTTGTTATTTATTTATTTTATTGATAAAAACAATATGTTGAATGTGTCTGGTTTTCTTCAATAAATTTTCTAATGCGCATGAGAAACATCAGAAACCAGAAAAACAATATTTTTTTTTTGGGAAAGCAGAAAAAAAATCAGAAATAATTACAGAAAAAATAAAACAAAAATTTATTTTGTGTTTTTTTTTCTTCAATTTAACGTTGATAAAATTATGCAAAGAAAAATTAATTATTTTTTTTTTAATATTTTAAATACCGTATTAAGTAATTAAACAAATTAATTACAATTATTATTTTTTATAATAAAATCAATAGCTGTATTTGGCATTTTTATGTAACAAGTAGGGGGTGTTTTTTTTTTTTTTTTTTTACTGTAATTTGTATTTAACATAATTTGAATTTACATATTGTTATGTTTTAATTTTAATACATCTAAATTTTAAATGATAAACCAATGCTTTACAGAGTTAAACTTCTTGTATTGTGTTTGTCAATTATTAATTTCTAAGATTAATGTAAAGAAATTAATTTTTCCTGATAAATTTCACACTTGAATCATTATTTTATGACCTTTTAGACAAACAATGCTGGAGATATATCACTGAAAAAACTGATAAAATGCCTAAAAATTCAATTAAAAATGCAGAAACCATTTTTGTATCTAATTGAGAATCACTGGACTAGTTGTTCATCCCTTATAATCACGTGTTATTATAACAAGCACGACCACAGCATAATATATGATATATTCAGTCATCATAATAACTTTGGTACATCAAAACACCGCAAAAACCATATTTATCATTTTCTAAAAGAGACGGAAATTACTTAAGAAATAAATATACAAACCGTGGGAATTCTAACATACGTTGTCTTTTCTTTTTTTTTGTTTTCTCCTTTTTTTTTCCTTATTATTATTTTATTTTTAAAGCAGTTATTTTGTATGTAAGGTCTTTATTTTATCTATTTTAAAAGGTAATTTAACTTTTACCATTATTTTTATACCATTATACATATTTTTGAATAGATTTCATGCTTTATTTTTAGTAAATCCTTTGATATTTATTGTGAATCACCTGTGTTATTCATATGCATATTAATTTCTAATAACCGTTAAATCAACGTCATTTAATGTCTTTTTTTTATAAATATTTTATTTATTTATTTTAAAAATTAATTATTTAATAAAGAAACAAAATAGTAGATTGAAAATAAATTTTTTTAGTAGTCGAAAATAAATAAATAAAAATAGAATCATATAGGTCGAAAATATATCGAAGTAATATTAAGTAGATTTTATTCAGGAACAATAAACAAAACAAAACATAGAAGAAGAAAAAAAAATAAATAAAGCTACAGATGTTTCATTTCATACTTTTACTTAATAAAAACAACACAAACAACAAAAACACTTGTGGAAACAAGTATATAATACAAAGAACATAATACATATAGTGATAGCAGCGAGTATATACATAGTATAAATGTAATAACACTGATACAGTACTGTTTACTCCTACTGATTTTTATACTATAAGCATGATGGTGGGTGATGTAATGGAAAAAATATGGTGTAGAACAAAAAAAAAAAACAAAACAAAACAAAAGCGAAAAAATAAAAAATGTAGAAGAAGAAAAATCTGGATTGGGATGTTAAGCACATGTACATTAATGACAGTGGATTTTTAGATTTTTGAAATTAAACATTATATATTATTGTTGCGCTGCTACTTTCTTTCTATTTTTATTTTTATTTGTCTACATTACGTATTATGTATGTAGATAATTTTAATTTTTTTTTGGTTTTTAATAAATTTATTTATGGAAACTATATTTTTTTTTGTATTCGACAACAATAACGCAGATGTGATTTCTCTTCTCCTATATATATATATATTTATGGTACATCGACAATTATAATAAGTTTTTCTTTTTATATTTTTAACTATTTACAGATGGCATTGGATGCGAAAACAATTAAAGAAGAAATTCCTGATAAAGATGCATATGATTCATCATCAGCATCAAGTGTACGACGGATTAAAGGTGTGTTATTAATTAATTAATTATTTTAGTTTATTAATAAACAAACATAGAGATTTATTATTATTATTATTATTATTATTATTAATGATTTTCCATCGTATTATTATTATTTAATTGTTATGTAATTTAAATGCGTGCCTTTTTCGCAATCTATGTTCTTTACGTTATCTCACGTTTACATTTATTTTATTTAATTTTATTTATTTTGTAAATAACAGTACCAGCATAAAATTACATCTTCTTAAAGAACTTTTAATGGATATTTGCTGAATTTTCTTATCAATATTATTATTAAAAACTAGTAAACAGAAAGGTTGTTATTTTTTAATTAATTACAAAAAAAAAATGAAATTGTTGATTTTTAGATTATTTAACAAAAAATAATAACAATAATAATTCGGTTTTTTTTTACCCATTTAAAATAAGTGGGTTTTATACTGACGAAATAATATTAAAACCAATGAATACGCAAAAAAAAAAAAAAGTTGGGAAATTAGTTTTAATGTAATATTTGTGGGGCTTGGTTGGTTGCCTGTTCTTCGTTTTTTTAGATAAGACACGTCGCTCTCGTTCTGTGTATACATTTGAAGGACTTATCACGCCACTCACAGCAAACGATGATAATACTAAAGAGTTCATTACACTACAGTAAAAGATCGCAAATATTATATATTATTATGTATATACGTTTCCCAATTGGATACTTATTTATCCCATTTTTCATTTTTTTATCATTGATTTTTCATTTCCTACTTATTATGTTTGTTTTTCTTTATTTTAATTTACAAGTAAAGTAAATGCATCCATTCTCATTATACAATGTTTGTATAAAATATGTTTACACCATTAAAAGGATTAAAATAAATAAAAATATGAAAGTTCTGTTGTCGTCGGCTATTTCGTCTGACACATAAGTAAACAGAATTTAAATTTTATACTAAGGATTAGGGGGTGTTGTATGATGCAAATTTTATATTATATATAGTTAAAAAAAAAAATTTTCATTAAATGTTTTTCAATGATAAGAATTTTCTCTTTCTATTTATTTTATATTTTTTGCCTGTTCTTTTATATTCACTTCTTCAGCCTCCTATTAACTTTCATCTGTATATATACAAGAAGAAGAAAATATTAAATCAAAAAATAATTTTTTTTTTTAAACTCTGCTCTTGGTTTATTTTTAATTAAGTATCCCGTCAAGTAATTTTCTTAACAAATAAACTAAATAAATTCTGAATGGTTATGAATTTAACAAGAACAATATATGTAGAAGTAAAAAAAGAAAAAACTCTTCATAAATCGATTTATTTTTTTTTTTTTTTGTAAACAAAAACAGAAAATAAAATTTCCCTAAATAAATAAACGATGTTGTTGTTTAACTTTTCTTCTCTTCTTTTCTTTTTTATTTTTGTCGTTTTTCTATTTGCAAAATACCAAAACCTATGACATTTGGCAGATATGTATGTTAAAGAAAATTATATAGAAATGTATGATAATATTATTCAGGAAAAATAGAATAAAAAAATATATATATATATTATTTATATATCATCTCATTGAATTTGTATAATTTAAACATTATGAATAATCTTTTTTCATTTAAATTTATTTTTTTTTGCGTTTATTGTTTTACTCTATGTTAATAATTGATTGTTTTTTTTTTTTTGATCTTATATTATTAATAATATTTTGATTATTATTATTAATATTTATTAAAAACGACAAAAATAATTCGTATTTATTTAATATATTAAAATTAATTTTTAAAAAGTATCCTTAACGACTTTAAATTTATTTAATATGGAGTTACTCGTTACATTGGTTTAACTATTGACAGAGAAATTTGTATCTCTGAAAGTTTAAAGCTCGTACATTGTCAAAGCAATAAATAAGTTCTTGTGAAGAGAAATTAAGTACTCCTTAAACGATAATATACTGTTTTTCTTGTAATTTTTGTTCAGTAAATTTTTATTATAAAAGCAAGCAACGGTCAATCAAGCAAGTACGGTAAGAACATCGAATTCCAAAACGACTTCTTTACTCTTACAGCAAAGTAATGGAACGCCTTAACAGCGTGTGCGTTCCCAAACCAATTTAATATCCAATCCTTTAAAGCCAATGTCCACAAACATCTTATATTCCATCCTATAAATAGACATGGTAGCTCAAAGCAATTAACAGGTCGACTTCACGTCGTAATTCCTAAACATGTCAATTTCTTTATAAAAAAAAAAGGGACTTTCGTTTTTAATTCTCAATTCCCGGTAGAAAGTGGACGGTAAACATATTTACATTGCAAAGAATGTTTCTGAAATTATGACTCCCAATCACACAAATTTAACGTTTATCAATAAGTGTATTTTCC
This sequence comes from Ptychoptera contaminata, assembly GCA_963942525.1. Taxonomy (NCBI): domain Eukaryota; kingdom Metazoa; phylum Arthropoda; class Insecta; order Diptera; family Ptychopteridae; genus Ptychoptera; species Ptychoptera contaminata. The sequence goes on along the minus strand of OZ012636.1, from coordinate 35,630,381 downwards.
GAAGTATTCAATGTCTAATAATTTTAATCCTATAAATTGAATCGGTATCTTTAAGGTATTGCACAGAAGTCTACTATACGTTGTAATTCTTAAATATCTCAATTTCTTCATTTAAAAATAAAATAAAATATATAATTTAAAGCCTATAGTGTTAAAAACAGTTTAAAACTAATTTCTTATTAAACATAAAAATAATAAATAATTATTAAATGATTGATTAATGAAAAAAGTAGAAAAAAAAAGAAAGAAAACTCCCAAGGAAATATAAAATTTCCAAAAACTAATTACACAAATCCATAAATAAATGAAAGAAAATTTTTCATTTCTCCACGGTAAACGTAATAAATTAAATAGTAACATGGAAATGTAGAAAATTTTCAATTTTACAAACAAATTAAAAAGTTAAATAAATTTTCAAATAAAACAAAATTGATCTTTTACATCGTAGACTCTACCTTCTATACTCACTAGCACTAGATTCTATGATTTTAATTTTGACCAAGTGTCGTTATATAACAAATAAATGTTTGCTTATTTCACCCTCAATTATCGCCTTAACTATAAAAACACAAAAACTTTTAAAATTACCAAAATATTTTATTGTTTTTCCAGAATTTTATACATAGAAGTTCATTTCATTGGTATTACTTTACTTTGAACAGTTCTAGTTATACTTTGTTATTTTTTTTTTCTATTTTGATTAATTATTATAGTACGAATAAGGAACAATACTCAGTAACAATAAAAATGAATAAAAGTTTAACAAAAATATTATTAAAAAAAAAAACAACAATGAATATACGCACCTGATTGCAAAAATATAAAAGTTAAATTACCATCCTTATCGTCCCAAATATACTAACAAAAAAAAAACACATCTTTAATGTTTCTATACAATTTCTATAACAATCCGGAAAATGGTCAATAAATAATCAGGAGAATAAATATGTACTTAGCTCAATATCTAACGATTTAACAGAAACGAACAACATAGAAATTTTATTTGAATAAAATTCATATGCAACGTTCTCTATTCTAATGCAAGTAAAAAGCAAACAGATAACCATAGTGACTACCGTAGGTGAATTTTATGTTATTTTAGGGGGTGGTCTATATACTATATACATTTTTTTTTTACTTTTTACATATGAATATATATAAATTATGTGATAAGAACTTTTATTATTTTTATGCTACACTACTCTATGAAATATATATAATTAATTTTATTGATAATCCTTTTAATTTTCTCTGTTTTTTTTTTTTAATAAAAGTTTGTTGATGGTAATTGTTGATATTCGTGTGCACTGTGTGAAGGTTCCCATTTGCTTCATGTTTTTTGTTAGAAATTCTTATCTCTACTGAACCATGCATACCTGTGGGAAAATCATTTGTCAAAACCATTATATACATGTCTCATACCAAACAGTTGAAAAGTAAAGTAAATCGTTATATTTTTCACCATGGGTCTGGTCTCCTCATCTACATCATTTTATTTCAATATATATGTATGTATGTATTTCGTTTCATTTATACCACATTACTCTACTCTACATAAAATAATTGAAATAAAAAAGAGTTTGCTGAAGGAAAATATAAAGAGTAAAATGTGTTTTTTCTTTTATTAATAAAAAAAAACAAAAACTGTATTTTTATTTTAATTAGCTGAGGGTTGGCACTTTACCTATTTATTTTATGTATATAGATGGATTGCTGAATTGGATGGTTTTGGTGGCAAACCAATCATACTACTGTTGTTTTGTCGTTGTTATACCAGAAATGAATAACATTTGTTTAACAAACAAATCTGTAATTTAAAATTTGTTGTTTAAACTAAAATATAAAGTTTATTTTTCTCATTTCTGTGAAAATAATTCTAATAAATTTTATGAATTTCCATTTTAATCATTAAAAAAAAATAATAATAATTACAATGTGTATAAGAAAAGTAATTAATAAAAGTCATAAAGATATGTGTTATTATATTTACATGTCAAAATCATATATTAGTTATGTATATTTATTTTTATTTTAATTATTTAATCGGTTAACGACATATAATAACTAGCTAATAACAATAACATACGACACGATTAATACACTAATATTATTACTATTAAGCGGTGAAAATAAATTTTTGTATGTTTTTCTATACAGTAAACAGTTTTTAATTAAAATATTTTTATTTTTGTAATTATAATTCTGTCAAAACCATATTTTTGGATTTAGTTTTTGATAATTTTTTTTATGTATAAAATTTTTAAAGGTAAAGATCAATGTCGTACACCAGACTCACCGGAAAGTGCAAGAGCCGTTGCACCACGATCACCAATTTCACCACAAATACATCATACAAGTTTAGCGCCGTTACGATCATCAAGAAATGGAAGTTCATCACCAGTTATTAATGGAAGCACAGGTTGGTAACTTTTTTTTGAAATATTAATAAACCAAAGGAAATTAATTAATTTTAGTAAAATTATATTAAAATTTTTAGGACCGTCAACACCACCACCAGCTGTACCAGCAACAACTCCTGTGTCAACAGTTCCCACATCAATAATAACACAGGATACAACCCGGACATTACTTAAAATAAGGCGTTTCCTGGGCGCACTTGTACAGTTTGGACAAGATTCTGGTTTAGATGTGGGTGATCGTGTTCGTTCTCTTGTTTTATCACTAACTGTAAGTCTTGTTTTTTTTTATTAATTAATTACTTTTTTTTTTTTTTTAAACAAAACTTATAATCATTTATTTATATTTTCTAGAGTGGTGGTTTAACGCCAGAAGAATTCAAAATTGCATTACAAGAGGCAACAAATTTTCCCGTACGGCCAAATGTGTTACCGTTTCTTCGTGCTCACATCCCATTTCTACAACGTGAAGTGTCAACACTAGCTCGGGCAAGCAATCAAGTAAATCAAAAGATTCTAATTAAATAGTATTTGCTTGATTATTATTATAAGTTGCTGCTATTGTTTTTATTAGTTAACCCAAGAAAAATAGGGGTTGTATATACAGACCGTTACGTTCAGCTAGTTTGAATGTCAATTACAGACACCACGTGCACTTAGCATCAACACGCACCGGAAAGGAATATATTTATAACCGTATTTAATGAAAAATGTTCAAAAAAATATAGAAGAAAAGAAGTAAATGATAAATAATTAAATAAATAAAAAAATCGTTTTTGGGAAATAATATTTATACAGAAAAAGTTTTGTCATCATATAGAAAAACGGAACTGAAAACCAAAAAATAATAATAATAGAATCCTATTCGAAGCACATGTTTGTGTATATATAAAATCGGATAAAACGCGAAAAAATAAAAACATATTTTACCCCATCCATAATGGTCGGAAATGATGGAGCGGTAGCTGTTATATTATGGTTAAAAAATTATTTGAATTGCACATAATATGTTTAAAAAGAAAAGGAAATGAACAAACAAAACTAAATTTAAAGATGTTACCATAGCCAACGCCACTAGCATGCGTCGTAATATTCTTTAATTTTTTTTTTTACTTCTTTTCCTTTTCTTGTTGTTATTGTTGATGTCACTGCCAGTTACAGCTAGACCAACAGCAGTATGAGGAGAAGTTAACGTTATAGCAGCACAATGACGATGGTGTATAAGTCAGCAACAGCCGTCGCACCAATTTTATTTCAATTTTTCTTTGCCATTGACTACTACTACTATTACTATTGCGAAAATTTATTTTTTTAAAGCATTCCTTGGATATACATAGATATATGTATATATATCGGCCCTAATATTGATAGGAAACAAAAGTTCTTTTGTACTTTTTTCTTTCCCCGTTTATTTGTTTTTATTTTTCGCCTTCATTGAGTTCAATTCGGTTACACGTTTTTATATGTATTGTGTTTGTTACCCAGAGAGTGTCACAGCTGCAAAGTGTTTTTCAAGAAGATTAAATCGAAAAGCGTCTCAAGCTCGCAGCTGCTGATTTAGAAAATATGTAGAAAAGTATAAAACAAAAAAAGAAAAGAAAATCGCGTTCACCACGTTCGCGTCTCTATTACATTTAGTACACTCTTTCGACAGTAAACACCCCAAACCCCATATATTATTATTTTTCTTCTAACTTAAAACGTTATGGTTTTGGTATTTGCACACATAAACTGGTGTGCCTTTCATAACAGATGTCTTTCGGAATGCTAAATCGACGCCACCATTGGCTTCGCAAAACGTGTTAAGCCGTGCCATGAAATAAAGAAAACGTCAAACCATCGTTTAGTCGTCCTAGGGGTGGTATTTTTTATTCAAAGAGTTTTTCAATTGAATTTAGTTTTTCTTTTCATTTCTTTTTACTTATTTTTGTTGATTGTATTTATTTAAAACTATTTATTCATGAACATTTTTTTGTTATTGTATTTTATTAATGTTATATGCTTAAGTTCCAGAAACATTACAGAATATTAATAATAATTACCCTCTGTTTCCAGACATCTTTGCAATATGTACGAGCTAATGAGAATTGCGTTTTGGAGTTTGCTCACAATCCAACTGAACATTCTGATATATTTTTACCAATTGAGGGAATTACTACATCATGTACTGCATCGTCAATAAACGGCAATGGAGTTGTGCTGAAACGTCGTGGTTCCGAAAAGTAATACATTTAATGTTAAATTATTTAATATTTATTTAAACTTTATTCATTATTTCTTTTTCAGTATATTTGATACACATTCAAATGGTCCGCATGATTGGAATGATTATGTGCTACCATCAAAACGGGCCGCACATCACTCAATGTTGCTCTCCTCGAACGGTGTGGGTCAACAAATTTTCTCTAGTCACCCTCCATTATTTGATTATCAGTCACATCATGTCGAATCATTTATTGAAAAGCAACCGTCACACCGAGATGATCGTGATATCCGTGGTATGTCCACAGAATCTGCACATCGTGGCAATGGCCAAACGTCAAACAGTCGAAACGGTGTTGTAATTGGTTCAAACAGTATGAATAGTTCAAGTTCTGGTGGCGATGAGGAATGGAAAAATATCCATACAATGCTGAATTGTATATCGGCAATGGTTGACAAAACGAAACGAGCGATTACAATTTTACAGCAACGTGGAGCAGAATCACAACAGCACACATCTTTATACCCGGATACAGCTTTATCAGATATAAAAAGACAAACCGAGGAAAAAGTCGCAGAATTTCGACGGAATGCAGAGGACGCAGTTAATCAAGTTAAGCGACAGGCAGTTATTGAAATACAAAGGGCTGTCGCCTCTGCTGAGAGTCGAGCTGTAGAAATAATGACGCAAGAACGATTGAAAATGGAAAAGATTTATGCCGAAATGAATAAAACAAATAGTGATATTATCGATAATGACAGTCAGTCACCGTCGATTCCTCCCTCGCAAAATGTTCGTAAGAATTTAACGAAATGAAAAATAAAAAATTAAATGATTTAATTTTCCAAAAAAATAACTTAAAAACTTTTTGTTATTAGGTGTGTTGGAATTGTGGACGCAAGGCAAATGAAACATGTTCGGGATGTACTGTAGCTAGATATTGTGGATCATTTTGTCAGCACAAAGATTGGGAGCAGCATCATCAAGTAGGAGAGAAATTAATCTTTTGATTAAATAAAATAAATTTGGTAACATGATTGATTTAAATCGATTTTTCAGGTTTGTGGAACAACTCGTGGAGAATCAAGTGCTGTTCAGAAACATTTATCATCTGCACAACCTCGACCACCGATGATACACCGTTCTTCCCCTCCGCAACATGTTACACAACAAAATGCCACCCCATTAACAAATGGACAAGTGGTCACGACACCAAGTGTTAAATGACGTATCAAAGCTATGAAACCAAAGAAACGATACATATACTAGTCAAATTATACCAATTTGTTTTTATTTTGTTGTATTTTTTAATTAGTATTTATAATTAATGAATTATCCTTTTTATTTAGTTTGTCGTATATCCTTAATTAATTAAGAATTATTTCATTATAATTATGTTTGTTAATTTTTTTTTGTTTTGTTATAATTAAATTAAATTAAATCAAAGACATCAACCGTTCACCAAATATATAATATGATTTTCCTCTACAATTAATATTATCGCCATCTATTTTTTAATACTAAATACATATTTGATTTAATAAATTTATTAATATAATTTAATTAATAATCGATATTAAATTGTGAACGTAAATAAGAAATTCTTATTGATTTTGTATTTAAAATCAAATTAAAATAAAATCCTTGATTAATAAATATATGTAGCGAAATAAATGAGTCTAATAAAATTACTAAAACATGTAGTCAAATGCACACACTTTACTTAATAATAATTAAAATAATTTATAAAACGCACAAAATACAATTTATTATTATAAATACCTAATTATAAAAGTATTATCACAGCATTAAAAAAAATATATAATTAATAGTTGTAAATTGTGTTTGATGTGCGATTGATAAAAAAATAATTAAAATTGTAATACATTTGTTTTGTCATGTTTTTCATTAATTTTTTGTTATTTTAATTAAGGAAATATATATAATTAATCATTATTTCTTTGTACTTTGATGTTTTATTTGTTATATTTTGTTAATTTTTGTCAAGAGAAAAATATATTATTTACGATAGATGTCAGTAATATTATTTAAAAAATTGTTTGCGTCAGAACTTGTTGTGTCAGAAAATCAGCTGTTTTGTTTCTTACACAAATTTGTTTGACGTAAATCACGTGACAACAAAATGTCTTCTACAAGTGAAGAAATTGGTAAAATATAAATAATTAAGTTTTTTTTAATTATAAGTAAATATATAAATGAAAACAAATACAGAAGATATTTTATTTAATACAAAATTAAATTAATTTCGTGTTTTTATAAACAAAACTATACTTTTAACAAAACAAATTTGTTTTTCTATTTGTCTAATATGGTCGATGACTTGTATAAAATGATTTGCAAGATTTATAAACATTTTCTATATTTCGTGATATTATATTTTTTTAATATTTTAAAATGTTATTATCTTGTTTGTAGCATTATTAGAACGTGTTCTATTAAGATTAGGCTGTGCCGATACAGATGAACAATTGGAAAATGCAGTCAATAAATTCCTTACACCGGTATTACTTAAAATTACATCGCCACATGAAAATGTTCGGCTAAAGGTAATGTATTTTAAATGGAAATTGAATACCAAAAAGACAATTTTATAATAATATATGTATTTGTTTTCATTATTAATAGGTAATGGAAGTATTGACTCATGTCAATAAAAGATTAAAAACACGCCCACTGATACAATTACCTGTCGAATCTTTATTACTTTTATACAAAGATACTGTTTCATCGTTTGCATTGGTAATTATGACAAACATTTAAATAAAATAAAATGACTAATACTTTTTCAAAATAAACTATTTTAAAGAATTTTGCCATTATTTATATAACAATGGGTTATCCACGTTTACCGCTTGAAAAACAAACAGAATTGGCACCAATTTTATTGAATTGTCTTGAGGAAAAACCTGACGCCCATCAAGATAAACTCCTTATATTAATTCTACCATTACTGGGTGCTGTTAAAATACCAGAAGACCCAGAAAAACGTATTCAATTACTTGGTTTGTCTGATAAACCAGCAACAAGAAAATCTTTTCTATCATTAATTTTAGATGTGTTCTTACTACCATACGGGTAAAAATAATTTTTTCTAATTTCTGTTAATGTTTGATTTAAACAATTGAATTATTTTTAGAACAACCCCAGATGGAGAAATTCCACCTGGTATGAGTTCTTACTCATTTAAACGTGTTGTTGCAAATAATTGGAAAGCAGATGAGTTGGAAAATGTAATAAATATATTTTAATTGTTATGTAAACGATAAGTAATTTATTTTTATAATTAAAATTTTAGCTAAAAAAGGGTTTAGTAAGATTTTTATGTAGTGGTGTATTTACCGATAACGATGTTCTTGCACCATTAATTATTGCATCAGCAGACACAAGGTTTAGTGTTGCTACTCCTGCTATTGCTGAACTAAGTAAAAGCTCAATGTATGTGGTATTATAATCGAACTTATTTATGTACATATATATATAAATATAATAATTATGTTTAAATAGTTCATTAGATTGGACAAATGCACAAATAGTAGCGCCCTTATATACACTGTATTCTGGCAATGGTTCAAAAATTATTGACCGCAAAACATCAGCTTGTAGTACACGTGTTAGACAAAAATTATTACATTATTTATTAAAATGTCGTGGTCAAGCTATAAATACTGTTAAAGGTATACAGATTATATTTGAGTCATTGTTTGGAGAGAACACTAATCAAAAATGTAAAGTACAGGCATTGCAATTTTCCGAAAATTTAATTAAAGAGTAAGTTTATCAACGTATAAGCTTTTTCAATACAATTTTTTAAAACTTTTATTTAAATTTTATGCATATTTTCAGCTCTCCAAAAGATTTAATTAATAAATTATCTAAGGTAATATTATCTGGATTATTGAAAATAACTGGTGGCGCATCATCTGAACCATTTGATGTGCAAATTGCTGCTTACGGTGCCGTTGCACAACTAGCACGCACCTGTCCCGACTCAATTAATAAAGATCTACAAATTATTTTTTCATATTTTACACATTTGTCTCAAGTAATAAAATAATAAATAAATAAAGTGTTTTTAATATTTATTAATTAAAAATGATTTTTAGGCAGCCTCAGAATTACATTCACCTATACGAGAGGCATTAGTGTCAATGGCACCGGCATTCAGTTATAACTTTGAACAAACTGAGAGTACAACAAATTTATTAAGCACAAAGTTTATACCAAATTCAAATCAAAAATTATTATTAGCTTTATTAGCTGATCATGCTGAATCAAAATTTGCAATTGTACAAAATGTTGCTGCTGTATATTTGACTACATGTTATCCGGAATATTTTGCACCAGCCAGATTTTTATTGTTAGTTATTGCTGGTGAAAGGTAAATTATCATTTTATTTCGCAATTTAATTTTTTTTTGTTTATATTGTAATTTTCATTAATTTTAGACAACAATTAAAGGAAACAATTTATAGTAGCTTATATGGTGCTTCAAAAAAAGATATAATTAATTATACATTATTAGAATCAATTGATTACTTAACAGAAAATGATGAACAATTAGTTAAAGCTAATGATGCTGACAAAACAAATATGCAAATTATAGCAAATAAAAAAATATTACCAAATTTTATTGATATGTTAAATCATGTAATTGAGATGACTGAAAAAAAAGCATCAAATCCACAACAAAGATTTGTTTATGGTAAAGTTGTATTGGGTTATTCATATGATACTTCTATTGAGGTAATATTAAATTTATTGTTAAGTAATTTTATTATTATTTGTTATTAATTTAATATTTATTTTGTAGATATTAGATTATTTACGTTTATGTTTATGGTATTCGTCAAATGTCAAAGCACAGCCAGGTGACGAAGGTGGTATCGAAAAAGTTGGCGTTTATATTGAAAAAATGTTTAATGAAAATTTAATTGTAATACAAAATTACATTGGAATGATTAAGAAAATTTTACAAGTTCGACGAGGTAATGCAATAATTTGTTATTTAGTGTTTTATTAATTAATTTAATTTAATTTTAGGTCACATTGAACTCAACTGTTTATATGATATATGTAATGCAAGACCAAATTTATTAACAGAATATACAATGCCATTATTTGAAATATTATCGAATTCATTAAAGGATGTTATTGAAAATACAAGAATTATTGTATCGCAAGTAATGGGTATTATATTAGGTTATATAAATGATGATAAAGACTTTGATAATCATGTAATTATAAATAAACTATTATATATCTTTGTAATTAATTGTAGCTATTAACTTATTATGTTTAATTTTAGTTGAAAGAATTATTATCATTTTCATCAAAATCATTAGAGCATAAACACGGCTGTATTTTAACAGCAGCACATTGTTTACATAGAAGAATTATAAGAGCAAAACAATTAAATCAATTTAATGCAGATATTGTACCACAATGGGAGGAATTAAAAAAATTTATTAATTTACTAAGTAATTCATTATTGATTTATTTATATTATTGTTAAATGAATTATTACAATAATATATATTCTTTATTTCAATAGTTTCCTTATTAACAAATACGGAATCATTAATGCAATCAGTTGGTGTTAAAGGTTTATTATTATTGGGTTCGATTATAATATTACCAATACCAGATAGTGCTGAGAATACAGAAGGTGAATCAAAAATGGATGTTGATAATGAGAGTAATAATGAAAAATCAGTTATAAATATTTATACAAAAGAATATTTAATGGAGACATTATTTAAGTTGAGCAACAATACACAAGCAAAATTAAAAATACGTGAAGATGGTTTTCATTGTTTGGGACATTTAGCAGTTGGTGATGGAAAATATTTCAGTGAGCGTGTTCTCAAAGGTTTTCTAAAAGATATTAAACGGGTAAATCTATTATATTTGTTTAATTGTTTTTACTAATATCGTTTTTTAATATTTAAATTTATTTCTATTCTTTTTATAAAAATAAGGCATATGATCCAGTCATACATATTGCTATTGGACAATCTATGGTATATATTGTGCATGGTCGTTTAGATGTAATATTTATGGATAATCAAAATGAAGCTATTAATCCGTATTGTGATGATAAAATGTTTGAATGGTTATTACTGTCAATTATAGAATATGCTCCAAAACCAAATGTTTTGTCAAAACAGGTTTGATTTTTTAATTTAAAATTGTTTTTCTTAAAAATTTCACTAATTTAATATTATTTTAGGCATGTGCTGTATGGCTCTTAGCAATTATAAAAAATTGTTCAAAACGTAAAACAATATTAGATAATAAATATTTAATTCAGTCAGCTATAATACAATTATTATCCGAAGATAATGGTAATTTTGAATTATTAATTTATTGTCAATAATAAATTATTAATATTTATTTTATTTAAACAAAAATAACAGAATTTATACAAGATGTTGCATCTCGAGCACTTGGTTTAATATTTACACTGTCCGATGAATCAAGTCAAACGGATTTAGCTGATGCATTATTGAATCAATTGACTGGCGGACGTAAAGAAGTAAAACGTGTTGCACACGATACAATATTATTTGAAGAAGGTGTTCTTGGTAAAACACCAACAGGGTTAGTTCTGTTTTTTATTAATTAAAAATTTATTACAATAATATTTGATTAATTATAATTTCAGAGGAAGTATATCCACTTATAAAGATCTATGCAGTTTAGCGTCGGAATTAAATCAACCAGATTTAATATATCAATTTATGCAATTGGCTAATCATAATGCAATGTGGCAAAGTAAATTAGGCGCAGCATTTGGTTTGCAATCAATGTCAATGACGGCAAAGCAAAAAATGCAACCGTATATTGGTAAAGTTGTGCCGAGACTTTATCGTTATAAATACGATCCAACACCGAAAATACAAAATTCAATGATTAGCATATGGGATTCAATAGTAACAAATTCCAAGGAAACTATTGAGAAATATTATTGGGATATATTAAACGAATTGATCGTTAATTTAACAAATAATGAATGGCGTGTAAGAATTGCTTGTTGTTTAGGCGTTAGGGATTTAATTAAACGTCCAGCTGGTTTAAAATTGCGTGGTGATGAAATTGCAAAGAATTCTCAAGAGGATAGTAGTACATTGCAACAAATGGAAACTGGTGAGTCTTGATGAGATAATTGAATAATTTGATAAAAATTTTATCTGTTATAATAGATGACGATGTAAAAGCTGTCCCGGAACCAGAATTGCAGGTATTGTGGTCACAATTATTCCGTGTAATGGATGATTTTCATGAGGGCACGCGTTTAGCTGCAGAGGGTACCGCAAGAACATTCAGTAAAATCTGTATTGTTGCTTCATCCAGCCAACAGGGTAAATCTGGACAACGAGTCGCCAGTTCCATATTACCTATTTTATTGAGTACTGGTGTGACACATACTGTAGCAGAAGTTCGTAATTTATGCATAAAGACAATATCTGATATGATTGATACATCGGGAGAATTGTTAATACCACATATGCCTGAATTGGTACCTTGTTTCCTCCGTGCTACAGGTGAATTGGAAGTGAGTAAATTGTCCTATTTATCTACACGATTAGGTGCTGAAGCAGAAACACAAGAAATAGTAGATACAATGCGAGCAGAAGCAGCAAAACAGCATTATACAATGGAAACACTAAATAAATGTATTCGACACATCGATTATAATTCATTCAATGTAATGACACCCACCATTCTCGACATTATGAAGACTTATGTAAATTTAGGCACAAAAATAGCGTGCGCCCATTTTATTTGTCTAGTCAGTATTAAATTGGGCAAAGAAATGCAACCGCTAATTGGTAAATATATGCACGGCAGTTTCGGACAGTTAAAAGATCGTAATCCTACTGTTAGGAAATACTATGCCACAACCATTGGACATTTGGTTGGCTTAGCAAAGGTAAATATTGTTTTGTTGCATATGAAATATTTTTCTCTAATTTTCGTTTATATTTTTTACTTCAGGAACAAACAGTAATCAATTTATTTACAAAATTATCGGATTTTTACTATGAAAATGATCCATCATATATGAAGGTGGTGCCACATGTTGTACAAGCAATAAATAAACGACATCCAGATATATTAAAAGATTATTCATCAAATGTGTTGCCATTAATATTTTTCGCAATGCACGAGGAAGTGAATGATGATAATCGTCAATCTGTTGAATTGTGGAAAGATTTATGGAATGATGTAAGTCCCGGTGATGCCGGTATTCGTTTAAATCTCGATATAATTCTTGAAAATTTAGAGAAATCATTAGATAATGCGTCATGGTCACTTAAAGCACAAAGTGCTAACGCAATAAATACGTTATCACAGCGTATGGATACAAATTTAGAAGAAAATAAACGTATACATTTATTAAATGGTTTATTAGATAATTTGCGTGGTATGGTATTTAATGGGAAAGAACGTATATTAGAGGCAGTAGCCACATTGTGCAAGCATATAAATAAAGATAATACTGAATTGAAGACCCGTATTATTGATATAATAATGCGAGAATGTCGTAAAGAAGATCCGGTGTATCGTTCCAATGCTTTAAAGGCATTAGGTGATATATTAGATGTTTTGGAAGAGGATCGTTTTGAAGAAGTGTACAATATGGTTTGGCACTTGCTGGATAAACAAGATTTAAGTGATGAATTACCAGGCGGTAGTAATTCTGGAAATTCAGGAGAGCAAACAACCGACGAACGTAAAGACAGTGTAAACAAGACAATTAATTTAAAAGAAAAGGCATGCGAAGTCCTGGGCAAAGCATGGCCAGTAAATTCAATTGAAACACAGGAAAATTATCAAATAATGTTTGTGGAGAAATGTGTTGAATGTTTACGTGTAAATACGCGACAAATTCAAATGAGTTTACTTGTTGCATTAGGCCGTTTCTTAGAAAAATCAAAATTATTACAAAATATAACAAGTTCAAACAGTACCACCAGTAAGGATGTACAATTAAAAAAGATAAAAGTAGATTCAGACGTTGCTGGCAATAATTCAATGCAAACACTCGATAAAATATGCAAAGATGTTCTGGCAGCGATTGTTTATATTGTTGGTAAGTAGTGGAGTGGCGAGGTTATTATTTCTATAATTATTTATTTAATATATATACATATTTTAGGCATTCCACATACCGGTTTAAAAAAGGAAGCGTTAAATATTTTATTAATATTAATAAAGAAATTACGTGATCAACAGAATATTGAGGAATTTCAAATATTATTGGCATTTACAAAGAAAACATTTGAAAATATATTGATAATATTGCAAAAGGATCAATCGCCAGAAATAAAATGTCGTTTACGTGATATTGAGGAGAAATTTGCATAGTTTGTTATTATCGTCTTGTTTTAATTAATAAATTGTCTCATCTGTGTTGTTTTGAAGGAAAAAAAAAATTAATTTAATTTAATTTGCTCTAAGGGTATTCAATTAATTTTAATTTTCTTTTATTTGGTTTAATTTAATTTTCTACGTATCTGATTGATGATTGATTTTCATAGTAATACTGTTTTGAGCTGTATTTTAATTTATGGTAACAAAGCTCATCGTATTTATGTCTATCATCATTAAATATTTAATTCTTTTTTGATATCATAATTTATATCCTTTTTTTTTTAATTCTATTTGTCATATATCCAAAGACATTGAAAATTATTTATTACATAAATAAAATAAATTGCAAAAATAAAAAATGTTTATTTGTTTTCTGATTAGTATTTTCCTAGTTTGGTGAGACTTGTGATAAATGGGGTGTTACAGGTTGCTATAACGTAAGTATTTGACAAAAATAAACACAATTCTATTGCGGATACAAGACTGTAAGCACGTTTCAAGACTATTTGCCTCTTCAAACGTTTTAATTTCGTTTTTAAATTAAAAATGTAAAAATCGCCTATTAGCAATATTAAATCTCCGACCAAAATATTGTTCTTTTAGATGGATATACTCTGCTATCCGCATATCAACTTAGAACAATAGGACATAGAAAGATGAAACACGCTACAAGTTGTACATTAAATTCCGATATTCGGATATATATTTCGAATAAATGTAATTTTATTTAGATGGCATATTATACCCACTACTCATTGTTATATAAATGATAACGATGGTGCACGCTCGAGGAAAATTCGTAAGGGTATGACCCAAGTTACTTGGGTATGACCTAAAAACTACAAAATAATATTATATGTATGCAGTTTTTTTCCCAGTGATACAATATATATATTTTTTTGTAAATTATTTAATTAATATTATTAATTAATATCTACAAATAAATCTTCATCTTAAAGCATTAAAGTATAAAAAAGGCAAATAATTAAATTAATTATAACGGTAAAAAAATATAATTTTGTTTGCATTATATATAAAATAATGGCACGCGATCTGAAAAAGGTTCGCCAGCGCTGGTGCATACACAATTATTTCGTGTGCGATAGAGCTCTACATCGGCTCTACGCTCTGTCAAATTTGTCTCATAGAGTTTTTGTCTCTATAGTAGAGTAGAGATCTTTAAAATCTATACAAAACGGCATTTTATCGCTAATAATGGCACCGGTAGCAAAGAAATCACGCGGAAAATCTGATAGTAGTTTGTGGACGAAGGAAAAAACAATGCAATTGATTACATTGTTCGAAGCTTCCAGTGATTTGTGGAACGTTTCAAGTCCACTGTACAGCAATCGGTGAGTGAATTATCATTTGTTTCGCTATTCTATTTATTGATTTTTTTGTTTCAATCGATTGTTTCATCGAGTAGCAACCACAAAAAGATGCTCCAAATAGAAATCGGTGAAAAAATGGAAATTGATGCAACAGAAGTTGCCGCCAAACTACATAACCTCCGATGCCAATACAATGGTGAATTACGAAAATGTAAATTGAAGAAAAGAGATTCTGGAACTGACGGAGTGTACGTGCCGCGTTGGGAATTTTTCAACGCATTGAAGTTCATATCGAATGGTGGTCAATCGTCCAGCACTACTCCGAATTTTGTGAGTACAAATATACAGATATACTTTCTATATATATACTATTTCAATGCGAATGCATCATCTGAAATGACATAAGACACAGCCGGTCCATTTGCTGTCAACGGTCGCGTAGGTACAATATTTAGTGTATTTCGTGGCAATGCATAAGACAAAATGAGTCTGCGAGTGCTATGACTACAATACTGTTCGTCCCTTTATAATTGAAATACATGGTTCCACTGTCCGGGCGCGACAACATGATTACCATCTAGAGCCACCAAAACAATTTATTACATTATTTTAAACAATTCAATTCCATTTGTTGAATTCATCGATGCGTTTTATCCATTCTTCCTCTTTGTTCAGTACCTTAACAATAAAACAAAATATTTTTAACTCATTTGCAGGAAGTAATAGAAGAAACTTCATCTGAATATGTCAATGAGAGTGGTTCGGAATCAATTTTAGCAGACCCTTTACCATCGCCACCGCAGAGCTTGGTAGCCAGCATTTCGCCATATGAATCGTATCTTTATTCCAATAAAGGTGAATCGAAAGTCAATTTACAAAAAGACGCTCTAATGAGTAATGCGATAAAAATTCTTGGAACGTCACGTGATTCACATCAAATATTTGGCGACTACATTGCTGACCAATTGAGAAACATGACGGAAGCAAAGCAGAAGCGATTAAAATTGATGATCCAAAAAGCGATTGTCGTTGTGGCAGAAGAGACCTAACCGCAAGTGATATCGACGATTTTCGGTCCTTCTTCGCAATCAGTAACGTTGACTCCTCTTCATTCGCCACAAGCAGTCTCACAAGTTATGTTCCATTCAGAAACACAACACTTGTGTGCCATTTGTGTGATAAGTCTGGTCTAGATTAGTCTAATATATTTCCAAAACGTTTATCATCGTCACCATCACATACAATTTATGTTATATGTTAAAACCAAATAATTTTATAAATTGTTATTAAAATTATAATGAATTATTTATTCATTAGTTTATACGCTGATGTAGACGGGAATTTATTATATTTATATACAGCGTAGTATTTATAATGCCAAAGGTGAGTATTTACATAGACTAGTTAATCTTTGCCATTTAATTTAATCAGCATAATCAGCACTGTACAGTGTTAAGTATTTATTTAATTTCCGAAAAACATAATTACATGCTTGTAAAGGATGCTTCTTATATGATAAATAGCTGTTATCACTTTGTATTCATCTGGTTGCAAAATCATCTTAAATACACGCCTAATTGGAAAATATTCAATTGCATAATCATAATTCTAAACATAAATAATAATAAAAAAAAATCAAATAATTTATGAATCTAGCTATAGATAATTTCGTTAATAACTTAAATAAGCAATAATTTCTCAATAATAATTTTAAAATTTTGTTATTTTTTTGAAAAAATAAGCGAAAAACGATAACAAAAGAAGAAATCAAAAAAATTACAAATGTCTGCCACAAAGGTAAGACCACGTTATCACTGCTTGTGATTTGATGAGAAATTAAAGAAATAAAAAATATTAACAGCTTAAAAATTGCAAAAAAAAAAGAAAAGAACTTTATTATGATTTTTTTTTGCAAATTTTTATATGTCTGCCAATTAATTATAGTTTTGATAAAATAAAATTTAGTTTTATTTTTAATTTCTTTGTACATAAATATTAATGACAAGCATAATATTAATCAAAGTTTTAATAATATATTTTATAATATTATTTGCAATGAAAATTAATTAAAAAAGTACTACCGTATGCACTTTCTTATAATATAAAAAAAAAAATTAATTTAAAAAAAACGCAATATCTAATGAATGATATGACAGAAAAATATTATTATTTAATTAAATATAAAATCAAAAAATTAACGGCAATTGATTATAGATGATAGATAATAATTATAATTCATAATTTCTATTCATTATTATTAATAAATTATATAATTTTAATAGTTATTCTCTATGATTTTTAGTTTTTTGCTTATCATTTTATCTTTTCTTTATATATAAATAAACTTAAAAATAAATAAACACTTAATTTGATTTCAATTTTGTCTGATTAACTGACTTAGAAAGTTAGCAAACAGTTTTATAAATCGTTAAGAAAGAATCAAATAATGTTTAAATAAAGTGTAGTAAAAATAAAATAAAAATAATAAGAAAATGTTAAAAATAACACTTGGTTTAATTGTGATTGGATTTACAATAATATATTTGTGGGCATTAAAATGTAGTAAATATTGGAATAATCAAAAGATTGTCCGTTATGTTACCAGTTTACCATTTGTTGGCAGTTTGAAAAATGTTTTTCTATTTAAAATTAGTATATCTGATCAATTAACAAATTATTATAAACAAAAAGAATTTCAAAATCAACCAATTATTGGAATAAATATATTTCATAAGCCAGCATTAATTATACGTGATCCAGAATTAATAAAAAAAATTTTAGTTAAGGATTTTAATTATTTTTCCAATAGGTATGGCAAGAATAACGAAAATGTTTTTATTTTTTAGCTTTAGCTAAACATTTGTAATCAATTGTAATATTTTTTAATTTTTACAAAAGACATGCAGCATCTGATCCTCACACAGATGCTTTGGGTGGATATAATATATTTTTAATAAAGAATCCAATGTGGAAGCAATTACGTAATAAATTAACACCTTTATTTTCTAGTGGAAAAATGAAGCAAATGTTTCATTTTATTAAAAGTGTGAGTTAATCAAGTAAAGCATTTAGCAATGTTATTCATGTCATTATTTGGATACTTTATAGGTGGGCCAAGATTTAAATGAATATTTACTCGCGGAAACAAAAAAACCAAATAAACTATCGATTAATCCTAATTTCGAAATAAAAGATATTTGTGCACGGTATGCAACGGATGTGATTGCTAGTTGTGCATTTGGTGTACAAGCAAATTGTATAAAAAATCCTGAATCCGAGTTCCGATGTGCAGGACGGCAAATATTTAATTTTACCATACATCGATCGTTGGAGTTTTCTAGTATATTCTTTTTACCAGAAATTGTTCCATATTTACGTTTTAAAGTAAATTCTTATCCAGTCTATTTGTGTAGTTCTTCGTTATAACAGTTTATCCCCGTAGGTATTTTCAAAAGAATCAAATAATTTCTTGCGATCGTCAATAAACTATGTAATCTCTGACCGTGAAGCTAGTGATGTGAAGCGAAATGATCTCATTGATACTCTGATTGAGTTAAAACATGAAAGTAAAATTGCTGCTTCAAAGCCAATAAATAAGGACACTATAGTATTCAAGGATGATGTTTTGGTAGCGCAGGCAGCTGTATTCTTTTCAGCAGGCTTTGAAACATCATCATCAACTATTATATTTGCCTTATACGAATTAGTGAAACATGTAATGGATTAAAATTTACCAAGTATTAGTTTGATTCAAATTATTATTATTTTTTTTTTTTTAATGTATCCCTACAGCCAGAAGTACAAGAAAGATTACGTCAGGAAATTAAGGAAGTCTTACAAAAGAACAATGGCGATATAACCTATGAAAATTTAAACGAAATGGAATACTTAGGAATGGTTATCAACGAAACATTAAGACTATATCCTGCCTTACCGTTTTTAGATCGATTATGCGAGCCACCGTCCAGTTCAGAAAATAATTACTCTTTGGCACCATTTATTGATTATAAAATTCCCCGTGGTATGCCAGTAGTAATACCGATTTATGCAATTCACAGAGATGCCAAGTATTTCGAAAATCCAAATAACTTTAATCCGGAACGTTTTTCTCCTGAAAATAAACATAAAATAATTCCATATACATTTATGCCGTTTGGAGCAGGACCACATATATGTATAGGCGAACGTTTTGGTCTTATAAGTGCCAAATATGGTCTTGTCTCAATACTACGTAATCACTTTATAAAACCCACCGAAAAAACTCCAAAAATATTAAATTTCGATCCGAAATCACTTTTATTATTATCATTGGATCTCTTAAATTTTAATATTCTCTATGATCCATTAATCTAATCATTAATTTTTAGATGTAATTATCTTTTAATAACTGTAATCAAATAAAAGTATTTTAAATAAATAAATTTTTGTATTAAATTAAATTATTTAAATACCTTAGATTCGTATACAAATTGTCTTTGCATCCACAAATAACGATTTTCAAAATTTAAAACCTAAAATAACATCAAACAAAGCAGGTAAATAATAATAATGTCTACAAATTTTATTAAATTTATTGTTATTAAATTCATTTTTTTTAGAGATTTGAAAAAATATATTATATTTATATATAAATTTTTGACACAAATGTTGTATGAATATGAAATGAAATTATTATCATCCAAAGGATAGATAGATTCTCTGAATGATACAACATAATTTAATTTTTCTTCACATTAAACATATTTTTCCTCTTCAACATATATAAACATTTACAATAATTATTTCAAATTTCTTAAGAACTTATAATTGCTTTTCTAAAGCAAATTAACTATCTAAAAAATAATAATTATAATAATTACCGGAAACATTTATAAACCTATTATATAAAAACTTAAAAACCAATAATAATAAATTTAATATTAATAGAAAAATTATTTAAATGCATAAATACCATAACAACGTGGTGATATAATTTCATCAAATAATTTAATTAAATGAATCGAATTTATATTATTCTCTAATAAATATAATAAACGATCGAGTAATATAAGTGTTTCGATAATTTTTGCAAATGACATACGTAATAAATAATATAAATATAATAAATTCTCATTATTTGAATATTTATGATAAATTTTTTTAATTAATTCATCATTTATAATTAATTCATGATCATTATTATTATTATTATTTAATTTTTTTAAACATTTTTTTGTATATTCAGAAAAATCATTTGCTTTTATTTTACCAATATTTAATGGTATATTATTATATATAGATAATTCATTTTTAATTAATAATTCAAATAATGCACGATAAAATAATGTTTTTTTTGGTAAATCATTAACACTAATAACACGTTCAATTGATTGTTGGGCTAACATTCGTGCATTTCTACCAATTATAAAATTCTGTAAAGTCAAATTCACAATCATTAATATAAAATTGAATTATTTTTTTAACAAATATATTTTACCTGATCTTTAAGATAATTACTCATCGGAAATCCAATATCAATGTTATTTAATTCCACGTCAATTTCATCACCAAATTCAGTTAATAAATGATAGCAACAACCAATATTGCATAATGTCATTATATTATCATTATTAGTAAATAAATTTAAACATGTTGATGATAAATTACCACAAGTATGCAAACCGGATAATAAAAATTCAATATTTCTATCGTTTGGCATCGCTGATTGAAAATGCTCGTTAAATAATTCAAGTAAATTGATATGAGGTGTTATAAATTTCGTTATTGTTTTGTAATTATTCAGACTATTATTAAATAATGCTCGCATATTATCATCATCTGTTCGATATTTATTTTTACTACCATGACGTTTCGGTTGTATTCCATTTTGTAAATCCTCTGCACGTTTTGTTAAACCGGTCCATGCACGCTAAAGTAAATAAATTAATTAAATGATTATAAATTAAAAAAAATAATATTACTCATTAAAAAATCTTACATCTAGCTGCTTTTTACGTTTTTCAGCATTATTTGTATTAATTAAATTTGAATCGATTCCTAATATTTTATTATTTTTTAACTCCATTGCTAAGCGAGCCGATAAATAACCTTTACCATCTCCAGCTTCAATAATGCATATTTCCTTATTATTTGTTTTATTTTTATTAGAAATTACTGTTGTAAGTAAACTACTAAGTACGTTCACTTCATGATGTTTTTTTAAAGACATAAAATCTTTTATTTCTATTACATTACTCGGCATTAAACTATCATATTGTTTATAAAATGTATTTAAATCTATTGCAATATTTAAATTTTCAATATTTAATGATTTTGTTTTACTTAAAAATGTTTGAAAATTCTTATATTTTGAGGAAAAAACATTTTCCCCTATAACACTTGTATGTTTAAAAAATAATTCTATTGCATTATCAACATCATTTTTATTTTGTATTTCATTTTTTATATTATCCGGTATTAAATTCATCCATAAATCTTTTGTATAAAAATCAACCATATGTGAATTAATTAAATGTAAATTTGGTTTTAGAAATTTAATTAAATTTTCAAGAATTATTTGTATTTGTTGTTTGGTAATTTGATTCATTTTAATTGTTTATTGTAATTGTATTAAATATTTTATATAATATTATAATTAAAATGTTAAGTCAATGGTCTCTGGATTGTATTTAATGTTAATTTTAAGATGAGCACATAATCGTTTATATTGTGTTCTAACATTCTGTGCTAATTCTAATATATTAACATCCTTATCATTAAATATAGGAAAATTTTCAATAATTTTTTGTAAATTATTTATTGTTTTTAGTATTCTTGTATTATGATTATCATTTTTCTTAATATAATTATCAATTACACCATAATAAAAACCTAATTCAGCCCCTAATGCACTACCTTGATGATAACCAATATGGTACGCCTCAGTATTACCATCAATTACACCCTGCTCATAACCTTCATTATATCCTTCTCTTGTTAAAATCTCTTCGGTAAACAATAATTTATCAAATATATCATTTATATCAGAACTTTCCTGTAATTAATTTTTAAAATAATATTTATTTACTAATTTTATTTATATTAAAATGTTTATTTACTGTATTTAAATGTTGGCTTATTGTAAAACTTTCATCACGAGCGGAGGTCATCTTTTTGACGTTACTAAAATATCCATGTTTAGGGCTACCAGCAGTTGATTTTATTTTTTAACACAACAATGGAGAATTATAGCAATATTGTAGTAAAAACTTTGAACATCTTGTTTTGTAAAATTAAATAAGTGGTTTGAGTCTTGTGTAAGATTTTAGTTTTCGAAAAATATCTGTATTGAACTTTCAATAAGCAATTTAAAAGTATTATTATATTGTGGAAACGCATTTAACACAAATTAAAATAATGTTATTATGATTATGAGGATTAGGATTATGATTTTCCTAATTATACTTACGATTTATAACAAATAATAAAAAATAGAAATTTAATTTTTATTATGGATCCATAACATTATTTTTAATTTTTAAAAATTTGCTTATTCAGCCTATAAGCAACTGTAACGCTTATACACAGTATCCGAATCCTTTCTTAATCAAAATGTCTTCCTCACATAAAAAATCACTAAAAATGTCAATGAGTTAATGTTTTAATTTTTCTTTAAAGCAAAGTATAAGGATTAATTTAAAATAAATGATATGCGGTTTTGCTTTATCTTTTTTTTCTCTTCATTTTCTTACTTTTAATCATTTTCCATGTTTAAAGCTTTTTATTTATTTATAATGTGTTTAAACGCCTCGAATATCAATTTCCAGATATTACATATAGCATTAAATTAATCATTTATTATTTTAATTAATATTATTTATTTATTACATTGTTTTAATTCTCTTTAATTTTCTTAATCTTTTTTTTTTTAATTTATATTATCTTAATATTATTTATTATTTATTTATTTCATAATATATCTTTTCCTTTTACATTATCCATAAATATTTTTAATAAGATTATACACATCAGTTGGTATATTAATTATTTAATAATTTTATTACTTTTTTTTTTATTATATGTCTTTTGGATGATAATAATAATAAATATATATATATTTATTTAATTAATAAATTTATTGTTTCATTTTATTTATATGTTTAATTATATAAAATGCTTTTAATTTAAGGAATAATTTTTATTATTTAATTGTTTTTAATTTTTTTTTTAATTAATTAAAAAGAAAAAAAAAGAAAATTATTTAAAGAAATCACAATTGGTAAGTATTTGGTATATTTAACATGAATTTTATTATTTTTATTTTAAAGCATAATTATTATTAAAATAAAATAATTGATTTAATAATGTTAAAAACCTTTCTAATTAAACTGCAAAAAAACAAATTTATAGACCTTTTGTTTATTTGTTTATTACTTTTAAATTACAAATATTTGATTAAAAATAATAAATTAAGAGTTTAGTTAACAATGCTTTTATCTTCTACTATTTATTGTGATAATAAATTAATTAAATAACTATCACTATCAACCATTCTGGACTGTGACAGTTATATAATTAACCGATTTTTGCATTACGAAAATCTTAAATAAGTCTAAAACTATCATTATCACCATTCTGGACTATAATAGTTTTAAATTTGTCTAAGATTTTTCTCATAATGTTTATCTATTATCAAAATACAATATGATTTTGCTTAAATTTACCAAAATCATTTAAAACCCTTTAAATGCTATTTAAACTCATATCTTTACAACAACAAAAAATGACATTTACTCATTTTTATGAAAGATAATCAAAATCTTCAAGTTTAATTTAAATAAAATTTAACCGGAAGCCAACAAATAGCATCTTTGTCTCTTTTGTTTACAATTTCTTTAATAAATTTATTATTTTAACACAAGTAATGTAATTTAAGCCTTTATCATCATTAGCTGTTATTATGATTTTATATTCTTCTACACCCTGTTCCGTTTTACACCATTTTAACTAATTTATTTAATTTCTTTTCCTTTGCTTGTGCTCGCTCTAAAAGAAAGGTTTTATTTTTGTCATTAAATTATGTCATTTACTAATCTCATTAAATAATATTAATACTAATAATAATAATAATCATAGTAAATAATTAAAAAAGAATATAACTAATAATAAAATTTAAATAAGCATTTTTCTATACACATAATCTTACATTTTCATTAATTTTTATAATATTTTTATTTAAATTAATTTATTGAAATGTAATCGAAGCCAAATTTACAAGTAACACACAATCTTTAAAAGATTTTTCTTTTTCTTTAATTATTATTCTTATTAATTATATTTTTCTTTAATAATTTAAAAATGATTTTATGTTTTCTGTTTCATTTTATAAAATTTTTCTTGTTTAACTTAAATTAAATACTTAATAACTTTTATTTACAGCAAAATAAAAATAATTAAATAAACAATAAAACATAAAAGAAAAAATAAGTTAATTATTTAAATTAATTTTTAATAAATATACATATATATATATATATATATGTATATATAAATTTGTATACTAATAAGCGCTCATTTTGTGTATACTGGCTGACACCGTTTTTCATTTCTTTTCTTTTCTTATATTTTCACTTTTGAAAAAATAATAGAATTAGTGCAAATAAAATCAATAAATGATTAAAAAATGTGTTTTTTTTATCTTAAATATTAATACTGGTGTCACATGAATTAATAAAGAAAAATAATAATAAAAATGATATAAATTGCTTAACAGGTATTAATAGGTATTGAACCTCCTATATAACAATTACCGATGTTATCATATTTATTAGAAAGCCAGCATATTGAATATATATTGCACTTTTTTCTTCTGATTTTTGATTTTTTAACCCGCGGCCAATAAACATAATTAAATTAATAAAATAACATTAATAACTTTTACGTATTTTGTGTTTGTTTTTTCATCTTCTCGTTAACAGTATACAGTTTTTCACATTTAATAAATAAAATAATATATATCTTAACCGTGTTGTGGTAAATAATGCTGATCTCGTAAATATTTGATTTTAAATAAATAATAATAATAGTAAATGATTAATTATAATAATAAAAACATAAAAATAAAATAATAATAATAAATATTTATATAAAAAATAAACAAAAAGCTTGCTTTAAGTTCTCTTTCGTCATTATTTCATTCAATTTCTAATATAATTTAATTCTTCTAATAATTATTATTCTTTGTTTTCAATTTTTCTATTCGTTATAATTGCAAATTCATTAAAATTTCATTTATGCATTTTAAATAAATTGTCAGGGCAAGTAATAATCATTTTTTAATGTTTTTCTTTCATTATTTTTTAATTTCTTTACTAGATTATTTACTAAATTAACTATTTTTATTCTCTTAATCGCTGTTTAAATGAATAATTTTGTTATTTTGCAACTAAAACAAGAACAAATAAATGATAATTTGTAGTTTTTTAATATAAATTGTGTTTATTTAATCCAGGTTTACCACGCAGAACCATTTTAATTACTTGTCTTACAATGTTCCTTATCTTTTCATTAAAATATTTTTTAGAGAGAAACGTATTGCATCATGTAAACCATTTATAAATTCTTTATGTTAATTATAATAATAAATAGATTTTAAACAAAAAGAAAAACACAAATTTTCATTTTCTACAATTATTGTTACTAAAACAAAAACTTAACAAACATAAGATAATAAATAATTAATTAAATAAATAAATAAATGTTTAATTTTGTTTGTTAAAAGTACTGTCATTGTGTTTGTTTGGTTGTTTTATCATCTGTTTAATTGGAATTTACTTAATTCAATCAAGGTAATTTTTATTTTAAAGTTAGATATACACATATTAATTATTAATTATTTTATTTAAATATAATTATACTTTTGTTAATTATTTATGTTGTTAGTTTCACCTAATAAAAAGTATTTTTTTTTTAATTTTTACTTTCTTTTATCTAGAATTTTTATATGATTTTTGGGTTTAGATTTTTTTTTTAAATTCAATAAACTTTCTTTTTTTTTATATTTAATAATTTTCATAATACGATAAATAATTAATTATAATTTGCATTTTTTTTTATTAATTAAATTAATCATTATTAATTCATAAAATTTTTTAATTATTTAATATTTATATCATTATTTATTTATTTATTTTCTTGTATATATATAATTAAAAAGCTGACTAGGGGGGATTATAATTTTGGTTTTTTTTTTTTTCATTTTATAATTTAATTTAATTTTTTATTTATTTTAAATAAATAAATATTATTTTTTTTTAATTATTATTATTTTTAAGTTTATTTTAATGATTTATTTTTTTTGTTTAAAGTAATTGAAATTAATCAAAATGAATTTGTCTGTATTTAAATTATTTATATTTTATTCCTTGTTGTTTCTGTTTTTTTTTTAAATTTATTTAATTTATTTATTCACGATGTTGAATCAGTATTAGTGTTTAAACTACATTTTATTATTAATTATATTATTTATTTTTGAGCGATTTTATAATTTTTTAAATTAATGAATTTAAGAGAAAAGAAATTATTATAAATTAATATAAAAAAAAAGTAAAATAAAATTAATAAATATCCGCTAATTAAGACTTTCGTTTTATTTCTTTTTTTTATCATTACATTCAATTACGTTTTTATTTAAATTATCATTTTGAACCAGAATTAATATTTACATTTATTTTTTTCTTTTTGTATTTCTTCAAACAAAGTCTTGTTTAGTGAATTAAAGTGAAATTAATTAAATTTAAATTAATAGAAAATAAATAATCGTCTCAATTTTTTTTAATAATAATAAAAAGAGTTTTTCCTTTTTTTGTTTATTAATTTGATGTTAAATTTTCATAATATTGAAAATAATTAATTAATACACTAGCACCGATTCCATCGTGATTGTATCTCATTTATTGGAATTTTGTGTATTCTGTGATTGTAATGATGCGACAGCAGTATCAACAACATTACGTCTTGCTAGACGTGATCTGTCAATGAGTAATTGATATAGATTTTAATTGTAATTTATAATAAATAAATAAATAATTATTAGTGTACCTTATTTGTCCAGCTAATAATGGATTAATGGCATATAGCCAATCATGTACTTCTTTATCAGCTAATGTTTGTAATAAGTATCCACGGTGCTTGGTAACAACACTAAAAATGAAATATTTGGTTTCATTTTATGTCATACTGATAATTAATTTATTTTATTTTTACCTAAATGTATTTGGTATTTTCACCATAGCTGCTTGATCTTCACTGCATTCAACCTGAGCGGTTGCTAAATTTAAAACAGCTCGTTCAACTGGATCCTTCTCTGAACGGAATATAAATACATACGGTCGTCGTACAGTCTTAAAATAAATAAATTCAAATGTAGTGAAATAATTAAATTAATTAAATAAAATAGAAATAGATAGCTTACCACCCATCGTTTTTTCCATCCGGAGCCACCATGCTCTAAAACATTAAGATAGCCTTTACGTGCAACAACAGGACTAACACGTATTTCTTCTAATTCAGGAACGTATAGTCTTAATGGTAAGGCTGGTTGAGTGGCTGGTGCCGGTGCCTCCCATCCATTTGGTACCTCAATACGTTCAGGAGAACAAAGTCTAAAAAAGAATAGAATAATTTAATATTTACTTATATTTTTCTCATATAAGCAACACATACTCAATTGAATTTCCAGATATGCAACTGACGGTCATATCAGCACAGCCTTCATCTCCAGGTGATGTGTCTTGTGTTGATTGTGACATTTGTTCATTACTTGAATCATTTGATGTCTTGTTACCAATACGTCCTTGTATTAACTTTACACATTTAACTAATAAATCCTTTTCACGTGGAACGTATTCACGCTCCTGCATAAGTAAGGTTTGTGTATCTTTGACAGGAGTTTGTGGTGATGGCGGTATGACCATATGCACTGGTGATGCATTCGCGCGTGCTGCTAAATTACATACTTCTTTTTCTGTTTTTGTTGTCGGATTTGGATTTGTATCCATACCAAGACGTTCGCGTAACATTAATAAATGTTTTACACGGCCGACTTCCTCAAGTCTAGTTAATTTCTCCAATTCCCATTGATGGTCAAAGATAAGTGAGTCTCCGCGTGGACGCCATCCATGTAAATTTTCCTCCCCACGTACATATGTGGAACTTGTATCTAGCACACGTCGTTGACGTCTTTGCACACCTATATTTAACAAGACAAACACAGTTGTTAGTTAATTCTGTTATACGGTTAAAAAATTAAAAAGCAAAAAAAATAATTAAATTAAAAAAACGTTGCATGCATTAGCGCCAATTAATGTTTATTAAAATAATTTTGAATAAGCTTTTAAAAAATCAATTTTCTTTTTTAATTTAAACAACATTCGGCGCAATACTACACTAGCACGTTTCTACCTGGACTACCTGCTTCGGAGGCTCTTCGCAAGGAGAGCTCATAAACTCCTGATAAACGATTCGCTTCTGGATTACGATATTGTCCGGAAAATAGATGTTTCAATGATCTTGGTCCTGTACGAGCGTCACGTCCATAAATTATCATACTGAGATCTTTTGTGATTATTGCTGGTCTTGCACAATTTTCCAACTAAAAAATTAATTTCAAATTAATTTATGAAAATGCATAACTTCTATATTATTTCAATTACTTCCAAATATGCACTCAATGTTATATAAATTGTTTCACCAGTTTGTGTCACACGATTGAGCAAACTCGAATTATGTAAACTTGAATCCCAAGCAGCTTCAAATCGGAAAATAGAGCTATTCGAATAATAAAAAATAATTTAATTAAAAATTATATAAAGTTATATTTATTTTTCTATATATATCTATACCGATCATCACCAGGAACTTCTAAAGCTTCTCCCGGAAATAGGCCAAGTGATAAAACACACGAATCGTCATCTAATTCATCAGCTGGTTCTGGAGTATTTCTGATTCGTCCAACCACTAATTCACGAATATCTTTCCATTTGACTTCAGCTGTCGGTTCATGTACAATTGTAATACGAATACGACGTTGGATACCTTGATGGAGTAAAAACAATCCTCGACACGGAAGATCATCACTGTGCTCAACCACCTATAATTATAAATTATTTTTATAAAATTTAAAAAATTCAGATGTGAAAATTGTTACTTACAGATGGTACATATTCTCCATTTGGTGCCAATTCACATATTTCAAACCAAACTAATACATCATGTTTGGCAAGCACAGTAGACGACGGTGCACTTGGTAAGGGACCAAATTTCGGACTACGCACTGGCTGGCTAATTGGTATACTGGGTGGTTGCATTCTTCTTGGCGGTGGTCTTACTTGGCAAACATCTTGTTTAGCATCTTTATGCAATGGGTGACTTTGATAGTGTCCAAATATTTTAAACATAACCGGTTGTGTCTTTAAATAATCAATAAATGATTTTGTGACTGGAACAGTAATCTAATTACAGAAAAGAAAATTAAATTCAAATTGAGTATTTTGAGATGTAACAAATATAAAATATCTATAAATTACATTCTGGACATGATAGAAACCAAGCGGTGCTCCTGAACCAGAGTTTTTAATGGGCTCTGTTGAAAATGCTTCTTCGTGTCTATGCAAAAAACTGTAAAAAGAAAAAAAAAACATTTAAATCTGTTTCATATTACAAACAGCAATAGAAGCGTCAATAAACTTACTTGAATTGACAAAATATATCAGCATATTCAGCTCCAATACCAGACGCTTGTAGAACAGTAACACGAAACGTAAATTCTTTGCCAATTTGTAAATGTTCTCCATGTTCTTCATTTGTCTCAATTAATTCAGATGACACACTTGAATCTCCACGCCCTGAATCTGCATCTTCTAATTCAATTTCTTTAAAAATATATCTTACATATTACAAAACACCAAAGCCGAAGAACAATCAGCAAAAAACAATAAACGACAAACAAAAACCAAAAAAAAAATGTACCAAATAATTTGATAAAAATGTTAACCCACCTTCGATTTTACAATCATTTCCTTCAATAAAACGTTCATCCTTCTCATTAGCTAATGAACGATATTTTGGTTTATGATCTTCATCAAATAATATTCGTGCCGATTGTTTTACGCCATTATTTAAATCAGCTGATTCTTCATCCAAAACCGGTTGTACGGCAACGCGTAAGTATCCTTTAACATCACCACGTTCATTAACAATGGCGACCTTATGCACCAATGGCACCGGATATAATAAATTACTCAAATAAACAAAAGACCTAAAAATTCATAACAGAAATTTGTTTATAAGATTTATAAAGTATTTAAAAAATAAATCAATTAATACCTTCCAACCATTCGAAACCATGGAAAACGATCATAAAATGGATCACCGCCTGTAAGACTCTCAACATTATAATCTGGTGATGTTGGACTTAATTCCGCTTCATTATGATACATTTCACGCATTAACTCCAAACGTTGTCTGTTATTATTATTATTTTTTTGAATTTTATTTTGTTTAGCAAGGATAAAATCACAAAAAGAAAAGAAAAAGTTCCAATAAATAAAAATAATTCACAATCTTCATCATTAATTTACCATTTAATAAAAAAAATTATAATTATAATAATTACGAGCTAAAATAAAGATAAAAAGCAATAAACATATAGTAATTATTTTAATTAAAAACTAAAAAGCATAAAGTAATAATTTAATTAAAAAGAAATAATGCAATTTAGTAGACAAAAAACAAAACAGAAGAAATTTAATCAGCAAAAGTTTATATAATGTCATCTTTATGTGTGTTTAATATTGTTGTGCGTATGCAGAATGTGGCATTTGTAATTTTTGTTATGCTTAATGGTTTTTACAATTAATTATTATAAATTTCGGCAAAAAATATATACATATACATTTAATATTTGTATTGTATTAACAATATCCTCAAGGCATGAGGTGAATTATTTTTTAATTATAATTTTGTTCAGTTTGTTGTTTCTTCCTCTTTTTTTTTGCTAAAAGAGTTTTTTAATTTTGAATAATATTTTCGAAATAAATCAGAACTGAATAAAATTATGATTGTTTTTATTTTTTTCATTTAAATTATAAAAATTAATTAAATAATATATATATACAAAAAAAAAAATGAATAACAAATTAAATTAAAAATAAGAAGAAGAAGAAGAATAGATGAAGCAGCATTGCATTTTGCAATATACAATTTATATAATAAAGAAAAACATAAATTAAATTAATTAAAAAAAATAATAATAATAAAAATTAGAACAGAAAATTGAACAAAAAAATAAATAAAAAACGAACAGAAAAAATATCTAACCTAGATGGTAATAGATTAGCTAAAGATAGTCTTGATGCATTTGCGCACGCTGTTAAACATTGTAATATTTCTTGTGGCTGTGAATGTCCATATCCAATATTATTATTTCCTAAACCATTATAACCCATATTTAAATTATTATTATTATTGTTATTATTACCACTTAATGGTAATAAAGACCCAGCATTTGATGTTATAGTTGATGTTGTTGATGTTGTTAATGTTGTCAAAGATGCTGTTGTTGATGTTATATAATTTGCATTAATTTCATTTAACGTTGAACATAATGATGATGGTAATTGTGTATTACCATTATCTTGTATTAAACCACTTAAATTCATTATATCCGCAGTTAATTGACAACATCCATTATTATTTAATGATGGTGGACTCTCAGCATTATAAATTTGACGCATTAATTCAAGACGATAACTAATTTTTAAGATTTTTATTTTTTTTTTTTGTATGATAAATAAAACATACAATATGTAGAAATATTTAATTATTATAATTAAATTATTTATATATTAGTTTATATTAATAGTAGTTGTAGTAGTAGAAGTAATTATATAAATTGCAACGATTAAGAAAAAATTATAATTTATAAACAATAATATTAATTCATTAATACCATTTAAAATAAATATAATATAATTTAATTAAAATAATAATATCAATTAATATAAAAAAAGAGAAGATTTTACAAATAATAATAATAAAAAAATAATTAAAATTAAATAATACTATAAAAAAATTAAGAAGCAAAAAATTATATAAATTGTTATTTTTCCTTTTGTAAATCAATAAATAATGCAAACAATTTTGTATTGATTTTCTTTTACTTATAAAGTTAATAAACTGAACTCTTTCCCTTTTTTTTCAAAGTATTTTAATAAATTAAAATAAATATTATTATTCTTCTTATAGGTAAAATTGCCTTTGAGGATATTATTATAAAAATTTTTTTACAAATTAAATTTATTGATGATCTGGAAATGAACCTACCTTTAAGTAATTTTTATAAAATCATAATTAATTGTCATATTGTTATAATAAATGACTTATTTAAGATAAATAAATGAAAGTAAAAAAAAGAAATTATAATTAAGGCAAAACATTAAATGAAAAAATATAATTAATAAACTAACTCGCTAATTCTAATTAAGAATAATTAATTATCGAAACTAAAATTGTGTTATATATTAAGTTATTGACTTGAATTAATGCTAAAAAAAAATAAAAATAAATAATAGAAGCATAAAATTTAGCAAATAATAAATAAAGAAAATTGATATAAAGTAATAAGATTAAAGAAAAATTATTTATTATTAATGAAAAATAAGGAAAATCAAAGAATTAAATAAATAAAACCGTTAGAAATACAAGACCAAACTTAAAATTGAAGTAAAAAAATACATTTCTTTATCTCACCGTAATTTTTCCAAAGTCCAATAATGAGTGGCACCATTTTTCGTATCAGTTACTTCAACAGCAACAATTGTCTTTGGTACCGGTGGTCCGCCAAATTCATCCTCTGTTTGACCATTCACACTAACATTTGTGTTAGTTACCGACGAATTTGTAATTGCCAATTGTGTCGTATTCCCTAGGTTGGTTAACTCAGGTGGTAATGGTGAATACAGTGTATCCGTTAATAAAGTAAATTGAAATTGTACTTTCTTTTTCAATTCAACAGAAATTGCATTTGCCTCTTTTAAGAATATTGCATTACCCCAGAGATCGTCACGCAATGAGGTGAATTGATGATAACGCCATTTACGGAACGCCCAAGCAGCTAAACCAGCTTCACGAGCTGACCAGCATGATTCAAATAATGGATTAACTGTAAAAAGATCATAAAAACTTAAATTAACTAACACGCAATAAATGCCATCTATTATAAATTGAAAAAAGTCACACCCATGCCCCAAAAATAGATTTGAATAAACTATTTTTTGAAAACAAATAAATATATATTTTGAGAGAAAAAAAATATCAAGATTCATGTAAGATAGTTGTATATTCAAG
Organism: Ptychoptera contaminata; assembly: GCA_963942525.1. Classification (NCBI taxonomy): domain Eukaryota; kingdom Metazoa; phylum Arthropoda; class Insecta; order Diptera; family Ptychopteridae; genus Ptychoptera; species Ptychoptera contaminata. The sequence goes on along the minus strand of OZ012636.1, from coordinate 35,596,647 downwards.
GGACCTGTGGCGCAATGGATAACGCGTCTGACTACGGATCAGAAGATTCCAGGTTCGACTCCTGGCAGGTTCGAATATTTTTTTTATTTACTTTTCAATTAGATAATTAGACTCACCAAATATATCTTCTTCTTGATGGAAATCCTCTGGGCTATAGCTGCTATACATTGACATAGTCATAGATTGTTCTTCGACTTGTTTTTGCAGTGCATCAATTCTTGCCTCATATGATTTGCGTTGTTCTTCAAACTCTTGATCTGCCTGTAATTTTTCCCGTTTAAATTGCTCCTCGAGCGCAAATAGACGTTTCTCCATTTCAGCCTTTAAATCAATGCCTTGCTTTTCAAGTAATTCACATTGGGCAAAATTCCAATCGGCTGTTTCTCCACCATTACCAGGTGTCTCAATGACAGCCTTTTCACGAATTTCACGCGCCTGCTCTGGATGCGTAAAGCGGAATACATGATTTTTACCAAGAATAACACGTGATCCAGTGGTTAATACTTCCGGCTCAACTAATTTACGTCCATTTAAATAGACAAGTGAATCTTTGTGCGGTACCAAAGTGACAACACCACTACGATTCTCAAAGAAACAATGCTCTTTCAATATATGCGAACCACATAATTGTATATCCTGTGGTAAATTCGCTTCGGACGTTCCTAAACGTGTTACACCGTCTTTTATATAATACAATAGACATTCGGACAATGTTGGATCCTCATTCAGATTAACTAAATGTGGTGTTTTCTTTGGTGAAAAAACGCCAACAGTAATACCATCTTCTTTTACAGCGACACCCATTTCAGCAAAAACAGCTTCACGTTGCAAACGTATCTGCTCTGTGCGTTTTAATTTATCTTCCCATGTCTCATTCAATTCTATTAAAATAATTTATTATAAATTATTAATAAAATAATTAATAAGCAACAAAAATCAATAGATAGGAATGCTTACCAGCGATTAATTTTTCACTTGCTTGTAATTGATCAACTGCCATTTCTGTACTAGAACCAGTACGAGTTCTTCCCTTATTTGGTGAATCTGGATTTGTTTTATTATTATTTTCAATTTTGCATTCATCTTCTATAGAAACAATTTTAGATTATAATAAAAACAAAAAAAAAAATACATAAAATAGTTAATTATTTTATAATTAGAAATTAAAAAAAAAATTAGCAAATAAAAACAAAAATATTTTATTTAATGTGAAAATTCTAATTAAAAATTTATTAATAATAATAATTAAAAATAAGAAAAACAATAACTAATAAACATAAATCGAAGCCGTTTTATTGCTTTTTCTGTTTTTTTACTTTTCATTTTTTTTTTTTTTTCTTTGAGGATATAAGATGATAAATTAAGAAAATAAATAAATAAAAATGACATAAGCAGGATTTTCATTTCTGAATGTGATTAGTATAACTCATTATTATTAATATTATTAAACGTATTTATTGTCTTTTTATTTGTGAATAAGTGAATTTAATGAGTTTCAAATTAACAAAAAAAAAAAAACTACAATTACGATACGATACGATACCATGAGTTTTAATGATTTTTATTTTCGTTAACATTACAGAAAAAAAAAATATATGCACATCTACTGTATAAATTGCTTCAATGAGAACTTATTTTATTAAACTTTGAATTTAATTATGTCTGGTTTCCATTTATTAGTTATTTTATATTATTGAAGACTAAAAAATAATACAATGAAGAAAGCTTAATAAAACTTTATGCCAATATTGTAATTATTTTAAATTATCGCGAGACTCATAAACTATCGATTCGTTTTTCATTACAGGTGAATATCCTGCAAGGTGGCAATTAATTCTTTCTTAAAAAAACTACGAGTTATTGAAAATATTTATACAGAAATCACCGCAAATACGCAATTTTCAACCATATTGTCGTAAGCGAAATAAAAAAAGGTTTTTAAATATCGCGGTGCCTTTGTAGACGTTTTACTTTTATTTTAGTGCCATTTTGGCCCAAGAACGTCTTGTAATCGTAACGCGTTTTCGGAGATTTACCGGTCGGAATATTTATTTGGCAAAAACAATTTTTAAATCACAAAAAAAAAAACGACGTTACTGACATAATTGAAATACAATATGTGTGTAAACATATGTGTAATTGAAAATGCGATTAAATGAAATAACTAATGATTGGTTCTATTATGCAACAAAAGAAAAAAAAACTGAAAGAAACACATAATAATAAAATTAACATGAAATACATTTAAATAAAAAATAAAAGTGGTTGAGTTCAAACGTTTCTTGTTTTCTTTTTTTGAATAATTAATAATTTTGTGAGCTTTTTCATTATTTTTTTTTTTATTTTTATGCTAATTTGGACTTTTTGATATAATGAAAATAAAATACAAAAAGAAAAAAAGAAAAACAGTAATAAAAATTATAAATAAATAATTAAATTAAAGGAATTGAATTTGAATTTTCATATTTTTTTTGCCTTGCGGGATTATAAATTATTTCTTTTTTTTTTTAGCACACACAGCCGTTGATGATGTATTTTATCTACTTACTATTCTGATCCCGTTTCTCACAAACCACTTTACCATCCGGTCCTACATGAAAATAATGTAACTTATGTCTAAAATCTAATATGGTTTCAGTTTTTTTTTTATTTTTATTTTTTGTTTAATTAATTTTTAAAAGCAAATTTACGTAAATAATTTTGATTTATATTATTCTTATTGCCAAATTTCAATATTTTAATTTTTTTTATTTTGAGAAATAATAAATAAATAAATAAAATTTATATATAATTAAAAAAAAATAAAACAGAAAATTTATTCACTTTACCTTCTTGTACTTCAATTCCTTCATTTTTAAGAAGGTCACGTAATTTTTGTATTTCCTCTTTAAGCTCACGTATAAGTTTGGCATTTGCATCCTCATTAACAATTGCTTTGCATACAATCTGTTTAGCACGATCAGCATATCTGATTTGTTTTTTTTTTTTAAAGAAATGTGAAAAAATATTAATAATAATTTTTGACAGTAAATCAAAATAACTTAAAAAAAAACACAAACCTTAATGTACTTAATGTTTCATCATAATTAATATCAGCTGGTGATATAGCAGCAATCATTGCAGTTTTTGAATTACCACCTAAATTCTCTCTTAATAACCATGTTAACACCGAATCACGATATGGTATAAAATCAGCTTTTTTCGATTTTTTCGTTTTTGATGCCTATATTTACATAAATTTATAATTAATTCGTTAAAAAATTTATTCATTTAGACTAAGGACACAGAAAAAGCATATTTTTTAAAATCAAAATATAAAATAGCTGAATTAAATTTTGTACCGATCTGTCTTGGATTAAATGCCGTTTAGTATGAATAAATAATTTTTTTTTTAAATTAAAAGAAAAAAAAATTGCAAATTACTACTCAAAATAATTAAACAAATAAAGCTGCTGTCGATTTTACAAAATAAATAAGAAATTATAATTTCAAACAAATGGAAAACACTTATAGCACCAAAAATTTTTACTTCAATTTGCTTTCTTTAGAACAAAAATAAAAATAAAATAAAGAAAAACATCTTTAGATACTTACAGACTACGTTATATATTTGAAGTTTATCCCATTATGATTATGAGTTATAAATTTAAAAAAAAAAAATTGGATAAATAATAAAGAGAACTTTTTAATATGTTTTTAAAATTATAAAAGAAAAATTAAATTAAAAATGCATTGTTTATTGTTTTTTGATATGTAAATTTCAATGTCGTTTGACTTTACGTTAGATTATCTTTTGAAACGTTTACGAATTTTTCTTTTCCATTCATTAAAAATATGAATAAATTTAAATATAAATAATTTTGTGAGTTTTTAATGTTACTTACCACCTCAGCTAAGGCTGATATAACTTTTCCCAATGTTGTTAAACTTTTATTAATATTAGCACCTTCCTTAAGTCTGGTACCTTTAGCACCAGTTGAATCAGCACGTTCCGAACCAGCCAAATCAACTAAACTTATTTTTGAGACCTACATTTATGTATATAAAAACGATAAACGATTTTATGTTAATTAAATAGCAAAGAAAATACAAAAAAAAAAAGAAAGAAAGAAAGTTGATTGACATACCTTTTCCGTAACTAAATCAGTTACTAAATCATGTCTTTGTTGTGTGAAAAATATTGTAAATACAGCATGTGATCGTGAGCTTGTCTCATTCATATTTGTTGCAGCAACTGTACGTGCTTTATTACCTTCATCAATTAAATCATGAATATCTTGATATGATGTAACGGCAAGTTTTGATAAATCTTCAACGTATGGACCAAGCAATGGATGCTCACGAACACGTAAATTACCCTTATTTTTTGGATTTAATAAATCACGTACACGTTCACAATATATTTCCATATAAGAAACTTCAACCTATTTTTTAAAATAATAACAAAAAATTTACGTTTAATTATTATTTATTTTCATTGCAAAGTGTTTCATTTAATTAATAATTACGGTAAATTTAAGATCCTCTGTGGCCGTATCGTGTATACGATAAAATAAATCCTTACATATCATCGGTATGATACCCTCTTGACCTTCTTGCTCTTGTTTTCCCATCATTGTATATGACTTTCCAGCACCCGTTTGTCCATATGCAAAAATGCAGACATTATAGCCATCAAATGAATGCTGAAGCATTTCCTCACCAATATCTTTATAAACCATTTCTTGGGTTGAAAATTCTTCATCGTTTGGCTAATAAGAATCATATGATCAGAAAAATAAATATTTTTGGTTGCTAAAAATTAAAATATGGAAAAACTTACATCATGCGACCAATATGAATAATCAAAATTAAAACTTTTAATTGAATCTTTTGTGCCTGGCGGTGCTTTTGGATTTACAATTGCTGAAACATAGTTAAATTACATTTAATATAAAATTTGTCTAATAATAATCTGGTTGTTTGTATTGCGTCTAGTATAAAATTTAATCTATTTTTAGATAATGTAATATTGAATAAATGAAATCTAAATAAAATTAATTTTTCTAATCAACAAGGTAGCGTGGCCGAGCGGTCTAAGGCGCTGGTTTAAGGCACCAGTCTCCTCGGAGGCGTGGGTTCGAATCCCACCGCTGCCAATAGCTTTTTTTTGAACACTGAAAAAAAAATAAATTAATTTTCAAATGGCTTACCTGTAGTCGCACCACTCATTTCGATAATACATTTTGACTCTCGTCCAATCTCCCTAGAATTAAAGGGTCGCACTCGGACCGCCACCTTAACAGAAGACATGACGGTGAGAGGCCCTTGGCCTCAATTTATTTTCTGAAAAAAAAATAATAAAAGCAAAACATAAAAATTAATTTATTTTATAAAAAAGTAAAAAATTTTACTATGTTTACGCGACAACCTTCAATGCAAAATTAATTCTTTTAAGAATGCATTTAAGCACTGAAATACATTCGTTTTTAATATAATAAATTAATTTTCAAGAATTCACTCAATTTATAATTAGATTAAAGTTTATTTATTATCAATTTTATATAAAATTTATTTAACAATTTAAATAATAAAAATTATAATCAAAACATTATTAAATATTTATTTATTAAGTAAATAATAATACATAAATTGTCGATAAATATATGTAAATAATGATATAATAAGATAAATAATAAGATAAATAAATAAAGTAAATAAAAAATTGTGCAATATATAAGAAAATAAAATTAGTGTGGGTTGGTCGGTCTTTCTTGTTTTTTATTTCTTTCTTTATATTGTATATATCAAAAGGACAAAAATAGCATAAAATAAACATAAATTGAATAATATAGCGTGCCTAGAATAATAAGAATAATAATAAATAAAATAATATAATAATAATTAATAAGTGTCCTGTGCACAGTCATTCTCGATCAGTCAAATATAATTTCACATTGATTAAAGAAATGATTAAAAGAAAATAAAATTAAATAAACACAAAAATTTATTACAATATAACTGGCTGAGTTCACTGAACATTTTAAGTAAAATCAATGCGTTTAAGCATTTTTATTGAATTTCTTTATTTTATTGTTGTTTAAAAAATAAAAAAACATTTACAATATTGCTACAAATACTTTTAACAATAAAAACCAGTAAAAAAATAAAAGATTTTAAAGAAAATTTTTATTCACGCAACAAAATATAAACGAATAACAATAAAAATCCGCACATTTTCCATATAATATTGATTTTATTTCTGTTATTTCTCTTCTATTAAAGTATTTATCTTTAGCTTGATTGTTTATAGGCAATTTATTAAAACCACAATATTACATTTTCTATTCTAAATAACAAACGATAAATAAGAGATAGAGAAAAAAAATTTTCATTAATATCAAAACGCCTACACATTACTAAAAAAAAATTTATTTTCTTTATTGTCATTTTTCTCTATTTTGCAAAATAAATAAATATAAAACTATATTAGAAAGGTTATATTGTATAATATGATAATAAATTATAGACAAAACATGGTAAATTTTAATAAACAGAAATAATAATATGTAAAAAATTAATGTGATAACAGAAATATATAGTTAAAATATGTATTATAGGCAGACAGACAGGTAATATGGGAATTTTTGTATTTAAATAATGTATAGTTTAGTAACTAACATTGCATATAATATTGCTGTTGATGCTGATGATAATATCTCATCATAAATTTATAACGTTTGTCTAACGGTTGATTTTTCTCCTTATATTAATATTTTCTTTCTTTAGTTATTTCTATACTTGATTACTTATTGTTGAGCGTGATGGTAACACATTACGTTTACAAGTTTACATTACATATTTGACGTTAAATTATTACTTAAAGTATTTCAAAAATGTTTTTACTTTTTTTTTTGCACAAAAATAAATAAGATAAAAAGATAACATGAGTTTTATAAATATTTATTCATAATTTAGATTATTATGTGTATACATGTATGTGTGCATTTTTTTCTCTTTTCTGCTTTTAATTTATGCTTAAAGCTTCAGAAATAATTTTTTTTTTCTTTTTTTAATAATTTTAAACTCACTTGAGACAGTTTTCTTTTTCTAAAATTATTTCTTTTTTTTTTAAAAAAGCAATATTTTTTACAGACATGTTTAAGACAAAATCTAGTCACTAATCCATATTGTTATAGCTAGAAAATTTTTAATAAAAATAAAATATTTATTAATTTTTTCTTTATGAAAATGGAGACGCCTGGTATTTATTTAAAAACAATTAATCATTTTCTTTATAATTATTTTAAATATTCTAGCTATAATTATCCTTATTAATAATTAATAAAAAAAAAAACAATTAAAAAATCAATAGAAATTATAAAAATATAATTTTTTAAATAATAATTAAAAATAAAAAATTATTTACAATAAGCAGACACACATATTACTGTGTCCTTTGACATTTAGCATACTTATTGAAATTACATAAACAATCCTTTCAACTTATAAGTTTAACCTGATTAACTTTTATCAATTTAAAATATAAAATGGTAAAATTATGCAAAAATAATAATTTCATTTATGCACAAAGTTAAGTAAAGTTTTTTTTTTTTTAGTTTTTCTTTTCTATTTCTTTTATTTATACCTTTTATACGTCTACGTCCTGCATTGATGTAAATGAACAATTGATTAAAAGAAAAATAAACATATATATATATATATATATATATATATAAGAGAATAGCACAACAAAAATTGGATAGAGCTTGCGTTGAGGAAAAATTCAACGAATAAAAGAAAACACATCAAAATGAAAACCGATTTATTGTAACGGGCAAGGCTAGGTAAAGCAGCGCAGTATACATAGAGTACAAAAAAGGGACAAACAGAAAAACAACAACATATAACAAAAACTACAAATCGACTCCTTCGCCTGAATGACGACAGCAACGACGGCGACGCTTTAACGATGAAACAGTTTGAAATAATAACAACAACAACAGCAGCAGCAAAATGAGTCATACAATTTTATGATAGAAAAAAAAAAGAAAAATATCCTTCAAAAGGGGGCGAAATTATTCAAATAAATTAGGATGGTGGTTTTTGTGTAGTTTTGTTAGTACATTTATATACTTATTTACTTTGCATATTTATATGTATTGGGTGATTCATGGCTGTGCATTTATTCAATGCCAAACAACTTTATATGAATTGTAGAAGAATGTGCGGGTAAGCAAGCAAGCAACCAGCAGCGGGTAGTTTTATTATTCAGTCAAAAATAAATTAAATAAAATTAAAATATATATATATATATGAAAAATATTACGCAGCATCAGAATTTCTACTTAATTTATTTAATTTTATTTAAGGGGATGTTTTTATAAATAAACATTAATTGTATTAAAATGTAATCATAAGGTAAAGTAAATAGTAGAACCGTAAAGAAAGAAAAACAGAAGAAAAAGAAGAAGAAACTAGACAAGAAACATGTCGCGAATAATGTCAACAATGTTTGTTGTTATTATTATTGCTGTTTTAGACTTTAATTTCAATAAAAAAAAAGATTTTTTTTTATGCTGTAAATGCTGCAATCATTATACAGATGTTTCTAGTCTGGTAAATGGACTTAAACGACAATAACAATACTTCCATTGGTTATTTTGGTTGTTTGTTTTTATGCTATCTTGAAATGTCTGTGTCACTGTTGCTGCTTCTGACTCATAATCACACTTCTTTGATAGTTTATGGAAATTTTTTCTTCATTTTTTTTTTGGTATTTTATTTTAACAACATGGAGTATATTTTTTTTTGCTTTTATACAAAAAGGGCAGTCGCTAGAATAGAGACTAAATTCAACTACTGTTATTGTTTTTTTACATTTATTTTCAATTTTCATTTATTTTCGCAACTTTCTTGCCTAGTAAATTCAATAATATTTAATTATAATGTTAAATGAAAGAAAAAATTAAATTAAATTGTGCAATATGTTTTACTTTTAAAATATTATCAAACCCTTTAAATTAATTATTTAATTATAAAATATTACCACTTATATTTATTATATAGAATTATTATTTAATTAATAAATCTTAAAATATGTATTTAAACAATCTGATTACTACTGTTCACTTATATTAAAAAGAAAAACAAACAACATAAAAACACAAAATAAATTGTTAAACTACGGTTTCGCCATTAAATATAATAAAATAAATAACAAATCCTTATTTATCGTAATTTTCTTTAATTTCTTAATATATTTTTGTTTGTATATTCATTAATAAAAAGGACAACAAAGAACCACATACATATATATTTTATTTCTTCTATTTTTTTTTTTTTCACAAAAAAGTCCTTCACATTAAAAAATTTCCACAAAATGGCGACTTTAGATTTTCTTTATTAAAATCTTATTATTAATATTATTATACATACTGCTATTATTTTATATAACAAATTATATATAGATATATATTATAATTAATTAAAAATAAATACCTTTTAAAGTTTTTAATAAAAAAAACTAACAAGAAAACTAAATTATTATTATTATTATTATTTTTGATTAAACTTTATGTTAGAGTATAAACTAACAAAGCAAATTATCGGTACGTTTGAAAAATGTATATGTATAAAAAATAAAAATATAATAAAGTAATGAAAAAGGATATATGAAAGTGCGCATGTTAAAAAAATTTATAGAAACATAATATAAAAATTCGTCATCGCCACCGCACTATATTAATAATTCTATTTTTCTTTTTTCTTTTTTTTTGTTATCCTAACTTTATCCTATAAAATAAACAACTAGAAATATAAAAAGTGTAGAAACTTTTATTTATTTCTTTTTTATTGAATTTAGAGTAGAGAATATATGTTGTAGCCACACATATAAAAGTATAAAAGAAAAACAATATGGCAGAAAGAATAATGAAGTCCTAATAATAATATGATTAAAACAGGATATACGTATATACATAACGATTTATCCCATATATACTTGACCTTTACAATATAAATTTTTGTTATCTACAAAAATTTAAAACGTTAAAATGTTTTTCTTCTCACAAAAAAAAAAAAAAACAATCAAGAGGAAAAACTCGTAATAAAACGGTCTAGTAACGTAATAAACATTTTACCATTAAAATTATGACTAAAAAGAAGGAAAATATTATTCATACCAAAAAAAAAAATCAATAAATTATTTTCTAAAGAAGGATAAAACAAAAAACAACCCAACGTATATAAATAAACCTAAAAAATAAATTCTTTTAATCCACCAGTAGTTTATATTAATATTAATTAAATATAAAATTTAATACTTATGACGTACATTGGATGAAATGCAAAAAAAAAATCCACAAAATATATATATTAATCCTCCTTCTTCTCGCACTGAAAAAAGAAATCAATTTCTTTTAAAACTTAATTTTTTTGTACTCAATAACAACATAGTAGTAGCACAAACACTTTTTCTAACATTTTCTTTTTTAATAATTAATTAATTAATTATATTATTATTATTATGAATAATTAAATAAATTATATAATTTTACTTTATTCACAGCAAATGGAGATTTTTTTTTACAAATTAAAACCACACAAATTAACAAATTTTTTAATAATACTAAAATTCAATCACTGTACTTCCTCATAGTTTGTGAGCTGTGAAAGCTCTATTAACCAAGTAGACAGTAGCATAAACTGTTTGGCTCATGCTTGTAATTTTATTTAACCCCAGTTAATAAAATATACCAATACCAAAATATAAAACAGAAATAAGAGAATAATACCTGTTATCTCATTCGCGTTGGCACATTTCTATTTAGTAAAGAAAACACAAAAAAAATACTGGAAGGAAAATATTTTTGACAATTTTACAATAATATAAGTTCCACTGTAGCATGGAAATAGAAAATATACAGAAAGAAAAGAGCATGGTATAGGAATCCGAAAAAATATATTGAATTTACTCAACAGTATGAAAAGTGAACAATAGATATGCGCAGTAAACGTTATAGAGCAAACCATGGTGAAAATTGATTGATGATTTTTCCCAATAAACATGAATTTCTATGTGTTTTACATGAAATGCGCACGCAACCACTGTTTTGACGTAGATGGTATATTTTTTTCTTTTCTTTTAAAGTTTTATTTTTATTTCTTTATTGATTTTCCTCTATGATTATTCACCACATATGAAATGAAAATATTTTTTTCCTTTTTTTTTTTTGTATTTATAAACAGATAAAATTAAAGATCAGAAGAAAAATAAATAAAATTCTTTTAAGATTAAACAAGATCTGTTATTATTATTATTATTAGCATATATGCAAACAATGCGAAGAATGTCAATATGATAACTATTAATTCGGATTAATGATATATAATTATAGTGGTTATGCTATTGTTTGCTATTAATTTTACAAAAAAAAAAACATATTTTTATTGAAAAAATGGATGCTGTATGCTCAAATGATATTTGAATTATTTACACCATAAAACAAGAACGCAAAAGTTAATCTTACATACATAGTTTTATAAGAAAAAGAAAATACTTAAGATAAAAAATAATCTACTTCTTCACTATCATCGCACCTGAATGCCACGCAAATTTTTATTTGATTTATTGTTGCTTGAAAGGTGAATTTCTAATTAATTACTAAAAATTTCTTTTTGCTAAATGAATTTAAACACTTTAAAACATTAATCTTAATCATTTTTTCTAATTTTGTTTTAATGGATATTTAAATATCTTTGTTTAATTGTTATTTTGATAAAGAGAAAAAGTTACGCCATATGCGTAATTATAGCGGAAAACTACACTACGCTAAAAAGCTAGACATTTATTTTAAGGTGACAATTAAGACGATTAAAATGTTAATAAATGTAAACTTTTATAATGTGAAATATGTATTTGATAATGGCATTTAATAAAGTAATTAAATAATAATTAATTTAATTACATTAATGCGGGTGTTTTTCTTTTTTTACGAAATTTAATCTTTTATTTTGATTTTAAATTTTCCGATTGTATTTAAATGAATTATAAAAAAAATATATTCTAATTCAATAACTTTTGTCTTTTAAATAGATTTTTATATGTACTACTATACTGGTATTATGTTTTTAGTATTTGTAAAAAAAAGTTGATGAAATTTTATGTTACAAATATACATTGTACAAATCAAGACATGAAGGATATGTGGGCAGACAGACAGACAGTATTAAAATAAAAGCAAAAATTTAAAACAAAAAAAAATTATTAATCAAAAATTTGTGCACAAAATTAAAAACCTTGATAAATTGTTTGTTTTTTTTTTAATTAAAGAACTATTAAAATGCAGAAATTAACACATATAACGAAAATATAACTATTTAATGTGAAAGCGAAAAGATTACCCACTGTTTACAATTTTTGTTACAGCATTTCACGGATTATATTTCATTTTCTAGCCGGAATAAATTTAAATGGTTATAAATAATATATGGATATATAATGGAATTATATTTAACCTCTCATATAAGTGTTATGATTAAAAACTATATTATTTATTACTTTTACTGACTTTTTGAATTATGATCTTAGAGAAAAGATAAAAATATTATATAATTTTTCACCTTAATATCTGAAGAAAAGAATAATGTCTTTATCAAGAGAAATGTGTAGGTGGATGACGATATACATTTATATCCTTTACATTTAGAACGAATGTGATTACATTACGTTATTTTCTTTTTCTGCTTTAATGATGACGTTGTTTTATGTGTTAAATAAATAAAATTAAAAATCAATAGCAAATAAATATGTATATAAACAATCAAATTAAATTACTAAAAACTAATAATAATAATAACAATAACATGTTTGCTTTATTACACCGTACTGCAAGAAACTTACTGACAAATAATAACAAAACCATAGATTACCTTAAAACGGAAGGTCGATAATCAAAAGTAAGCAAAAATGTAATCACATTTTTAAATGGATAAGAATAAAAAAAAGCATCTCCATTATCTTAAGTAATAACTTGGAAAAATAAATCCCTTATAAAAAATTATTTACTTAATTTATTTTTATTACATTTATTCTTAGACAACTTGAAATTATTAACATTTTGCAACAGAGTTAAGAATAAACAATGCTTTTAGTTTTTATCATATTAATTAATTAATATTAATATTATTACACCTTTATAATATAATAAAAATAAATTAATTTAAACTTAGTGGATAAAAATAAATGGTTAAATACATAATATAGAACACGTGAATTAAAGCAATTGTTAGATAGAAGAAATGAGACTAGACACGTGAATAGAGTAGACTTTATAGAATTCTTATTTATTTTATATTAAATCTAATTAATCTCATAAATCTTTTTATATTTTATAAAATCTTTTCATGTATTCTATGCTTATAACAGAACAAATTAATACAACTAAATACAAACACAAATCATCCCTTAGTTTTTTTTTATACGTACTATTTTAACACTTAATACATTGTATACAATCCCTAAGTTTTCTCCCTTAGTTATGTTCATTTTCACGTAATCTATTTTACTTCTTTTATTTTTTATGTTTTGTTACATAAATTCAATGATTTCATCTTCGTAAAGTTGTTTATAGTGGTCTTATTCTTCTGTTTTTGTATTATAAAATAAAGGACTTAAATATTTTTTATCACGCATAATATAATAGCTAAAAAAAAAACAAAACATTTGTACAAAAATGACACAACAAAAAACAAAACAAAAACGTTATAAATTCTTTCAAGAGAATGCTAATGCTGTTAAGTGGATGCTGATTAAAATGACGGATGACTATGAAAGATAATACAGGTTAACAATGTTTTCACCACAATTGTAAGTATTTCGTAATTTAATTACATTATGTTTTATATAAAACAATAAAAATATTCTATTGAATGTAAGTCATTCCATTTATCATGACAATAAGAATATTCTGTGTGTCCATTGAACTCTAATCTCATGTCTTCTAAGTTTTTAAATCTTTTGTTCAAAGGTAAACTAAGTAACCTAATAACAATGTAAAGAAGTTTATAGTAATTATAAGAATATCCTTTACAATAACTTATTTTTTTTATCAAAAATAACGCGTGACACTAAATACGGTAAATAATTTTTACAAAATCAGAAGAAAATATATAAAAATAAACATCCTGAAGGTGGACATTAGGAAATTAGATTAAACTTAGTTTGATATCCAGAACATTGTTAAACTGAAGTTAAACTTTTATCCAATTTAAAATTTTCTTTGTCATTTTCTTTTTTTTTTTTATATTTATTTAAAGTATAGAATAGTATAAAAGTTAGCATAGCGTATAGTAAATGGTGGAAATTTTTCTAAGGTGGACTTAAATTTAATGATTTCAATGGTGATTTTTTGGCCATGACCAAGTAAAGAAAGCATAAAGAAAAGATTATACAATTCTTATACAATGTAAACATACATATTTACTTTTTGGGATTTTGCAAGGTAAATAGGAATTTTGCTTACGTATTCACAACATTGTAGAATCTTATAATTCAATTCTAGTTATATATTAATTAATAATTATTCTCTTGTTAATTTTAATTGCTTGTTAAAGAGATATCATTTATTATTAGATATTTGTTATTAAAAAATAATTAATTATTAAAAAATTAAAACTTTTATTATCCATTTTTCATAAATCGAATTTTATGGTAATTATATTAAAGAACTTGCCAAACCAATTTTTGCGTCTTAAATTATACTTTTAGGAGAGTCTTTGGCTTGAATACTTTTAATTTTTAGATAAACATATATATATATATCAATAGAATTTCACTTCTTGATAAAACATATGTCCCCAGAGACTTAAAGACCGAATAAATAGGATAATTTACGATGCCTGATAGAAAGGATCAGGGACAATTTTGTAATATATGCTAACGTTATGTTTAACTATATTATTACAAACAATTTAATTATATTAAATTAACAAATTGATTGTTTACCCAAATTGTACAATATCATAGCATACAGAGAAATACAAATGAATAAAATTAAGAAACATATTTTCACATCATAAGTAAATCATCAAAACTATTATTAAAAAATTGAAAACAGATTATGTTATCAATATGAAATGCGTAAGGGTTATTTATTTTTGGCAACTATTCAACCCTAGCCGTATATCGATATTGTTACACCACAAAAAGATACATTTCTATTAGCTATTCTTCCTCTTTTTTTTTTTGGGATAAACTCATCAAACTTTATTATGTGTGATATTTTCTTTTCTTTTCTTTTCTTTATATTTTGGTTATTTTATGATGTAACGTCTACTATTTTTCTAGGGGATTTTCAAGTCTATATTTGCATTTGTTATGTTATATTTAGCAAAAAGAAAAACATATATTAAATACATTGTCGATGATATTGAATCTACCTTACTTATACTTTAAACATTTATTTCTCTAAAAAAAAAAAACATAAATATCAAAAATTAATATGAAGCCAAAATATACCAAAAATTTATAAATAATAATTGGAGCACTGCATGCAACTATCTTATGACGACATATGATAAGAGCATATTTTAAGCAATTTTATGTCATAATGACATTATTACATTTAGAAAACATAACAATGTAATTTAATCTAATATTTTGTGGTTAATTTACTATAGTTTCTGGCTATATATGCATATAAATTTAGAAATAAAATCTTCACAACGGGAAATTAAGATTAAATGTAATATGAGTTATTATAATGTTAAAATAGAATTCTCATATTTGACCATAGATTACATTAAAATATTGATATTTTAAATATTATTTTATTTTTAAGTCCAAACAAGGGTTGTTAGTGTTATGTTTAACCAGGCGCCTCCACATATATATATAGAAATTTTGTAAAAATCACTATATATGTTAATAAAGCATAGATTATTTATTTCTATATTATTATTTCTTAAAAATTTTGATATTAAAATAATAAATTGCTTTATTATGTATTATTTGGAAATATTTTAAATTTTTATATAACTAATTATTTAAACAAAACTTTCTTTCTAAATGACACAATAAAAAAGCACACGAATAATTATAAATTATAATTAATTAGATTATATTTATAAATTTAATACAAACCTAATAACATATAAATACATAAAAAAAATATTATTAACATAATAAAATTTACTTTAATACAGGATAATAGAAAAAAAAATTAGTATTTGTTTTGAGCAAAAAAAAAAAATAATATTTTCCTTTTTATTAATTTATTTTTTATTTTAATTATTAATTTTTACATAGATATTATTGTTGTAAATGTGGGTGCGTGCCTTCAAATATATAATACAGAAAATATTTATAATAAAAAGGAACAATAGTGGAAGCTTTTCTGTAGTTAAATATAGAGTAATAGTTTAGTTAAAAAAAAAAATTATAATAATATAAAGAAAAAAAAAAAATCATTTATAATAAAATAAATTACATTAAGTGTAAGTAGTGGTGGTATTAGTTTTAGACTCAAACAACAACCACCCAACAACGACTCAATGGCACCAACAAAATAAATAATATAAAGAAAATTACAGTACAGAAAACAAATTGAAATCGCCTAAATAAACGCCTAAACTGAAAAATTATGCTATGTATAATCGCTTAAAAATTAAGTGAAATATATTTATTGCAAGACAATAGTATAAAGAACAATAAGAAAAAAAACAACTTTATAGTATACAACCATCGAAAAGCTTTCTTTGTATTTTTATAACTTGGATGACTCATAACTTTGTGCTTTTTTTGTTGTTGTCGTCGTTGTTGTTGTTATTGCTGTTTTTCATTCAGTTATTGCTGTCTTATAATAAATTGCATTTATATTTAATTTATTATTTTTATTATTATTCAGTACTTAAATTAAATTAAAGTAGTTTTAAAGTAAAAAAAAAATAAAGTAATTTTGTATATAGACACGATTAATGTCAATAAATGAATCTTTTAATTGTGGAATTTCATTTCTCTTTGGTATAGATCAATGACGATGAACCTTTTTGAGACGTGGGTGAATTTTGATTATTTTTTTTTTGTACTAGCGCGTGTGACACAAAACAGTGGTGTCACTTGTAAAAGAGTAGGAGATGATTGATAAAAACTACCTTATCGTTAGTTCGCTCTTTAAAAATCCTCTAATAAGTTAATGTTTCCTTTTCGTCATACACAGGTGCAGTGATAAGATAAAAAAATTCGCTAGTCAATGTCTACTTGGAAAATGTTAGATATATATACTTTAATTTTCTATTATTTTTTATTGTTTATTCCTTCTTTTATGATATAAAAAAAACTGTTTTAAAATTAACACGTGGGTCATATTAAAAGAATGCGTCAGTCTGTGTCTGACCTATGGGTTATAGATTCGCCTATATAAACAATTTGAGTACCTTATCTTTCTCAGGTTAAGCTTCCTAATTAAATATATTTTCCTTAAGCAAAGCTTTTATTTTGGAACAAAGTGTAATTGTGTCTAAAAAACACCCTTTTATCTATGTTAAAATTCTTCTTTTTTAAACAAATTTCAAAGAATCCTTCAGCTGTTTTAATTGTTTTTATTATCAGATAATAATATTTAAAAGTGCTTTTCAATCATTATTATTCTTTTCAATAATGAATAAAAATAATTTTTTCATATTAATTAAATTTCTTAAAAGTATCAGAACGCCTACACAACAATATAATAGCAGAAATACCTACACAATATAAAAAGAAATGACTATTAGAAGATATTAAACGGTATTTAACAAAGTAATAAAGAAAAACCATTTACATTCATTAATGTATTCACAATTATATAATTAATAAAATCCATTGGATTTTTCTTTTTGCCCTCGTTTTTGTCTTTTTATGGTTTTTTCGTTTGCCAATATAAATATAACTAATAATTATATCGCAAGCAGTGTAAAATGATAGGCAGTTCAAGCAAAATAAGAATTTTATAAAATCGCTTATAAATCATCTTAAGTTATGTTTATATTTTTATTTAATAATAATATTTTCTAGTTAAGACCTTTATTTATTTTAATTTTTTTTTTTCGAGTATTGTATCAAGTGGTACGCTATATTTATTTACTTAAAATATACTAAAGTAAAATATTTTCCATTCAATATTTATTCGTTTTACTATTTTATTTCTCTTCTATTTCAAATGTGTATGCTGTGTAATTTCACAGGTAATTTTATAAACCTTAACATAAATGTATATAAAAGAAAAGCTAATAATATACAAAAGAATATAATTTTTCTTTAACCTTATGCAAAAGCTTTAAGGCAAGCAAATTGTTGTTTTTAGTGAGTGGAAAAGGATTTAATAAATGGTTTTTTTTTTTTTAGTCCTACATCTACATCTACTTTTACTTCTGTTTCATTTTATTTATTTTATTTCTTAGCTTTATAATATTACATACATTTATATATATTATTTTGACCCTTGAAGCTTTAACATAAATGTTTCTTGCTTTATTTATAATCATCTTAAATTATTTGTTTTTATATTTTCTTATTTTGTGGTGCGTAGTTTCGTTATTACTTATAAAAACATTCTTTCTACTTTCTTCTCTACATATCAGGTTATTTATTTCGTTAGAAAATATTTCACAGTTCTTATTTTTGTCTGTTTTTTTTACCTAAAGCATAGATGGCAAAAGTGAAAAAAACATTAAAAAAGCACACAGAAATGAGATAAATTTCAATAAATTTCGTATGTACTTGAAATAGGTGTATCAACAAAGTTTTAAAATATGTTAGCATAACTATATATATTTTAAGAAAACCGAAAAATAAAAATATAATGTAAAATTGAACTTATTATTTACTTGAACCAATGTTCAAATGTACATTAATAGCATTAATATTATTTCTCCCGAAAGAGCTATAGATTATAAAGAAAAAACAAAAATTTTTATAGTAGAGAAATTTTAAAAAATTTATTAAAATACATAAAGCTCTCCTTTAACTGTAATTAATGCGTTCAGTTTAAATGTTTATTCATATTTTTCACAGAAAATATATGTATATATTCTCTATTTAAATATATTTAACTTAAATAAGGTCAGTTATTTTGATTTTATTTAGCTAATATTTGCAAGAAAGGGGTTGAAATAAATTTAAATGAATATTACAATGGCTTTAGTATTATAATTTTGTAAAAGAGAGTTTTTGTATTAGTTATTATTATTATAAAATATTAGTTTATTTTTTATAATTTAAATACATATTTTATAACTTTTATAGAGAATATAAATTATCTATTATTATTATTATTATTAACAATACAAGAACAACATAACATGAGTCATCCAGAAAACATATTATTACTTTTTTATTCTCACTTTAATTTTATGCTAGTTTTCACCAAACATTTTGTGCTATTAAATTTATTTATATAAAAAATAAAAATAATAATAATATACAATTCAATATAAATAAATATTTAATTAAATTACTTTGCAACAAAGCATTCAATATTTATGAAATTAAATTAAAAATATAAATCTATTTAGTTCATTGTGCAATAGTTTAATGATGAGTAATATTTTCTGAACAAAACATATACATATATCAATATTAATGTAAAATTCATTGAATTATTAACATTTTTATTAATAATAACTTGATTGATTTGATAAATTATTGTTAGAAATTATTAAAATAAAAATGTAAATAAAAAATTATTGCAAAAACATAAATCAATTTCACTCAGTCATGTTGATATAATAAAAAAACATAAAAAGCTTTGTTATATTATAGTTAATACCATGCAACTTACCTTTTTTCTGAATTAAAAATTAAATTAAAATAAATTAAGAGGAACAACCAATATGATAAATTCAATATTATTCACTTTATTATTGAATTAAACAAAAATATTAAAACACAAAAAGCACATAATCTAACAGCTTGATTGCACCACCCTTAGCTGAGATGTTTTTTTTATTATAAGAAATTTCCCATGGCACCAAAAGTCCTTTTATTTCTTCTTGATTTTAATATTATATTCACCACAATTCCTTGCTGTAAAGAGAAAATCGAAGATTCAAATGCATGCGCCTGTGTGCGCAATATTCTCATTAATAAACTGTCAAAATTTTGTACATAACTGAAGTTATCTATATATTTAAATGTGTGGAACATATATAAGTTTAAGTTCAGTGTGTTTAAGTTTAAACTACATTATTTTCAAGTTTTATCCAATTTTATTTATTGAAGTTTAAGCATTTTATTACATATAAATGACTTTTTCTGATATAAAGATTAGTTAATTCAAAATGCATTTTTATAAAATATTACATTACTTGTTTAACAAGCTTTTTGCGCATCGGCAAAACGTTTCGATACATCTTGCCAATTAATTATATCGTAAATAGCTTCGACATAATTTGGTCGCAAATTTTTATATTGTAAATAATAAGCATGTTCCCAAACGTCGATTCCAAATAATGGTACCAATCCAGTAGTTGCTTCTAATGGATCTTGATTTGCACATGCTGCTAATTGTAATTGTTTTGTTTTTTTATCATAACCAAGCCATCCCCAACCAGATCCTTGAACTGCAACCGTTATGGCTGTCATTTGCTTCTTGAACTCCTCAAAGCTAGTAAAACGCTTTTCAATCGCTGATTTTAGTTCAGAACTTGGATCTGATTTATTTGGTGATAAATTTTGAAAAAATATTGAATGATTTATATGGCCACCACCATTAAATCGCAAAGCTGGACCTAATGATACAATTTTTGTTACATTACACTTTGAAATTGCTTCTTGTAATTGTTCTTCAGCTGCATTGAGATTATTAACATAAGTCTGGTGATGTTTTTTATGATGAACCTGTATTAAATTAAACAACCTGTATTATACATTTTTAAAAATTATACTTAAATTCAAATAAATACCTCCATTATATCAGCACAAATGATCGGTTCCAATGCCTTATAGTCATAAGGTAAATCGGGTAAAGTATGTTTAGATTGCCCTAAAACACTTGCGATGCCCGCATTTTGTATTCTTAAAATAAAATAAACTTTTTAATTACAAATGATATAATATTAATAACAATCGGTATTTAGACCGGCATTTCCTATTTAATTACATAATAATTTGATATTACAACGAATCTATAGATTAGGATCATAACAAACGTCAAATTGTATTTAATATATTATTGTATATAAATTTACCTTAAAATCTTTGAAAATCCAAGACGATTAGCGCACAGCATATTTATATTTATAAAATTATACTAATTATATAAATATTAAATGAATCTTATTATTCTGAGTAATATCTAGTGTCGTATTTAAAAATTTCTGATTAGGTTATTTGTAGGTTATGTATGCACAAAAGAAAATGTTATGCAATAACTATACAGGGAAATTTCCGAAATGCATTTTTCATAGAAATATAAATAAAAACAAAGGGATATTTTTTTAAATTGCCAACATAAAAATTGTCTTAAATAAAAATTATATAAAATGAAAATATAAAATTTATTATATTATATATTTATTTTATCAATATAATTTATAAAATATTTAACTATTTTAATAAATTAAATCTTTTCTATAAATTAAATTGTTTTTCTTCTCCTATTTTTTGCATTTGTAGGTGGTTTAGATTATTTATTAAAAAAGATTTCATTAATTTTTTGTTTTCATTTCATAATTTTTGTACATTTATTTTTCTTGTCTATTTTGATAATAATAATTATATTATTTAATAATTTTAAATTAAAACAAAATACAACCAATTATTGTCAACATATTTATTTATATGAGTAAAATTGTGTTATTTACTTAAATGCGATTTCGTTTTTATAAATTGTAAATTACAATATTATTGAATAAAATGCAGACAGCAAGTTGAGAAATTATATAATAAAAATGTTGGTAATTTGTTTAATTAACAGAAAGACAAAAATAATATTCTATATACATATGCAGAGACAAGCATAAAGAATATTAAAACGTAATAACTAATTTAATTTTATTAATAATATTTATATGTACAAAAATTGAACTTCGGTTTTTTTTATTCATATTTTAAGTTATAAATGTCATTTAAGTTATCAAAGAAATAAAAATTTTCACATTTTAGAGTTAAATAAAATTATAAAAATTTATGCTGCTGATTGATGTGCTAATCTGGATGCGACATATGACCTTAATCATGTGTGGTTTTTACTGTGTATGTTAAATTTCTTACTGTTGTAGAGTATTGGGATTGTGTGTCAAATTAAATTAAGAAAATACAAAAAAATATATATATATTCTAGCATAAAATCTTATAAGAATTCTTTATTGATTTTTAATACTAGATACGATGATAGTAGTTTTGCTTGTACATTTATTTTTACTTATTTTATTTTGTTAAACACTCATGCTGGTGTGAACATTTTTTTTTTTTAAAGAAAAGAAATAATAAATTAATAAAATAAAAAATGCACTTAAAAGTGTATATAGTTCTTTCTTAATCTTATCCTTAGCGTAAGTAAAACAATCACTTGAAACTAGTTTTTAAAACAATATATATATATATATATATGTGTATACCATTCATTTATCTATCCATTCTAGGATAAATTTGATTAAATCCTTTTCTTTTATACTATTGTATTTGATAATTTTATTTCACATAATTATTATCAATGTTGTTTTTTAAACAAAAATAAATTTATAAACAAGAATTTTTATATGAAATTAAACTCTCACATAATAAAGCAAAATACATAATTTAATATTATTTCACTGTGTTTTTTCGTTTTTCATATTTCTTACGTTTAATTTATTCATGTTTCTTTGTTGTTCATTTTTTAAGATATATAATTTTTTGTAAAAATTTTTATTCAATAATAATTTTGATGTTAAGTACACTTTTAACTACAAACTTTATTAAAAAATTTTCTTTAGCTGTTTCTTGGTTAAATTCTTATTTTAATTACATAAATATAGAACGAACATTGTTATAACAAATATATATATATATTAAACACTGTGTCTTTTAAATTAACCAACCAACAACATAATTTTTAATAATAAATTTAACATTTTTTTTTTAAGAAACAATACAAGAAAAAAAAAACACTTTTAATTAAATTAATTAATTATTTAACGAAAGTTATTGTTTTAATTTTTTGTTATACTTTTTTGTTACAACATACGTATGTAATTGTCTGTTTATTATTTATGTCTGTCTGTTTATGATATATATTCAATTTAATTAAATTATAATTATTTTTAATTAAATAAAAAAAAAATGGTTTTAATTAAATAAGTAAAAGAAATAAAGTAAAAAAAAATACACAAAATTATAAAATTAATAAATCTATATTAATCCTTTTTATTTATAATTTTCTTCTTTTTTTTGTATTATTATTATTATTATTTTTATAATTATTAATATGATTAATATTACTATTTTGTCATTCAGCATCACTATTACTATTCATAGTATTTGTTTTTGTTGTGCCTGTACCATTTGTTGTAATTATTAATGATGATACAGAAGACGATGACGAAGATGATGATGAGGATGAAGATAATAATTCACTTGTTGGTGCTGCGGCTACTGTTGCTGATGATAATGAACGATCATCAGTATTACCACCTAAATTACTAATTACATTGGTTGTTGTTGCTGCTGGTGTTACTGTTGTATTATTACTATTATATAATATTCTGTTTACACCGACACCAACACCACCACCACCACCACCATCATCAATATCAATATCATCATCATTTAAATCAATTGATAAAACTGATGAACGTCTTGCTTTCTTTTTTATATTCATTTTTAAATTACTTTGTTTTTTAGTCGATGCTGCTGAATTATTTTTATTATTATTTGTTTTATTTATTGCAACATCGGTATTTATGTTATATTCACCACTTGAATCACTATCATAATTTCTTTTATTACTATTAATATTACTACTACAAATTGTATCATGCTGTTGTTGTTGCTGCTGTTGCTGTTTTTTATCTGTTTGCAGTTCATTTTTTATAATCATTTCACCATTATTATTTAACATATTATCATTATTACTACTATTACTATTTTTATTATTAATTATTAAATTACCATTACAATAATTTCCTGTTTTAATATTTAATATATCAGTAGATGCTGCTGATGTTGTTATTATATCAATATTATTTGTAACTAAAGATGATGATATTTTTATTGATGATTTTTGAAATTTATCATCATTATCATCATCATCATCACCTGGATTTAAAGTTGTTAATATACTTTGTTGATGTGTTCTTGTTTCATTACAATTATTTATATTACTATTTTTTGTTGTTCGTTCACTATTTAAAATATTATTATTATTATTATTTATACTACATACATTATTTTCTGTATTAATATTATTATTATTATTTTTCACATCGATTATAACACTATTTAAATTATTTGTTGATAAATTAGTCGTTCCATTCACTAATAACATGCTATTACAACCACCAGACACAGATGTTTTTAATAAATTATTCTCTTTTTCTAACATCGCTATTGTATCTTTAGCTAATTTTAATTCTTGTTGCAGAAATAATATTGTACTTTGCATTCCCTCAACATCTTCATCTAATTCTTGGAGTATATCATCAAGTTCTTTATAAAATAAAACAAATAAATATCATATATTTTACTTAAAAATCATATTAATAAATATTTTTACCAGATTGAGATTTTTTTACTTCTTCACTAAAACTCTTCTGTAACTGTAGATCACCTTCTAATTTGGCTAATCTGCCATTTGATGTCATTTTACCGAGTTCTTCATTCTCCTTTAATTTTATTTTATTGATTAAATATAAATAAATACAATCAGATAAATAATAAAAAAAAAACTATATATAAAGTTGAACAAACCTGATATAATAAACGACATTTAGCCATTAACCGTTTTCCTGTATTTGAATCTGGTGTAAATTTCCATGCAGACAATTCATTTTGTGTTTCTTCCAGACGGGCACGTGTTGATTGTAATTCAGCCTTGAGTTTTTGAAATATAATATTAACAGCGGGATCCAACTGTGCTGAACGTAATGCTGTTGGACCTGGTGCTTGTGATGCTTTAAGTTCAGCAATTTGGCTCTAAAAAAAATAGATAAACAACAATTAATCCTCTTTGTGTTATTAACTCTTTAATAAAATTACCGAATAATCTTGCATTTCTTGTTCTTTGGCAGCCAGCCGTCGCACAAGTATTCGTTCCCTGCGTTGTGATTCACCATGTTGTTGTCTCAGACGTAACTCAGATTCTCTTAATGTTTGTAATTCTTCTACAAAAATAAAAAAAAAATAAAATTAATTAATATAATCACAACAAATCATTGATAAAAATATTTCTTTATAATTTTCTAAACAAAGGCATATTGAATTGTCGCAATAATAAGGATTTCTTTATAATTAATTTTTTTTTTATTATAATTTTTCATCAGTTTTTGATTTATTATTTATTATATTTAAAAAAATCAAATAAAACTTATATATAAATATATATATAATTAATCATACCAATATTAGAGTAACTTTTATTGTTTTTCTAAGAGAGTTCATTTATAAATATATATTTATTTTTATTTTCAGCTTTTCATTATTATAAATAATTTATAATATTTCTAATTTATTGAAAATAAGTGTCTTTTAATTATTTAACATTGACATTTTATATAAAAAATTGTTTTAATTATTAAATATTTACATTTAAATTTTTGTGTGTCTATTTCTCTGAAAACTTTTCAAAACAACATAATTATATTTAGTAATTGTTTTTCTTTTTTGTGATTAATTTACAATTATAACGAAGAAAATTTTTCTTTTACTGAATAAACTAATAAATATTAATAATAATATAAACATATAAATATTTTTGTGGTAAGAAAATACTCAATTATGTTTTATAATTTAATTTTTTACATGTACATACAATCTGATCACCCACAAGCTATCATATGTAATATTTACTGTAATATTTCTCATCAATAACAATATATAAAGTATTATTTAGAATATAAATATATTTATTATTAATATTCTTATTATTATTATTACTGAAGATTTGTTCTGTGTGGTGGATGTCTTCTTAGTTAAAAAAAAAAAATTAAATATCAAAATTATCATATACTATTTATATTCTCTGCTTATCACACTTATAAAAATTAATTTATTTAAATTATCACTTTAAAAATTATTTACGAAAACAATTTAATTTATAAATAAAAAATAATTTAGTATTTTCACTAATTAATTAATTAAAAACAAAAAATAAATAAAAAGGAAGTTATACACCACTAAATACATATAGAAATCACTCAGAATTGTAATCTTTTTATTTATTATTCTTTTAAAACATTATTAAATTATAAAACACTTTATTTATATGATTATTTCTTTTATTATTTTATATTAAAAAGGCCATTAAACTGTATCACTTGTAAAAATTAAATTATAAATACTTTCACAAACTTTTTAGCTGTTATTTTCAATTTAACAAGAAAAAAATATAACATAAACGATAACCACACAAAATAAGTATTAGTATTCTTTACTATAAATCACAGTATATACATTTTATTCTACCTTCTTATACTGATTGTGTAATTTATAATAATTATTATGTGAAATAGATTCTCATTATTTCAATTGAATATATTTACAGCACACAAAATACAAAAATAAAAAAATCACAATTCATACGTTACCTGAAATATCTTATAAAAATGTAAAACAGATAAAAAATAAATTATGTTTTTTTCTTTGATTTGTTGTTAAATGAAAATTAAGTAGTTTAGAGTCAAGTAAAGTAAATACACCTTAATCCATATGTGATAATCGTATACTGAATGAATTAAGATTGTACAAATTATTACTTAACTTAAACTTAACTCAATTATATATTATTATTATTTTTGCATATTTGTCTATAATAATAAACCGAAAACGTAATAAACCATGAGTTTGCTAATTATGTATATCCTACTTTCTTTTAATGTTTATTAATAAAAACTACGAAAAAATTTATTCAATAAAGCACTCCGTTAAAACAAATATTTCTTGTGTAATTCGCTATAAACGTTATTTATCAGCAGTTATTTTTCTATGATTATTAATTAAACATATTTTATTTTTTTTTTGATTAATTAAAAAAAACGATTATTTAAAAAGTTTATGGTCTTAATTTCTTTTATAATTGTTTTAATTAAACTAAACTTTTCTAAAAAAAAAAAACAAGTTCACAAAATTGTTTTCGAAGTTACTTCAGTTTTATCTTTTTTTTTCTTCGTATAAACCAAAACAAAATGTTTAGAAATTGTTATTTAATTAAATAGTATTATTATATATATATATATTATTTTTGACCGAATTATTATTTTCAATATTCATATAAAAATATTAATGTTAAATATTTTGTGACACACAAAATTTAAATCTCTCTGTTCGTATAAGTTGTTAATTGATTTATTTATATTAGAAAAAAAATTGTTTTAAAGAAGTCAAAGGTAGTAGGAGAGTAGTAGTGGTAGTAGTAGTAGTACTGTAGTTTGTAGGTAGTACCTTCCAGCATGCGACATTGTTGGTCAATTGGTTCACCGGTGTGCTGTTGCCTAGTTGGATGGCCATTTTCGATTTCAGGAACAGAATCTTCCCCACTCATTCCTGCAATAGTTTCGTCTAATTGTTTGCTTGTATTCTTACTTTATATAAATAGTTTTATCTGTTTTTCTTCAAATTTTTAGTTTATTAACTAACTTTACTTTTTTTTAAACACCACAAATTAATATAGTTTTTAAAACCATTCATCCGAATTCACAAAATTTAGTCACAATCAAATTAGTCTATTTTCATTAATTTCTAATTTACTTTTGTTGTCCTCTTTTAAACACTGAAAATAAAAAAAAAATAAAATTTTGTTACCTATTTTTAGTATAATAAAATGACGTTTAGTTAATTTAACAATTTTGTAGAAATATTATATTTAAGCATAGAAAAAAGTATAAAATAAGATAATATTGTGCTAAATGACATAAATTTAACATATATTCTTAAACTTTATTAAATATGTTTTCGTTATTTGTAAAATGAAAAAAATTAAATGCCAAAATGCAAATGGATACCCCCATTTGTGATGATATTGTATAAACGACTTGCACACAAAAATTTCGTTCTAAATGAATTAACTTTTTCATTCCAAAAATAATAAACATAACATAATTGTCTATAATTACCTGTTTATGATTATTTATAATCACTGAATATATATATCACTTAAATAATAATAAATAATAAAAAACGCATCACTCAACTCATTTTAACTACGTTCACTATAAACGCCATTTGCTTTTTTTTTATTTTTTCTCGGAAATCTATTTTCAATACTACATAACTATTGCCTGATGCAATTGGACAGTTTCCGACAATTGGTATAAATTTGAATATTTTCATCTCTGCATAGCTAGTGCCACCAAAGCAACTTAAATATGCTTATCTGAACTAAATTTTGTATACATATTTTTTGTACCACGTGCGTCATATTTGACATTTCTATTTGACAGATAAACAAAAATATATATTTTTATAATTTTCTGTTGCTTATAGTTTTTGAATATAATTAGAATATATATTTTTAATGTGTTTCCTAATAAATAAATTATTTAATACATAAATAGTTAATCATGAATAATATTGAAAGTGTTTCGGTTAACCGAAAGATGAAATGTTTAACAAAAGAACAACTAAATAATATGACAAAAGAAGTAAAATATATATATTTTTTATTATTTGTTTACTAATATCCATTTATATTTTTCTAATTAATAAATTTAAGGAATTAATTGATAGAATTATACAATTAGAAGCTCATAATAAACAATTGAAGAATGTAATACAGAAAAATATAAATAGCTTATCAACGGGAAGTGGTGCTGCATTGAAGCAACAGAAAGAATTTGATTTTGCTAAGTACTTTAAATAAATATTTAATCAACTATTTTTTATTAATTTTCGTTAATTTATTTATTTAGAGCTAATTATCGTCATGTTTTACTAAAATTTTATTATTTGGGTTGGACGTATCAAGGATTTGCGGCTCAAGAAGATTCTGTATCCACCATTGGTAGAATATTTAAAAGTGTAAAAATTATAAATAAAAAGTGTTAAAAGTTTAATTAAATTTTAGAATATCACATATTTAATGCTTTGATGAAAACATGTTTAATCGAGAAACGTGAGAATTCCAATTATCATCGTTGTGGTCGAACTGATAAGGGTGTCAGTGCATTTTGTCAAGTAATTTCAATTGATATTAGA
This sequence comes from Ptychoptera contaminata, assembly GCA_963942525.1. Classification (NCBI taxonomy): domain Eukaryota; kingdom Metazoa; phylum Arthropoda; class Insecta; order Diptera; family Ptychopteridae; genus Ptychoptera; species Ptychoptera contaminata. The sequence continues at coordinate 35,567,303 of OZ012636.1, read as the reverse complement.
ACAAAATATGAAACAGAAGCTGAACAAAATGATGATGAAAATATAAAAAATGAAATTGATTATTGTAAAATATTAAATCGTGTTTTACCAACAAATATACGCTGTTTAGCATGGATGCCAAGAAGTGAAAAATTATATAGTTCACGATTTGATTGTATTCAAAGAACTTATCGTTATTTTTTTCCTCGTGGTCAACTTAATATTGCTGTAATTTTCTATCTTAATTTTACCTTTTAAAAGTTTACTTAATAATTATTTATCCCTTTTCATTTAGCTAATGAGAGAAGGCTGCCGAAAGTTAATGGGAATTCACGATTTTCGTAATTTGTGTAAAATGGATGTTGCAAATGGAGTTATAGCATTTATGCGAGAAATAACATATGCTGAAATACATTTAGCTGCAAAAGAATCAGATACACAATTAAAAGATTCTGGTTATGATATGTTTTATTTTGAATTAACTGGTTTAGCATTTTTGTGGCATCAAGTTCGTTGTATTATGGCTGTTTTAATACTTATTGGTCAAGAGAATGAAGAGCCAAGTATCATTGATGAATTATTTAACGTTGAAAAAAATCCACAGTAATATTTAATCTTTCTTATGTGTTATATTTTAAATAAAATTATTTTTTCTTATAGGAAACCCCATTACTGTATGGCTAGTGATATGCCATTAAATCTCTATCGTTGTGAATTTCGAAGAAATACAAAAGAATTTGATCCAGATCATAATGATGATAATACCTATGAAATTGAGCAATTTACTAAAACATTTGAAGAGGAGGATAAATTAGAAACAAGTGATTGGCGTTATGAGGAACAAAATTTAAAATTAGTAATCGGTGAATTACAGGAACAATGGTCTCTTCAGAATATAGGGTAAATTTATAGAAATATATATTCGTTAATATAAAATTATAAATTATTTCGTTTTAATTCAGTACAACTATGATGCGAGAGATGTTAAAAACACTAGAAAATTTATATAAAACAATCAGCAATGATGACGAATTAATAACATTGCAAGCAAACACCTTACTAATGGGTGTTAAATCAAAACAATATCAAAAATTATTAAACAGAAAAAAGTGTCGTAAGTTTAAATATAATATATTTATTAGACAAAATTATTAAATAATAATTTTCTTATATAATGTATTATAGAAAGCCTAGAAAATCGTATAGAACATTTTGTTAAAAAAAGACGTCTCGATATACAAACAACAAACGATGATAATAATCCAGATTTATGATATTTGATTATATAAATAATAATAATTGTTTTTTTTTTTAGTATCATTTATTGTATTATATGTGACTAGAAAAGTGTAATTTTTTATATTTAAAATAATAATAAATTGCACATATTTAATTACAAGTTAAAAATAAAAAACATTAAATTATAATTAAATTAAATTATATGAGATACATAAGACCATAATAATAATAATAATAAAATTATTTGAATTAAATTAAATATAATTACAAATAAATCGTTAATTTAATTTAGTGTTTAACTCTGCTTCTTTTTTTTTTTCTTTGAAAATTCTCACTACTTTAATGCGATTTTAAACTATTTTTCGCCTAATTATATAAGGACATAAAGTCGAGAGAGAATTTACTTATAGTGTTTTTAATTTATTTATGCAAATAAAAATAGTTATATAATTAATTTTAATTAAATTATCCAATTATAATTATATAGATTTACAAGTAGATTTATTTAAAGCTTCTTGTTTATCATAAATATTTTAGTTCATTTTATCCAGAGATTTTGCTCGATTATATCTAAAATGTAAAAAAAAAAATTAGTTAGTAAAATTTATAAAATTAAATAAAATTGTTTTACCTTCGCCTAGCTAAATGTAAACAAACAGGTCCCTCGCGTATATTTTTAAATACAGCAATTGTTTCAGAGTGGCTCATTCCTTGAACAGGTGAATCGTTTATGGAAATTATTTCATCACCTAAAATATAAAATTTAATTTCTATGTATTACTTGTACTTGGATATCAACTCTTTATGATAAAATAACAATAAATAAAGAAAAACAATTTTATATAAAAAATAATAAATAACAATAAATTCAGTTCAATGTAAAGAAGCAATAAAGCACATTAAAGCAAAAAAAAAAAATAAAACAGTTAAAGAATAAAAACAGGTGAGAACGGGATCTTTTGTTAATAAATATATGTTTACGCATTATTCGCTTTTTTTTATAAAAAGAAAAAAATTACAAATTTCTTTAGTAATCAGTCTTCAAGACTTTTCAATAAATACAAACATTTTCTTTGTACCTTATAAAATTTTTTCTTTTTTTTTGTTAATTATATTATTTTGTTTTTGTGTCAATGAATATTTTTTTGTTTTTGTTTTAAAAAAGAAATAGCAAAAAACAATGAAAATAAATAAATTTAAAATGTATAAAGAGAAAAAATAAACAATTTAAAAATGCCATTTGTCACGTAATTTATTTATTTGATTAAAAGAAAAGAATACAAAAGGTAAGAATATTAACAAATAAAAAATAAAATAACTACAAGAATCTATGAAAAGACACAAAAGTAAGAAAGAAATACAAGAAAAAAAAAAAATAACAGCACGTGTGTAAATTATATGTGCGTTTGATGACCGTTTTATACAATAATCGGCTGCATTTTCTGATCGATTCGTTTTATTATTATAATTTTTGGTTATTTTTCTTTCTGTTTATTTAATATTATATAAATTAGAATGACAAACATACCTGCTGGTTTGTTTTATTAATTAGAAAATTAATTTATACGAAAAAAGAAAAAAAAACTCAATACAAAAGAATATTTTATTTTAATTTCATTAAAATAATTTATTATTATTTTGCAGCATAAATATTGAAAAAAATTAAGAAAAACAAGAAGAAGAATCAATAATTTATGTTTTTTTAAATAAAATTAATTAATTATCTATGATTTTTAATTAAAATATTTAAACATATATGCAGCATATAAACAATATGAAGCAACATTTTTTTGTAATAAGAAAATAATTTGTACAGCATAAAATCTATTCAATTATTTCTACTCTTTACTTTTTATTATTGTTATTATTTTAATTAAACAAAAAAATAAATAAATATTAAATACAAATAAGAACTAAATAAACATAAATTAATTCAAAGAAATTCTAACAAATATTTAACTTCGAATAAAATAATAAAAATAATATTCGAATGCCTTTTTATTTATTATTTTCATTAGAAATTATAAGTTAAGGAATTTACAAGTATTTAACAGTTTCTTTTCTTGATAATATAAAGAGAAATATATATATTTATTTGAATTAAATAAAAATTATGTATAACCAATGTGTGTGTGTGTGTATAAAGAAAATAATAATTTGTTATGAATTTTTTTGTAATTGTAATAGAAATAAATATTTATGTGCATTTATTTATGCTTAGGTATATTATCATCACTAGAAGCTATTAAATCACAACAAGAAGGTATTTAATATCATCAATTAAGAATAATAACCAATTTATATATATTTGTTGATATAAAAGAAATAATGTCTAGATGAAAATGTTGATAAACAAGTAAAAATAAATAAAATAATATAAAGCTCAATTATGTTGTAGAAGCTCTTCTTTGAATTTTAATCACAATTTGCGCTAAATGCATTTATATATATATTTTACGGAATAACAGATGGTTATAAAATACAGTTAAATATAAATATGTAGCTAATATATATATATATATATATATAGTTATAATTACCATTTAATAAATTTCCATCGTCTGCTGCTTGACCACTTGGAAAAACAGTTTTTACAAATATTCCCATATTACCTTTTGGCGAATCACGACCACCAACAATACTAAAACCAAGTGATTTCATTCCGTGTCCTTTATAATATCTAACCGTCAGATAAATTGTTGTTTTTTGTAATAAACCTAAAATGAATTTTATTTTTTTTATTCGATTTGTGTTTTTAATAAGAATAATTTGTTTGTTTTTAATTTTTACCTTCAGTATATGAAGAGCCCTCATCTGTGATTTGAATATTAATTTTTTTATCACATTTTGTCACATCGTCAATGTCATCCACTGTAGTATTTATAATACCGATTATTTGGTCATCAATATTCTTTGCACAGTCAGTATTGTGAACGGTAGCATTTCCCGTTGTTTTATTAATTCCATTATTATTATTTTTATTATTTCCAATAATTCCAATACTACAATGGTTTGTTCTGCTTAAATCATAACAACCATCACCAGTTGTCGGAGCAGCAGCATATTGTTTTACTTTTTTAATCGTTGAACATTTATTCAAACGAATTGATCGATAATCTTGATTGGTGATGCCTCGTTCAAATTCATTTATTAGTAAAGAATCGACGGTTACGTGTTGGGAACGTTTTAATGTACTTGTCTCAGTTATATTACTGTACGTTGATTCCACTTGATAATCTGATAAGCGTCCAAATGAGGCTGGCCGATAAAGTGCATACATTCCTTGTGTTTCATTAAAATCACTAATCGATAAAGATTTTCGATTTAGCGGAGCATCATTATCATCATTATCACCTCCAATAAAACTAAATTCAGTCGAAATTGATCCGCTTGAGAAAAGTTTTCGTCTTTGGTTTGTACTTAAGCTTGTTCGTGGTACATTACTCTCATCTGTGCTACCATCGGCATCGATAACAACACGACGTGCACCTAATATTTGAGAATAACCATTCTTCGTCAATGCCTCAGATCGTGTCTTGCTGAGCATTTGCCATTTTTCATCATCACTTATCGTATTTGACATCGTTGTACGATTATTTGCATAAACAGGGATGTACTCAGTTGGTGGATTCAGTATTGTTGATGACAATGGTAAAAGTTTGGTTCGGGTTCTAACTGAAGATTCTTTGGTATCATTTTGTTCAATATTTTTGGGTTTTTGAGAGGAAATATCAGCAAGCATTTGATTTTCAATATTTTCCAGAACATTTTTTGTTCCACTATTATCGTCTTTAGTCATTTCATTATGTCGTCTTGATTCCTTATTAAGGTCACCAGTGTCATTACCATCGATTTTAATTTTATTTGTAAAATTAATTGTGTTTAAAATTGTAGTTAACTCATCATGGGCAATGACAAGATCTACAGAACTATCAGTGAATGATGATAATATCCGTTTGACACTCCTTGGAGACTGTAGACCTCGTAAATGATGACCATTTACGTTAACAATCTCATCGCCAATTCGTAATCTTCCATCACTTTTATAAACAATCAGTTAAAATTAATTTCTAAAAAATTTAATTAAATTTATAAATTTATGACTTACCGATGTGCTATTCCATCGGGATCTATTTCTGCAATAAGGTATCTGGTTTCTATTAAATTTTGTTCAGCTTGAATTCGTTGTGGCGCCAGAATTAGTCCCACACATTGCTCAGGTGATTCTTTCTCTAATTTAATTTGTCTAAAACGACGTCTTATTGTTCCAAAATCATAATTTTGTTTCGGTGAACTGGTGAAATTCATTTTCTTATCCTTTGCACGTAGGATTTCTACATACGAATCAGATAAACGACCATTTATATTTGAGGGAGATACTGCTGACGAAATTAAATGGTGTTCTTCAGTATGTCTTCCGTCACTATCATAGCCTGACTCATTTGAACTAAGACAACTACTTAGTCGCTGATAGATAACTGGATCCCAGTCTTTTGACGAATTACTATTATGTCGCGATATATTTGTTCGCGATAAATTTGATTTTGAACTAATTGACGAAGCTTCGTCAGACGAAGAACAAATTTTCAGAGAATTGTTTCTCGAAAAGTTTCCCTGACTCTTTGGACTTTCGCTGGCTAGTGAAATATTGTCTGCTTTTTCCGCTTTAGCTGTCTCCACAACTATACGTATTAAATTCTCTTGCAAACGCTTTTGATTGACCACGGAACCTCCGTTTTCTTCTGGTAATACTGATAATTTTGATCTTAAAAACGCATAAGGAAAATGACCACGTTTATTGCTTGGCCCATCAACAGAAGCTTTCGTTATATCGTCGCAGCTTGACGATTTTGTTGTGACCACCCTTCCAGTCTGTATTATTGCAATACCCATGTTCCCACTAATTGTAGCCGCTTTATTGCTATGAATCAAATTAACGCCTTCGGTGGGATCATCACATTTTATATAGGATGAAGTATTTAACTGGCTTGTCGAACTGCTACGGTATAATTGAACATTCTCTGGTGGTACTCTGGGCTGTTGTGTATGAGATCGATGGCTTAACATTCCCGTTGAACCAATTCTATGAAAAAATGATTTAAAACCTCCCGGTGAACGATCACGTGATAATTTTGTTAAATTTTCGTGTGTCGACACAGATGGAGAGGCTGGCAATGATCTAGCCGTATTAAGTCTATTTTTTTTATCCGTTCCATTTGTTGGTGATGATGCACCATTGGTATTTATTGGTGACGCCGTTAAACTAGCCGATTTATTATTAACAAAATCATGTCGCCGTAATAAATCTAATTTTTTACCCATCTTTCGTCCCCATGTAAACACTGTGGAATTTATTTAAACAATTAATAAATTATTTTTATTGAATATTATTGATGGTAATAAACTAAATTAAATATATAAATAAATAACAGGTGAATTTAATATTAATAAATTAGTTTTCCGTTAAACAGTTAATCGCACAGTAGGAGTTTGTCTTTTAATTTAATTTAATTAAATTTACAAATTTTACTTTAATGAATTTAATACATATATTAAATGAATATCACGTTTATTAATATTCTCAATAAATAATAAATAATTAATGTTAATGTTTTTCTGTTTATTACTTGTTAAATTTTTTTTTACATAAAATAATGAAATTTTTAATAGAAATCACTCAGTTTATTTCTCTTAAATTATTTGTTTTGTTATCATCATTGAATAAATAAATAAAATATATCTAGGTGTGTCTTCTTCTGTCAATGAATTTTACCTTTAATAGTTTTTCTTCTTTTTTTTTTTTGTACAAATATAAAATAATTAACTTATCGCATGGATAAATATGAAAAATTTATTTATAATTTTTATTGTAATAATTTTTAATTAAATAGAAAATACTTTTTCATTTACAATTTTATTACAATCACTGTGTGCCTATCTATCTATCACAGACAATGTACAAAATATAAGTCACGGTAATTAATAAAAATTCGTTTCAATTAATTTTTTTTTCTATTTAATAGAAAAACCCGACGCTAAAAAGAAACCGCCTATATAAGAAGTTATCTATGCAATGGTAATTAGTGTAATTAAAAGCGAGTTAAATACCGCATACAAAGCTACGGTAAATAAGTGACATAATATTATTTTAATTAAAACAAAAAAAAAAAAAATTGTTTGTCAGAAGTGGGATTTGAACCCACGCCCTCAAAGAGGACCAGAACACCCATATGTGTACTTCTTTATATGATTTGAAGTAAGAATTTAATCTTGAGTCTGGCGCCTTAGACCGCTCGGCCATCCTGACATATAAATACTGCGCTCATTATTTTAAATCAGTTATTTTACTTAGCTATTTATATTATCTAATTTTATTTATTTTTTTTCATTTAATTTACTTTTGTTAAAAAAAAAGTATTTATAAATAGATATTATTTGTATTAAATATAATAAGAAAAATACATTCAAATTAAATGTATATTTATAAGAGATATTTTTGCTCAATACGTATTGAAAATTATTGCTGATTACAAAAGACACTACGATAGAAAAATTTTCATTATGAAATATGTATAAATATTTGTCTGAAATAATTATCATACAGACTTCAAAAAAATTAACATTTTCAATAGAATTAAAATTATGAATATAATTAAAATAAAAATGTATTAACAAATTCTTATTTATTTATTTTCTTTACCTGATTTAATATTATATTTTTTAATTTATATTAGATAGGCTTTTTTTCTTTTACTAATTTATATCATTAACAGTCATCAGTTATTGACCAGTAGAACTTGTTTATTATTTTCGTTTATCTTAATAAAAAAAATTAAATAATTAGATAAAAATCAGTAAAATATACATATTTTTTCGGTATGAAAACTAAACACGTGACGTTAACGTTAATTAATACATTTCGTATTTTTGTTTTGTTTTGTTTTTTGGACAGGAAATTGCAGAAAATAATATAAAACATAAATTAAAATAATAATTTCTACATGAAAAAGCATAAAATATTTTTCTTTTTTTATATATTCTTTGGTTACGACTTGCGACTTTATATTTATTTACTTTTTTTTTTTGAAATTTCTTTATAAAATTTCTAAGTAATTAAATATATTTATATAAAATTATATATTAGATAATAAGAAATAGGAAATAAAAGTTTCATAATAATATAGAGTAGTAATGTATAAGTATAGAGTGGTAATGTATTAAGTAGATTGATTTTACTGATATTATTATATAGACAAATATGTAGATATTTAATAAAAATATTAATTATAGAAAATAAATCCATAATTAATTTTTTAAATTATTTGTTCTTAATATTATCGGTTTTAGTCTATTTAATTATATTTCAAATCAAAATTAATAACTAATAACAACTCATGTTAAGAATTTATTATTATTATTTGTTGTAAAAATTGATTTTTATTATTCATAAACAATTAGATGAATGATTATTAAAAACAATCGCTCTATTTAATTCTTATATTATGTTAATTTATTTAATTAATATAAAAAAAAAAATATTAATAAATTAAAAAGCGATAAACATAAATTTGTTAAATTTTCTATTAAATTAATTAATTTTTATTTTATCATTATTAATCATACATGGTAAAAGACAAAGATTTAACACGTTTAGTAGTAAATAGATGAGAGAAATTATTTATTTTCTATTTTGTAATTTAATTAATAATTATTTTAAGTTAAAAAAACATTTATTATTTATATTGAATTTCTTTTCTATTTAAATAAAAATACACAAAATACTAAATTAGCATGTCAGCCATAAGACACTTAGTTTGTAGACGTTTTTAATTTAATTAATAATACCTAAAAGTAATTAAAAATGTTTTAATTATCTGATTATAAATGCTAATTGAGTTGCAACAAACATATTTTTAGTGTTTTTCTTTATATAATTTTAATGATTTATGTAATGTCATCACCGTTTTTCTTATGTATTTTATTACACCGTTTTTTTATTTCTCATCGATTTTATATCATTTCAGTAATAACGTTACGATATATTTTATTTCTTTATAATATATGACCGAAATAAATCACTAATAATAATGCAATTAATTAATTATAAATTTTGTAATCAATCTTCTTCGATTTAATCAATTTTATTTTAGATAATCAAATAAAAATTTTATTTTCTTTCTAACCTAAAACTTTTCAAATTTTTAGAAGCTGTATTTACTTAATAGGATCACCCACACTTGAAACATTGTTTAAAATTAATTTTAAAAGGAAATAAACCGCCTTATATTAATGTAATAAAAATAAAAGTATTATAATCTTATTTGACGCCTAATTACAAATGATTGACATTCCACTTAATCAATTTTTTGATTATCAATCAAAATAATAATTATTTTTTATTCGTTTTTTTTTTTTGCAATACTTTGCAATTTATGAAAATAAAAGTATTAATATTATTGTTGTAATTTTATACAATAATAATAATAATAATAATTAACATGAAAACAGCATGAAATAAATGTAAAATTCTTACACGAAGAACAAAAAATTAATGAAGAATCTCTTGTATGGTGGTATAAGGTAAACACTTTGTTTAATAATTATTTTGCCTACAGACATAAGTTCTATCTACTGCTATTATTATTATTATTATTACCATTAAATGTGCTTTTTTTTCTTAAATATTTTTTTGAAAATGTATTTTGAACGTGTATTTTTACCATTTTTATTTATTTTCTTAACTCAAAGTTCTTCAAGGCCATCATTTTATTGACGCCACCACCATTGGTATAACGCAACATTATCTCTACAATTATTATAATAAATAACTTGTTGGAAATATTTTACATATATTAATATAAATTATATTAATAATTTAACAATATTGTGACAATAATTACTTTATAATAATTATTTTAATAATAATAATAACTACTTGCATTGTTGCATTTAATAATTAATTGATTTTTTCTTTTTTGAAATTTATAAGTATTAATTGTTATAGAAATAATTACTAATTAGTTATTCAATAATATATTTAATTGTTATTATTATTATTTTATTGTAATCAGTATTAAAATAATATTTATTATTGCTTTATACTGGTTATTTTTATTTATATAGAGTTTTATACAGTGATCAAATAAGAACTATATACTTTTATATATAAATATGCGCTATACTGCTTAATAATATATATAGTACTTATTTGATCACTCTATACTTTCAATTTAAATAAATAAATAATTAATTTTTTGCAATATTAATTTGTTTTTTTTTTTAATTTTTATAAAGAAAATATTTATTCTGTTGATTCTAGCATATATTATATATACAAAAAAAAAACTCATTATATTTTTTTGCACGTGTTTAATTTTCTATAGTATCAAGTGGCTATAGTATTAAATTAAATTTAATAATGTAATTTGAAACAAAATTTAATGAATAAATCAGCAAAATATATGAATAAATTATGATGAGAGATAATTTATTTTTAGGTATTTCTTTTTTGTGCTTCTTTTAATAACATAAATAATAAAATAATTATCAAAAATAAAGAAAATATAATAAAATAATTATCAAGAATTATATAAATTAAGATTACAAGATTTATGTATTTTTATTCATTCATTAATGACAAGATGATTTAGTTTATTATTGATTTTCGATAGATAAAAATCATCTAAAGAATCTGAAAATTCATTTTGGTAAGAAAGCAATGCCGGTCAATAAAAAAAATAATTAATTATTTTTTTTTTAAATAAAATAACAACTTTCTTATTTAAATTGTTTGTTATTATTTTTATTTTTTCTTCTATTTCATAAAAAAAAAAAAAAATCAAAAGTTTTGCAACCGTAAAATATGCTGTTTTGCAATTATGAATTTCGTTGATTTTATTTTTTTTTATTACCATTAAAGCAATAATTTTATTTATTTTATTATAGAAATGCAATTTAAATTATAATAATTTTCTAAATAATATAATGTTATAGATAAGATAACACGCAATAATTAATTATAAATAATAATAATGATAGAAAAAACGAAAAATAATAAATGTTTTTATGAAAAAATCTACTTTTGATGATGCATGATGCGTGCTATTCATATATATTTTTTGCATAGTGTTTATATGGATTATAGGAGATATACTAATTATTAATTATATTTATTGTTATTCTTATTATTATTATATAAAATAAACACTCAGCATATACTAATATTTGCTTAAGATTATTACAAGTTTTGTTTAATAAAGAGTTTCCATATATAAAGTTTGTTACAAGATTACGAACTTAAATGGTATTAAAATGATGATTAGCAGTTTTCCTTTTATAAAATAAATATAAACAATTTTTCATTTAATTAATAACAATAATAATGATGATAATAATAATTTAATAAATGATGATTATGTTGCTGCTGCTGTTAATAAAAAAATAAAACAGTAAAAAAAGTTGTTTTAAAAAATTTGTTTTTCAAGTTGGAAAACGTTAAGCATCATCATTATACAGTAAAATTCAACAAAAACATTAACAATAAAAAGAAGTACATATATATTTAATTAAATTATCACATAAAAATAAAACATATTTGTAATCTAAAATTTATTTATGTTTAAAACTTTTATACCAAACTTTTTACAGAAACTTTTTAATCAAAAATTTTAGTTTAGAATTTTGTTTTTATACTGAATAATTAATTACTTTTGAAAGTTAAGAGTTTAATGATTTTTTGAGTTTAATGCAGCATTAATGTCGACAATAAAAAAAAATATATCAATACTTTGCTTGAACTATAAGACGGTTTTTAAAAATGCATTTTGCGTTTAATAATTGATTAGGAGTAATTGGATTAACTTAAACATCGTCGAGATGTTGTGGATCTAAGTAATTTTTTTTTTATAAACATAGCTCAAAGGAGCTTTTCGAAATTATATTACATCGCGAAAAACGTGTACGTGAAACAAGTCTAACGCGCACAACCGAGCAGTAGCTTAAAGCTCAGTTCGAACATTGCATTTTCAAAATATTTTTCTTGCACGCACAGCAAAGAAATTTAACACGTTATCAACAAGATATTCTCAAGTATTTAAGGTACTATCCTTTAAAACTAACGTCCTCTAATATCTTAAATCTAACCATATAAATTCACTTGGTAGCTTTAAGCTAGTCACAGTGATCTACTATACATTTTAATTCCTAAGCATGCCAATGTCTTCAATTAAAAAAAAGAAGCAAAACACACATTTACACATAAATAATATAATTAAAACTAATTTACTATAAAATATGAAATATTTCTATTATGAAAAAAAATAATTTATTGATTTATTATTATTTATTTTTTATGTAATCAAATAAATTCTTATGTTGCTTACATACCAAACATAAATGATTACAAAATAACGTTTGCAAATATGTATATAGATTTCCATTAAATAACAATCCTATTAAATATTATAAATAAATAAAAAATTACTTTCTTTTATTTAATTAAATATAACAAGAAAAATAATTATAAATATATAAAATTTAATAAATTTAGTTTTCTTTATAAAAATCAATAGATAAATAAATAATTCTTCGAAAACTAAACTGACTGATAGAAACACTTTAAAATTAATTAAATAAAATAAAAAGTATCCCTGTGATTTTATTATTTATTATTATTCTAATTATTTTTACTTGTTTATTCTATTAAATCTATGCTCTTTTTTTTTTCTTTTCTTTAATTAATAAAACATGATCATAACCATTGTATAATTTAATTGCATTTTATTTAATTGAATGAAAAAGAGAGTGAAAATCAGAAAAAAAAAATAAATCTTGTTTAAATAGACAAATCTATAAAGATTAAATTTATTACATTGAAAATGTAATTAAATTCAATTAAAGTAATTTAATAAGATTACATAAGAAGATTACATTATTCACAAAAAAAAAAAAAATATTACTTTATAATAATAATAAAATTACAATAAACTTACTATTTTTAGATTCTTTTTCATTTGCACAAACAGGTGTTGAAGGTGCTGTCGCTGCTTTTTTCGATGTTATAAATGTATCATCATTAATATCATTACCAGATGTTGCCTTTGTTATTTGCGTCAGAATTGGTCCATCATCCTCTAATACCATTGCTGGTACAGCGGTAACAACTTTATAACCAGGTAAATGATAACCTATAAAAAAACAAATATTATTCGACTCATATTTTATCATTTTAAGGACATAAAGACATGTTTTATAATTTAAACTGAGTCGCTTAAAGTTAAACTTGTTAATTAATTAAATAATCTTTAGATTAAAAGATTACGTTTCTTGATAATAACAATTATTTTAAATAAGTACATTTATACACCGGGATAATATCTTAATAATAATGAATATAAAATTAAATTCAATTATATATAAATGTAAATAAATATATATTTATATCGATATATAAATATCTTAATTATTATTTATATTTATTTACAAGTAAAAAAAATTCAAAAGACATAATAACGTATGTATTTGTTATTCTTGTTTGATTAAAGACCCTCAGGGGATATATTTTCTGCAAGAAAAACGATATACAAAAAAAATAAAAAAAATAGGTAACAACCTTCAACAAATTACAGCTTCTGTTGGCGTATTTTATTTTATTTATTTTTAAACATTATAATCATAATTATTATTGTAGTAAATAATATGTATAATAATTAGATAAACAAGTTCGGTCAGGTGTCTTTAATGGTTGAGTTTAAGAACGTTCAGAGAATACCCTTTTTTGGATAAAATATTAAATCAAGAAAATAACTTCATGTTTCTGAAATACCATATTTAGTCTAACATTAAGGATAGTATACTAGCATAATGTTGTTTATGATTTTCTTTATTTATAATAATAAAAAATTTCAAATAAATAAAACCCACAAGCTTTTATTAGTTTGAAGTACAGAAACTATAAAGCTGTGGTTCTCAAATTATTTTTGTCGTGGATTCCCTTAATTTGTTGCTTATAGTCACGGAACCCTGAATATTTTTAATACAACGACTTTTCAAAATTAATACCTGATGTTAAATGATCTTTTAAAATTGGGCGTTTGATAACTGAACTCGCATATCTGAAGCATCCTCAAGTTTGTAACGATATTTGGTTTTTGTCGAAACATATATTGAAAGCATCACACAAATAAGTGATTGCAAATTAAAAAAGAATTTGAAAAGCTTGTTTTACTAAATTTGGATAATCATCGAATACATCTGACCAGAATATTGTTAATGAAACTGTTTTAAATTTGGCTTCTAATTGTGTATTCGAATTTAATTCATTGAATGAAATTCTTTTGGTTTTTCTTTTATTTTGAAAGGTAATCTTGATTCTGTAGAGCTACAGGATCCCGCGGAACACACTTTGGGTATCACTGTTATAATGTAATCAACTAAGAATCTTAACTTATAGAGATATATAAAATAAAAAGCCTCTTTATAGACAATATGTAATAATTTTTATTCATATTTTTTCCTGATTATCGAGTAAACATAAAAAGTAAGTAGATTTTTTATTGAAAAATTAAAAATCAAAGAACAAAAAGCAAAAAGGTAACAAACAACATATAAACTAACCAGTCTAGTGTGTCGATAAAATTTATTTTAAAATTATTTCAAGATTGTGTAGGTGGACAATTATTAAAAAAAAAAAAAAAACGTAATTTTTTACTTCAATTTTGTTTTTCTTAATTTTAATTTTTTTATGCTTTTGCTTTTGCAAGTTTGCATATACTATGCAAAAATAAAAAACACGAATTATAACATGTTTAGAAACATGATTTTCCTGTACAAAATACAACAGCGAAAATAACCTTTTCACTAGTTTTTCTGTTGGTTAATTAAATTATTATTTATATAACAATTAAATTAGATAATTAGTTTATAATTAATTAAAGTATTTGTCATAAAATTTTACCTGTTAATTAGAAAATTAAAATAACAATAATAAAAAATCCTGTTTAGAATAAATTTAATTTGTTTCAATTAAGCAAAATAAGAAGAAAAAAAACCATAATCTCTTTGTGAATTATAATTAATTAATAAAATAAGATAAAGAAAAAAAAAACTTATAAAAATAATAATAATATTAAAGAATTACCTTTTCTGCCAATTAATGGTATAACTGTATTTAATTTATGCTCATTGCAACCATTGCAAATTTTATTATTGCTACCGCTGACAACATGTACAACATTATCTGCTTGTTTATGTCCATTATCATTATTATTATTATTATTATTAGTATTATTATTATTACAACAAAATTCTCTATCAAAATCATTAATATTATTATCTTTGTTATTAATCGAGTGATGTAAATAATTCACATCTTGCGGATATTGTATTTTAACATGGTATTGTTGCTGTTGTTGCTGATGATGATTATTATCAACAATTTGAGTGTTCGTTGTTGTTGTTGTTGTAACTGATGTAACAGATAAAGAATTACCAGTTGTTACTGTATTTGTATTTTTTATTAAATAAGATGCAGTATCACCTGGACCACCTGACGACTGTGACAATGATGACGATAAATTACTTTCGCTCGATTTACGAGCTTTAAATAAACGCATTTTTATTTACATCGATAATTACTGCAAAAAAAATAAAAATAAAAAGAAAAACATTATTATGATGAATAAATTGAAAAAATTTTTATTTACATTTTTCTTATAATTTATTTATTTATTTTTCTCTCTCTCTGTGTGTGTTATTTTTATTGAGTTTATAACTCCCTGACCTTTTCTATTCTTTTTGTATATTTTCTAAATATTTATTTATTTATTTTTATTAATAAATTTTATTATTAGTATAACTATTTTATTAAAAAAAAATCAAAGTGTTAAGAAAAACTCTCTCTTTTTAAATCAAAAAAAAAAATAAAATAAATAAAATTTTCTTATTTTTAACAAATAAAATGATTAGATAATAATTTATTAATCCTTAAGCTTTAAAACGTGAATTCAAGGCTAGTGAGTTATAATCTAAATTATTATTTTTATAAATAATTTATTAATTTATTTATTTATTACTTAAATAATTTATAACTTAAATATTAAAATTAAATTAATTAATAATTTTATTAAAGTGAAAGTAGATGAGTGATAGTAACAATTTAGAAGAATATTTTATATTAAAATCAAGTGACTGTGTCGAGACATTGTTATTTTGGTTTTGTTTGTTTTTAAATTAAAATTTAATAAATAAATAATAATAAATAAAAAACTTGATTTCATGAGCAAATAATTATGAATAAAATAAAAAAAAAAAATGAGAAGCTATTAAGGAATTAAAAAATAATAATAAAAATAATAATACACGTGAAGTGTAACAGGTATATTCTGTCTCTGATAAACCATTAAATTATTTTATTTTTTTGGTTTTGTTTTTATTATAAATGACCTTAATTTAAATTTGCAATCAGACAGGCATTTATAACGATTTTTATATTAAATATATATATTTTTTGAATTTTATTTATTTAAAAAACAGTAAGGCCAAACAAGTAGTATTTCATAATTATTTTTGTTTGTGTTTTTTTTTTTATTTTTCGACATTTTTCAAATTATCTTCTGGTTATCGAGTGAATAATAATAATCTAGAAATAATAAATAATGTTTTTTTATATATAATTTATTATATATTTATAACAAAAATAAATAATATTCGCTATTTTAGTTATTTTAGTTATTAAAGAAAAAGAAATGCATTCGAAACCGAATTCCTGTTTTATTAAATGAAAAAAATATATTTTTAAATGTTGAAATATATTTGTTGCCTTGTGGTTTCTATGTAATATTTATCGCTATTATAATTATAATTATTATAATTATAATAATAATAATGTTAAAAGTAAATTGACTAAAATTTTAGTTAATATAAAATTTTCATTTTTATTTCATTACACAGTAATACATTATGTATTAAAATACATTTTTAATTTTGTTTATTTCTTCTATATATTCTATAAAAACCACTTGATTATGCTTAAATAATAATATTAGAAAGGTTGATTTACACCATAAATAATAATTTATAAATACTTTTAATACAAAAGTTAAAAGAAAAATAATCAACAAATTAGGGAACTTGAATAGCACAGAAGTAAAAATATTTAATAAAAATTTATCTACATTAAATGTAGAAATGAGATGAATCAAGTCATGATTGATAGAAATAAGAAAAACAAATAATAATAATAATAAGAAAAACAAATAATAATAATAATAATAATAATAATAATAATAATAATAATAATAATAATAATAAAAACAAATAATAATAATAATATTAATAAATAAACAGAAATAAGCAGTAACGTTTAACAACATCTAAATATAACAGAAGCACAAGTAAGTTAAATAAACTTTAAGTAATAACTGAATCAAACCATATCTTAAGTCAGTTATAGTTGTTTTAAAATCTACCATTTCTAGTCTACCATTTCTTGCATTGATGATGAAGATGAAGATGATGACCATAACTGATTTAATTAAAATTTTAGCTTTTTTATTCTTATTATATAAAAATACGATGCATTGTATCGCATATTATATAGTAAATGTTGATTTTTAAAAGAGAAAAGAAAAGAATAAACTAAAACAACATTAAAAAATTAAATAGGAAAGAAAATAATAATAATATTTATAAGCATTGTAAATGGATAAATATTATTTAACTATTCAGTAAAGTGGTTTATTCTTCACCATAGTATACCATAGTAATTCTTTTTCATAATTAAATAATTATTATTTCTTAAATAAATTTCAATAAAAATAAAAAAAATTGTATGATAATAATTACTTAATTATAAATTATTAATCAAAAAAATTTTATATGAGAATTGTATATAACAATCAATCACATGATATGAGTAGTGAAAACATTAATTATTTTATTTCTATAATCTGTAATAACTGTAAGTAATAATCAATTTGTAACAGAATTATTATTATTTTATATTCTAGAGATGCTAAAACACTTTCAATTAATTTTATTTATTAATTAAACTACTGAAGATGCTTATATAAAATTCTTAAAAACACTGAAATTAATGGAGAGTATTAAAGTTTTTATTTTATTTTGAAAAAATAATTAAAAAACATGTAAATTATATATATATATATATTTTTTTGAATGGTTTTAATGTTGCATTTAATAATATTAAATTACAGTGAATGTTCGGCTATAAGAAACTTTCATTAATGGTTTTTTTTCTATTACTTTTTTTTTAAATAACCGCGATAAGAGCTTTCTTTTCATCTAATAATACGGTGTTGGTTTTTTTGTCGGTAATAGTTTTATTGTAGTCAAATGTATGCATTTCTATTCATTTATATTCGTGATTTAGAGTTCCATATGAGCAACGTTTTCTGATAGAGGTAGATTTTGAATTTAAGATAGATAGGTAGAGAGGAAGATAGGTAGACAAGATTTAAGATTTAATCAATGAGTGAAGGATTAAATGCGTGACAAACTATGTTTTTTAACCTGCAGAACCTCTAAAAAATTTAAAATCTCTTAACCATATTGAATTATGTAATAGATTTGCAAGAAATTTCACTACAAAATTATATAAATTGATAAACTCTGCAATAGTTATTGATTAATAACAAATAATAAAATATTTTATCAAATATTTATCCTTTATTCTTAGTATCTTTGGAAGAGTATGAATATATTGTTGAGTTGGTGAGGTCTAAAATTCTCTAGTAATCTTAATTTGCCACTGGATAAGCATTTAATAATTTAATTTTACTAAAAAAGTTTTGCTATAACGAGCACTGTATATGCAAAAGTTTTATTTTTATTTTTTGTTAATACAACAACAGTGTTGTCATTTTCTTTATTTTGCAAAAGAATAATTCAAATATTTAGATAATATAAATAAAAATACAAGAAAACAAGATATTAATAATTATAATAATAAACCGTAAATCCGCTAAAAAAAAAATATTTTTTTTTTTTATTTATTGCAAAAAAAAATTTTTTTTTGATTTTGCACTGCAAAAACCAAACAAAATCGACTAATTATAAAATTCTTATATTTTCTCTTTTTTTTATTTAATAAAATATAAAAATGTAACACTAAGTGTTGTGTGTAGGTGTTAAGATTCTTCTTTTATTTTAATTTTATTTTTTATATGTGCAATTAATTTAATTTGCGAAATTTCTATTTAATATTTTTTCTTAATATGAATGGGGTACTTTTATTTATTTAATTTTTTAACTTATGTACTTTACTCTCTGTAATTAAATCTGACAAGAATTTTGTTAAGAAGCTTAATGGCAATTTTTATCTACTAAAAAGCTCTCTTTATGCATAAAAAATAAATATTAAAGTTTCGTTTCTTATTTAAAACAATTATTTGCTGCAAATATTATTAATAATTATTTTATTGATTTAAAAAAAATATATTTAATAATAATAAAATATTAATTTTAGCTTTTATATATAAAAAAAAATACATTAAACATTTACGATTATTTAAATAAAAATAAAATTAAATTAAATTAAAAAATCATAATAGCCATTATATTGTTTATATAAAAGCATAATTAAAAGAAATAAAAAATAAAATAATAATAATAATAATACTATTATTGTATTTTTGATTATTAAAACTATTTATTAATTTTATTTTTTTCTTTATTAAATTAAAGTAAATGAGTAGTAATTATGTTGTTAAAATATTTCAACAATATAATCAATTATGAATTGTATTATTTCAATGCAAAATTAACGTAGAAGAAATAAAAAAAAATTAAATTAAATTAAATGAAAGTTTTCTATATCAAATAATAATGAAAATGTGAAAAAATAAATAAATAGATAATAAGTTAGATTAATTAAATCAATTCTTCTAATTATATAATCAATTAAAATTAATTTAATTATATTACGTCTATGTTACTTAATCAAACATTTATTAATACTAGAAGAAGAAAAATTAAAGAAAAGAAAATGATAAGTGAAATTCTCTTCAAAATAAAAGCGAAAAAGTTAACTGTAAACGTGAAAAAACCGATTTTCAATTTGTATAATTTCTTAAAAAATAAATTCAATTTTATCTATGCTCGTATATCTTTTATATCACATTTAATACTTTATGTTTATTGATTTTGGCGTATGCATATATACATATTATGTATATTAAATACGTTGTTTTTTCTCTCTAAAAAACATAAATAAATAATAATCTATAAAAAGTAACACTTGAAAAATCTATTAAGAAAACATAGAAAAGCCAATAACCAACCAAAAAATAAAAATAAAAATAAAATGAAATCAATTTTGCTTTTCTTTTTCGTTACTCGTGGGTTGTTTTATTTATTTTTATTTTTAAATTTAATAAGGTAAAAATACAATTTATGTGAATCTTTTCCTTTTTTTATTTATTAAACAATATTTAATTTTGGCATTCTTATCTTGGTTTCTTTAATAAGAATAGTACCTTGGATCAGTAGTGGCTTTAGGTGATAGGAGGCATATTGTAGTTTAAGTTTTAAAAGAGTCACTAATTCAATATTCTAACTATAACAACCTACTAGACCAGTGATGACAAACCATTTTGGGAAGTGGGTCAAATTTTGGTAATTATTTCTTTTTAGCACTAGCTCGTGGGTCACAAAGCCAGTCGTCTCTATGAAGAAAGAGATATTCCGTATTCATGCATTCAACGCATTTCTAAGCCAATACATTACTTAGTTTATTTCTCTTGGAAGATTTTCCAAAATTCATTGAAGAAAACAATTTTTCACTCGTATATGTAGACCCGAATGTCGTTAACAGAGCATTTGCAAGTTTTTTCATTGATACAAAATTATTTAGTATAGAATCCCATGCGTTTAATTTAATATTTTCAATTTTAAGTGTATGATCATGATTATCTGCACTACGTTAAGATATTTTTACTTTTACTTCGGAAACCAAGATTGGGTCATTTCAAAGCCTGCGTGCGTCAGTGTTTGACTCGCGGTTCATAGGTTCGCCATCACTGTACTAGACACTCATGCATTAATTATTCCTGTTGCATTGGTGATTTACTCATATAAAATTTCTGTATTTATCTACTCTTTTCCCGAAATTTCAAGTACTTTCGTTGCAGATCTTTTTTTGGATTTTATTACAAAAAAAGTCCTTTTGAAATTAAATTTCATACAACAAAACAGAACAATTAATTAAATAATTAAATTATTTTTATCAATTTAGCAATTACTACACAGTAAACTTTAAGTAGATTAAATAAAAAACGTTTTTAGAATAGTTTAGAATATTTAGAAAAGTTTGCCAAACCACATAAATGCTTCCAATTATTATTAATAAATCTAGACCTTATATTGACGCTTTTATCAGTTTAAAGGTTAATCAAATGTATTCGTAATCCGTAACTGCTTAACAAAAAAGATGTTGATATTTTTGGGCTAAATTTTTAACGATGTAAATAATAATAAAAATAAAAATAATAATTTTCTACCGTACTTCAGTTAAGATTTAAGTATCACGTAACAAGAATAAGATCTATAAATGTTTTTTTTTTCTTCTATTTTTCTTGTTATTTTATTGAGTTTTTATTATTTTTTTTTTGTCAAAATGTCAATTGATCTAAAAATATTAATATATTTCGCAGGAAATATAATTATGTTAAGGGCAAAAATAAATTTTTATTATTATTAAGAAAATGATTGACTTTCTAAAAAGACAAAATCAAATGAATTTATTTTAAATCACTCAAATCATAGGTGATTTGTTCTACTTTTCATTCATTTTTTATTTTTAATATAAATGCTAATAAACTTTTCATAAGAAGAAATTTAATATAAATATCAAACGACAAATTATTATTATTATTATATATATATATATTTAATTCAATTTATTCATTGATTTGTTGTTGAAGTAAAAAATAAAGAAAAATTGATTATTCCATTAGACACACATAAATTTCTCTAGAGAAAAAAATCACTACATCATCGTCATAATAATAAATAGAAAAATATATATAAAATAATAATAATAATAATATTATTAATTAATATAAATAATTCAATAATAATAAAAATAATAAAATACATCTTTATAACAAATTATTTATGTCAAGATAATTATTTTTCCTGTCTTATCTAAATCAATTCAATCTTAACATCAACATTTGTCATTTTCTTTTTATTTTTTATTTCCGTATAAAAATTTTTAATTAATTAATATTATTTTTATTTTCGGATTTAAAAATAATAAAATAACATAATATTTATGTAGTAATTACTATTATTATTTAAATAATTAATTAAAAAAATAAATTTATTTTCATATTTCAATGTCTTGACATGTTTTTTTTTTTCTATATTTTTCATTTCTTCATGTTTTTCAACTAAAGAGATATGTTTATACAAGAATTTTCACTTTTTATTTATAAAATTACAAATAACAAATAAATAAATAGAAAATTAAATACAAATACTTGTCTACAATTGTCAATAAAAAATGTAAATAAATATTTTTGTTTAACTGGTTTTCTAATTTGTCTATTACTGACTCGACAATAAATGGTTTTAAAACAATTTAAAATACAAAAAAAAATAAAACTTTTACAATTTATGTTAAGAAAAACAATAACAATAATAATAACAATTAAAAAATAAATATATAAGTCAATATTGTAATAAAATTTAAATTAAAAATATTAAATAATTCATTATGAATACATTAACAATTGTACTAATTGCTAGTGAATTAATACCATAGAAATAATTGTTTTCAAAAAAATGTTTACATATATATAATCACAAAATAGTTTTTAATTAAAATTTCACTTAAATAATTTCAATGCCATTAAACACACAGGCAAGAAAACAAAAAATAATTAATTTTTACACATTTTTTTTGTTTTAATTAAAAATCATGCATCGTTTATTAATAATTTTTATTATTATTTTATTTATAATTATGTTTAATGATAATAATATACATTTTTAGAAAATAAAAGTAATAATTAAAAGAAAAACATAAATAAATGCAATTTAACATATTACATGTGGGGCAATCACCACTGGATTAACAATGATACAAACTAAACACGTGTTTTATAGAGAAAGTCACGCCGAAAAACAATTCTTTATTGTTTTTATACAAAATCGCTTCTGATGATAGATTTAGAGTCATATAGTTAATTAAGTCATATAAAAATTGAGCCATTAAAGTACTCTTGGATTAAAAAAATTGCAATAAACTAACTTAAAGACAATATGGATGGTGTAGATATATATATATATATAAATATATTTTATCTGTATTAAAATTAAATGGATATAAAATAATCTTTAAGTGATTAGTACCATTTTTAATCCGGCACTTTCATTATAATGGACGACATTAGTTTAATCAAATAATATTTATAAATAAAGAGAAATTCATTTATTCTTAATAAAAAATAAAATAAAAATTGAAAGTATATAATCATATTTTATTACTATTATAATCATAATCATAATCATAATAATAAATTCACACAATTCACATCTTATATTAAATTATTTACAAAATAAAAAAAAAAACAATTTTTCTCGTCTATAACACTTTCAATTGTTTTAAATAAAAGAAGTAAATTAACTGTCATTGAGCACATGATGAGTCTACTGTCTACTACTTCTCGGTCTGAACACCATCTTTAAATATATAAAAGTTTATCTGAACCGTAGCCATTTGTTAGGTTTAAAAACACTGAATTAATTCAATTTTTTTAAAATATTTTATTCAACAATAATAATAAAAATATTAATAAAATGATTTGCTTGCTGATGCTGATTATATAAATTTATTATTATTTATTTATTTATTGTTTTTGCTTATTTGTATTAAATAAATAAATAAAATTGTTTTTATATTTTTATTATAAAAAAACTTTACACTTAAGTGACTTATTTCCTTATTAAAAATGATTGATGTTGCTTTTTTTTGTTGTTTATTTAAAATTTCTTTTTTAAACAATAATTTTTAATGTACTTTACTTAATTGTAATGAATGTTGTAATGAAATTAAACATTATCTTTCATTTTTGATTTTTATAAGGTGTCACCTGTGATTATTGTTAATTACTTTTCATTTTTTCATTTTAATTTATATATTTTTTTATTAATGTTTATTTCTTTCGTTCATTTTTATTAAATTTGCAAACAGTTATAGAAATAAATGACCTATTGATATTATAATTTATTTATTATTATTATTTATATATAAATTAGTAACTCTCATTAATTTTGCGGTGAAAAAAAATTTATAACATTTCCGGTAAATATGTTTTTATTTTATTGATGTTTAATGATTAATGTTTTATTGTTATTAATGATTCTACTATAGTCATTTCAGGTTTATTATTTATTTTGTTAGTTATACCGGTTGAATTATTATTATTTTTTCTCTTTTCTTTTTTTTTAATGTTAATTTAATCGCTTTTCAATATTTTTTTTATATTTATTTGTATTTTTTTTTTTTTATTAAGCATAGATTTAAAGTATTTAACTAAACAAAACGGTCATCATAAATTTAATCTAGCTATAAAAATAATATTATATAAAACAGTTTTAGCGAATATTTTTATTTTTCATCAATTATTTTCATAATGCTTAATAAAGAATAGAAAAAAAACGAGGTCAAAAATTACTACAAAAGATATTATATGTATTAAAGGATATAAGTGAAGTTTCTTTCTTTTTGGAAAATTAATTTATCTAGAATAAGTAGATGTACATATAGTACAATGAATAGAATCATGCTTTTATTGAAAATTTAAGATTATAATTAAGAAAATGAAGAGTTTATAGAATGAGTAACGTCAGTTGATGAAATACTTTACAAATATTCAAATTTAAATGAATGAATAAACTATATGAATATACAGGTGAAATACCTTGTTTTACGCTTCATCTATTTGCGTGGTTTTGTTATAACTTTATAACTGTTGTAATTTTATATACGAAAAAACGTCATTTTCGCTTTAAGATATTTTTAAAATCATTTTTTTTCAAATGTTGTATGAAAAATTCTATTATTTATTAAATAAATTTAGTGCAATTTAAACAATGTTTTTTTAATCGATTTAATTATCAGGAAAGCAGTTCAGGTTTTTCGTAAAATATTTCGGAAAGCTTTAGTAGAGGTAAAAAAGTTGTTCTAGAACTGTTCTAGGGAACTTTTTTCATACAAGAATAATTTGTATTTTTGTATATTTTGTTTAAAAATTGCAAAAAAAAATAAACACATCAATTTTACAAGGATTGATCGATAATATTTCAACGGAATATCACTAGGCCCTACAGATCATAGTTTTTGAAAGCATTTTATATTATAAAAATTGATGTTTTTTCTATTTTACTGCCTTTCTATACCTCATTTAACTTTAATAATACAGTAAAAGTAACAAAGAAACTCAACTAAATGGAGACAATTTTTTTGTTAGACGAATGGCATCTATTATTTTCGTTTATGTTAATAAAAAAAATATATATAATAGATCTTTAGAACTATTTCTGTTATTATTACGTTAAATTATCATTTTTTCTTTATTTATTTTTATATAAAATATAATAGTCAGTTAATCAGCACAGGTGACAGATGATTACGTTTTAAAAATGAAAAGAAAAAATACAGAAAAGAAATTTGCTATCATTGTAGAAACTAAGTTACATGTTAATTAACAATAGAATTTTCCATTAATGTTAAATTACAATTAAATTCAAAAAAAAAAAGCAAAAATAAAAACAATACTTTAAACAGAAATACACATAAAAATTAAATAAATATTATAATTAATTAAAATACGGAAGGTGAAAAACAATAATAATGAAAATTTCGTATAAACATTACACTTTATTTAACAACAAACATTTATTTAAATATTTAATTAAATAATTTTAAATAAAAACAATATTATTATTTAATAAATAGTAGAAAAAAATATGTATAAAAATAAAAATCATTTCCGAATTCGCATTAAAAATATTTATTTACTTAATTTTTAATTAAACAAATATCACCACGAATACCATCAGCATTAGCAGCAGCAGCAGCAATAGTTACCGAAACAGAAGGGTTCAGAAGACTGTAGTGAAACTTAAAAAGAATACAAAATAGCCAAACAAACAAACAGTATGAAGAACTATGTAACTAACTAACCATAGATGAAGCATAAAGGAATTTTATTTTATTATTTTGTTTCTTTATTTCTTTCTGTATTTTGTTATAAACTTTAACAAGGTCGCCGACATCAAGTCTAAAAAAGCTTGTTTTTAATGTTTTTATGTTTTCATTACATTATTTATTTAATATATGTATATTATATATATGTATTTATTTGTTTGTGTTAATAATAATAATAATAATCAAATAAATATTCAACATTACTATTTATTCATTTGCAAAATAGTTTTATTTTTAATTAAAGTAATGTACACGACTGTGATGCCTACATATGTTATGTATATACACAGATAATCTGTTAATAATATCTTAAGTTATATAAACAATTATCATTATTCTTTATTAATATTTTTAATATATGTATGTACTAATAAAAAAAGGGAAAAAAATTTTAACATAATCACTCATTATGTGACTAATCATTTGAATTTTCTTTTTAAATAATTTTTGTAACATTTTTATTTATTTTTGTAAAGTTTTAGATAAAAAACACAAAAACTGAACTACGAATAATATTAAATAATCAGTTTTTTTATAAACGTAAGAAGAAAAGAAAAACCTGTTTTAAATGGAATTTTTATTATATTATAATAATATATGTATATAGCAGTGTCGAAATTAGGCATATACAGAAGCATAACATAATTGTTTAATTGTGCGATACGAGTAAAATATTTTTTTTGGAATTAAAAGGACAATACACGTACCAAGTAATAATATATTATTATTATTTGTTAAATAAATTAATTAAAATACTTTTGCAGATTAGTAATGTTTATGGTTTTATTTGTGAAAAATCGTATCAAGTATTATTATTATAAGAGATAAAGCGAATTTTTATGTTTTTGTTTATAGAGACAGACAGGCGCTAGATATAATACTAAAAATAAATAAATAAAAATTATCAATATTATTATTATTAAGATTAAAACGTAGCGTATTTTAATTTTTCTTCTCTCAATAATAATAATAATAAACATAGAAATAAATTATCGTATTATGAATATTGGTACAAACGAACAAAACAGTACTAAAACGGTACAAATGTGTTAAAAATTTTATTTTATTTTTTTTTTTAACTATATATAGCAAATACCTCACCGTTTCATTATTATTAATATTATTTTTTGTTATTTAAAAATATCAAATACCTTTTACTACAAAATAAAAGAGTTTTAAATGTTAAATAAAAATTATATCGACTTTATTATGTTATAAAATGTTTTTTATACAAAATAAATTATATGTATTGATGATTCGTTTCTGGATAATTTTCATTCTGAATATGTAATCATTGAATTGTATTAAAATGATAATAGTAATAATAATAATAATAATAATTATAAAACTGATAAAATTAATTACATAAAAAATTAAAAAAGAGTCCACACTTTATTTATAAATTAAATTTTCGCCACTGAAATGGAACTGGGCGTATTTGATTATTTCTCTTTGGTTTTTTAATGTTAACTGAACGGTTTTTAACATTTTTTTTTGTTTAAATTAAATATTTATTTTGTTGACATTAAAAATTAGCATGATAGTAATTATTTGTTGTAGTAAATTTATAATTTTAAATTAATTTCATTTAAACATTACTGTACTGTGCTATATGGAACAATTTTTTTGTAACAATATTTCACGTGTATTAAATTTTCTTTTTAATTTTTTTTTTTTTTGTAAATAATTTAATTATTGGATTATATAAATGCTTATGTTTATTATTTTTTTTTTTAAATAAAAAATTTCTTTAAGAAAGGTAATTTTTTTTTCACCTTATTTATTTAGTTTGGTTATACAGGATGATCAAATAAGAACTATATATTTTTTAATATAAATAAGCGTGAAGCTGTTTAAAATATATATAGTACTAATTTGATCACCCTATATCAAATAGTTTAAATTTAATTAATATTTATTTCTAAAGCAAATAATAATAATATGAACAGCACGTTTTGTGGTAAAATATTAATAAAAGAAAATAATTCTCTAGACACGTTAAATATAATAAAGATAAATTAATTAAATTATTTTTAATAATAAAAATTTTATTAAAGAAAAAAAAAAACTCACGTTAACGTAAGAAATCATTAAACAAAAAAAATAAACATTTTTCATTTCTGTTTAATTAAGAAAAATTCGCGCTAAATCTTTTCAAGAACCTTTTTTTTTTTCTTGCAAAAAAAGAAAAAATTAATTAAATTTAATGAATTTTCATCTACTCTCTATTTTTTTTTTCTCCAACCTAGTTTTTATTAAATTTAAAGCAATTTTCTTTTCTTCTTCTTTTTTAGTTTAATTGTGGGTTTAAATTCGTTTTTTTACTTATTTTGTGCAAAAAAAAAAAACAATTTTTCAATTAAAAACAATAAACGAACCAACCAAGTGCATATTTGGTGAAATTTTCCTGCCTAATGACAGAGAAATATCTCTCATATGCTTATCACTTTGTATCATTTTTATTTCTATAAATACACTGCATTGTCACATCCTTCTAATTAAACAGCAAAAAAAAATTAAAACTAAAATTTAAAAAAAAAAGAAAATAACACCGAAAAACAGGATACAAATAGCATTATTAAAATGCAAAAATAAAAAGAAGCAAATATGATAGTTTTTCTGCAACAAAATAAGAATAAAATCAGAAGAAAAAAAAAATTATTATTCTTCGCACGTTGATGACTTTTTTAGCACATTTTTTTCTACTTCGTCTTATTTTATGATTCTTTAGAAATATTTCACTCTATTCTATGTTCTGTTCTGTTTGTTTTTCATTACAATTCTGTTGTTGCTAATTTATTATTTCTTTTAAATAATTTTCTTTATTTAATACTTTTATATGCAAAAAATGTTTTTTTTGTCTTTTTTAGAATTAGAATTAAAGCAGCAACAATTTAATTTTTATTAAGAATATTATTATTATTATTATTATTATTATTATTATTATTATTATTATTATTATTATTATTATTATTATTATTGTTTTTAAAGAAATAATATTATTAGATTAGAATAAGAAGTAAATATTTAATTTAATTTAATTTATTTACTATGTCTTAATATAGGACCAGGAGTGGTCAAACTGTTAACCCTTAGGAACGACTTTATTCTGTAAAATATAGTCTGCGAGCGACTATGAATATTGGCAAATAATTTTAAGCATTTTTCATAAATATTTTAATTAATAATTAACAAGCATTTCAATTAAAAAAAATTATTATTGCAAATTATAAGAAATAAATGAGTAAATACAGGAGTCTGCAGTCAGGAGCCATACGAACGCTCTATGGAGAAAATTTTGTTTTGCATTTTCTAGAATATGAAATTTACTTTTTTAACTTATTTACTTATTATTTACTTATTATTTACTTTTTATTTACTTATTTTTTACTTTTTATTTACTTTACATGTCTATCAAATATGAAATTTATTACTTTTTTAACGTAATAGCAGTTTCGTTTCACGGATTTTTACTTATAACGGACAGTTTGCGAGGATTACATCTTATCCGTAAAGCGGGAGATTGCTGTAATACAATAAAAGATGGTTATATGAAAGCTTCGCGGGCTAATCAAAACTTGCAAAACTTTTGCGATCGACCGGTCGACGGCGGTTAACATACTGGCCACCCCTGTTATATGCAATAGTTAATATTGCATAGCATTAGTACATTTTCTGCATTACATATGTATATATAATAAAAAATGATAGAAATTGTTTTTTTTTTATTTAAATAATAAAATTAAAGAGAATAACAAGTGTGACATTTTTAGATAACAAAAAATTTTTTTTTTGTTTATTAAATAATTATGTTTATAGAATTTTTTATGTCTGTTTGTTTGTTTATTTGTTTATTATAACAAGACTAGTTTTAATTTAAAGAAAAAAAATATATATAGAATTGCAAGAATTTTATTTTTTATTTAATTTTTAATTAAACAAAATAAATAAATATGCAAACGTTGCAAAAAAAAATAAAAATTTGTTTATCAGATTTGCATAAAGTGTTACATTTATAACAGAAGGAAAAAATAAAAAGTGTAATAAAAATGCATAATTATAATCGCGGCATATCATCATTATTCATAATTATAAAAAAAAATTTCTATAAAAGCTTAAAGTGAGTTTTGTAATATATACAGTAGAGATTCCGCTTAATCAAGACACCGGTTAATGGGCAAAGCCGCTTAATTGCGACAAATCCTCAAGAATAAAAATAAAACTAAGGAAATAACTCAAATTCGGATAATTGGACTAGCCGGTAAATCGGGACAAATCATACTAGCATAAATGTGTCCCGCATAATCGGAATCTACTGTATTTAAGTTTGTAGCTGGATAAAATTTCTAAATTAAAGACAAAGTAATTTCCTTTTTCTTTTTGCATTTACTATTGACTAAAATACTGTACTGTAATGTCTATGCTTTTACTAAGCGAAAATATCTATATTAATTTACCTTTTTGTTTGTTTCTTTCTTGTCTCTCTTATTTTCTTTTCTCAATGGATTTTACTTTTATTCAAAGTGAAAGACTTTTAATTTTTAAGTTTATTTTTTTTTTGCAGTTATTGTTTACACTTTTGATACAATTGAGTTATTTTTTTAATTAAAAATAAGTATAAATGGTTAAAGACAAGAAAAAACAAATAAAATGTTTATATTTGGATTGCATCGTAAAAGTTCTGCTTGGAAAATTACTTCCATGAATTCCATTTATTGGCCACTGGTTAATAGAGAAAAAATGTTGAATTTCTAGACTTAATATCGGGTGGAGGTTAAATAGTGGAAGAGACTTAATAAAGTGCATATTTTTTTAAAAAATAAATTTTAAAAAGAAATTTTATTATATTTTATATAATTATAGAAATTTAAAATTTACTCATCAAAATCTTCTCCGTCGGAGGCAAAATTATCTGTATCTAAACAAATAATTCATCAATTTTTGACGGATTGAAAGTTTCCTCTTCCCATTCGTTCATATTTTAGTACAATTAAGAAGCCAGTGGCTAAATTAAGGGTAGTGGCTAAATAGAAGAATCCAAAAACATTTTGCAATTCAAAAACACTATTAAACCTCGATGTTTAATAGACTTTAGTGGCTTATAAAGGGGTTTCAGAGTTTATTATGATTATTAATTAATAAATAATTTTTGTAATAGAAAAATCAAATAAAAACCGCTTCTATAATAAAATAATTTAATTAAAATTAAAGAAGAAAGCCTTTATCATAGAGTAAAAAACCAAAGCAAAAATAAAACGGTTAATTCTGCTTAAGGAAAAAGAAAAGACAGCAAAAACACCTGCTTCACTTATGATTATTAAATTAATAATTATATAAATAAACAAAATTTATTAGCTTTTTTTTATCTTTTCGGCTCAAAGATTGATAAAACATTTTTCAGAATATTCTCACAGTCATAATATATATTTTCCCATTAAAAAAAAAATGCAAATATTAATTTTGAATCTAATTTTAAATTTAAATTTAAATTTTTTTCCTTAATCGTATTTCTATATTTATATTATTTTATTAATTCGTTTATTTATTTATTATTAACAAATTAAAAATCAAACAAAAAAAATATTTATTTAATTAAATTATATTTTTGTCTTAATTTTATTTCTTTATTTATTGTTTTTCCACAACATTAATGTTAATGAAGATTTTTCATAGTATTATTCACTATTTCTCACCTGTTTTATTGTTATACAAATACTCAGGATATACTGGAATTTCTTTTGCACAGTTAAAACACTATACTAACTAAATTTCACTTTTTAAATTTATTTCTCTCTTCATTTACTTTTTCTTCTTTACTTTATTATTTCTTATTTTATGATTTATAACTTGGATCTTAACTTAAAAAAAAAAACACAAAATTACACTTTAATAATTTAAAGAACTAAAACCAATCAATTTCAAAGCTTTTGCAATAAATTAATCAAAAACACACAATAAAATTTATTAAATTAAATTAATACAAAAATATTAAATAACGAATAAAAGTTATTTTTTTAATTTAATTTAATTTAACCGCGCATATGAAGAAAATTATAACGTTTGTTTCGTTTGGAGTCTACACATCGACTGAATATAATAATAATAAAAAAATCAAGTAAAATAATCGGAAAACATATATATAAAGTAAAAATTGAGTATTTATAATAATATTTGAGCACCAACCATGTCGAGATCATAGAGTATGTCGATTTGTTAAAATCAAAAATAAAAATTGTGCTACATGGATTTGATGTTTTAAAAAAACTAAAGAATTAATCGTTTTGTATAGTTTGAACCACTGGTATGTATTTGGTATTGTTATTATGTATTTGTTATTTTACTTTATAATTCTACTGTTAGCAGAAACATTATGACTGAATTAAAGGTAGATAAAAGCTTGTAATATTATTATTATAAAAAAAAAATAATAATAAAGTTAAAGAAAAAAGAATTAACGGACGGAATCTCATGCGCGCGACCGATACAAATTGAGAAGAATAAAAAATATAAAAAAGAGAAAACAATCAAATGACTGTTTATATATATAAGATGAATAATAAACTCAGGCAAAAATGACTTAAACAGGTGTGTTGTGCTGTATGTAATTTTCAGTACTACAAAGATAATTATAAAATGGATTATACTATGACTATGCTGCTGATACTCAGTATACTTTTGTGTAATTTTACCATTTAAAACTAAAAATATCAAATTTATTTAAAAACAATATGATTAAAGCGTAATTTAACCAAATTTATGTTGTACCGAGGGTAAAAAGAAACAAAACAAAAAGGAACAACAGGTTAAATTAAACAAAAATTATACATAATTAGGATAAACACAATACTGTAGATTGTTGTGTAAATATTTGTTTAATTCTTCTATTTTACATATTTTACCTTTAAAAGGTTTCTCAGATACAAAATTTATTTTCAGAATTTTAAAAATAATTCAAAATTAACAATAAATTAACATAAAGGTAGATTTTCTATGTATTTTTATCAATTTTGTGAAACTATTACTCAGTTTTGATATCAAACATTTAATTTTACAAACATTTGCATAGTATTTTCTCATAAAATTTAATTAAAAATTAAAGAAAAATAAAAATAATTACCGTATTTTATGGACTATAAGACGCCCCTCAAATTTATAAGATTAATTTTAGAAATATATATTGTAAAAATATATAATTTTACCTTCGGACCATAAAACTCACGCAAAATTTGAGTCCATTTCACTATGTAAAAAATCGCGTCTTATAGTCCGTAAAATTCGGTACATAAAATTTATAATATTGTATCTAATGGACTTCCCCATTAATTATGTCAACAAAGTAGAGTTGGGAGAAGATTTAAAGAAGTTTGACAATAGTTGAAGTTTGTATGAAATAATTTTATTTTTTTGGACTGATAGTTTCACAAGAGGGATGAGGTGGTCAAAAATTGCCTAAAAATTGTTGACATAATTTATGGACGGTCCCCTAAGGATATTTAATTAAATATTTTAAAGAAAATAATTTAATAAAAGAAATTATGCTTTGTCGGTATTTATACATCAGAAAGTAGTAATATTAATAATAAATCATCATAAATACATACAGAAAAAAAAGAAGAAGAAAATAAATAACATTCTTTAAGAAAAATTATTGATAAAAGAAAAACATTTATTTTTATTTTAATTTAATTAATTTAATACAAATATTTTTTTTATTTGCAAAACATGAAAAAAATTAAAACATTTAATGAAAAATTCCTCTAGATTTTCTCTATTAAAATAAAAATAATAAAAATTAATCAAAATAATTACAGAGAAAATGATTTAATAAAAAACGAAACAAAAAAAAAAATGCGTAGAAATGTTTTGATTTCTTATCTAGGCCATCATTTCTTTTATCTTTTCTAAATTATTAGTGTTTTATTATTATTATTATTATTTTTATTTAACTTTTAATTATTTATTAAATGAATTTTATTATATTAATTTCAATTATAATTGATTACATATATATATAATTATTTATATATAGACTTTTTATTTTAATGATGATTGAAAAACTTTTGTAATATTATTAATTGATATTATTACTTGATAATTAATAATTACTAATTACAATGTAATAATAATAATAATAAAAATAAAATAATATTAATATCCTTTAATTGAAACATAAATAGAAAAAATAACAATAATAAAAAAGTATAAACGATCAAATATTTTACTTATATCAGACCATGGATTTTCTGTAATATTATCAGTTTCACGAATATCAGAATAAGATGACTGTAAAATAGTAAAACAATAATAAAATATTAATAAATAAATTTTATTTAATTCACTTACTGTAACTGGTCCCAGTATAAAGATCAAACGACACCATGAATTGGAAATACATTGAATAATCCATATGTATGGTAACTTATTAATACGAGGTAAATGCTTTACAAGCCATTGTTGACAAATAATTAACAGTACACTAACCAATGATAAGCCTATTCCTCCCTTAAAATGGTCAACTAATTTAGTAAAGAAAAGAAAAATTCGTTTATTAATTGTTTGCTTTTTAATTTTCTCTGCATATTCTGTATATATACTTAAGACCGGAACATAAGTTGTTGGTAAAAATTTAACCATCGACATTAATGTAATTAATAAAATGCTTAAGGAAAATAATGATAAGAATGTACGTGCATATCCATCTGTCCATACTGATAAGCCCATCAACCATATAGCAGTGAAGAATGGTGTTATAAAGCTGATACGATAATAATTCTCGTTTCTACGTAGATGAACACGATAAATAAGATCTGTATTTATTAATACTGTATTATAGTCCAATGTTTTACGAGTAGACGATTGTGACTGATCGATTATTTCCATTGCAACCATATGCCATTCTGATTCGTCTAATTGTTCCTCACGCTAAAATTGTGCAATTAAACGATTAACATCAGACGACTATATTAACAAGTATTTTACGAGAAGATATACTATTGTGATAGATGTGAAACGTTGAAGTTTTATTGCGTCCGTATCATAGGTGCCAAATTGAAGTTCGCAAACAACTTCATCCTGAGGCCAAGTGTGCACATCATTTGCTTCCGAACACCAAGTTTGGAAATTTGTTGATGTAGTTTCTATTTGTACAGTCCCATTATGAATTAAGCTCATTGTCAACCTAGCATTTTTTGTCTCCTTGCTTAAAAGTCCTTCTTGTGCACTGAAATAATTTTCCTATTAGCAATAAATTTATTTTAATTAACAATATTCTTACTTAATTAACATTATATTTGGATGCCACGCATTTATTATATTTGTTCGATAGTCAAATATGTCACTGAAATTCTCTGGATTCCATGTTAGTCGTTCGTCTTCCCATTTCTTTAATTCATATAATATATAAATATTTGATTAGTCATTCTTATAGAATAATACAGAAAGCACTAATTACCATAAAGAGTCTACCCCTGGTTGATAAGATCGAATGTTTTGGATCAAAAGTGATCTGCTGTATATTTAATGCAACTTCAACTGTATTTAACTTCTCTGGTTTAGCGGCAGCGTTATAGCTATCAAATAAATTTAATTGTAACTGTTCACGAGGCCTCATATTACGCGATAATATCGCTAATATATCGCTGGTATCATTCACACAACTATAATAGAATCGTGCATCTGTTTGACCCCACGAACCAAAACTAATGTAATTAATTGGTATTGGTGTCGTATCTTTAACAGTCATTAAAGGATTTGGTTCATTTTGGATTCGTATCTCCAAAAATCCAGTCTTATTTTGTTTTATTGTTATCGGTAATGCTTCAATAGCTGATAATAATTTCTTAGTTACTGTTGTTGTCATTGGATTCAAACGTTTAATACGTCGTATCTCACTAAATGAATTAAGTCCAGCACCAAGCACTAAAAAACACATAACACAATTACAGACTCTTTGTTTTAATTTTAAATTCTTCTTTTTTTTAGCGATAAAAATAGAAAATTGAATTTTTATGATAAGAAATATTCTGCATTCAGAAGTTACAAAGATAAATTAATTTAATAGCAATAATATTGTGTGTAATTTTTTTATTTGTAAGCATTGTGGTGATAAGAAAAACTATCTTTCTTACCAATTTCATAGACTAAGTCTGATATTGATGGATGCTCTGTCGATGATAAAAGAATATGGGCATCCTTAGCAGCTAGTATAGCCACATTAATATTTACTAATTCATCTTGAAATTGAAAACATTTTAAAAGAAATAATAAATTCCTAAATTTAATTTTATATTATTATCGAAAATACCTTCTTTTAATGGATTTCCAACATGTTCCACTTTAAAAAAATCTGTATATGAATAACCATTTATTGCATCATATTCTTTACACTTTGCTAATTCTACATTTACACAATAAAAATAATTAATTTATTCATTCTATAGTTTATTTATAAAACATCTTGAAATACCTTGAGTCGACATATATTTACCAAATACAAAATACACAAAAATTGTTAGAAAATATATTAAAAGAAGTTTTATTTTAAACATATTTTATATTTTATTTTTTATTAATTACTTTACAAGAAAATGTATTTAATGAAACTAAAATGAAAATAAGAAATTTATTTAGAATGATTAAAAAGTGTTCAAATTTCTTATCACATCATATTCATAACGTCCTGTCTCAAATATTAATCTTTAATTAATAGTGGCACCATCTATACTTTCAATCAAAAAAAAACCTATATTTCATACATTTTTTGAATCATATTTTGTAAAATATTACTCTATAATAGATGTCACTAAAATCATATGGTTATTCTCTTTTTAAACTTGAAAAACATATTTCGACAGAAAATACAACACGTCAAAGCAAAAAAAAAAAAAACAAAAAAGAATACATACATATTTTTTTTTTTTTGTAAATTAACAAAAAAGTCGTGTTTTTTAAACGTCAAAACCACATTGAGTCCGAAGAAGGAAAGTTGTGTGTGCAAACGCGCGTATTAAAAATAAATTCAAATTAATCAATTAAAAATTAAGTGAAAAAAAAATATTAAAACAATTTTCTAAATAAATAAAAAATTAAGTGTTATTAAATATTATTTGTTTAATTATAAAGGTAATAAATATTTTTTATACTTAACGTTTTTTTTTTTGTTTTGGTTTTAATAATCAAATTAGAAACAGTAAATGCATTTATAAACATTGTTTTTCTTTTTTTGTTAAATGTGAAATACCTGTCGAAGTATGTATTGTACATATATATATATATATACATAACGAATAATTAATTAAATAAAATTAATAAATTTTATGAAATAAAAACAAAAAAAGAAACCAACATTGCATTTACATAGAAATTAAAAAAAAAAAAAATTATGAATATGTTAAATTGAACTAATTAACTTTAATTTTAAATGACAAATGAAAATGAAAAGAATAAATAAATAAATAAATTAATTAAATTAATAATAAAATGAAACAATTACTGCATATAATGCAAAAAAAAAAAATAATAATTATAAAATAAAAAATCAGACATAAATAACAACAATTTTACATTTTCTTCGGGTTAATAATTTATTTATTAATTTATTATTTGACATAATTAATAATTAAAAAATAAATTAAAGAATTTAATTACAAATGTTAACTATGGTTTTTTTGTTAATTTAATAATTTTAAATTAAAAGCATTTCTGCTCTTCCTCCTTAGCATAAATCATAAATAAATGAATTGTTTTTTGAAGTGTTTAATAGAAGAAAAAACAGCCATAGCCTACTATAATTGTTTGAAAAATTTAAAAAATTTTAAAATTTAATAAACGGTTATATGTTTTTGTACTTTTGTTTATTTGTTGTTTAATCATGAGATGGCAAAGTTAACGAAAAAAATATTCATGTTTCAATGTCATCTTAAATATTGCGTCATTGATTCTTGATATTGTTGCTGCTGTTGCTTTTCATTTCTTTGAATTTTTAAATAATAATTATTTGTTTATTTTTTAATTTTATTACAAAGAATACAAAACTTGTAGACAATAAAAATTTGTCTTGTTTTCTTGACTTTGGTATCAAGTGGTAGTAATTACATAGCACTTTTTGAATTTTTTTTAAAAATTAATAATATTCTCTAAATATGTTTAAATTTAATTTAATTTAATTTTTTGTTTTTTGGGTGTTGAAATTGATTAAAATATAATTTATTAAAAATTAAAAATTAAATCCATTAATAATAACAGCACTGATAACAAACAATAGCGTCTCAATTGATAGATTTTCATTGATAGAAAAATTAATAATATTTATTTTTATTTTTTGTAATACTTTTATTGTGTTTTTCCTTTCATTCTAGATTAATAATTTCATTCAATAACAAAAACACAATTTTACACTTTATGATTTTATTTGTTTTCTTATCAAAAACTTTTATATCTTTTAATCAATTTTTTTGTTAAAATAAAATTGAATAAACAGCAGCAAAAAAATAAAAATCAGCCAAATTATGATTGTCGTCTTTCACGATAATTACTAAATTTTTTATTTATTATTTATAGAAATAATTATTTATTTTCTACTTTAAATGCATTTTCATTACATTTTTATTTATTATTTTTTTGTTACCTTGCGGGCTTATATAGAAATAAACGTAAAACATTTAAATGGTTTTTTAATTAGTTTTTTTTCTTCTTCTTTCTGTTAAATTATTTAAATTTAAAAATTTACCAACAGAATTTTATTTTTCTCGTTTATTTTTTAATTAAAATAAGAAAATTCATTTTTGTATTTATTTATTTTAATTTAATTATGTATTTACATTGTCATTGAACAAAAAAATAAATAAATAAAAAGGTTTTTATTTAATAAGAGAAGATGATAGAAGATTTTTTGTTAGTAAAGATTTTTCGTATTTAAGAATCATTAAACGAAGATGAAGATGAAAATGAAGAAGAAGAGAAGTTGTGTTTTTTTTTTCTTGCCTTTACCCAGACAAAATCTGTTTGATCACAGCAATTTTTTGTATTTATTTGCGTATTTTATCGTTTTTTTTTTTTTCTCTTGGCTTTAACAATAAATTTATAAATAAATCTTTGAAAATTAAATGTTTATTGTTTGTTTGTTTGTTTGTTTTTTGTTCGTTTTCAACCATAAAACACTTTATTCATTTGAATGAAGAAACAAAATAAATTTTTATTGCATAATAATCATTTAATGAGTATTGAATTTATTTTTATTTGTGGTTTTTTTTTTTTTTTTTGTTATTGAGTAATTGTCTTTTCATTATCCTTGTGGCAAGAACCAACAATCAAAATGTTTTCTTAACATTTTTAACCTTTTTAAAATGTTTAAAACATTTTTTTTTAAATGTTTATAAAATGAATCGAAAAGAATTCATACAGTTTTGTTTAGTTATAGATAGAAATGTGTACAGACGACATACAGTGCACAGGTAATATTATATAATTAAATAAACTATTTTTGTATAATTAATCAATTTTATATATTTTAATTTATTGCAATAGATAATAATGTACTAATTTATTATTGCAAAAAACTAGCAAATAATTGTTTAATTCTTTCTTTCTTTTTGTTGCATAATTGTGGTTTAAACACTTGTTGTTTGTTTTCAAGTTCAAATTTATATACATATACGGGTGGAACCTCGATAATTCGTAGCTGCTTTAACACAGATCCAAAAATAAAGTCGAATAAACGTGGAATACGAATTATGCGAACTCAAAGGCGACTTGGATTATTATAAAATTGATTTACTGATAATAAACCTTTTTTAATAAAAGAAAATTTAATTTTTATTAATATCAAATTAACAAACAAAAGTCAAATTAAACGGGGAACTTTGTTTGATTTTTATTTTAAAAGACATTCCGAATTATCGTAGAGTCGAATTATAGGGAAAACTCGAATTATCAGAGTAGGTTTGAATGCAATTTTCAACAGACTTTGAAAAATGTCGAATTAAAAAGTGAAACTGAATTATCCGTGAGCCGAATTATAGAGGTTCCCACCCGCATATATTGATTGTTAATTAATTCGTTCATAAATTAGAGGAAATTTTACACATGTTTGATTAATTGAAAAGTAAAAACACTTGAAAACCCCACATAAATCTTGAATTAAATTATCTAAATTTTGTGTGTGTTTTTTTCTTCTTTTTTTATGGCATTGCTACTTACCTTATCAATATACCTACGTTTATTATTTTGTGAATTGATAACATATTTATTTGTAAATAATTAATACGAGATATCACATTTAAAAGATATAAATAATAAATTAAATACGTGAACGTTCAGAGCCGTAACAATAGTTTGAATTGTCTCCGGTAAATAACTAACAAAGCTCTTTGTTTTATAGTTTTTTTTTTTGGGTTGTTGTTTTTTACGGTATTTATCTGGTGGCATTGTGGTACCACACGTGTATCTCGCATCATTGGCAATTACCCCGATGTCAGACTATCTTCTACGGTGCTGTTAACATTTGATTTTATTTCCTGATCAAAATATTTCTTAATTTTATTTCTTTTTTCTTATAAATGTTTATGTATTTGTTTCCAGTTGAATTAAATATTTTCTTATATAAATAAAAATAATTTAATTAATTTATTTATTTATTTAATTAATTGTTTGTGTGACCTAAATCTTAGCAGTGAATTGCACGGTGGCATTAAGTTCAATATCGTGTTAAATAAAACAAAAAAAAAAATATTTTTATATTTATTATAATTAAATCAAGGACATTCCTTATGTTTGTTTACAAAACGACTGGCTGCTGACTACACTGATTGACTACAATCGGTTTATTTTTTTAAATTAATTAAACTGGTTCCTCTTTTACCATGGTCTCTGTGTTTTCCCAACAATTTTATTATTTATTTTGAAAAATTTTGTTTTTTTTTTATATAAATCCCTGAAAATTAAATTTTTTTTTTTTCAATTTAAAAATAATTAAGTGAAAGTGGATAAGTAATTTGTGTTTGTGTGTGTGTTTTTGGTTTGTGTGCAAAAAAATAATTAATTAATGAAAATGTGTGTCTAAATTTGTTTGAAGTGTGCTGCGCGTACGTTAATTACATTTTTCATAATTTAGAGAAATTATTTCTATTTTAATACTAAAATTGAAGGAAAATTTCTTAAATAAATTTGTGTGTAAAAATTTTTTGGTTATTTTTGCTTCGCAGTTTCTTTTTTTTAATTAGTTAATAACTGTTATTTTAAAGTTTTATTTTTATTTTTTTAGCCAAATTTATCAGACTGCTTTTTATCAGATTATTGTGCAATGAATTTTTTTTCGTTTTTTTTTTAACCCTGAATTAATTTACAATATTATGAGAAAATTGTTAATTTAATTTATTGCAGAGTTAATTAAT
Organism: Ptychoptera contaminata; assembly: GCA_963942525.1. NCBI lineage: Eukaryota > Metazoa > Arthropoda > Insecta > Diptera > Ptychopteridae > Ptychoptera > Ptychoptera contaminata. The sequence continues at coordinate 35,525,462 of OZ012636.1, read as the reverse complement.
ATTTTCTGTTTTGTGTGTTTTAATCCTTTAAAAAAAAATTTTTTTTTGTTAATTTATTACTATCTTGTGTGTGTGTGACACTAAATCAATTAATTAAAAAATGTTTTTTTGTAAAAATTACTTGGCTTGTCATTATTTAAAAATAAAGAAATAAATAAATTTATTAAACTCTTAAAGAAATAATCAAATTTTTATATTTAACCTTAATACAGGTTAGTGTTACCTCGTGATTGACTTAAACATATTTTTTCTGTTAATACAAAATTGTGTTAAACATGTGAATACGTTTTTCTGTTTTATTTTAAATATTTTAAACATTTTTATTTCTGTTATTTAATTAAAAATACAAAAAAAAACGAAAAACTGAAAAAGAAATTCTATTTAACGTTATATAAAAATAATAATAAAAAGAAAATAAAATAAAAAAACCAAAATAAAAATTTATTTAAAAATTCTAAATGTGTGTTTTTACAATATGGTGGCGAAGTGAGAGAGTTCAACGATTTATTTATTTATTATTAAGAATTTTTTATTAAAATAATAATAAATAAATAAATAAATAAAATACTGAAAATATATTTTTTATTAAGTGACGTATTTTTTTGTTTTCTTTCTTACTAATAAATTCTTTTGTGATTATTAAAAACAAAATATTTTTATTTTTACGTAAATGTCTGTTTATTTAATTTATTAATATTTAATTCATTAAAGAATTAAACGTGTTTAAGTCATTATAAATTAACAAAAAATAGATTTATTTCCTGTTTATTATTATTACAATAAATTCTAATTTAATATTTTTTAAGTTTTGCGCAAATTTAAAAATTAAAATAATTTTAATTTTGTTTGTTGTTTTCTGTTGCATTGAAGTCTTTTGATTTAATAATTTTTTATTTTTGTTTTTATTTCATTGCGTCATCATCTTTAAGTGTTGGTTTATGTTTGATTCGTTTTGTTTGTTGATTATTGAATGTTTGAGTGATGATTCCCATATTTATGTCCCATATTTGTCTTAAACAAATATAAAATAAAAACAAAAAAAAATTTTGCCGTAAAAATTTTATTTGTTGATATTCAAGTAAAAAAAAAATAGTTGATCTTTCATTTGACTTTTAAATGTTTTGTTAAACGTAAATTATACATAAATATGTAAAATACTGTTAAAAAAAATAAAACTTATTTTAATAAAATAAATAATTATTTTTCCTTTTCTTTTCTCTTATTCAGATATTGGAGAATTTTTCTATTTTTAAGAAGTTTTATCTACACAAAAACACACCTGATTTAAGAAGCAGATTATTTGAAACGAAAGAAAAATGATTTTATTATTAACCGCAATTGCTGTACCAGTGGTCAGTGTTGTTATGTTTATGTGTTTAAAGACAGCCGGTGTAACACCGAAAAATTTTGAAGAATTTGCTGCCGAAATACGTTATCAAGTGTATGGTATATTAGCAATAGCTGAGGATTTTATATTAATATCAAGAAATAAATTTTCAGGTAAATTTTCTAATTATTTTATAGGTTTTTTTTTTCTCGTACATAAATTAAGAATTGTTTATTTTTTTATTATTTTTTGCGCACAACAAATATTTGTCAGTTCAAAGTACATTAGTGCTTTTTTTTTTATTTCTATAATTATTATTTATTTATTTTTTTAATTATGTAAACATATTCACAATAGATGATGATTTTTTTTTTTTTTTTACGTTTTGTTATAACAAAAGCACAGCATTTAGAGAACGAGAGGAACAATATTGATAAATAAAAAATAAATAAATATTTAAAAAATTGGTAAACAATCGCTGTAAAGTATTATGTTGTGTATTGGGTATCAGGTGTGGCCAAACATTTATCCCTTAAGGGGCGACTTTATTTTGTAAAATATAAATAATTTTTAATTCAAATATTCCATAACACATTTTCTTTTTAACACCTTTATTGGTATGGTTACTACTTACTACAATCTTAATTATAATAATTAATTTATTAGTATTGTTGTCAAAAGTACTTTTGTATGTATATAAGCATAAACTTCTGTGGATTTGCTGCACCGATATCCAGCTCCCTATATGCAGATGTAGTTTTCATCGACTTGTTGTTACATGATTAGATCATGCGGCGTTAATCGTTTGAGTCGTCTTATTTCGTTGGTAATATCCAACAGTTGTGTGGCTTCGACGTTGGGATGAGTCTCATTTCGTGTTTAATAGCAAATTCACGTATGCTCACCTCCACCTTTTTTATCTTTAAGTCTTTGTGCATATCTTCATTAGTCACAAACCGGTAAGCGTTAGTGATCATACGAAGAACTTTATTTTGGGTACGTTGAATAAAGTCTCTGAGAATCTATGAGTACAACCCAATAGCTGCACTCAGTACATCCAGATCGGCATAAGAAGAAACTGGTAGACTAGTTTTTTATCCGAATTTTAACACATAACTTCGAATTATGCTTGACTCTCGAATGCAATGGAAAACACTGTACTACTACGTAAATCATCAAATACCGTATAAATTTTTATTTCAGTTCTCCAGTAGATTGACGATAGATGCTAAAAATCCAGCATTATCGTCAAAAGTCGAAACAGGTAGTTCTTACTTGCCTCGTCGATGCAAGTAAAAACTACTCTAACCGTCGCTTATGTATATTAAATAATTAACAAGAATTTTAATGCAAATAAATATTATTGCAAATTATAGGAAATAAATATTTTTTCACAAATATTTTATATCACAATTAAAATATTTCCAATATGCATGCAAATTGTTTAATTTTAGCTTTCCGGCCACTTGCAATACCTTTGCGGTGGGCCGGTCGACCGCGTTAGACATGATGGCCAACCCTGTTCTATACTTATTGTTAAAATATGTTTTTATATTATTTAACCTTGTACTTTTTTTTATTCTTTTCTTTTAATTTATTTAATTTGTATACTTTTTTTTAACAAAATCCTCAAGGTGAAGATAAGTGAAGACGTTTTTGTGTTTTTTTTTTTTGCTGTTAAAGAATAACAATAAAATATTTCTTTTAATGAACATGGGGAAAAAAAGTCTTAACTCCTCTTAATTAATTTAAAAATAATAATGATAAATAAAATCTAATAATTTGTTGTTTTTCTCTGTATTATTCTGTATTTTTTTTCAACGACAATTTTGTTGATTTTCTTCTCCACACTACTCTTTTGGATTAATTATTTTATTTTGTGTTTATTAAATTAATTAAGATGACTTTTAAATGTTTTTACTTTTTTCTTCTTCTATTTTTTTAGATATTTATGTAATGTCAGATCGTGTTGCTGTTATTACTGGTGGTAATCGAGGTATTGGCTTTGAAATTTTAAAAAAATTAATCAAATGTGAATTAACAATTATATTAGGTAAATAAATTAATTCTTTTTTTACTTATTATTTTAATTATTAATGGAAAAAAAATGTATTTAAGGTGTACGAAATCCTACCGAAGCAGCAAAACAAATTGAAAATAATTTAGATCCGGATTTAAAAAAAAATGCAAAATTAATTTATATCAAATTAGATATATCCTCTATTGAATCTGTTAAAGAATTTGCGGAAATTGTCAAAAAGAAATATAATAAAATTGATTTTTTAATTAATAATGGTAAAAATATTATTGCAAATATTATGCAAATTATTCTAATTATAAAATATAAATAAATAATTTTTTATTTATAGCTGGTGTAATGGCAGTTCCATTTCATTTGACGAGCGATGGCTTTGAATCACAAATGGCTATTAATTATCTAGGGCATTTTGAGTTAACACATTTACTGTTGGATTTATTGAAAAATGCCGGCACTGATGAGAAAAAATCCCGTATAATAAATGTTTCATCGTGTGTCCATAAATTGGGTAAAATTAATTATGATGATTTTCATGGAAAGTAAGTTTTACATTTTTCTAGTTTTTCTTTGTCCTTTATTAAATTAATTAATATTTCTATAATTATTCTTTTAGAAAAGCTTATTTTCCGATAACTGCATATAATAACAGTAAATTGGCACAGGTATTATTTACACGTTACTTGGAGCATTTATTAAAAGAGTCAAAGTCTCCCGTTCAAGTACATGCTGTACATCCAGGTGTTGTCGATACAGATTTATTCCAATATTCAAATACATCAAAGATACCATATTTTAAAACAGCATTTTTCAAAACACCGGAACAAGGATCACGTACAATTGTATACGCTATACTTGCAAAAAATTTAGAAAATAAAGGTGGTTCTTACTTAAGTAATTGTGGCTATGCGAAAATGAATCCGATTTGTAAAAATTTAGAAGAATGCGAAAAATTATTTAAATACACTTGTGATATGTTGAATATTAAACAGTTTGGAAAACCATAGATGATGATGGACCACGATCAATTAATTAATTAATTTTATTTTATTTATTCTTAATTAAATTTAATTATATTATTATTAAAAGAAAATAAAAATGAGAGAGAGAGAGATAAAGGAATATTTTTAAGATATCAGAACAAACTTCTTGTTTGCATAGTTTTTGTGTTTCTATTATTACATAATTATGTATCAATCACTATTGTTAATTACTTCTATTTTTCTTTTATCATTAATTAATACATTTATAATTGTTTTTCCCGTTTTGTATGGTATTTTTTTTAAGAGTTAAAAATGAATAAAGAAAACATAAAATATGATATAGTATTAGTAATTTATTTTTATATTACAACGGGAAATAGTGAAATAATTTGAAAAAGTCAAAATATATATTTATGTAAAACTTATTGGTCGCACAGCCATCAATAATTGTATAACATTCCAACGTAATTTAATTTTTGTATCCTCTTGTTTACGTCGAGAATATTCATTTGAATGATTGACTAAGTATTTATATAAATCCGGTACAAACTTAATTATAAGAAAATATTATTGGAAGTTATGCAATATTAATAATGATAATAATAATAATAAATACCTCTTGATTTTCATACACTTGTGTATATTCTAATTCGATAGTAGATAAATCAGTACACTTTTCAATAATTGTGACAACGGTAATATTTAATGGTGTTAATTTAATTATTTCAAATTCACTAATATCACGGTGCTCTTCAATTTCACGTATTTTTATGAGTGCAGTACGATAATTAGAAAAACGATTCCATTCTGATGAGGCAAAATTATGTGTCAGACAATATGGTCCAATGCATTTATACATATGCATTTCCATTTGGTAATGCTTCTCAATTATTTCCTTTTCATCAATGTAACAAGCTGCATCACGTTCCGGAAATATATTTATGCCAGCATTGAATAATAGTTTTTTTAATTGTTTTAAACTAATCGGTTTTGTTGGTAATTTTATTGGTAAGTTAGTCTTCGGTGGTAATACAATTAAGAAGCCAAATGTTGATATAACAATATTAAAGTCTATTTTTTTGCAAAAAATCGAAAAAATAACCGACATTGGTCTGTAAAAAAATAATATATATTTAAGTTATTGAAATTTGTTTCATGTAAAAAATATAGTTACGCATCTGGATTCGGTTTGAGTTCCCATTTCTTGTATGGAAAATTATAATATTTACTAGCTGCTAGACCAAACACGCCCAACTTACCGGTGCGAAATGTTAATATATTCGTTGTTGGATCATAAGACTGATGAAAAATATTATTCGTTGTCCATTTGCCAATCGCGTGCGGCAGTAATTCTAGATGGAGTTTTGTTTTTACTTCTTGCACACTAACAGCTTCCTCCTCATCCTGTTCTGTTTTTACTTTTTTTTTACTATCTTTCGATATTTTTATCTTAGTGTTTGAATTAATTTCCGGTTTTGATGTATATTTTCCTGTAGTCTTTGTAATTTTCTTAATGGATTGAGGAGTTTTTGAAAGCAACGGATCAGTTATATCTTCCTCAAGATATGCGTCTACATTTTCATGTTTTACTAAACTATGATCAATTATTATTGGTTTTTCTTTATTCCGTAAAATCGCTAAATTTTCCAAAAACTTTGAAAATAATATGCATTCATTTTCCTCAAGTTTTAAATCTGTCTCGATGCGATACTCAACAAATGGAGTATCCGGCATTGGATTAATTATAATGTCCGGTATTTGCGTTGGCTCAGGAAATAAATTACACGCATTTTTGTACGTAACATCTACTTTTATTTTATTTCTTTTAGAAATGCGATTATTATCGTTATCGCGAACAAACATGTTTGCAATTTTATTCATTTCAACTTGTATTTCTTCCTCATCCATTGGATTGCCTTCCTGTTCCATTTCATTGATTTTTAAAAGTAATTCATCTGTTGCTTGTTCAGCTTTTGCTTGATTATCCATTCGTTCAGCCTTTTCTTCAAGTAACAACATCATTTTCTTTTTTTGTATTTTCGCCAAACGCTTTTCTTCCTCAACCAATTCCGATTGAAATTGATAATCGGATGGTAATCTAGGAAGAATTTCATTTTCAATCAAGAATTGTAAATGAATATTTTTTGGAATTTCATCCATATTAAAGTCATCATAAGCATGACTGATCTTTTCTTTTATCTCATGTAAATATGATGAATTGAAGAGTCTTAATTGTTTCTCTTTCATTATATCATCATAATGTAGATTATAATATTGTTGTCTTGGATTTAATGCCAGAAACTCTTCACTTTCTTCCCATATTTCCCAACGACATACTACTGGTACCTCCCACCAACAAACATTATCTGGTAATTTTATTTTAATTTCAATTAATTTTGCTTTATCATTTTCGATTTCTTTTAATAACAGCGGATCGATTATATCTTCATCTTTTGGATAGTTAAATTCCTCATAATATTGCTTAAATTTTAGCACATTAGGCATATAAACTGCAAAGAAGCATATAATTAATTTGTTTCTAGCAGATAATTACTGAAAGGTAAAAAAAAAAAGTACTCTGTCTTAAAATATAATTGTTAAATAGTTGCAATGATTGTTTCGGTTGTTCCAAATAATGAAAACAATAGATTCCACCATAAATATTAAAATGTCTTAAATTTATATCATTTGGTTTTAAAGAAAATGATTCAGGACCAATTGTCGTTAACATTTCTTTATAATTTGCATATTCTAATTCACAATACTCCTCGTCCACATCAATTATTGTATCATCATTCACAATCGGTGGCTCTGGACGGACTTCTTTTTTTGCTTTTTTCGATTTCTTTGAATTTTTCGGTTTTGTTTCTAATATTATAGTATTTTTTTTACTTTTAGGCTGTTCACGAGCAAGTGCAGCCGCCGCTTCTAAACTAGTATTAAAAACGGAAAAAAATGAAAAATTTTACACAATAATATTACAAAATGTTAAAAATATATAAATTTAATTAACTTTTTCGCTTGTTCCCATTCAATACGATCCTGCTTCATTATATTTAAATGATTTAAATTTAACTCTTTACGTTTCTCCCATTCTTTGATTATTGCATCACGTAAATTATCCCCATCAAATGTATAATCAATTAATTTATAACTGGGTGCATAGTCACTATAATGATCATAACATAAGCATATTCCACGAATTGCAGAATTTTGCAGTGGAAGACCTATTGGTATAGTCATATTCGCATTTATTGAAACTAAATTAATTTCTGTTTCTTCATTTCTGTGAAGTTTAATTAAATAATTATTGAAATTTAATTTATTTAAACGGTTAATATTTTTATTTGTGCTACTTGTCTGGCATTGGTAAATCCCTTAAAGTCCATAAATATTTTGAAAATAAATCAGATTGAAAGATATATTCAGCAGTTATTTGATCAATTCGTCTATACAAAATGATGACATTTGTATTAATTAAAATTTAATATTAAATTTAAAAACCAAAGACTAACTCCATATCCCTATTTATATTGCATAATATACGAAATGTATAAATATCAATATATATTCTTAAAAGTGTTCGTATTTCCTGTTTTAACGATACCAATTCCGTATAAACATTTAATGGTAAATTTTCTGGTTTTTCTAACACTATTTCAATTTGATCTAATATTTTTAATATATCTTTGGTACGTTTGGCAAACTGATCACCAATATCATGTTCCATCGTTTGTAAAAATTTTTTTGTTAAATTTTTATTTGTTTGATCCTGCGTTAATACACTTCTTTCATTAATTCGTAAACACCAGTCACGACTCATTAGTTCTTCTTGTAAATCTAAATAAAACCATTTAAATAAATAATCACGAATATCTTTTGGTTTATTAACATTGGGTAGTTCATCACAGGATAAGTACAGCTTCCACTATTTGATTATAAACAATAAAAGAAAAAACTCTTATAGCACGATAAAACGATTAGTTAATAATTTTCTTTTACTTTTCTCTCCTTTAAAGATATTTCTTCTAATCGATCAATACTTTCCTTTAAATCTGAAAAAAATTAAACATTTATATAGTTTTTTAAAATAAATTAAGTAAAACCATATAAATATTTACTATCAATCCATTTAATCGTGTCGGCAAGCATTCCACACCGAAGATTATACATTTTTTTTTCATATAGATACATTATCTTTTTTTGATTTTGCTCTTCGATGAGCCGAAGTCTTTCCTCTTCTTGTCGTCGAAGTCTTAAATATAAGAAAAACCAAAATTATAAATTATATAAAAAAATTTTTTAAAATAACCATAAATATACTCAGCTTCCTCCTTTGCCACCTTTTTCTTATTAATTTTCTAGAATTGTAAGAGAAAAGATACCAAATTACCAGTGGATAATATTTTAATATACAAAAAAATAATGGCATTATACCGGTTTAACCATTTTTCAAATTATGAAAAATTTTTAACACAAATTCAATACCAATTATTCTCTAATTAACTATATAAATGGTATGTACTTAATAAAAATAAAAATAATGTTTTGTATAAATATGAAATTAACAAAAATATATTTATTTAATTAAAGCATTTATAAAAATGTATGCCATTTAGATAGCATTTGAAGCATAGTGAACGTTGCTATACCAGTTTATATAACGTGCTTAAATAAATTATTGTAGTTTTATTAAAGTATAAAAAAAAGTTTATTGTTGCAAAACCTTTGAAATGTCGCATATTTAGACCATTAGACAATTGGGAAATTATTAAATTAAATGGTATAAAAATTACCCAGCGATTTGATGACGTTTCGTTGCGACGTGTAGTGAACAAGAAATACGTGGAAATTTTATTTTATGTCAATTCTGTTCACTTCATATAGAAATTCGACAAATTCGTTTAATTTTTCTTTGAGGTTGGATAAGTGAAAAAGTTTATTCTTATTAAATTAAAATTAAATTTTTTATAATTTAATAACTAGTTAAATAAAACAAATAATGGTAAGTTGTGTTATTAATAAAACGATTAAATTAATTTAATTTTGCAAATTTTGGAATATTGTTTATTTGTTTTTTAATAAAATTATTTTTAGCCTGTCCCAGCAAGTTCAACGTCAGTGGGAAGCGGTAGCCGTTCCCCAAGTAAAATGGCTGTGCCAAGATCAAGTGCTGGTGGAAGTACATTAAAACAGAGAAAAACTGCAAGCACAACAACAACAGCAGCTAGAAGTCGTGCCACAGGTACCGGATCTGGTGGTATGTGGAGATTTTACACAGACGATTCCCCTGGTATTAAAGTGTAAGTTTTGTTTTATAACAATTTCATTTATTTATCAATAAATAATAAAAATTGAAACTAATAATTTTATTCATATTTTTCTTTTTTAGTGGCCCAGTTCCAGTTTTGGTGATGTCATTACTTTTCATTGCTTCAGTGTTTATGTTACACATTTGGGGAAAATATACTCGTTCTTAAACATATACCTTTCTACGTTAATATCATAATAATTATTATTTCTCTAGTTAAGAATCAATAAACATTTTTTTTTTATTATTTATATCATTATAAAAAGAACAAAAAATAAGACGATTTATCGATTAAAGGAATGGAAATTCATTATGTGTTTTGTGTTTTTTCATTTCTATAAGAACTGATCTTTTTTTTCTAGTTTTTAATTTTTATTTACAAATATGTTTAAAAATGTAAAGTAATAATCATTGTATGTCATTCCAAGATTGGAGAAATTTAAAACAGCAAACATAACATAAAAAAAGAAAGATTTTTTTTAAATAAAAATAAAAACATTACAAATAGTTGTTTGGTTTTTTTTCCTTGGAATGATCACAATTAAATGTTCTTTCTTTTGAAACATTTAACTGTACGTTTTGAATTATTTAAGGATTGAATGTCAAGATGAAGAAGTAATAATCCATTGTTCAGTACATACAAATAAAACAAATTAGAAAGATTTAAACTAATAAAAATTCATTGGAATTGGAATTCTTTGTTGAATCTTATCAAATTCAGTGTGTCGCTTGCACTATTTATCATTATTGAAAACAAATTCAGAATTACCTTATTTAGCTATACAATTGAATTAACTAATTGCTTATTGCTAAAATATATCTAACGGCTAGATCAGTACCTGACAAAGTAGTGATCCGTGAAAAAATTTTGCTCATCCGTTGAGTAATATGGACAGATTTTTTAATTTAAAGCAAGCGAACTCTGAAAAATATTAACTCACCCGAATAAACAATGCAGGAAATCAGTTTAATCTCGAAAGATGTTACAGCTTCCCAGAAGATAATAACGTAAGTTTATTAGTGTTCCGCAACAATTATGACTATGAATCTAGTGGTCCATAAGGCCATAAATTTTGCTGAAAACTGATCAAGACACTTATATATATTAAAAAAGAAATAGAACTACCTGTTCCATGTTCACCATTCAATGGTAATTTACCATTTGCAGTTGATAACAAGTTAAACTTTTGTGAGAATACTATACGACATTATGCGGATTATAATCCTGAAATGAATTATATAGACTCAAAAACCTCTTTGATGATTTTCTTTACTAATTTACAACAAAAGATCTAAGATTTAACCTACGTACTTCTAATTACACCAAGGTAACACAGGGTTTAATAATAAATAAAAAAATATATTTTGTGCCTGCCAAGCCATTTATTTCTCGTAGATATATCGGATTACATTTATATTGTTTTTAATATAATTTTCTATAATTAATTAACTGAATTTGTATTTAAAGAACGAAAAAAAAAGAATCATATAACTAATAACAAAAAAAAAGGTGTAGAAATTATTTATTTATCTATTGCTTGCTGATTAGAATAAGATAAAACACAAATATTATACTTTATTCTGAAATTTTATAATGGAATCATTAATGAAAGATAATATGCCTCGACAGATTTATATTTTCTTTTTTCTTTTAAAGTTCATTTTTGTATTTTGGATTAAACATTTTTAGTTGAGTTAATTAATATAATTTATTTATTTTATTTTTTTTAAATTGTTCAAAATAATAGGTAATAGAATTTTACTTGGATAAAATTTAAGGTGAAAAACAATAATTTTAAAAATGTAATTAATTATCTGCGGATATTTCAGTAATATTATAATTAATAGTGAGTACTTGTTTGATAAAATCTTGCTCGGACATTATTTCATCTAATAATTTTAATAAATCAATTAATTCGTCGATACTATAGCCAAGCTGTGGTGCCAACTCTTCTAAATGTTTTACAATATTTTCTGGAATCTGTAAATAAAAAAAAAAGAAGTAATTCCATTAAATAAAATTATTAAAATTATAATTGAGGATTAATTACCTTCGTGGAATCTTTAAAGATGTTAAATTTCTGTTTGACCTTTATGCTGGTATCATTAATGCCATCATAGAATAAAGTTAACTGAGCATCTCCACTATTTGCAACGACTGGGAAATATAAACCAGCACAGACACGTCCTTTTGCGTCACGGGATAACAAAGATCTAAAAAAATAAAATAAAAATTAAGCTTGGAACATGATTATATTTATTTTCAAGAATTACCTAAAATTGTAAACTAGATTTCTTCGTACAGTCACATCGACGGCAGTTTTATATGGTCTCTCTATAAACACCAAAGATCTTTCGTGATTTTGCTTTCCGGCCCGTGTTTCACGTTCGGTCCATTCAATGAAATTTTTACTATTAACACTGAACGAGTAACAATATTCACGTTTACAATGGGGCTCATCGGATTGGGTAAACCAACCGGTGTGTGGATAGTAAAGATCTTCCATGACTGTAACAGCTCTAGCGACATGATAACCTGGATCCAGTATAAGAATACCGTCACGACCAGCAACATTTATTTTCATCGCAACAAGTGCATGTTCCTTTTCCAGACTATACATAGCTGTATCAATGGATCTTCGTTCACAGTTTGCTATATAATCACTGGTAGAGTCAACAGCCTCCTCGCATGAAACAATATAAAGATGATCCGCAATTGTTGGATAAACGTTAGTTAAACGTGTTACTATTTCCATTGCCAGACTGACGCACATGTGATGGCGACGATTAATAGGCGGTACATAATGATGGAAAAATGACTCCAAATCACTACTGTTTGATTTCTTGTATGATGTATAGAAATCAGTAAAATTATGAATAGTATCGTAGTGAGTCTCCTCCAACATACGGTGTAGCGTTACTTCAATAAGTGCTACTAGATCTTCATATTGCCATATCTATAAAAAAATAAAATATTAAAATTTATATAAAATTTGCACACTTCCATTAATAATTTAAAAGCCCAAAAATTTCACCTTCATAATGTTTAGCGGCTTCTTTTGCTCTGTTGACCATGCTGGTAACGGTAAGGGATGCTCCAATGGCCATGCACCTTCAGTTTGATCAAACTCTGCTAAATTGTAGCTGTCTTCGTTTGTGACCCATCGATTGATGGGCAATATAATTTCCGTCACAAAATCATTGCGACATTTTGGGTCGGTCAATCCATTATTATTGGGTATTGCCGACCCGTTACGTGTATCCAAAGTACGCCCGAAGCTGTCAACGGCGAGTCAACTTGGCCATTCGGAGCCCCATCGACCGACCGTTGGTACATAACCACCATCATTGCCTAACTTTGATAATGTTGATGCGTTAATTGTAGATGTTGATGCAGCCTCAGTAAGACTTTTCCGGTCCTGGAGTTTACACAGGCCCGGCTCGTCCCCACTTATTGTTGACTTTTTTTCACGCTCTAAATAATTAAACAAATAAAAACATTATTTTCTTTTATGAAAATCTACTTTTCTTTTTTCACCATTAAATCAATTTTCCAAAATAAAAACAATACCGAAATTCAGTATACGCACACAATCATGGTGTTATTGTCGTTGCTATGGTTTCAATAAAATAGTATGAATGAATCAGGGATAGCATAAAGCACGCATTAATAGAACAACACAAATTAATTTATAAGAAACGCGATATTTAGTAACTTATCTGTTTTTTTTTTGTTTGTTAAATTCATAGAATCAGAAAGATAATTATGTTTAAAATAAAATAAAATTCTAGTTAAATTACGTATAGAAAAAGGAAAACAACACAAATATGACCTCATTTGTATTAGGGTCAAAGTCTTAAAAACAGAAAAAAAAAAAATTAGTCGTAACACGATAATGTAGAATACAAATGATTAATAGTTTGTTTTTATTATTAATGATGCTCAGCATACAATCAATAAACGTGATAATTGAACTAAAATACAAAGAAAACCCGACATTTTTGCTTGCATTACATAAGAGAAAAAAAAACGTAAAATTTTACCTTGTACAAAATTTGTCAAAAAATTAAACGCAAAAAAATCACAAGCATATTGTGAGGCTAAATTTTTGCCAAGTGAAAGTAAAAGATAACATTTTTAATTTAAATTTCAATCACAATTTCTCAATTGTCTTTTTTTTTCTACTATTTTCATAGCGCATTTGCAGCAAATGTTTATTATTTAAGCTTGTCTTGGCAACAAATTTGATTAAATATATTATATAAATAAGATAAAATAGAACAGTTGAATGGACTATAGATATATATAATATGATTTTTTACTTTATATTTGCGAATTAAACAAAAAAAAAAAAGACGATACGAAACGCAAAAATCAATAAATAAATTATAGCTAAAAAGACATGCAAAAAATCCAATGAAACAAAGGAAAATCAGTAGAAGAAAAACGTGACAATATAATTAAACAAATAAAAACTATATAATCATCTCTTATCAGTTTTTTGTTTTGTATTTATTTCGCATGATCTTTAATCTTTGTAATATTAATTAATTTTTTTTATGTTTTAATTAAATGCGCAATTAATAATTATAAATTAATTAATTTTAACATTATAATTATGAAATAATGTTTTTTTTATTGAAAAGGGTTGTTCACTTTGCTAACATTCAAATTTTAATCCGTTTTATTATGCTTTTTAAACAATAAATTTTAATTAAAGATATAAAATGAATTAATTACAGTAATAAAATTAATTAAATAAATATTTAATTTACATATAAGCGAAAATAGAGAAATATTCATTTCATTGATTAACAAAAAAAAAAAGAAAGAAATACTAGTACAGCTGATCGATAAGAAAATTACTTTAAAACGCTTTGTATACATTAATATATGTATTTATATGTAATTTGTACATAAAATAAACGCAATAAAACCAGTTTACTCTATTATATTGATTAAATATATTTTATTATTGTTATATAAGGTTAAAATAAATATATATATATATATTTTTTGAGCGTCATAACATATTTTTTCGATAAATTGCTTTGTTCTTTTGTATAAATTTTTTCATAATAAAAAATACAATTACGTGGAAATGCTATATTATTTATTTTGGAAATATTGTGTTTGCCAGTGAGTCATATTCTTATGTCTGACTATATTTAAAGAAATTAAAAAAAAATAATTTCAAATAAACAATATAAATAATTTCAAGATAATTATTATTTTCCGTTTTATTCTTATAATAACATTACTTTATGATCCATTTATATTATACACTATTATATTTATTTATTTTTAAATTGATTTAATTTAATTTAATTTATATAAATGAATAAACTGTTTTCTTTTCTTGTTAATAGTTTTATTTTTCACAAGAAACGCATAATAAAGAAAACAGCTGATTCTGGTTATAAAAAAAAAAATAAAATAACAAAAATGACTGCTTACCCATACAATGGCCAAAGCCCGTTACAATAAATTTCCTGTCACACACTTGTGAAATTGTCTATATTTGCCTCTATTTATTAACACACAATGCCACCCAGTTAACACTTATTTGTCTCTCTTTCAATTTCAATTTATTTAATCCAAGGGAAAAACCAATTTATATAGTTTAAAATGTTTTAATTAAAGTCTATATAATATTTTATTACACCTTTCTAATTAAATATTAATTTATTTGTATTGGTTTTGTAAACAATTAAATTAATTAATGAAAAACAAAAAAAAAAAAACGAAAAATAATAAAAAAAAACACAACACTGTGTACGGTTTGTAACTTCACTAATAAACTTGCTGACTATTTGAATGTAAATTCAAAGTCAAAATGACTTAGTTTGTTCTGTTGAACGCACGAATTTATAGAGTTTTTGCTGGGAAGGTTAAATAAAATGGAAGTGGAGAATTTCCCCACTTAAGTGTATTATTTTTCACAATACAATTTTTTTTTATTTAAAACGAATAGTAAACAAGAAAGAGAAAGGAGGTTGGTTTTGATCTTTTATAAAATGTTTATGCATACACTAATACACATATATAAATAACATTTATTATGATTTTCTTTTGTTCAAATATACATGCTTAAAGTACAATCAAATTTCTTTAGACTTATTTTTTAATAAATATAATTAATTCAATTAATTTGGTGCATTATATATTAATAATTTAATAAATATATTATTTAAACATTGATGACAATGTTTCATTATACGACATATGCCTAAGTAATTTTTATTTAACATGTTTTACATGTCCATAAAACTAAAAATCGTTTTAAGAAACTTTTATTCTAACATTCATATTGTGTGATTCACAATCGTATGTAATTTAAGAAGATTTTTAAAAAATATAGTAAAATAATTGCACAGTAAACGTGCTAATGAACTGAATTATTATTAAATACATCTGTGTTCAAGTACTAATATTGTTTTAAATAGAAAACTAAAGACTATGATGTTCAGATTGTCTTATATGAGTAAATTGAAAATTACTTGTTTCTGAGTACAATAAGAGAACATCCTAGCACGAGAAAATCTCTAAGGAATATTTCTGTTTCTGTGACTTTAAATAAGCTACTTGAGACACTGGATCTTGATCTACCAAATCGAACTAATCGTTGCTTTTCAAGGTATTTAAGAATATTTTTTTTGTTTTATAAGTAAAACAGACATTTGTAAAGAAAATAATTTTCTATTTTGAATAATTATAATTCTCTCAGAAAGAACAAGAAAAGAGTTAACATCTGGTGAGTTTCGAAAGTAATTTAATTTTAAATTAAAAAAAAAAATACTTTTATTTTAAAGGATCAGACTGATAATCTTACAACAAGGGTGCTTCAGCTATTCGCAGATAAGCTTTACGCCATAAATGTGTCGGTAATAACCCAATTTTTATTTCTTAAAATTAAAAGATAAAAATCTTTATATTTTCAATAAAAAATCATTACAAAATTATCATAAAAATATTCTCAAGATCGCAATTAATCAACAAAAAGGCCAATTAAAACTAAAAAAAAAAACAATATTTAAATTGCATTGCAAAAAAAAAACGAAGTAGAAAAATGCAATAAAAAAAATTATTTGCTAATAAATTAAAAAACAAAAAAAAAAATGCAATAAATTAAAATTGTAGAAAAAAAAAAATTATTTTTTATTATTATCTGTTTGTATAATGCATAATTTTTAATATATATTTATATACATATATAATGTATAATTATTAAACATAAATAAACGAAAGAAAAAATAAAAATATTTTGCGCAGTTTAGTTTTTTAAAAAAAAAAAATTATAAATATAACAATAATAGCAATAATAATAATAACAATCAAAATGAATTAAATTAAATAACTTTACAAAGAAAAAAGTAAAACGAAAAATAAATTTAATAAAAATATTTTTGTTTACTTAAATATAATAAAATTATTTTATACTTTTAGTATTTTTTGGTAAGAAAAACACTGTACATTGATTGAGAAGTAATTTTTCTCGAAAATAACAACATCAAAAAAGAATAAGAAGAAGAAAAATGTTGCAAATTAATGCAAAATACTTAAATGTTGTACATCATTATTATTAATTAAAAAAAAATAAAAATAAAATAATACCGGAAACAGTCATTTAAACAGAATAACAACAATTTTATAACAACAATCAAAATACAATAAATATTTTTATCATATGCATTATTCATTATTCTACAATTTTTTTCTTATTTCTTTATTATTAATTACGGAATTTAATGATATGCATACAACATTTATGTACATAAAAAAATAAACCACATAATATGCTTGTTATTATTTAAATTTAAAAAATAATAATAATAAATAAATTTATATTTTAATTAGATACAATTGCAGATTAACGTCTTATTTTGCCAAATACGCAATTGTTTAAATTAATTAAAAGAAAAATAAATATTGTTGTTTCTAGAGCTTAAGCCTTAGCTTAAAAAAAATACTAGAAAATATAATTAAAATTGTAAATAAATTTAATTTCTATGTGATTAACAAATTAGTACATAAAAAATGTGTAAAAATATAGAAATTTTGTCTAAAAATAATCTCTTTTTAGTATTGTTTCCGTGACAAAGTGAGACTTAATTTTGTTAAAAAATCATTTTAATTATCACTATTAAATTATTTTATTTAAAAATGTTTGTTTATATATTGCGAAATTCTAAATAAAATATAATATTAAATTGCGATGAATCATAATATACTTGGTAACAACAAATAAATAAAAAATAAGTAAGAAAGAATCTTATCATTTTATCAATATTTATGTCTAGGTCATGTACATAAGTAGAAAAACTATAAGACAGACAAGTGTCATCTCTTATGCAAAACTGATATCTATGTGTTTGTGGTTGAATAAAACCGAAACTGGTAAAGTATAATATTATGGAAATAGAAAATAATGCCTAAAAACACCCACTGGATCTAATAATATGGTTAATAAAGAATGGAAATTTCTGTTTTGAAGTTACAAAAAATGTAATAAAAACGGAAACCCGTCTCTTTGGTAATATTTATTCATTTTTAGCTCTTTTTTTGTGCCACTATGTTTTGTCTAATCTTTTTCTGGAAGAATAGAACAAAGCTATTGATTTTCCACTTAAATTATACCCGCTGACGTTGATTTAAGACAATATAATTATTCTATTTTATCTCTTTAGTTTAATTATCATAAACATAAATGAGGAAATCACACAATAAGAACATGTTTCTATTTACTGACCTAAAGTACTTACTTTTATCATAATTTATATTTATTATTTGTTTTTCTCATTATTTTTATGATATTCTAAGTATATTAAATAATAATGTATTACGTTAAGTAAAATATAATGATTATTTAATTAAATATAACAAATATATTTTTCTGTTGTTAGCATTAATTATGATATAAGTGTATATTATCATGTGCGTACATATTATCTATTATCCTTTTTAAAGTATTTTATATTCAATAAATGTTCTACTATTTGGTAAAAGAATTAATTATCCCTTGTAGACATACATATATTGGGAACACGTATTTTACTTTATTCGTGTGTATATTTTACTAGGGTGTATCTTTTACTTTGGCATATGTTGCTAATAATTTTGTGAAATAAATTGGTTTTTGTTTTGAAAACAGAAAAACAATCCTTTTTATATAAAAATCTTAATTACTTGTACTTTTAAAATGATTATAATGTATTAAACGGACACAATACTACTGCAGAGGAAATATTTTATGAAAACAAAAAATTACAGACAATTCGTGCTATTGATTTTTTTTTTTTCTAATGTAATAAAAATTTTATTATTACATAATAAAATTAAATTATGTCGATTAATGGTAAATAGCAAAATATTGTATTTATGATCGTTTTTGTTATAATAATTATTAAGCATTATATTAATATTTAAATAATCAGCAAAATATAATCAAATTAAAAATGGTTTCGTCTGTGTATAATTTTGTACGGCTTTGACGTATTTTATTTTCTAATATTTACTAGGGATACCATTACTACCGATTTTGCATTGTTACAAATGACGCATACGAGGTAGCTATTATTAATTTTTGTCATACCTTTTTCCAATTGTGATTATTTTAACCAAAAATAATAACAAAACGAAGAAAAATAATAATAGTAATAAAAATGTTTAAATAAATAAATTTCTCTATTATTATTATTAATTATTTAATAATTAATTAATTTATTCCAATTATTTAAACCACTGTAGTATAGTAATGTTATTATTGATTGAAATTTAAACATTTTTCTTAAGTTCATTTTAATATCTTTTCTTTTATTAATTAAAAAAAAAAAATATTAATTTTCTTTTTTTTTTTCACTTTTCACAATTTTCACCAAAGCATTGATATTAATTTTTCTTCACAAAATAAAAAAATTATAATATTTAAATTATATAATAAGAGATAAATGAATAGCAAACAAGAAAATAATTATAGAAAGGAAAGGAAAAGAAAAAAAGATAAGAAAATAAATAAATAATAAAGAAAAAATTATAGGTAATATTGTTTTGAATAATAAATATAATTTAATTAATAAATTTTCTTTTAATTTTCTTGGATAATTATTTTTATTAAAATGTCTTTAAATTTATTATTTTTTTTTTTTTGCTATTTCACTTGGCGAACGAACTGATAGCAGGGACGCACAATGGCGTATACTCTGCTCAATAATGAACATTTGTCAGTATAAAATTTTCGTTTTTCCGATGAAAATTTTCCTTAATGCTTTTATCCTTCTCTTGCGCATTACGAAAATGTTCGTACATATATTTTTTATTTAAAAGAAAATCACAAATTATTACAAAAGTAAAATGTTCTCTTTGTATTGCGCAATTATAAAGTCTCATATGTTGTAATTTTATGTGTCGGTAAATAAACTTTAAAAAAATAAAATATATTATAAAATAAAAGAAAATTTAGAAAAAGCTTAGAACATTTAATAAATCTGGTTGGCAATTTGGTTGAACACAATTTTTTTCATCCATCTCAATATCAGCTTCACAATCATTATTTGCACATTTTCTATACCGTAGTTGTTTTCCATTTCCACAAGAGACACTACATCCTAATAATAAATAACATATTTTACGGTCATTTTTTAAAATTAATTATATACAACATATGATACTAGATATAATTTACCTGTCCACTCACTCCAATCTGTCCATTTTTCATTATCCCGTTTTTTATTTTTACGTTCAGAATTCACTCTGTTACCATCAACTTTATTTTTATTGAATTGTTGTGAATCATCTTCGTCTTGTAAATTTTCACTCTCTTCGCTTGGGTATAAAATTTGATTGAAGAATGGATCAAAAACTCCAGTTTTACGTGATTTATCTTTCTTTTCATCAATTTCACTCTGGTACGCTGGTTTCGGTTCTTCAACTTTTGATTCGGGATCTACAATATCATATTCAATTTGTTGTTCTTTATCTGAACGAGAAATTTTCTCAGGATACTTAATAGATCTTATTGCTGATTCTGTTGTGGTAGTTGTAGCATTTTTTTTGGTACTTTCAACACAGTCTGGATCTTCAGTTACACTTTCTGTGGTCGATTGTTCGTCAGATTTATCATCATGAATTTTATGAATTTTAGGCTCTATATTGTGTGCCGAATTTGTGTCATTTGTATGATGTTTTGGTTCGTTATGTTTATCCTCATGATGGTCATGTTTTGGTGATGTTGTAGTGTTTGATTGCGGTGTACTTGCTTCTTCTACAATATCTGGTATTTCATTTACATTATCGTCAGAAGGTATACTACTCTCAATTGAATTCAATCCTTCGGTAATCTAAAATTAAAAACAATTCAACATATCATACATTTAAAAAGAGTTTGTTTACTAACTTTATTAACATAGTTTCTAAGCTCATGAATTATCTTTTTGACAATCTCGTCTCGGTCCACATCGCTTGGTGTATCCACATCACTAACAGAATTTTCACTGTTATCACTATGTTCATTTTTTTTAAAGTTAATTTTTTCATCGTCATTTAATTGCTGCTCATCGTTTAATTTATAATATTCGTTCTCAAGATCATCAATTTCCGGTAAAATTGCACGAAGCTGAGCAGCATATAGTTGCTTTTTATTTAAAATATTTACATTAAATATCAAAAAACTAATTAACAATTGTATTTTCATATTATATTTTTATATAAATAAATTGTTGACAACGAATACTTTCTTATGTTTTCGAAACAATAAAAAGCGTATTAGACCTTCTATTGTAAACATAAACCTAGTACTAAATTTATCCTATATACATTGCTATTATAATTTGTATTGGTTTGTGGCTTGGTTAAAGAGCAGATTTAATTTTATTTTCTCTTTTTTCTCATTTTATTTTGACGTTTCTCTATATTATTATTATTATTACCATGTGCTTTTGGTAAAAGAAACTGTTACTTTGTGCTACATGCGGCTGTATTTAAAAAATATAATTATAATACCGAAAATACAAATAAATAAATAAATAATTATTTATTGTGTAATAATAGTTATTGTTATAATCAAATTATAATAAATTGATTGATATATTGATTTTAAATACATATATATATATATATTATATGTTCGGTTACATTTAATCAAATAGTTATAACCTAAAAATGGCTATGAGTTCTAATAAACATAGAACTCACCATCTTGATCCGTCATATTTGCAATTTTCAGTATATCTTGCTGAGGAAATCAAAAAAATAAGTGTTGCACGTATTGTCAAATTTGAAACGTATGATGCCTTAGGACATGCAATCCCCGGCGGTGTTTATGACTTAGCCATGGGTAAATATTTTTTATTATATATTTAATTAAAAAATTTAATTTTAATAAAGATATTGTTTTTTTTTTGTTAAAGGTCCAAGCTCTTTTAATGACGATGTGTGTGCAACGTGTATGAATGGAATTAATAACTGTCCGGGTCACATTGGCCACATAGAGTTATGCATGTTATGCTACAATCCTTTATTAATAAAGACTGTTTTTAGTATTCTTCGAATGACCTGCCTTCATTGCTTTAAGCTGCAAATATCAGACCATGCAAAATATATATATGAATTACAGATTAAAATGATAAACTTAGGTTATTTAGAATTGGCACAAGATTTAGAAATATTAAAATCGCAAACTGTTTACGATTCTCATATGAGTGCAGACAATTCAGAAATTGTGCATCCAAAAGTAGAAGAATGTTTGGAAATTTTAAAAACAAGTAATTTTTTTTATTCATTGTAAATGTGTAAAAACTAATGATATTATTTATCAATAGATCCAATTTGGTTGAATACGGATCAAAATAAGAATTCGGAATCTTTAAAGGAATCAATAATAAAGCAAACCATCAAGGATGCAACATCGCTAAAATGTATTCACTGTAAAGAGCAAATGAAACGTGTCAAGTATTCTTTTAAGAAGCTATTAATAGGTCTTACTAAAAACGAAATGAAGGAATTTTAGTAAGATTATATTTTTTAATGTTAATATATCATTATCTTATGGTAATTGTTTTTTTTTTAATATCAGTAATGACAAGGGTGAAGAAGTTGATAAAGAGAAATCAAAGGCTACAAATATATCAATTTTAGCAAATGAATGCCGTGATTATTTACGAAAAGTCTATGATAGTAATAAAGAATTTTTTACTTTAACTTTTCCAATATTGAATTTTAAACAACACGAAAATGTATCACCTGTTGATATATTTTTTACAGATGTTATTTTGGTTACACCGCCTAGAGTGCGACCGGTAAGTTAAAAGATTATATAATATTGTAATTATTTAATAATAATAATAATTGTATTTTTTTTTTCAAACAGGCACTGGTAGTTAATGAACGTAAAAGTGAACATTCACTATCGACAATATATCGTAATATAATTGAAGCTAATCTAGCTTTACGTATGGTTATGTCTGTCTCAAAAATATCTACTACTGACTTAGATACAAATGGTAATATTATAGCAAAAGAAATTTATGATTCAGTTGAGGGCAAAACAAGCTATGAAAAGTATTTTAATTCATGGCAAAAATTGCAATCTTTAATTGATGTACTTTTGGAAGGCACTGAAATTGGTTATGATAAAAAAAAAATTGCTGGTTTAAAGCAAATTATTGAGAAAAAGGATGGTATAATACGAATGCATATGATGGGAAAACGTGTTAATTATGCTGCACGTACTGTTATTATTCCGGATCCCAATATAAATGTTGATGAGTTAGGAATACCAGAAATATTCGCTAAAAAATTAACGTATCCAGTACCAGTAACTCCGTGGAATGTTGCTGAATTAAGACAACTTGTTAAAAATGGACCGAAAGTCCATCCTGGGTTAGTATTTTTTTTTTACATAAAGACTTAGAATTCAAATAAACAATATTTACTTTAAATTCTAGTGCAAATTTAGTAGAAGACGAATATGGAAATATTAAATTAATTTCAGCAGATGACAGGTGCCAACGTGAAACGTTATCTAAAATGTTGTTGTTACCTTTAGATCGTGGAATTAAAATTGTCCATCGTCATTTAATAAACGGTGATATTTTGTTGTTAAATCGTCAACCAACATTGCATCGTCCTAGTATGATGACTCACAAGGCACGCATCTTAAAGAAAGAGAAAACATTTCGATTACACTATTCGAATTGTAAATCGTATAATGCTGATTTTGATGGTGATGAAATGAACGCTCATTTTTTACAAAATGAAGTAGCACGAAGTGAAGGCTATAATTTGTGTAATGTGGCTAATCAATATTTAGTACCAAAGGATGGTTCACCTTTAGGTGGTCTTATTCAAGATCATATGATAGCGGGCGTACGTTTAACCATTCGTGGGAAATTTTTTAATAGAGAAGATTATCATCAATTAGTTTTTCAAGGGTTATATCATATGCGTGGACATATACAATTATTGCCACCTAGTATAATTAAACCAAAACGACTATGGTCTGGAAAGCAAATCTTGTCAACAATTATGATTAATTTAATTCCAAAGAATCTTGAAAGAATTAATTTAACTTCATTTGCTAATATTGATGCAAACGTAAATATCTTTTTTGTTGTATAATTTATTATTTAATTTATTAATGATTAAAACACATTGAAAAAATATTAATAGAACTGGGTAAATAATAAACCCCGAACTTGGAAGGCTGGCGGATCACCGATATTTGAAAATACAATGACTGAGGCTGAAATAATTATTCGAAATGGTGAACTTTTAGTAGGAATATTAGACAAAAAACATTATGGTTCTACAGCATATGGTCTTGTTCATTGCATGTATGAGCTATATGGTGGTAACTGTGCTATTAACCTATTAACAGCATTTGCTCGTCTTTTTACGAATTTTCTACAATGTGAAGGTTTTTCTTTAGGAGTAAAGGATATTTTAACAGTTCCTGAAGCTGATCGTAAAAGAAGAAAAATTATTAAATCCAGCCGAAAGGTAATATTGTAATTTATCAGAATGTATTATTTTTACAAATATTAAATGTCAATGGTTTCTATTTAAGTGTGGCGATAGTATAGTTGCGTCATCATTAGAGCTTCCAGCAGACACATCAATTGACATTCTAGCAGCCAAAATGGAAGAAGAATATCAGAAAAATCCCAATTATCGTACAATACTTGATCGAAAATACAAATCCGAGCTTAATATTTATACAAACAAGATTAATAAATCATGTGTACCCAACGGGTTAATTTGTAAATTTCCCGAAAATAATCTTCAATTAATGGTTCAGTCTGGCGCTAAAGGATCAAAAGTAAATACAATGCAAATTTCATGCCTTTTAGGACAAATTGAATTAGAAGGTAAACGTCCGCCACTGATGATATCTGGTAAAACATTACCAAGTTTTTCTACTTTTGAAACATCACCCAAATCTGGAGGCTTTATAGATGGCCGTTTCATGACTGGTATACAACCACAAGATTTCTTTTTTCATTGTATGGCTGGAAGAGAAGTAAAATATGTGTTATATTCAATATTTTGAATTTATTAATTAGAAGAATTTTTTTTATTTATAAATTAGGGTTTGATTGATACTGCTGTAAAAACAAGTCGTTCTGGTTATTTACAACGTTGCTTAGTTAAACATTTAGAAGGATTAAGTGTTCATTATGATATGACAGTGAGAGACAGTGATAGAAGTGTAATTCAATTTTTGTATGGTGAAGATGGTTTAGATATAACCAAATCCCAATTTTTGAAATTGAAACAATTACAGTTTTTAGATGAAAATTGTAAAGCAGTTGTGCAACCGGAAATCTTAGAGCAATTAAAACGAGAAAATGAAGAAACTGGTTATGATCATAAAATAAAACAGCATCTAAAAAAACTAAAATTATATTGTAAAAAGAATGGAACGCCCTTAAATAAAAATCGAGTTTCAAGTTTTCAACAGTTTTCAATAAACAATAAAGATGTTAATGTAAAAAAACCAACAAAAATTTGTAAAAATTCTGGACGAACACGTTTAGCAAAAAGATTGATAGAAATATGGCTAAGCGAAGACGCAGATACAAAAGAAAGTTATTGTAAGAAAATTCGTCCCTGTGTTGATCCAATGTTATCAAAATATCGACCTGATATACATTTTGGAGCTGTTTCTGAATACATGCAGGGATTAATTGATATTTATTTAAAAAAAAATCCAAATAGAAAACTAGAATTTTCAGACATGATGAAACTTAAGTATATGATGGCTTTAGCTGCACCAGGGGAGCCAGTTGGTTAGTAATATATTACTAATATATTTTGTGTATTTTTTTTAATTATTTAATTTTTTTTCGGTAGGAATCCTGGCTGCACAATCCATAGGAGAACCATCCACACAGATGACATTGAATACCTTTCATTTTGCTGGTCGTGGTGAAATGAATGTAACATTGGGTATACCTCGACTTCGTGAGATTCTGATGTTAGCATCAAAGAATATAAAAACACCATCAATGGATATTCCGCTATTGCAGCATGCTGATATGAAAGAAAGAGCCGATAAGTTACGTCGTAAATTGAATCGTGTTACAATTGCTGAAGTTCTCGAATGTAAATCTTTTAAATATTTTGTCAATATTTTCTAAATAAATAATAAATTTTGTTTTATTTTCAGCAATTAATATTAAATCATCATTAATCGTTGATAAAAAACGAGTACGTGAATATGTTGTTAAATTTAATTTCTTACCACACGATTGTTACAAAGAGGATTATTGTGTAAAACCAAAACAAATTATAAAGCATATGTCACAAAGTTTTTTTCCACTATTATTTAAATCAATAATAAAGTCATCAATTGAAAAACATTCAATAATTGAATCACAAGATGATGATAAAATAACAAAAAATAAAAAAATAAATATAGATAATGATGAAATTGATGAACAAGCAGCGGACGAAGGAAAAAGGGCTGACGATAGTTCTGATGATGAAGAAATGGTTAGTAACTTATTTTTACTTTGAAGTCATTTAAAATAACTTAAATATAATTTAAGGGTGATGATGATGATGCTACAGATTCAAAATTCAAGAAACGTCAAGGAGACGAATGTGATTATGATGAACCGGAAGAAACAGAAGAAATAAACGCAATGAATGATAATGACGACGATCAAAATATTTTAGAGAATAATTTTGATGCTGAAACAAATAAAGATGATGATGTTGTTGATATTTTAAAATCAAATGAATTAGCAGAAGATTATCGTTATGACAAAGTTAATTATTTATGGTGTGAATTAGTCTTTCATGTAAGAAAATAGTTTTTAGTTTAATTGAAATTTTTTTAATAATTATTTTTTGAATTTATTTAGTTATCGATGAAATATAAAAATATTGATTTATCAACAATATTACGTGAAGCGGCAAAAAAATCTGTCATCTGGGAAACTAATTTAATAAAGAGAGCGATCACGTACGAAGCGTATGAAAATATAATATTAAAAACTGAAGGCATTAATATTGTTGAAATGTTTCAATATAACAAGATTCTTAATTTAAATCGTTTATATACAAACGATATACATGCTGTTGCTCATACTTATGGCATTGAAGCGGCTACCAGAGTCATAGTTAAAGTAAATAATAAAATTCCTAGTTTATATTTTTAAAATAATTTTTTTCTAACGGATTTCATTTACTTATAGGAAGTGCAAAATGTATTTAAAGTTTATGGGATCACTGTAGATCCTCGTCATTTAATGTTAATTGCTGATTATATGACTTATGATGGTACATTCCGTCCGTTAAGTCGTATGGGAATGGAATATTCAACATCACCATTACAGCAAATGTCTTTTGAGTCTGCATTACCGTTTCTTAAGAAAGCAGTAATCAAATCAAAAATTGATGATTTAAATTCACCTACCAGTTGTCTTATGGTTGGCCTACCATGTAAAAGTGGTACAGGCGCATTCAGTTTGATTAACGACAATCGAGGTTTTCTAAAGAAAATTATTTAAATAAATTTTAATATATTTGTAAATAAAATTGAATTGCTATATAATTATCGTTTAGATATTTATCTAGTCCCCCCACTACACAATTTTATTTAACACTTTCGTGATTTATTAAATAATTAAAAAAAAAATTGCTAATACTAAGCAATTGTTATGTAAATAATTGTTTAATTAAAATTTAATAGATTCTATTAAATAATAATGTTAATTAACATAAAAATGTGTAAACAGTTTAAAATTCATTAAAATGTTTGAAAAAGAAAAAAATATTGCTTCCTTAAAATTAAAAATAAATATATTATTTATATTAATAATTAAAAGGTGGTAGCAAAATGAAAAAATTATTTACATTTAATTAATACTTTTTTCTGCTTCTATTTACACCGCTGATCAATAATATCTATTAATAAATATTTACCATTATAAAGTAT
Source organism: Ptychoptera contaminata (assembly GCA_963942525.1). Lineage (NCBI taxonomy): Eukaryota > Metazoa > Arthropoda > Insecta > Diptera > Ptychopteridae > Ptychoptera > Ptychoptera contaminata. The sequence continues at coordinate 35,497,366 of OZ012636.1, read as the reverse complement.
GTATTAGGATGTAAATAATGTTTTTTTATTTTTCTTCTTTTAAATATTCTTCTGTTAATGAAAATTTCAAGGTAAATTTTATGTAATTTTATTTTACTTGCGTTGACATTTATTAAAAATTTATCGTTTATTTTTTTATCTATGATTTTTAACTGATTTCGATTTCATTTTGGAATTTTTATTCTGGTTAATTAATTTGGAATAAACACTTGATACTAGAGAGTACTTAACCAGGTGTAATATACCTTAAATGTTTTATTTTATATGTATTAATCGGAATTTATTTAAATAAAGTATAAAAGAATTTTTTTTTTTTATTACAAATAACAAAATGACAAAAATTATAATCAAAATTCCATTGGTGTCAAAACATGTATAATGTCAATGAAGAACATATGGTGATCAAATAAATACTATATATTTTTTAAACAGTATAACGCTTATTTATATATAAAAATATATAGTTCTTATTTGATCACCCTGTAATATGTTTTAAAATTTTTCTTTTTTTTACATGAAATTTTCTTTGTAGAAAATTGTTTTTTTTTTAATTAAATCTATTTTTGCGGTTTATTGTTGTTTTTTTTTGCATTATATTATTCTTGCGTAACTTTTGATAAAAGATGTATTAATAACTTGTAATATACAAAAAAAATAAAACATGATTTATTAAGATGAACTAATATAATGTGATAACAATATTTACCTGATTATCTTACTTAGTTTATATATTATGAATAACAAAAACATTTTTTTTCTGTCTTTATTACTTCTATTTGCGGATATCAAGTAATTTTCCATTGACTATATATATTTGCATAACGAAAAAAAAAAGAACAATAATATATTTTTCTATAAAAGCATAGTAAATGTATTCAAATTTTATTAATAATAATTTATATATTCAACTAAACGGATTATTGTGATGATTTTTTAATCATTTGGATAAAAGTGTATTTTTAATATTTTCTATTTAAATATAATCCTTAAGAAAATAATTGTGTAAAAAAAATATACGTAATCAAGTTATGAGAGGAGACTCATTTTTATTTAAATTAAAACAACCAATAAATTTTAAGTTGTGTCGTATTAAATAAATTTTATTTATATAAAAACCGATTAAACAGCATTTACCCAACGTATTTTAAATGTGCTAAAAATCATTTTACGTTTATATATAATTACGTAATTGTGACGAAATAGCATTGTAATAAAAAAGACAACAAAATATCAAAAAAAAAAAAACATTTAAAGAATTTGAATAAAGGTAGAGTTATAAATTATTTATTATTATTATTATTACTATTATTAATATGTTTTTATTTATAATAAAAACACAAAATATGTAAAGTAGAAAATAATGCGACAAAACGATTTCACTGATAAAAACTTTAAACTGTGCTAGTCAAGAATTAAAATAACATTAAAAACAAGTGGCATTATTTACTAAGTCATACAAACAGGTGTCATATTATAATAAACATTTTAATTATTATAACATAAACATTCTGAAGAACGTCAATAAACGAATTGAACCAGTAAATATTTTTTTTTTTTAATTTAAATACGTCATATGATCAATATTGGAGCGGTTGTGGCTCGAAGACATAAAGTCGACGTCAACTATTAAAATATGCCACAATTTGAGTCTACAAACATAAAAGATAATTTTATCTATATGTCCCAATAGATTCGATTGTCTAATCAAAGCGTATGCAATTTTTGCAAACAAATTTTTAATCGATGCTTAATAATTTTCCAAAACGAAACGAAATATTATATCACGTCACAGGTGTTATGGCTTACGCTTCATTTCTTGTCTTATACCATCACACTAGGCAACTAAGAATATCGTACTTATTTTTAAAAACATTTAAATGTATCTGCATTCCTTGATAACTTTAGAGTGTGTCCAAAATGTTCAAAAGGTTGTACAAGTACGGTCTAATCAGCACAATCGAAAATAATTATATTTCAAAAGTATAAAAGAGTATCCTCAATGGAAATTAAAGGGAGAAAGAAAAAAAATATCAGAAGCTTATGAGTGTAGTTACGGTTTGCAAAAATTATCAAAAGCTCATGACTGTTGAAACAGTTTGCATATATACAAATTAACTTTACCGAGAAACAAATTTGCGAATGAAAATTATAATAAATAAAAAATGATCAATATTAATGTCATAAAATTCATTGATTTTTAATTTTATTATTATTATTATATTAATAACACACGCAGATTAATTTTAACATATATTAATAATAATAATAATAATAATGAATATACATCATTCTAAGTTATAACTTATTAAAAAAAAGTAGAACTTTTTAATACGTTGTGGAAGCAAGTAGTAATTAGATTAATTTTGAATTTTAGAAAATAATATATATATAAAAGAGCCGTTACAAGGCTATAGTGTACACACTTATTTGTAAATTATCATAATAATAATTAATTAATTTAAATTTAATTATCAAATAATTATTTTTATAAAGCTTTTCTTGTTCTTTTTATGTGAAAAGGTGAAAAAGAAGTGAACCAATGTGACTTTTTTTTGTGTATAAAATATAACCTAATAATCAGTAAAAATATTATTTACATATAAACATATATGTTTAATTTATTAATTATTATTTAACACTATGTGATATGTATTGTGATTATTATTTATTACGATAAAGTATCATCTTCTTTTGGTACGGTATAAATGTAAATAATAATAATAAAGAAACCCACTGGATAAAATAATAATAATATAGTAACCAAACCACCTACACCTGCTATTTATAGCAATTTTTTTTTTCTTTACGATTTCGTTTCGTTTTTGTTTTTTTGCACCTTAATTCACAAATTATTAATTGTTTTCCTCTGTTTTTTTTTTGTCATAAAAAGGGATAAATTTATTTTATAAAAGAATAAATGAATAAAGAAGATTTTATATTATCACAGATTTATTAAATTTATTCATTTTTCTCTTTTATAACTTAAATTATTATTATTTAAAATAAATAAATAAAAGAAAAAACTTGTTTATTTAAAAATATTATATTATTTATTCCTCCACGTTTCTCACTCATTTTTATTATTATTTTTTATTTTATATTTTTTATTCTATATATCGCGGTTGTTCACATTTTACACTCATTTTACACAAATATATATACTTTCTCTGGTGTTTTTCATTATAATTTTACTTCGTTCGTTTTTTTTTTCTGTATAATATAGGTGGTGGGTGATGAGGATCACTTCAATTGTGTAACTCGTAAAGCTTTTAAACTTGATCATACTCGCAAAAGAGTTATAAATTATGTTATTGAGTAAAGTACTTCTACTGCTCTACTGCAATGTATTTTCTTTTTTCAAGAGAATTATTTTAAAAATTAAAATAAATTGAATTATTAAAAAATAATTTATATTATTTTTTTTTTATCGATTAAAATTAACAAAATTTTAGCAGAACTTATTAAACAAAACTTTTGCTTTTTATGCAAAATAATATAGGATGATCAAATAAGTACTATAGATTTTTTAAACAGTATAGCACTTATTTATATTTAAAAGTATATAGCTCTTATTTGATCACCCTATTATCACTCATAAGTTTTGTTCTTTTCTTTTCTTTATTTATTTTAATTTCATTTGTAATAGAATTTGTTTAAAATGAATTATTTTCATTTTAATTACTTCGTTTTGCACGTATAATTATTATTATAATATTTCAAAAAAGAAAAAAAAAACAATTAAAATTAAATAATAGATATTTTTAATATATATTTCGTTATTTAAACTATTTTGTTGTGTTTATTTATTTTACTAAAATGACAAACTTTTTTTTTTGTATATTACATGAATAATAATTATAATAAAATTATGATATGATAAATAGGGAAGAAATTATAAATATATGTACATACATATGTGTATATTCTCCCTGAAATATATATGTATAGAATTTGAACAAAGTATTGTTCTTCTCATCGCGATTAACCAATAATAACACGATCGTTAAATTTACATAATACAAAAGCTGGCAGAAATTAAGCTTTTTTCTTTCTTATTTTAGTAATTTTTTTTTTTTGAAAATTCTTAAACTAACTTAAACGTCTTTAATTCTTTTTTTTTGCTCATTTTTTTCACCTCAAATATAATATCGTACAGTACTTGAATTAAATTCAATCAGAACAGTTTAGTTTGGGTATTTTTACATTTTAAATTAAAGTTAAATAAAATTACCTGAATTACGTGATTTTAACAATAAATATAGTTTTTGTTTTTTGCGAAGAATTTGTTATTAATAATAATAATAATAATAATAATAGTAAACGAAAGTGAATAATAATTAATTCGTGTTCTATAAATCTTTTTTATCGTTTTATTTTATATATATTTTTTTCTTTATTTGTTTAAATAAATTAATTGACAATAAATATTGGATTATGTGTGAATAAATAATAATAATAATAATAATTAAGTGTTTTTTTGTTTTATTTTATTTTTTAAATATATATATATAAATATATCTATGTACATATAATTACATAAGTAAATAGTAAATTAATTAAATTAGGTGTGATTAGAGAAATACAAAAAAATACATAATAAGTGATGATTCAATATTTATCAGGATATTAATTTGTGTGTGAGTGATGTTAATTTATTTATTTACATTATTTACCTTCTTCACAGTTAATTGTTATTATTTAATGTTAAAATTAATGATAATTTTTTAAATATATATATAAATATTAACTGGTCTTGAATATGGTAATGAATGAATGAATGAATGTTTTTCTTTTTTTATCTTCCAAGAAATTCTTATTATTATTATTATTATTATTATTATTATTATTATTATTATTATTATTATTATTATTATTATTATTATTATTATTATTATTTATTTAATAATACACTCATCCACCGACTTACGCGATTTACTTTTTAAACGCGGTTTCACTTTAGCGCGATCAAGACAAATTACAAAAATTGAGCTTTATCTATAGCAATTTTCTTCGTCTTTCAGTTAATCCATCAAATTTATACATATATAAATAATAATATCCCTTTTTTGTACGCGAAATCAATTTACGCGACTTTCTGCGAAACATATCTACCGCGTAAATCGTAGGATGTGTGTATAAATATAATTTAATTACCTTGAATTCCCTTTATAAGCATCGAGGCTTAATAGTGTTTTTGAATTGAAAATAGTTTTAGGATTCTTCTATTTATCCACTACCCTTTATTAAGCCACTGGCTTCTTAATTATACTAAAATATAATCGAATGGGAAGAGGAAACTTTCAATCCGTGAAAAATTGTTGAATTATTTGTTTAGATGAAGATATTCTTGTTTCCCATGAAGAAAATTTTGATAAGTAAATATTAGATTTCTTTAATTAAATAAGATTCAATAAAATTTATTTTAAAAAAAATATGCGCCTCTAATAAGCCTCTCCCACTATTAAGATTCTACCAGTTATAAAGCTACTGCTAGGCCTAAAAATTTAACTTTTTTTCTCTATTAACCCGGTGGCATATAAAGGAAATTCAGGGTAATAATAATTTCTTTAATATTGTTTAAAAATTAATACATTTTCATATTGAAAAGTAATTTAAAAATAAAGAAAAAATTTGCAAGGTATATAATTTCCGGCAAAAACATATCTTTAATAAAAAACATATTTTTATTGTATTTATTTTCTTAATTTATGACAGATATTTTATTATTTATTTTGATCTTTAGCTAATTAACATAAGCATTGGTGATCTGGCCACTGAAAAAAAAAAAGGAAAAATTAATAATAAATAATAAAGCGACAAATATAGACGGAAATACTGTATCTTTCATTATTAATTAATTTTATTAATATAATAAATAAATAAAAAATTAAATAATAATCATAAAAATGGTCGCTAGTGGAAGAACATTACCACGAACAATTGGTAATGATCCAATGCGTGAAGAAATGCAAAAGATACGTGAAATACATGCAAGAAAACAAAAATATGATTATTCGCATGTGTTTAGGTATGTTTTTTTTTTTTAAATTTTTGCAAAATATTAAATTAATTAAATTACTTTGTTTTTTCTTACAGGAGAAAATCTCGTTATGAATTAATCAGATTATGCTGTATTATATTAGGTATTGAATTTGCCTATGCCGCTGAAACAGCATTTGTATCACCAATTTTATTAAGTATTGGAATTGAACATAAATTAATGACATTAGTATGGGGTTTATCACCAATATTTGGATTCTTTATGGCGCCACTACTTGGTTCAGTAAGTGATCGGTGTAAATTGAATTTAGGCAGAAGAAGACCCTTAATAATAATATTGTCTTTAGGTTTAATTGCGGGTTTGTTCTTCTGGATACATTTATTAATTAATTTATAAAATAAAAGAATAATATTATAATAATTTATATATATATATCTATTTTATTATTATTATTTAAAAATAGGTCTTATTCTTGTTCCTTATGGTAAAGATATTGGATACTTTTTAAGTGATTTATTTACTGAAAAAAAATGTATGCATAGTGAGCAGTTAACAAGTATACAATCAGCACGTATAACTAGTACAATTATGGTCGATGATATATTTGATGTTAGTCAATTAAATCAAACAATAAGTGTCAGTTATAATACTGTTAGTAAAATGAATAATATTAATATTGCTGATAATATTCTTGTTGATGATGATAATAATACTATAACAACTACTGGTGTTATATATAATGAATCAAGTAATGGCTATAAATGGGCCATTGTTATAACAATTATTGGTACAATACTATTAGATTTTGATGCTGATACATGTCAAACACCATCACGTGCCTATTTATTAGATGTTTTAGTACCAGGTTGGTTACATTAATCTAACTTTGTTATTCTCTTCTACTAATATTTTTAATTTTAAAATAATTTTAGAGGATCATGCAAAAGGATTAAGTACATTCACAATAATGGCAGGTGTTGGAGGTTTTCTTGGTTATTCTGTTGGTGGAATTAATTGGGAAAATACAGCAATTGGGTTATTTTTGGGTGGCAATTATAAAACGGTATTTGTAATTGTTGCAATTGTATTCACGTTAAGTGTTTTATGTACAGTAACAAGTTTTCGTGAGATACCATTAAAATTAATCGAAAGTGATGAGCTGTTGCGTCCAGTTACACAGGCACAGATAAAAAAGGAATTGGCACAAAATAATAATCCAATTTATGTTATAAAAGAGTCAACTAGTGTACAAGTAACAGTGATTCCAGTTATGGTTAAATACAACAATAATAATAATAGTAGCAATAATAATTTTGCAAAAACTATAGAAAATACCGAAAATGGCATAAATAGTACATCGAATGATGATGCCAATTATGCAGATGAGGATGATGATGATGAAGATGATAACGTTGTAACGTTAAAACAATACCTTAAAAGTATTATTTTTATGCCAAAATCATTAAGAATTTTATGTTTTACGAACTGTTTATGCTGGACAAGCCATGTTTGCTATTGTTTGTATTTTACTGACTTTGTTGGCGAAGAAGTATTTGGCGGAGATCCATCAGCATATCATGGTAGCTATGAACATAATTTGTATGAACAAGGTGTTCGTTTTGGTTGTTGGGGTATGGCAATTTATGCACTGAGTTGTGCTTTCTACTCTATGATGATAGAAAAATTAATAAAAAGATTCCGAGCAAAGTATGTATACGTTGGTGGTTTATTAGGATTTGGATTTAGTATGTTAATATTAGCGTATTGGCCCTCGAAAATTGGAGTTTTAACATTAAGTGTTGCTGCTGGTATTGTGTATGCCACATTATTTACGATGCCATTTATTCTTGTTGCTCGATACCACTCAAAAGGCTGTGTACGTAATATTAGTATAAGTTTGTTATATTAAATTAATAATTATTTTTCTTTTTAAAATTTTAGTTTAAAATAAGTAAAGGTGAAAATATACAATCAACACAACGTCGTGGTTTAGGAACAGACATTGCAATTGTTCATAGTATGATTTTTGTTGCACAAATTGCAATTTCATTAACAATTGGTACATTAATTGAATGGTTTGGTACAACATGTGTGGTTATATATGCAGCAAGTATATTAAGCTTATGTGCAGGAGTTTCAGCAATGCAAATATTATATTTAGATATATAAATATAAAGTTTTGTTATACAATAATTTTATTTTATTTAAGTATTAATTGATTCATTGTAATTATTATAAATGAAATTAATTAAAAAGTTTATTTTTATATAAAAAAAAAAAACGAAATATAATTATATTTTTCGCCAGAATGTATGCATAAAGTTTTACTTACTATAGTTATGTCATGTTTGAGTCTTCACTAAAAAAAAAAAATATAAAATACAAAGAAAAAAATTTTTTATTATCAAAAAAAAATTACTAAAAAACCGAAATTTGTATTAATTTTTTAATTAATAATAATTATAATAATTATACTGACGTAGATTTGATTAAATAAACGTTTTAACATAAATTTACCCATAGAAATTTCCCTTAAAAGAAAATTAACCGCATATCAATAAATAGCGAAATTTCATTAGTAGAATAAATAAAATAATAAAATATTTAATTAATCTTCTATGGATTAAAAATAATTAAATAATTTTCTATACTAGAAATGTGTAATCTCTTTACTATTTTTTTTTTGATATAAAATATAAATTAATTTTAATCTATGCAAAAAAAAAAAGAAATAATTAAATCGATTATCAAATGTGTCGCACTTTAAAAAAGAAATAATTATTAATTAATTAATAAACACTTTGGAATTAATGTTACTTTAAAAATTAAGTTAATTATCATGTTTTAATTAATTAATTAATTAATTAAAAAAATATATTCTTCGTACTTAATAAAAATCAATAGGATTCGGAAATCAGAAACAATAAACTTTGATAAGTATACCTGACTTTCTTAATAAACATTAATTACATTAATTTTTATTAATGATTAAGAATTTATGTTTTTAAAACATATAGATATATTTACATATACACAGTATTTTGGTTGCATTCAAAGGTTAATTTATTCAATTTCATACAAAATAACAATAAATTGTTTATTATTATTATTATTCAGATATGAATCATATTTCGTTAACTGTTTCTTAAGTATTTTCCAGTAAAATTTTGTATTTTCCATAATTACACATACAATAAAAGAGTTTGTTTATTATTTCTTATTGAGATATTCAATATAACTATAATATCTTAAACTTAAAACTTAACTCTTAAATTTAAATTGCATAAAGTTGCTTATATTATTTCTACATAAAATTGAATGAACGACAGTTGTTTAAAGTTTGTGAAGCTTTATAGACGTTTATTTATATAAAATATAAAAATTTACAAAATAGAAAATAAATAAATAAACGTGCTTTATAAATAGATAAATTAATTTTTATATTTAAATAATAGAAAAAAAATTAAAACTATAAAATATGTGAGTGTTTTTCTTATAATAATAAATATGTTTTTAAATAATAATTACCTTAGAATAATATTTGTTAAAAATAGTTGCATGCATTTATTAATTAAATAAAATAATTAACAGAAATAATTCAAACATTTAGTCACATAAGAATATATATATTATGTTTATTTATTGTTTATGTACATACTTGCATAAGAAAAGAAAAGAAAAAACAAACAAATAAAATGTGTAATAAATAATTAAATGATTAAAAGTATGATTTGTAAATATTTATTTTGTGACTTTAAGTTTATTGATTGATTCTTATTATATATATATATATATATTATATATATATTTTATTAATATAATTTCCGTGCGATTAAACTACTGATAATATTTATTTAATTGTTTTGTTATTACGTTTTTTTCGTTTTTTTTTTAAGTGTCATAAAGAAAATAAATACATTCGACGCATTTTAATCGTTGAAATATAATAAGAAAAGTGGTTTAAAACAGTTTTTTACTTATATATTAATTTTGTTCTCCTTTTCTTTTCTTTTTTCGTTACACAATTATTTAATTTTCAATTAAATTTCTTGATCTTAATGAATAAATATTTGCTTAAATTTTTCGTAGATATAATGTAGATATATGTATATAAAAAAATTAACATAAATTATATTTATGAATTTTTATTTAAATTTATATAAACAATATAATGTCTCATAATTAATTTAACTGATCATTTTGTATGATAACGACAATTATTATTATTTAATTAACACGTTTCGCTTCTTTTTTTTTTTGTATAATTTTATTTTCTATTTAATTTTATCTTAAACGCGGTTATTTTTTTGGTGAAAATAGTAATAATAATAACTGGTTTTTTGCTTGATTAATTAATTGTTAATATGTGAATTTTATAGTTATTAAAATAATTCAGTAATAATAATAATAATAATATAGTTGTGATCAATAAAATATCTTAAAATTTAATTCATTAAAGGAATAAATACAGTAAAAAGAACATGAACAGAGTAGATCAATATTATTATTATTATTATTAAATGTATTCAATTGATTTGATTTGTTTTATTTATTTTATTTTTTCTTAATGATAAATAAAATAAAAAAATAAAAAAAAATTACGATAAAAATACAAAATCATTTAGATATAATAAAAAAAAACACACACTCAACTGTATTAAAAAAGAAAGAAAGAAAAAAATAAATGATGTAAGTTTGCGAACAGTGGTGACTCAATAAAAACAAAATAAGAAATTATTAGTACTTAACGTGCCTTGTGACACAATTGCACATTCTACATGTACAGGCGTCTTCTGATTTATGCGGCAGATATGTTCCGCAGAAATTGAAATCGCGTTTTTCTTGACCGCGCTTAAGTGTCATCGCGTATAAAAAGTACCGCGCTAATCGGCGGATGAGTGTATTTATTTATTTATGACAAAACCCTTAACGATTCTAAAGTATTAACGAAGAGTTTTTAATTAAATTCGGAACAGTGTGAGATTAATGCCTGAGTTATAAAGGCGCTGCTTCGCATGCGACTGCTGTTAGCCGCACTTTTAAACATATGAAAGTTAAAAAATTGAGTTATAATGTCACGACTGTTGCTCCGACAAATTCTAAAAAATTTCAATTCTAATCACTACGCCGTCAGTATAAATCTTAAATCGGTAAATATCAAAAAAAAATAAAAGATAATTAGCAAATAGTTGCAAAAAAAGGAAAATAATAAAGTTTTTTTTTATAAAACATGAAAAACATTTGTACACCTAAATATAAATAATTTAATTTATTTATGTAATAAATCGTTTTGGTTTGGTTAAAATAAATTTTAAATATCGAGAAATTAATAAAATTATCACGTCACTATGTAAGCATCAATATAACTAGTCGCACTACTTGCTGTTAGTAGCTAATAGCAGTCGCATGCGATGCAGCGCCATTATAACACAGACATAACACTAAAAATGTTTGACACAAACTAAAAATGTTTGATACAAACGCAGCTTACATGACTTACTTATAAAATGATTAATTTATCAACGTCTAATTATTTTGTATCAAAAAAAAAAAGAGGAAAAAAACCCAAACAAATAATAAAACTACAAAAAAAAAGATTTTTTTTTTTTTACTATATTTAAACAAGTAATGGCAGTAATTGGAAATACCACTACTGTTCTTAGTAGTTTCTATGTACATTAATTAAACCACATATTTCTATTGTATTTAATGAGTTAAATTAAATTGTTAACTATTTCTACGTTGTAGACATAAAACAATTATATAAATAAATAAATAAATATGTATTTGATTTAGTTTCTTTTTAAAGAGTAAAATTATACAATTTATCTTTCCATTCACTAATGAAGTAATAATAATAACACATCCCATTCAGACGAATCTTTATTACTATTTTTATTATTATTATTCATCTCTTTATTACTGCATTACCTCATTTTAATTAATTAATTATTATTATTAATGTAATTGACTACGTATTTTATTACTAATTATTTATTGATAAGATTTTATATTGAAAAAAAAAAGTAAACATTTATGACGAACATAAGTAAAAACTTGTATATGAATAAATGATAAAAGAATTTTTCCATTATAAGGTATTTCTACGATTTAGCGATGACGTTATTGCAATTAAATAATTTTTATTAAATAAACTTCCTAGAATATATCTTATTTACTAATTAATTATTCTTATTTTTGTTTATAGAAAAAATTACAAAATGAATGGAACTGAAAATCCCACATTTACCGGTGATTGTCCAACGGATACTCCAGACGAACATTATTTAAAAAATTATACAAATAGTGTCGCCGTTTATGAAGTAGGTGGTGGTAATTTACGTAATGGTGAATTAAATAGATTATCTAGTTATACAAGTGATAAAGTAAGTAAATATCCAATGGAATTATGATTTTTATTTAATTTTGTCTTTTGATGTTTTTGTTTTTAGGTAACAATAACACCAGCAACATTTGTATCGGAATTGAAAATAAATGTAGCGCCAGAAAGTAATTTAAATACAATAGAAACACCGAATCGTGATAAATGGGGAAAAGATATTGAATTTTTATTATCATGTATTGCAATGTCTGTCGGTTTGGGTAATATATGGCGTTTTCCATATACAGCATGGCAATACGGTGGCGGTGCATTCGTTATACCATATTTAATTGTATTATTTTTAGTTGGTAAACCAATTTATTATTTAGAAATGTTAATGGGACAATTTTCTAGTCGTGGCGGTGTTAAAGTATTTGATTTTTCACCAATAATGAGAGGTAATTCAATTCAAATAATCACTTTAATTATTAATAAAATAATTAAATATTTGATTATAATTAGGTGTTGGCTATGGTCAAGTATTATCAACTGCAATTGTTACAACATTTTATGCATCAGTTATGGGATTAACTGTACGTTATTTTATTGCATCATTAAATTCAGTATTACCATGGAGTTATTGTAAACCAGAATGGGAAAATTGTGTTGATTCAGCATCGAATACGGCATTTGGTAATTATTCTAATGTAACAAAAACCTCAGCGCATTTATATTTTATGTAAGATGAGAAAAGAAAAATATATATAATTAATTAAATTAATATAAATAATCAAAAATATAATTTTATTACAGAAAAGAAGTATTAAAAGAAACTGATTCAATTGAAAATGGAATCGGAATACCAGATTGGCGTTTATTTTTATGTCTTGCATTTGCATGGGTTCTTGTTGCAACAATTTTAATCAAAGGTGTTCGTAGTTCTGGTAAAGCATCCTACGTTTTAGCAATATTTCCATATGTCGTATTGATTTTACTGCTTATACGATCAGCAACATTACCTGGTGCTATTGACGGTATGATTTATTTTATTAAACCGAATTGGAATAGAATACTTGAAGCAGAGGTAACTTTGTGATGAAATTAAATTCATAAATATTTTATTAATAATTTAATATTTTATTTAACAAACAGGTTTGGTATAACGCTGTGACGCAAGTATTTTTCTCTTTAGCCATTTGTTTTGGCAATATTATCATGTATGCGTCGTATAATCGATTTTCACATAATATTAAACGTGATGCAGTGATTGTCACATCGTTAGATACATTAACATCATTATTAGCTGGTTTTACGATATTTGGTGTTATGGGACATTTAAAATATAAAGTAAATGCTGCAGATATATCGGATGTTGTTAAAGACGGTGGTGCTGGTTTAGCTTTCATTTCTTATCCAGAAGCAATTGCTCAATTTGATTATTTACCACAGGTAGTTATTTATACATGCAATGCACATTTAAGATTTAATAAAAACTTTATATTAATTCATTTTTTTTTTTAGGTTTTCTCAGCATTATTCTTTTTAATGTTGTTTGTGCTTGGAATTGGAAGTAACGTTGGAATGGCATCGTGTGTTATGACGGTTATTCGTGATAGATTTCCTCATCTAAAACACTGGTTAGTTGCCATCATTATAGCAACCGTTGGATTATCGGTGGGATTAATATTTACAACACCGGTAAGTTTAATTAATTAATTAACATTTTTGAGAGAAACAATTTAATTTTATCCATTTTCTCGATATAACAGGGTGGTCAATTTATATTGGTGTTACTTGACTTTTTCGGTGCTTCGTTTGTCGCCTTTTTCTTAGCAATTGCACAATTGTTTGCGATGGCATGGATATATGGTGTTGATCGACTATGCAAAGATGTTAAATTTATGTTAGGATTCGAGACTGGTTTATACTGGCGAATTTGTTGGGGAATTATTACACCTGCCTTAATGGCATTTATACTTATTTATTACATTGCAACATTGAAATTAATAACTTACCAAGGTATACCATATCCTACCAGTGTATACGGTTTTGGTTGGTTTCTCTCTTGCATTGGATTGGGACAATTACCGTTTTGGGCCGCATATGCAGTATATAAACAAAAAGGTGTTACGTTAAAGGAGAAATTTTTATCAGCATGTAAACCAATGACAAATTGGGGTCCTCTTGATAAAACAAAACTAGAAGAATATAAACTTTTTATGGCGGAACATGATGCTAATAAAAGATTTAACACAAATACATTGTGGGGAAAAATAAAACAAAATATTTTTGGATAAAACAATAGATAAGAAGAACTGTTACCACTCCTAAAATAGACTTAAATAAATTAAGTATTAGAAATGTTATTTATTTTTAACAAATGTAAATTAATTTTGCTTTATATATGTAATTTAGCTTTTATTTACTATTAAGTATTTTTGTTTTTAAATTATGTTTTATATTCATCTATATTAATTAATTAATGTATTATATTAGTTTTTATGTTTATAATAATAAAAAAAATGATATAAATTAAGTGCAATTAACATTAGTATTTATCTTTTAAGTTTATATTTTCTATCCACTTTAAATCCATTTGATTTATTGAGTTTTAAGAATTTAAATTACGCCAAAAACTATGCAATATTCTTTAAAAAATATTTTATCCTAGAAAATTGTCATTATTTTGTTTGCATTTATAACAAGTGTTTACTCCACTCGATCTATATTAAATTATTGAATAAATAAATTAATTCTACTATATATTACCTTTTTTAATATCCTATTTTTATTTTTTAATTATTTTTAATTATAATAAAGTTTCTATAATATTTTATTAATTTATTAAAAATCTAGTTTAACATGTATTTGAAACAATTTTAATGAATTCATTAATATAAAATATAATTAAAATATTAGTATGTTATTAATAAAATGCATATAAAATGTGTTATATACTAGTGTTATATATATATATATATATATTATTATTTATTCAACTTCTTACTTTTGTTGTTATTTTTGCATGTTGAAAACCTTGAAAGTTTGATGTCGTTGATTCTTTATTTGAAATTCATTTAAAAGATTTCAGTTGATGAAAAATTATTTATTTATTAATAAAATTTTTATTATTTATCCGAATATTGAACTAATATATTTATATAAATTATGTATAAGTATATCACTATTATTCCTATTTTATTTTTATTATTTCTATAAAAGAAAATGAAAGTTATTAACAATTATACTCAATTACAGGTGCAGTTAAAATGTGTCTAATTAACTTTATTTCCACTACCTGATTGTTTGTTTTCATTAAAAAAAAAAAACTATTAAAGTGTGATACAGTAATATTGTTACAAATATTTGTAATAAATAATTTGCTTATAAATAAATTTTCAAAGGTATTTTAAGTTGGAGTCAACCTGTAGCAAGAAAAAATACAAAAAAGAAGGAAAACAATGCTTAATGGTAATTTTTCTTTAAAACTAGATGGCATTGAATTGTAGGTATTTATGTGAAAAAAAAAATAATATAAAATATTAAACCAAGTAGGATATAATGTGATAATATTGCAGAAATAAATAAAATAATAATTATACTAGTTTATTTATTTATTTTTTTAATTAAATACCTTTTACTTATATCTCTTCAGCACATCTTTTATCAAAATAAAATTTATAATTTTATGCAAAATAACTAATTTAAATAAATATCATTACCGTTTTTTTCTTCTTCTTCTTTAACATCTTCTAATTTACTAATTTTCTCTTAAAAAATAATTAAATATTCATTTTTTTATGCTCAGAAAACAATAAATAAAAAGAAAATTCAAAAAAAAAAAAATTGATTTTATTTATCGATTGGTTATAGAGATTAATACCGATATGTTATGCACAAAAGAAAAAGTAATTAATCACGTGAATGTATATCATTTAATCAACGCATAATACTAATTAATAAAAATCGAAGAATTTTGTGATTTAAATAGTTTAATTTAATTTTATTTACTCTTTTTTTTTAATTAAAGATTCAGTTTTATTTTTTTTGATTAGATTAATAGACTGCAATGCTCTGCAATGTGTTAAGTTTGTGTCTTATATAGTTGAATATACATATATATGATAAAATGTTGTCTTAATTAACAATTAATTACTGAAAGTAATGATATTTTTATTTTTGTTGAAATTTTCTTATCTTGATTAGAGATATAAACAAGATAAAAGAAGTAATTAACACTTATTTAAGAGAAATTTTATATTTTTTTTTAATCATTTAATTTCTAGAACATTGCATTAAGTTTATCGTGAATTAAACAAAATAGACAATAATAATAATGACCAAACTCTTTAGATAAATATATATATTTATGTTTATTAATATGTTTATTGATATTACTTAAGCTTTGATTATTATTATTTTTGCATATTATTAACTTTTTAATCAAATCAAAGTGTTTAACGATTATGAAATTTATTTATTTTATATATTTGAAATAAATTTATATATAATTAAATTATAGAAAATCCATTTAACTAATAAGCATAATTAATATATTAAGTATATTATATTATAAATTTATTTAATTAATTGAGGAAAAAACACACATTTTTTTTGTTTTATGTAACTAAAAATCATTATTAATTTAATTTAATTTATTTTTGCAGTAAAACTTGTATATTTATAACTATATTAGATATATAAAAAGAAAATATATAATATAATATAATTATTTTATGATTTATTTATATAAATTTTATTATTAAATTATCTATTTAAATAAATAAATGAATATTATTGTTCCAACATTTAACAAAATTTTTCGTTTCTGTTTCAATATCTGTCATTAAATTCAATAGACAAAATGAATATTGTTGAAAAATTTATATATTTGTATATTTCAACAGTAAATTAAGGTAAATAACATAATTAAACATTGCTTATTTTAATAATAATAACATAATAAAAGTTAATTTACAATAAAAACCAAAAACCTTCTCGTTAAAAGCCAACAAGAAAACGATAATTTTTTTTTTCTACATTATTTCATTTCAATTTTAATTCAGTTCAGGTAGAGGTTAGTCAAGTCAAGTCTTTAGATTCACAGTTTATTGGTGAAACTCTAACCGATTAGTCGTTGTGTGTCTTAGCTAAGCGTTGTGTATTTAAATTTCATATAAAAAAGAAAAACAATGAAAAATAATTATAATTGCAGTTAATGGTACTTAAGTGCTTTATTTCATAAAAATATATATTTGTGGTTTTTATTTAATTTAATTTTATGTGATATAAGAATAATTATCTCCTTTTTTTTCTTTTAAATAATAATAATAAATGTTAAAAAGTAGTAACAGTTAAATATTAAAGTGAAAAATTTCTCTTAAGCAATCTAAATCTACTAGAAAAAAATAATAATTATAGTGAAGTAATTTTTTTTTTTCTTCTTTAATTACATTAAAATAGATGAAAAAATTTTATTTTTTATAATTTAATTATGTTTGTTATGTGTTAATTAATTTCTATATAATTAAATTGTTTAGTGTTTTATTTAATTAATTTGTAACGACATTTTGTTAGTGGTTACTTATTATCTTGGGTTTTAGGTATTAATAAAAAGAAATTAGGTAAATTGTGTAATTAATTTTTTTTTTAATTAAATTATAATAAAGTGAGAAAATTCTTCTCACAATATTTTTTTTACATTTTTCTATTAAACTTTCGTTTAACCTTTTTTTTTTTGTTTTTTTACTTTTAAATAAAAGTGCAAAAATACATTACGATTTAGATAATTTTATATTGGTTAACTAAGATTAGTTTTTCATATTTACCATTCACCATCATCAGTTATAATGTTTATGTTTTGTTTTACTTCTTCTCTCACTCTCTTAATGATATTGCGCAATAGCAAAACCTACTTCTTTTGTTTGGTATTTAGTTTTTTTCTTCATTTTTTTACTATTCAATAAATATGATTTATTGTAATAATAATAATAATAATAATGATAATAATAATGATAATAATAAGTATATAAATTGTTAATATTAATAATTTTATTATTTATTCAAATAAAAACGTTTTTCAATAATAATTTTGTTTGTTTTTGGCAATAAATAAAATTCTTCTTCTTTTTTTTTAATTAATAATATGTTTTTCCCTTGATGACAGAAATATAATTATTATTTTTTATCATTTTTATTGCACCTGAATGCAACAATATAATAAATATTTTTATTTTTATTAATATTATTACTATTATTATTATTTTTATTATTATTTTTATATAAAGGTTGATAAGACAATACAGAAACGACAGAATAACCATAACAAGACGTTCAAGAAAGATAATAAAACATAATTATATTTAAAAACATTAAAGAGATCTAAATGAATAGAAAAATAAATAATGTAAAAATTTAATTATAAATAAATAAATAAATTAAAATAAATAAATAAATAATAAAATGTCATTGTAAAATAAATAAATTAATAAATAGACAGATTTAAAGAATTAATTTTTACTATTTATTATGAATTTTTCGTTTTTTCTTTTTATTATAATTACATTTTTACGTAATTACTTTAAGTTTATCACTTAAATTACAATAAAAAGAAAAACAATTAATTTGCGTCTGCAGAAACACTATAAATGATAGAAAGTAAATGAAAAAGTTTTGTTAAAATAAAAAATAAAATTAAAAAATCATTTAATTTATGTCAATAGTTAATAAAAAAAAAGAAGAAGAAAAATAATATTTACCTATGAGAAAATTATATTATTAATTATTTTTCCATTTTATTTTGATGAAAAGAATGTGCTTTAAACGTTAGAAAGAAATATTTATTTAAACAATAAGAAAAGAAAAACAGAAACTACTGTGCGCTGTGTGAAAGTAATTAATTTAATTAAATGTCATTCTTGCATTTTGATAATATAATTTATTATTTATTTATTTATTTATTTTTGTATATTCAATAATAGTAATAACAGTTAATAATTGTTATAGAAAAATTAAAAGCAATAATAAATAATAATAATATAATTATTGGAAAGGTATTCTATAACTTCCGCTTATTAACAGTAAAAGTTTTCTTTATTTATTTATTTGATGATTTAATTATTAAATATCATATATTTTACAAACAAACAAAAAATGATTTATCTAGCATTAAAAACTAAATTAAATTAAATTAAAATACCTTCAAACAAATGTTCAAAAATTATTCAATTTTCGATTATAAACCTGTTCTAATGAAATTAATAAAATATTTAAAATTATTAGTTTATTTGAAAAAAAATAAGCGAACCGGAACTGTTTGTGTTTTTTTTTTTTTCGTTAGTTATTTTATTTTTATATTTTGTTTTATTTTTTGTCTTATAACAAGTATTTTATTTTACATAAAAGGTATTTTCGTTATACTCAATTATAATTAAGCAATACAGTCATCCATTTACCTGATAGAAACAGAAACTCGCGTAAATTACAACCGCGCAGAAAAGTCTATCTAAAAATCCACGTATTTATATTTTAATTTAATTTATATATAGAGTGATCAAATAAGAGCTACATATTTGTATATATAAATGCTCTTAAAATATATATATAGTACTTATTTGATCACTTTATATGTAATTATAATTAAGCAATACAGTCATCCTTCCATTTACACGGTAGATATGCTTCGCAGAAACTCGCGTAAATTAAAACTGCGCAGTAAAGGCTGTATAAATGACATGTATAAACCACTGACAAAGATAATTATAAAATAAGCTTAAATTTTGTAATCTTTCTTGATCTTGTTAAAGTGAAACCGCGTAAAACACCACGTATTTACATTTTAATTGAATTTATATTTAGAATTATCAAATAAGATATATATATAGTACTTATTTGATCACTTTATATGTAATTATAGTAGTATTAAGCAAAACATTCAGTCATCCTTCCATTTACATGATAGATATGTTTCGCAGAAACTCGCGTTAATTGCAACCGCGTAATTAATTTAATTTATATATATAGAGTGATCAAATAAAATCTATATATTTGTATGTATAAATGCTGTTAAAAAATATATAGTACTAATTTGATCACTCTATAATAATAAAAATTTCGTTATTCTAATATCAAAAAAATCTATTTAAATTAACATTTTGCTCGCTACCAATACTTCAGCTGACAATCTTTAATTTTTATTTTATATTCAGTGAATTTTTATTTGATTTTAATTTTATTTTTTCTTAATTTATTATTGTGTCATTGGCCATTAAGTTTGTATATATTTCATTATTATAATTCCTCCACTTTATCTTCTTTTTCTTCGTATTTTTTTTTATTTTATTTTATTTAATTTTTGAATAATATTAAATAGACAAAAACCCATCAATAAATTTGCCGTTTATTTTTTACGTATTTAAGCAAATAAAATAAAACTGAATATGTATTTCGTATCATTAGAAAAAAATCAAAGAAAATAAAAACAGTTTAACAGTTGATTACGCTAAACAAATTCTAAATTATTATCAATAAAATAACATTGAAAGCAGTAAATAGTTAATAAAATGCTATTGTCTTGATTTTTATTCTCTTAAATGCCTTTATAATGTGTTTTTTTTTTCTTAATTTCAAATATAGGAAAAATAATAATAATAATAAAAATTGAAAGTAATTACGAAAACGAATGCAATTACTTTAGTACATAAATATTATTTTAAATTTTTAGTTTAAATAATAATAATGTGTGAACTTGTATTGAATATTATTTTATTTGAATTTATTTTTATAAATGAAATTACGCTGGCAAAACTAGACAAGAAATGAAAAATGAATTTTAAAACTACTGTGTAGTTCAGTGTTGGCGAACCTATGACTCATACACTGACTCGCGAAGGCTTTTTAAATAACCCAAACTTGATTTCCGAAATAGATGTAAAACTGTCTGAAAGTAGTACAGATAATAATAATTCCACACTGAAAATTAAAAATATTATATTAAACGTATAGAATTTTTTACCAAATAATTTTTTATCAATGAAAAAACTTGCAATTTGCTCTGTTAACGATATTCGGGTCTATATATTCGTGTGAAAAATTGTTTTCTTTAAACAAATTTGGTAAAATCTTACAACAGAAATAAATTAAGTAATAAATTGACTGAGAAATGCGTTAAATGCAACGATATATCTCTAGAGACGACTGGTTTTGTAATCCACGAGCTAGTACTAAAAAGAAATAATTAACAAAATTTGACAAACTTCCCAAAAAGGTTCACCATCACTGGTGTACTTGTTGCTTAGTTTTTGTTTTTTAATCAGAAAAAAAAAATGTCGTTGTTTCTCTAATAAAAAAATTAAAATATTTTTTGTATTTTGATTTGTTTCGTTTATAATTTAATTATTAATTTTAATTTAATTAAATAAATATGTTTTAAATAATTTAATTAATTACTAGCATAGTTATTATCAATAAAAACCATTTTTTGTTTCTGCTTCAACTAATTCCAAAAATCTATATTTAATTTTTTTTTTTTATATACATAATTAAGTGAAGGCTATTAATAAATTTAATATTAAAAGTGAAATTAATGTTAAGGTGTAGTGTAATGTTTTCTTTAAATTTAAGTATTTCGTACATGCTAAGCATATTAATTAAGGTTATTTACGTGTACAATGCACACATACGTGTTACAAGTGTCATTAATAATGTATTTTTATGCAAAAAATAAACAAGTCTTAAATCAATTTGAACATGTTAATTCATAATTTGAAAATTAAATATTTAACTTATTTAAAATAAATATTAAAAGAAAAACAATACATATGTATCAGCTGTTTAATAAATAAAAATAATCAAAAAGAGTTAAACAAATCTATATATATATATATAAAGTGATCAAATAAGAGCTATATATAAATAAGTTATGTTGTTTAATAAAATATATAGTACTTATTTGATCACTCTATATATAGATATACAATATACTTGAATGTGAAAAACATATGTAATTACCAGCACCGTTTAAACAGATGTCATAATAATAACAATAAATAAATTAATTAATCAAATTAAATTACAAAATAATTCAATAATTAATAAGTAAATGATAATATTTATTTAATAAATATTTAATTAAACTAAAAAATAAATAAATAAAAACACTAAATTTGAGTCAAAAAAGCATAAACAGAACAGAAGAGAAACCTTGAAATTGAACAAAAAAAACAGAAAATAAACATTTCCTAATAAATTTTTTATAATTTAAATACAAACTGGCTTACAATAAGAGTGTGGATTCTGGAAATTTTTGATAAATGAAAAAACTAAATCCATCTTCGTTTCATTAATTATAAGAAGTTTTTATTGACTATAAAATTCAATTTAAAATTCACCTGAACACTTCTAATAAAGAATTAATTATTAAAAACAGTGATGTCATCAGTTTTAAATAATAATAATAAAATTGCAGATTAATTTTAATTAATTTATTCATTTAAAAAAAAAACTGCTTAATAACTTTGACGTCATTAATCATATAAATAAATTTCCATATTATTGCCCTTCTATATATAAGCGAATTCTTTTTTATTATTATTATTTTGCATTGAACTCTACTGTTGACCGATCTTACTGTGTGTTTTATTTATTTTTTCTTTCTTTTTATTATTATAAATAAATAAATAAATTATTTATAATATGAATAAACATAATATAAGATTATAAATACCTTAATTACCTTACCATTTTTGTCTCATTGACAAATTAATTGAGAAAAAATATAATATTTTTTTTGAACTTGAAATGAGTTTTATTGTAAAACAGAAATTATTTCAGTTCTTCTTCTACGTAATATTATTATTATTTTTTGTTAATTAATTAATTTTTTTTTTTTTTTGTAAATTTGTGTCACGTTGATAGTTAAAATCGTTAAAAATAAAAAACGAAACAAAATAAAAAAACACGTTTATTAAACGTAAATTATCGTTAAAAAAAAATGCGATTACGTGTAGGCAATACGTTGTGTCGAAACATTGAATGAAACAATAAATGAATGAAACATGAAATATTTATTGAAACATTTAATGAAACAATGCTATTCAGAATTTTATCATTAAAATTAATTTAATAATTTTATTTAACACCGTAAATTATGTGTGACAATATAATAAGCCGAGAACAGGTGTAAAGTTGTTGTTTTTTTTATTATTTAATTAATTTTGTTAGTTAGTTAGTTAGTTAGAACTTTTGTAGATAATTATACAATTACCGGATATGAATAATCATCCTTAATTGATTATCGTTTTTTTACACACATTTTGCTAATAAACATAAATTCGCGGAACAAAGTAACAAAATTTAAAAAATAATAATAAAAATTTATAAGAGAGAAAATCATGTACGAACTTAATAATAATATTTTTAGTAATTTCTAAGAAATTTTATGCCAAGGATTTGATTTTTTTATTTTTATTTATTGTGACTTCAATAACAATTTTTTGCATTTTTATTTAATTATTATTTATATAATTGTTTTTGTCAATAAAATAATAATTTTTAATTATGTTATAAAAATAGAATGAGTAAAGGACGTGGTCATGATAATAATGCATTTATTGGTGATAATCCATCAATACCAGGTGATTATAAAATTTTTCCAACAAAACAACAATTAAATAATAATGCAACCAGTATTAATGATGAGCTAAATACAAAATCAATAAAAAATAATGAAAAGGTTTGTTTAATGATGAATTCTTTATGAAATAATAATAATATTATTATGTATTGTTATAGAATGCGTCAAATAATGAAGATGAAATTGAAGATATTACAACAACAGATAAAAAAGAACCACCACATCGTGGTTCCTGGGGCAAAGGAATTGAATTTTTATTATCATGCATTGCAATGTCTGTTGGTTTAGGGAATGTTTGGCGTTTTCCATTTACAGCATTAGAAAATGGCGGTGGTGCCTTCCTAATACCATATTTAATTATATTATTCCTTGTTGGTCGTCCAATTTATTATATGGAAATGCTTATAGGACAATTTTCAAGTCGTGGCAATGTTAAAATGTATGATTTTGCACCGGCAATGAGGGGTAAATAATAATTTTTAATTGTCTTTTTTTAATTATTTAATTACATTGTTTATTTATTATTCCTATCTTTATTCATTTGTGACAGTCATAATAATTATTACACTTTATTATACGTTTTGCTTTATTCTTTTCTTATAAAGAATTTATCTATTAATTTAAATTTAATTTATTATCGCAAATAGTACGTTTTTTATTATGTCGCTTTGATAAAAAGAAATATTATCAATGCAATGTCTTAACTTAATTGTTTAATAATCTTTATAATATTATATTTATGTTGTGTATTATTTATTTATTTATTTATATATATTTATGTTACAAAAAAAAAACACAAAAATTCTAACAGGTGTTGGCTATGGTCAAGTATTGTCAATTGCAATTGTTGCCACATATTATGCATCATTAATGGCATTAACATTAAAATATTTTTTTGAATCATTTAATGAAGTATTACCGTGGAGTGTATGTAAATATGAATGGGGTCCAACATGTATTAGTTCAACAGATAATCATACAATATTAATGACAGAACATATAACAAATATAACAAATAATACAGAGAATTATTTAAATGATGATATATTATCACAGTCATTAGTGATGCCACAATATAATTTTACAACATCATCAGAATTTTATTTTATGTAAGTTATTTATTCTTCTAAATATTTATTTAACAAATAGTAAAACTATTTACTAATTTAGTTAATTAATTTGCTTGTTCTTTTCACCTTCAACATTAATAATAAATTGTTTGCTTTAGCCTTTTTTATCTCACTAACAACATTTCACAATCGTCACATGTCTCGTTATCAATGCAATTTCTTTGTTTATATTTTAATAGTTAAAACATTCCTATTTAGTGGCTGGTTTACCTTTACCTTAATAATAATAAATTGTAAAATAAAAATTACTAACATTTTTTTTTTTTAAATTTCTTTATTGCAAAATTAATTACTTAATTAATCAATATATAAACACCAAAATAGGAATTGGTGTGGGTCAGGTGTATTCTGTAGCTCTATTAGCAACATATTATGGTTCCTTGATGGCACTCATATCACATTATATGATAAAATCATTTAGTGCAATTTTGCCATGGTCTTATTGTAAACAAGAATGGGTTAATTGTATTAATTCTGCACCACAAAATAATTCTTTTACACAAATTAATGGATATTATTCGGGTGGTGTTATGAGTAGTTCTGAGTATTATTTTCTGTAAGTTTTCCGTTTCTTTTTGGCAATCTTTTATTTATGTAATTTATTTTATTTTAATTAACAAAAATTAGCAAAGATGTTTTAAAAGAAGTCGATTCAATTGATGATGGAATTGGACTTCCTGATTTAAGTTTATCTTTATGTTTAGCGTTTGCCTGGTTTCTTGTCTTTTTAATTCTTATTAAAGGTATTTAAATCTACAAGCAAATTCAAATAGGTATTTTATTTATAAAATTAACTTATCGATTATTAAAATTTCAGGTGTTAAAAGTTCCGGAAAAGCATCTTATTTCCTTGCATTATTTCCATACGTTGTCATTGGAATATTATTAGTACGCGCGTGTACGTTACCAGGTGCAATTGATGGAATTATTTTCTTTATAAAACCACAATGGGATCAAATATTAAATCCTAAAGTATGGTATGCAGCAGTGACACAAGTATTTTTCTCGTTATCCGTTTGCTTTGGTAACATAATTATGTATGCTTCATATAATAAATTTACATATAATATTACGCGTGATGTGAACATAGTTACGTCTTTGGATACAATTACATCATTATTGGCTGGTTGTACTATATTTGGAATTTTAGGGCATTTGGCGCATCAAATTGGCACCAAAGATATTGCATTAGTTGTTAAAGGTGGCACCGGATTAGCGTTTATCTCATATCCTGATGCTATTGCTAAATTTGAAGTCTTGCCACAAGTATTTTCTGTGTTATT
The DNA here is from genome assembly GCA_963942525.1 of Ptychoptera contaminata. Taxonomy (NCBI): domain Eukaryota; kingdom Metazoa; phylum Arthropoda; class Insecta; order Diptera; family Ptychopteridae; genus Ptychoptera; species Ptychoptera contaminata. The sequence goes on along the minus strand of OZ012636.1, from coordinate 35,470,998 downwards.
TTTCTTAATGTTATTTGTTTTGGGAATTGGAAGCAATGTTGCTATCACCTCTTGCATTATGACAGCGATACGTGATAAATTTCCACATTTAAAACATTGGCATGCGGCTACAGTAGTTGTTATCATTGGTTTCTTACTTGGATTAACATACGTAACACCGGTATGTAACTAATTTCATATATAATTAGCATAAAAATATTTTATAAATGCAATTACAGGGTGGACAATACATTTTAAATTTAGTTGATTACTTTGGTGCATCGTTTATCGTTTTTGTATTGGCGATAGCGGAAATCGTAGCCGTTGTTTGGATTTATGGTATAAAACGTTTTTGTAAGGATGTGGAATTTATGCTCGGAAGATATCCCGGATTTTATTGGCGTTTTTGTTGGGCAGTCGTTACACCACTATTACTTATCTCGATTTTAGTTTATTCAATTGCAACAATGGAACCAATTAAATATAAAGACTATGTATATCCACCAGCAGCATATGCTTGTGGTTGGTGTTTAGCTACCATTGGTATGCTTCAGTTACCTATTTGGGCATTCTATGCAATTGTTAAACAAAATGGAGCAACGTTGCAAGAAGTGAGTGTTGTATTCATTTCATATTTTTAAACAAATATCACGTAATATTATTTTCTCTTTGTTAATGATAAATTTAGAAAATCTATGGTGCTTTTAAACCAACAAAATCATGGGGACCGGTTGATCCTGCAACAAATGAACGTTACAAAAAATCATTAGCTACAGAATCAGATGGAATTTTTAAGCAAACCGGCTTATGGAATAAATTTAAAAGTACTTTTTTCTAAATAAGTAAGAATTTTTTTTTTAATTCTATTAAAATTAAAAGTTAATAGAATATTTATCAAAATTTATTGTTATAATTAATGTATAAAGTAAATGTAATTTGTAAATAATAATGCAATTCATAAAAAATTGTGTAAAAAATAAAGTATTAAATAAATTATACAGAAAGTTAAATAAATATTATAATAGATATTTGAATTTTAAAAATTATTTGAACATTATTCGGCTAGTTCAACAGCAGCACTGGTATCTAAAAGCCAAATCACTTTACCATGATGAGGCTTTACAAGTCCAGCTGGTAAAGATTCTTTCTCCTTTAACACTTTCTGTAAGTTTTTGTTTTTTATAAAAAATTAATTCTTAATGAAAAACATTCAGAAGAGATAAGACAAATAAATTAAAACCTTTAACATATCAGCTTTTCCAGATCCACTTATTGGAAAGATACAATAATGAGCGTTATTCAACAACGTGTATGTCATTGTTATACGTTGTGGTGGCGGTTTCGGTGAATCGGAAATTGGTGCAATTAAGAGATCAGTTTCATCAAGCAATTTATGATTGGGAAACAAAGAACATGTATGTCCATCTGGACCCATTCCTAATAACAATAAATCAAATTTTGGAATTTCCGTGGAATTAATTAAATTAAATGATCGACGAATTCGGTTCTCATAATCTTTAGCACAATCTACCAATGATAAATTAATATTAATCGGAAAGAATTGTGATTCTTTAAGTAAGGTTTTTGGAATTAACGTTTTCTTATAAGTGCCAAATGTTGAATCTTCATCTGTTTCCGGAACGAATCTTTCATCACAAAAATATAATTCCCATTTTTCCCAATCGGTTGAGATACTCGGTAATCCAGATGCTAAATACTTTGACAGCGATCCACCTGTAAAATGAAAATTCAATATACGAATGTCAGTTTCCTATTTGATTCCAGTTCTTACCAGACAATCCAATACGAAACACACCATTATCGTTAATTGCATTGGAAGCACAATTCTCTACTAGCTCACTTAATTTTTTAATGAGACAAATTTCCGATTCAACTATGATAATATCCATTTTTCTATTTTATAAAAGTGAAAGGTAAATCGACAAGTATCTTTATTCTATAATTTGAACTAAGTTGAACAGGTCAAATAAAGGTGAATTCACAACGTGTACTAGCGACTATTCACTAAAATATATAGTTAATTAATTAATGTTATGTGTTTCAAGAACATTTACAATACCTTTATTAATATATTTGACTTATTAAAAATGCTTAAGCAATTTTTTTTAATTGTGGTTTGTAATTAATGTTTCCAAAACAATGAAATGCAAATACATCAACAAGTCTCTATATTTTATGTTTGTATTCCATTGAACACAATTTTTATTGTAGTTTATTGTTCTGTAGAAATAATGGTCTTTCGGAATAAAATATTATAGCAGTCTAATATCAAACAGTTCATGTTTGTTGTGTTTATTCATTGCTTAAAAAACATAACCTAAATTGAAAATATACCGATTAATTTTAATTAAAAGCAAATATAAAATTGTTTACTAAACCTAATAACTATTAAAAATGTTAAATAAAAATAAAGAATTTGATTTTATGAAATCATGTTTTATAAATGACATCAAAACGGATATTGTTATACATAGTTTCACAAATCGTACTCTCCTTATTATTACACAATATGAAAAGATAAACAGTATATTTATTGTTCAAAATAAAATGATTGATACGAATTCACAAATAAGTGCAAAAAAGTTTGATATTTATAATAAATTTGGCATTGATACAGATGAATATAGGGCAGGCATATTATATTTTATGGAAAGTATAGAAAATTTACCGAAAACCGATATTGTTTTATCGTTGGGATTAAAGGCAACAACACCAGATGTAATGAGAAAGGTGGCTACAGTGCTACAAGAATGCTTTAATAATAAAAAAACTTAAATATTTTTTATAAAGGTATAAATAATTAATATAAATGTATATAAAATTGTTTAATCGACATAATGTTATAATTTTTTCCTGTTTTCTCATAATAAAATATCTCATTGATTTTATAAATTAATTAATAAAAAGAGATTGTTTTATTTAATAAAATGTTGAACCTTGACCTGTTTCCATTATATAACATTTAGATGATTTTTTTTTAATTATTATTCTTTCTTATTATCTGTTCACAGACTATATGAGGGTATAACCAAAACCACTTCCTAACATCCTGTTAATTATAAACCATGTCATCATTTAACAATTTATTATGCTAAATATACAACAACCTAATTATTTTACTTATTTATTTGTTCATTTGTACAAAAATATACGATCCAGATTGCGGTTAAAAGAAAAACACTTTTAATCTTGTAAATGTTGCATACATCTGTTTTCTTGTTTGTTTGGTTCTACTCTGCTTTATAAAATATTAATTTTAAATCAAAGAAATAGCATAAAATACTACTGTTTTGACTTTGAAAGCCTTTTCAACTATTACTAACAAATTTAACATATGTGACATTAATGAAATATCGATAATAATAAACGAATTCACCTACCAATCAGTAGAAAATTTAAATTACTTCCGGAATACATAATAAAAAAAAAAGTATATTTATACGTTGAAAAGGTAAAAAAATTTTAAAATTAAATAAATTCCAATCAATTAAATTAAAATTGCCTAGCAAATGACAATTTGATTGCACTTATATCAAATACAAAACAGTAATAATTATTAAAATTGCTTAGGCGTTTTTACAATACCTATATTCTATTTTAATTAATGTTTAGTTTATGATTTTTGTGCAATGTTTAAGTTATTCAATAAACAATAATTACTTAAATAGCTAATCTATACAAAATTATAAATAACTGTTATGGATAATTACATTTTCAATATTATTTTCCATATATAATAACAAATTTTATTATTATTTAACAAATTGTTAATTAGTTGTATTTTCTTTTCATTAATTTTTATTTATTACTTATCATTTAACAACATTAAAATCAAATCGATACATTATAATAACATAAATATTAAACATAATCATGTCTGATATTTAAGTAAACCATAATTCATAGAAAATATAATTAATTAATTTTATACAGAAAAACAAAAATAAAAACCAAAAGAAAATACAATTAATAACATATAATAATCAATAAATAACTTTAAATAATTAAATTTATATTCCTAGACGACAAAAGTCATTAAATTATTTCTTATCTAATTGTAAAAATCTATATGAAATATTATATATTTTATTTTTTTTTAAATAAAATTTCCTTAAATCAATTAACAAAACAATTAGTTTAAAATAATAATAGTATAGTAGAAAATGTACACAAGACTATAGAAATATTTTTATATTATTATTTAAATATAATAATTAAAACGTGTTAAAAAAAAAAAAGAATATAAATATTAATTATTTAGTGATTTATTAATGTTTTTGTTGAATCGGCCAAACTATTTTATTGAAACAAAAAGTTTGAATGAACATAAATACAGCTGATACATGTTGATCACTCTTGACCTGATAACCCAAAAATTATAACTTAAACTAATACCGATTTTCACGTTAATAAAATCAAATAATAATAATAATAATAATAATAATAATAATAATAGGAAAATTAATTAATTATTACTTTATTTACTTAGCAGAAAATTAATTTAAAAAAAAATGACTAAGTACATTATTATTATTATTATTATCACAATATTTATTTAACAATATAAATAATTATAATAATAATTATAAGTAGATATAACGTAGAGTTATTTTATTATTTTTAGTTTTTTAAAAAAACGATTAAAATTCATATAAAACAGATGACGTGTATTTCAATTATTCCATGTGTTTAATGCGTGTAAAAGCTACAATTGAAATATTAGTTTCTAAATTATTTTATTATCAGTTTTTTTTTTTCAGATATTACCATAAAAAACGAAACAAAGATTGTGTATCCGTATAATACTAACTAAAATTCGCTGATTTGTTTATTCAAAAGAAAATAATAATAATTCAAAAAGCTTGCAGACTAATAGAAAAGTTTTCCAACATCAAAATAATAAATCATTTTTTCAGAAGAACAATAAGAAGAAGAAAAAAGAAATTAAATTAAATTAAAAGAAAATTTTTTAATGTTTTTCTTTGTAAAAAAAAAAAAATAAATAAATTAAGGCTTACAGATAGTCTCATCGATGTTAAATCCACTTATCTGTATGTAAAGAAGGTAACATCTCAATGCTGTTCAACGTTGCCAAAACATAAATATAAAAAAAATAAAATAAAAAACTTTGAGATATCTGTACACCTCATGGGATTTCATATAAATGTTGGGTGGTAAAGACACCCTCATTTAAAAATATTTTCAACTACAACAAAAATTTAAACACAGAAAGCCAAAAAAAAAAAAAAAATTAAAAGATTATTTCAAATACCGAAATAAAAACAAGAGCCAAATACCCATCAACTTTCGAACCACCATATAGCTTAAATAAAAGAATGTATATTTTACTCAAAAAGTAAAACAAAAAAAAAATAAATTCAAATTATAAGAAGAAGAAGAAGAAGAATAATAATAATAACAACAAAAAAGGCATCACATTCACTTTCTGACTATATTAAATCGATAAACACTGTCGCAATGCGACTTCCCAACAATATACTCTACAGTAAAAAAAAAGCTCAAAAAATACCAAAAAAAAAGAAACACAGTATGATGTGTGTTTGCTGTGAGTGTTTTCTCCTATCTGTGTGTATATATTTTAAGCAAATTAACCTAACTTTACTTTATTTTACAGAAAGTAAAAAAAAAAAAAAAACGCACACAAAAAGCTTTAATAAAGTTTATTCTCCTTGATATAGAAAAAAAGAAAATAATAATAATACCAAAAAAAGAAGAAGAAGAAGAAGAAACAACAACAAAGGAAACAAGAACAAAAAAAAAAAAAAACATAATTTCTTTTTTGTCCTAAGCAACCCCACAAATGAATGGTGTTATCCAAAGCCAAAACTCATTCTCCACAATACGTTAAACTTTAATATTTAAAACAACAAATACAGTGAAAGTGGAAAATTATGAAAATATTTATAATAATAATAATAAATAAATAAATAAAGCGCTAAATACTTGAATAACTAAAATTTAAAATAAGATATTTAAAATCTGGTTTAAAAAGATAAAAAAAAAAAAAACGAACAGATCTTATCAGTAATTGCATATTTATACTAATAATTACGATCAATGATTAGGGTAAATCTTAACTTAATATCAATATACTACAGTATATATATATATATATATATATATATATATATATATATATATATATATATATATTGGTAACGATGGTTACTTTTTATTAACACGATAAATATATTCATTAATTAGTGACTATCATACTAATACAAATATTTATTGAATTTTGATATTAAAGTTTTTTTTTTTCTTTTGGTTTTGAGAACAGGTGCTATTTGTTTAATATTAGAAGAAAAAAAAAGATCTTTATTCTAAATAAGTTTGACGTCAAATAAACTTAAAATAAATAAACAGAAATAAAATAAAAGAAAAACCTCACAAACATTAAATATAATAATATTAATAATAAATAAATAAATAAAAAATATTTCTTTATTATTTTTCTATTTAATACCTTAATCGTACCTATTCTATTTTTTTTTTTTTGTATGATGTAATAGTTTTTATGGTTTCAATATATGTTCCATGCGTTTTTTTTATTATTATTATTATTATATTCACATTGATTGATAGGTGGTAGCTAGGTAATATTAATACAGAAGAAATAATATTATAAGGGCTAATAAATAAGGGATAGATAATTATGGTGAATTATGGTGAAAATTAATTAAAGATTAAACTTTTGTTTTTAATTCAAGTATAGAAAATCAAGAAAATAAAAAATATATAATTAATCATTTAGCTTTTTAACGCGAGGATATTTTATAATACAAATAAGTAATCATTATAATAATAATATCATAATACGATGATATAATAAATAATTAAATTAATAATAATAATAATAATAATAATAGATTTGTAAGGAATCTTTAGTTATTGATTTTAAATTTAATAAATAAATAACTAAAAAAGACAAAACCATCAAAAACTATTTCCTCTCAAAATAAATGAAATTAAAATATCATCAAACTATCAACTAGGCAACGAGACAATTAGTAACGAATTGCTGTCTTTAATACTCTTCTTTTTTTTTATAGTAAAATAAATTAATTGAATTTATTATAACTAAATTATTATTAATAAAAACGAAAAAAATAAAAACAGTGAATGAAATGATTATATTCTTAAACATAAACGAGAGTAGAATGACATAAAAAAAAACCCCAGACAAAACCAGATACGAAAACAATAATACCAGAATATATTAATAGGAGAAATATTGACCCAAGCAAAAGAAAAAGTTCAGCAAAAAATGAAAAAAAAAAACTAATTTTAATATTAGACAAACAAATAATAAGCAAGTAGAAATATTTACTTCAGCCATTAGGAAAATAAAGACAAGAAATAAGAAGAAAAGAAAATATTATATGAAACCACGATTCCAATTCCAGTCAAAATGAAAAAAATAATAAACTTTACAAGAAAATCACTAAAAGGACTTAAAGCTTTAAGTTTGCCCAAAAATAACAGTGCAGCAAACAAAAAAATTAAGCGAAAATAAAATAACGATAAGCTGAGCTGATTGGCTAGAGCAGTGATGGCGAACCTTTTTGCGAAGTGGATCAAATTTTGTTAATTATTTGTTTTTAACACTAGATCGTGGGTCAAAAAACCAGTCATCTTTATGAAAAGAGAGAAAATCCGTATTTATGCATTTAACGCATTTCTCAGCCAATTCATTACTTTATTTATTTCTGTTGGAAGATTTTACCAAATTTGTTTTAAAAAAACATTTTTCACATGAATATATAGACCCGAATATCGGTAACAGAGCAAATTGCAAGTTTTTTCATTGATAAAAAATTATTTGGTAAGGAATTCCATACGTTTAATATAATATTTTTAATTTTCAGTGTGAGATCATTATTATCTGCACTACTTTCAGACATTTTTGCTTCTACTTTGAAAATCAAGTTTGGTTCATTTAAAAAATCTACGCGGGTCAGTGTATAACCCACGCGTCATAGGTTCGCCATCACTGGGCTAGAGCATAATTTCTTCTGTTTCGTCTTCTGCTGCTTCTTTGGTATTTTTTTTTTATTATTATTTTTATTACATTATTTATTTATTTATATAATTTAAGTATTTGTGCTTTTCTTATTTTATTTCATCAAAAGTTTCGTCTGTTTTATTCCTTTTTTTTTTTGGTTTTTTTATCTTGAAACATAAAAGTTAAGATTTTGCGTTTTGGACGTGAATAAATTAATTGATTACGACAAATTTAACTTTAATATTCTTCTATTTTCTTTATTTAACAACTATGGATAAGGAAGTTTCAAACGTTAAGTAGATGATTTTCTCTTTAAGAGTTAAAGTTTTTTTCATTTATAATAATAACATGAATTCGACTATCAGACAAAAATAAAAGAAAATTAAAACAAAAAAAAAAAAAAAATTAGATAAACCAAGAAACAGAATACCCAAAGTAAAAATATTTCAAATTCAGGCGTTGATTCCAAGCACAAGAAAAAAAAATTATTATAATAAAATAAGAAAAGCAAAGTAAAGAAAAATTTAAACTATAAAATAACAAAGCCTGACAAAATCAGCCCACAAAAAAATGGTAAAAAGGAAACGAAGAAAAATGTTTAAAAAATTAAAAATTTAATAATGATAAAAGAAAGGCAGCTGAGATATAACAAGAAAATGTGTGTGTGTGTGTGTGTTTTTGTTTAAGGATGATGAAGCTCAAACCAAAACAGAAAAATTAAATCAAAGTTAAAAAGTAGCAAAAGGAAAACCAAAAGATAACAAGAAATACCGAAAAAATATCAATGAATTATAGGCGTGTCTTGATCATCATCACTTAAAAATTATAAAAGCTTTATTAAAAAAAAAAGCAAACTTTTCAGGTGTTAATTAAAAACACAAAAGTACAGCCCTGTACCCTTGAGAAGAGTATATAATATCTCAATAATATTATTGAAAAATGAAGCCCCATTAAGTTAAAACGTAAAACAGAAAATGCATTATATGACTTCAATAAAGCGAATTATATAATTATACTTAGTTAAATATTTGAGTGTCAGTTAATTTGAAATAATTAAACAAAAAAAAAAAAATAAAAAATTATTATAATTTTATACGGAATTAGCATAGTAAAGTTAAAAATTGATAATTGATATATACAACTCAAAGGATAATATAAATGTTACAGAATTAAAAGAGAAAATAAAATCTAACTACTCGACAAACAGCTCGACAATAGAAAGAAAGCATTAAAGATATATATATATATGTAATATTAAAGAAAAAAGAAAAATAAAGGTAAATTGGTTTTTATTAAATTCTTCTTCTTTTGTTTTTCTCGGATAGGGTTGAAGCGGCGAACAACAACAACAACAGTAACAGCAGCAGCAATAACAAAATTTAGAACATTTTGATTCTACAATATATATATTTTGCGCACCATATAACGCGCACTACTGCTTTGCAGGTTGTTGCTGCAACCAAAACCGCTATCCATTTATGTGTTTGTTGCTATTATTAAAAACACCATTCACAACCCAACACCACCCACCACAAAATAAAACAGAAAACAAAAAAAAAACGTAAAAAGTAAAAATAATAATGGTTTTAGTAGCAAAAAAAAATAAACTAAAAACAACAGCAAACAAGAAAGGACACGAAAAAGAGTAAAATAAAAAACACTGAGCCAAAAAAAAAGAAAGATATGTTCTTATTAACATATAGAATATTTGTTGAAAATAGCAAAATACACGCACTTGTTTTTTGCCACGAATATTTTTCCTCTGTATAATTTAACCAACAGCAGTATGGAAAAAAGCTGATAATTGTCAAAGTTTGTTTTTTTATTATTATTTATATACATATATATATATATATATATATATATGTATATAAAGAGGGTCCCATTTAAACAAAAAGGATATAATAAAATATTCGCTATGATTTCTAATATCACATTGTTGCTATGTTAAGCAAGAATTGTGTATTTATATAGTGAATTTAGTAAAATGTGATTTTTTAAAAAAAATATTCACTATAAAAACAATATAAACTTTTAACATTCTTGTATCCTGGAGCTTATACAGTTCTTATCTACTCATACAGGCAGGTAACAACACAGAAAGCACCTTGGCAAAGTAATGATGTTATTTTATCCATAACATTGGACAAGGCTTTAAAAGATTCAATCGCATAAAGCTTGAAATTAGAGACACCTTATAGTGTGAAGCATTTTCTTTTTATTTTCTTGTAATGTATATTTAAAAGAAAAATTTTTCTTCTTTTATTTTTAAAATTGCCAATTACTCATGTTACGGCTGTGAACTGTACTAGCAGCAGCAGTACCAGCAGTAACAGCAGCAGTAACAACAACAATAATAGCATTTATAACATGCAGAGCATAAATGTAGTGGATTCATCCGTTCTAAATTTAATGGTTTTATTCTGTTCATCTCATCTGAAGAATCTGCAAAGAAATAAAATAAAAAAAAAAACTATATTATGAATATTATTTCACTTAGATAACGGTGAAAAATAACTGGGAAAGCTTCAATTTTTTGAGCTTAATTCACTTACAAAAAAAAGTCAGTATGTAAGGGCAAAGAAAAAAAAATTTGTCTTTTCTTTTCTTTATTCTTGACTTCACTTGACTTGAGATTTTACTATTTATTTCCTTGCTTCTTTATGTGTAAGAAAAATAAACGTAAAATCACACATATATAAATATCTTATAGAACTTTTTTTACTCAGGATTATTCCTTAGTACTACGATAGCAAAAAAAAGTTAACAAAAATGAAATGAAAAAATAAACGGCGACAAAATGTTATTATGACGACAGCGTCAAGCCAACAGGGCGCGTCATTTTTATTACATTTTTATTTTCAACCCCCGACAAGTAAACATATGTAGTTTTATAGTTTTAAATAATCAGATTACATAAAAACTACCCCCAAAAACGCCCTGTTGTATATGCAAAAATATAGAAATCTCTTATCAAGAATAAAATAATGTATATTTACTAAGGGAATAATCAATTTGATAATAATAATAAAGAAATTGCAACCCAATTATATTTAAATTATTTTTTTTTGTTATTATAGATTATGAAGGCACTTATTTTATTTATTATCATGTAGCTCACTCAGCATGCAATAAATATATATATTATCGATAAGAAGATAAAATATTTGTAGATTTCATTAAATAAAAGAAAAAAAAAACCATGTATCAGAGTAATAGTTTAGTTTTTCCATTTCCAATTTCTACTTTCTTTTATGCATTTTATTTTTTTCCCTCGTAAAGTTTTATTTTCTTTTAAATTTTTATTTTGCATTATCGAATGTAATTATAATAATATCATAAAATTTTATATATTATATATTTTTTTTAAAAATGAAAATTCATTATAACATGGACATTAGCTGTAAATGTGATTAGAATTTACATTTATTGTTAAATTAAATGGGTTGCACTTGCAATTTATAATAAAAAAAAAAAATGGGTATTTTCTCATCTTTTCATTCCAACTGTGAATATTACTTAGATTTACTTTATAGTAGTACACCAGTTGACCTTATTTTGTAAAAATAATAATAATAAAAAAACCAAACGTATTTGGTATGAACAGGGAGTTATAAATCTAAAAGCTTTTATCATGTAACAAAAAAAATATACGAACACAATGTTCTTATTGTTGCGTTTTGAGAGCTTTTTTTTGCTTCCCTTTTTTCTTGTTATTTTTTTTTTTTTTGTCTTCGTTTTAGTAATTATTTTCAGTTTTTTACTTTATTATTTTTTGTTGTTTTTAAATAAACAAACTAAAAATAGGTGGAAAACCTCCTGGTTATTTATATATATATTTTTTTTCCATTAGTATAACATTAATTTAATTTTTTTTTTTTTTTTTATATTTATTCTTGCGTTTTTTCCATGTCGTTTTTTTTTTTTACTATGTGTGTTGAAACTGATAACATAATAACAAATTAAACAAGTTGTTGCTGTTTTTTTCTTTTTCTTTTAATTTTATCACACTTTATTTTTTATTATTAATAATTATGATTGTTTTTTAGGTATTTTGTATAGCCGTATATATATATTTATTTTTTCATATATATAATTAATTATCTATTATCAATGATTAATTATCACATTTTGTAATAAAATAGCATTTGTCATTCTATATGAAAATGGCAATGATAATAAGTGCGTTTAAGTAATTATTATTAATTTATTTTTTTTTTTTAATGTTTTTCATTAATTATTGTCTCGACAACAAATATTTTATTCTAAAAAATATGAATTTGTTAATTAAATAAATTTAACATAACTGAGATTAGCTCAGTATTATTTTAAAGGTAAAAAAAAAAAAAAATACAAAGCAAACCAAAGAATTTTCCAGGTCAACTATATATATTGTCGAGTTCGGTCCAGTTCAGCTCAGGCAGCTAAAGATATAAAGTTAATTCATAAGTTTGACAACAAGGATAAAGGTCAAAATGTAAAACTAGGTAATTTTTTATTTTAAAAAAATATATATAGAAACTGTTGACAGGAACAATCATTTCCAGTTGAACTACTTAAGATAATAATATATTATTAACGAGAAACTATAAATTTTTATTATTAATTTTGAAACCATAAAAATATATATATACCGTATATATGTATATGACATCGAATCGTATTAAATAATTTAAATATCATATACCTTTGTGAACATAATGTTGAATTAAGCTTTTAATAAACAAAGAAACATACAGTAGCAGTCAAATCAATTCAAATAAACAAGAAAAAGGAAGAAATAAAAAAAGCTCTTTACTTTTTGTCAGTTCTCTCTGGCTCTTCCTATATTTCATTTTTCTTCTTCTTTTTTTTTGGGCCTCTCTTTAATATTTATATCGAAATTATCATAATTTTTATATTCTTTATTATCATGATGACCTGATCACCATTCTACAAAAAGAAAAATAAATAAATAAAAAAAGATTATACAGAGTGACTTTATTTCACAACCAAACATTCAAAATGTTTTACATTTTAATTCTAATAATCATTTACCCCCTGAACAATATTTTGTACTAGCTCCTTGTTTTCCCTTTTGTTGTTTGTAAGGAAAAAATCTTTAACAAAAAAAAAAAAAAGAAATAATTTCTATATACATAATATAAAAACGCCACTGCGTTGCGCTGTTTGTGTACAATAAAACACGTATCCTGTTTGCTATATATGCTGCATTGTGTAAAATTTATTTGAATCATCCACCCACTACAGTAGTAAAGCAGCACTAGTACAGTGTTTTAGTATATTTTAGTGTTTTCAATAAGAAAAAACAGCAACAAGTAACTTTATATATATGAATTTGTTTTTCTTTTTATTTTTTTTGGTTCGCTTCTTTTTATTTAACGCATGCGTTATTTTTTCCACAGTTAGTTGCTTTTTCTTTTTAATAAAATACTTTAAGGTGAGGTAAAGAAAAAGTTTTTTTTTTTTTAAATTATTTTTGCTTTATTGCGACTGTTAAAGAAATGTTTCCTTTTTCTGTACTTATTTTTACTATCGGATTCGTTTTTAGCAATACGGAGATAGTTCAGCAATGTACGCAAGAGGAAATATGCAGACAAAAAAATTAAAACCAGAACAAAACAGATAATCAACTTTTAGCCAATCTTTATGCTATTTATTTAATTTTTCCCTGTTTTTTTTTTTTTTTTGTAGCAAATTATTTAAAACCGAATTTTATATTTAAACAAAAATTAATAATAAAGTATTATACGCATTGTAATTAATTAATACATACAATATACTGTTCCGTAACTAATAAGGCTGTTAATCCAAATAAAAACACAAATACTGATATAGATTACGTGTTCATTTTATCAAAAAGATAACAATAAATATGTATATCTATTTTCATTACATACAATGTAATAATTTTTAAAACATGTGAATTAGTAGTACGAATACCAAAAATATATATTATTAAAAAAAAATAATAATAATAATTATTTATGTTAAAAATAAAATTTTTATATCGTTATGCATACATACGATGGCAAATCATGCATCGTGTCTATCTGTCATTGTCAAGTCAATCAATTTACAATTTTTGTTTTTTTTTTGCCTTTTTCATTTGAACGTCAAATAATATTTTTATATTTATAAATAATAATAATAATAATCGATACATATAATATTTTTATTTCGCAGATAAAACCAATAAATAAATAAAATAATCAAATAGAAAAATCTGCAGTAAAATAAATAAATGAAAATATGCGTCAATTATAATTGATATAAAACAATGTTACATTAAATGTAAATAAATTTATTATCTACGTAGTTGTAAATGCTTTTTAAAATCGTAAATAATATTTAATTAAAAAAAAAGAAACAAATGAAAGCTGCTAATAAATAAATTTAATTTAAAAAACACGCGACAAATATGCTATTCTTTCAATTTGTACGTTATTTGTGTGTATAAAATTAGTATTATTTTGCACCGCCAGATGTGCTACGTATATACATTACTTTTTGTATACTAAAAACAAGACTAGATGACAGTTCGTTTAAAGAAAAAGAAAAAATGACACAAATCAAATTGAGAGAGCATAAGAAATAAAAGAGAAAATAATTGAGCTTTTTATATCCCTATAAAACTTCTTTACATTGACAAATATTTAAGATAAATAACCGTTTTTTCAAAAGGACATATTTAAATAATTTTTTTTTCTTCTATTTGATTTAAAGAAAATGCTAATTAAAAAAAATATGTAATAAATAAGCTTAAAGTTCACAGTAGGAGATAATAGACTCAGCGACGCCGTCAAATTTTATTTTTTTTTTTTTTTGTTTAAACAACTTTAATTTGCATTTTTACGTTACTTTAGGAAAGATGACAAAACCAAATACAAAAATCAAAGTAATAGCAACATTTTTAGTTAACCCAGCAATAGTTTTTTTTTATGATTTTTTATGTTTATGCTGTGGTATAAGCGATACTTTTTGAAAAGCAGCTGCTGCTGCTTCTGCTGCTGTAGTGAACTCGACTTGTTTCATGTTGACGCATTGCAGGTGCGCGACAGCCAATCAGCGCGCGCGCTCACCAGAGGAAGTCAAGTAAACAAGCCGCACCCATTCATACAATGAATTTACGTAGAGCTATATGTATATATCACTACACATATAACGTACGAAATTATGTTTTTTTTTTAATCCGCAATAGAAATACGTACCAACATAAACAACTATTTTTCTTAATATGTTTATTTAGCAAGTTTTATGACGTATATCTAAAAATATTAAATTTAATTAATTACAAAACAATGAAAAACAAAATTTTAATTAATTTAATTTATTTACAAAAAGAATTCAGAAGTAAAAAAAAATATATTTCTCTTTTACTAAAATAAACAATTAGCAAATGTTTTTTCCGTAATTTTAATGAAAATGTTGTGCAGTGCGACATTGCGCGGAGTAATACTTTTCTACCAGGGACAATAGCGAAAGAGAGAGATACCGTACTATACCGCAATTTCTAACGGCCAGCACAAGTACTACATTGCTATACAATATTATACAAGCACAAAACATAACAAGTTGTACCAAAAAAAAAAAAAAAATAGCCGCTCTGCACTGAAATATAACAGCAAAGAAATTGCTTGACTATAGTAAAAAAAAATGAAAAAACTTACAAAAGCAAAATTTATATCAGCAGCGGTGCGATATCGAATTAAAATGTATAAATCAAAACCATATTTATAGAGAAAGTATAATTATTTGCAGTTGATAAAAAGTGCCAACTACATAATTCCTATGTTTTACTTATTTTATTTATTTTTTTTTTAAATTAAAAACGACGCGGTAAAACGAATATTTTGCTACTCAAATATAACTATGAAAAAAAAGAAATAATGGTTTTTCTGTAATTTCTCAATGCTCATAAGCTCCGTATAAATTGAGAATCACTAAAAACATATAAGTACGCGCAATTGTTTTTCTTGTTAGTTTTATTCATCTACAAAAAAAAAAAATAAATAAAAACCATATAACGGCTAAAAGCTAAGCAAACTTACAATACAAAATTCAGTTCAGTTTTTCGTTTCGTGTTCAGCAAGAAGCAGCAGCAACTGACAAATATAACGAATTGTTTGATTTTTTCAAATATTTATATATATATATATATATAAAAAAAATTGGTGAGATCACAATTTATAATCAAAGGAACTGCCGCAGTTGCACTTGAATCGTCGACCGTATCGGACTTGTGTGATATAATTAAGTGAATAAAAAAAAAATTATAGAAAGATCAAACTATAAAAAAAAAAAAAAACTTAGTGTAGATAAAGAAAATATTATTAAAGGATTATAATAATTACATTTATATTAAATTAATTAAACAATAAAATGGTAATTTTTATTTTATTTTTTTACGTTTATCTTTATTAAAAAAAAAAAACAATGTCGTCTATTTTTGTAAAGAATTTTTTTTTTTTTTTTTTTTAATTTTATTTTTTAAACAAAATTTTTAGTTTCTTTTTTATGTCAAAAAAATAATTATAAAAAAAAATCAATCAGTGCACCACATTTTATAAATATATATATATATATATGAATATATATTTATTTAAAAGAAAAAAATTAACGTTAATAAAATTAATGAAAAGTACATGAGAGCTTTTTTGTGCGAGTGCAAATATGTGTGTGTGTATGTGAATTTGATTGTTACAATAAAAAAAAAAATGAAAAAAGATTAAATTTGTTTGTTTGTTTGATTGTGTGCATCATTTGTTTTCGTCACCTGTCCCGTTTTCTTTCGTAGACGCGGCGAAATGTAAAAAAATATACAGAAGAAAAAAAAAACGAAATAATATAAAATTTGCCGCAATGCGGGACTTTTTTTTTTTTTTGTTTTTGTCACACAAAAAGTAGCAAAAATAATATAAATTTTATATAAAAAATTTCATTTTTTTTTTTTGTGTCTACACTTTTTTTTTTCTTTTCGTTTTTGAATTTTGTATAGACTATAGAGAAAAAAAAAGAAAAGAAATTAAATTTTCTAATGTTTTAATCAATGTTTCATTTTCTTCTACTAGTGCTTTCATATAGTAGTAGTAGTGAAGTAGTACTCTTTTGTTGTGTGCGTGAAAACGTAATGTTATATTTTTTGCATTCGATACTTCTTTTCTTTTTTTCTTACTCGTTTATCGTGTTTTATTTTTCATTTTGTAATTTAAATATTTCCAAATTAGGTTAAGAAAGAAAATTATTAGAATAATTAATTATAAAGAATTTCATATTTTTTTTTTTTATTATACCAATACAAATGGTTGCGCCTAATATACAGCGTAAATAATTTTTTTTATAATGTTGGTTGTACAGAGGAAATAAAATAAAATAATAAAAAAAAAAACAAAATTAACTTTTACTAATACTAATTAATAATACATATTTATGCATACATATTTATATCATTCTTTTTCTTCTTCGTAGTCAATAAAAAAAAAAATTAAGAATTTTTTCTTTGAAATTCATTATTTAATACATCTATGTGCTGGTGTGTTTATTGATTTTTCATATAATATACCTTTTATTTTATATAATTCTTGTTAATTTAATTAGGTATATTAAATTCATGTAAAGGCTTCGTCATTGATTCTTAAATAAAAACGCACACAATACTATGAATTATAATAAAATAATGAAATAAAATG
Organism: Ptychoptera contaminata; assembly: GCA_963942525.1. Taxonomy (NCBI): domain Eukaryota; kingdom Metazoa; phylum Arthropoda; class Insecta; order Diptera; family Ptychopteridae; genus Ptychoptera; species Ptychoptera contaminata. The sequence goes on along the minus strand of OZ012636.1, from coordinate 35,453,283 downwards.
TTGTAAGCACCCAAAGCTGCCTGAATTAAAAATACCGGTAATAATTTCTATTATAAGAATGATTAATAAGAGAGGCAAAAAGTATATATAAAATTATATTATATGAAAAACGCGTTTTTATTGTTTTGCTGATTCGTTGCGGCTCTCGTTAGTGCGCTACTGCTGTCAGCTAAATCGAAATTATTTTTTTAAAGCGTGGTTTTTTTTTTATATACTAATTTATATGTTTAAAATAAATATTTTATACCAAGAGGAATGTAATGTAATTAAAATAACAAAATTAATGAAATTTCTTATCAGATTTTTTTGTTGCTAACAAAACGTATGGAAAACCACCATCATATCATACACAGAGTAAATGAAAATTTGTATAATTGTATGCGTGATGTGTTTTGGTTAGACATGTTTCTTTTATTTTGTGGTTACAAATATTTGATATTTTGTATCCAAAAATATTGTTACAAAAAAAGTTAATTTTTAATTATTTTCTATATATTTCTTATGTTAATTATTTTTTGTATAAGGAAATGGCGTGGTTGTTGTCAGGTTTTGCTTTTAAATTAACAAATAAATAAAAAAAAAAAATCATTATGCTTGCTTGCCATGTTGTTTGTCTGGATGGTGATGAATTTGATGACAGTGGGCGACTTTTAACTTTATTTCTGAGAAATTTTAGTGTATTATTTAATTTTTTTCCAAAAATAACCATCTATTTTAAACATAACCTATGTAGTTACATTTATTTTTTTAAAGGAAAAAAAATGAAATATTTTATTTTCAATAAAAGTTTTGAGGAAATTGTTCAATTTTCTTTTCTTTTCTTAACCTTAAAATTTTTAGTTAAAAAACTGACTTGACTTAACTGACATGTTTAGCCTCAGGCATTTTGTGTTTTTTTTTCTTCTATGTTGGTAACAAATTTTAAACGTCAAGCTATATTTTTTTTTTATATATATACTAACTATATTATTTCTGAATAAATTACATTTTTCTTTTTCATTTCTCTTATATTTATTTAATTGCTGTCATGTGACATCATTTTATCGAAATTTCTCTACATCTTGTATAAATATTTAACAATCGCCTTTTTAGCTATTTTATTTTCTTATAATTCATTAGAAATGCGGCTGGCTAGACACCCAACTAGCAGAATGTGACTAATGACACACTATACTTGTGTGAATAAATAAATTAATTAGAATGTAATATATTTTGCATTAAAAAAAGAAGATTTTGTTATTCACACTAGCTGTTTACCATTACCATTAATTTGTATTATTTATTTATTTATAAATTTCCATTTATTAATAGCATAATTTATATCTTTTTAAAATAATTTTAATAAGTAAGATGAATGTGCAAATGGTTTTGATTTCTTTGGTTTTTTTCTAATAGTATTTATTTTGAATATTTTACAAATATATAAATTATTAAAATTTAATCATTTTTTTTTTTATTTCAATTTATTTTAAGATAAAATATTTTTCCATTATTTTTGATAAGAAACATAAAACATGATGGTTAAAAAAATAAAATAAAATAAAAAACGAATCGATAAAAACCACTACAACAATTCTCCAACAAAAAAAAAAAAAAAAAAATTAAACAAACTTGCAGGAGATTTTATATTTCCCCAAGTTTTTTTTTCTGGATAAGAATACAGCAGCAGCGCGCACACATTTTTTTGCTGCTATAAAACCATATATATTTAGTAGTAGCGCTCTCTTTAAAACCAAATGAAATTTTTGTATTAAAAATATTTATTATTTTTTATTTTTTTCATTACTTTATTTTGTATGTAAGTTTTGCGTAAATATATGAGGCTCTATTGTGGGGAAGAATAGTTGTGTCATGTTTCCGTATATTTTGTATGACGATGATTGTTTTTTGTATATGAAAATGTGCTCCCAGAAATTTATAATGTTGCGCTCAGTGCCGTCGTGTAGTCAGTCACCATATATAAATTTTATTTGATTTTATAATTGTATTTTTTTTTATTTTTATTTAATTTAATTTAATTTTTTATGTGCTGTTTGTTGTTGTTTTTTTTTGTTTTTTTGTATATGGGATTTTTTTTTTTTCTTAAATCATTGTTAATTATTTTTTGTTTTATTATATTTCTGTACATAGTCGGCACAATGATCACATGTTGAAATTATGTTTAAATAAAATTTTTGAAGAAAAAAAAAAAATTAAGAAGAGAAAAAATAAACATTTTTAAAACAAAAGCAAAAAACAAAAAATTCGTATAACGAAAATTATAAGAATAAGAATTACACATAAAAATTGTTTGTTCAATATATTTTATGTAAAAAATTAGTGTGAATCTGTCTAAGAAGAAAAAAAATATTATTTTTGAATTGAAAAAAAATATGCTTGATTCGCTTATTTGTGGCCACATTATTTTTTATTATTAAATTTATTTTTTTTTGTTGTGTTTATATATTTTTCTCTTCTTTTTTTTCTGTTTTCTTTACATAAATGTTTTATTATTTTGATTTTATATTTTCCCCAATTATTATTATTATTATATTATTTTTAACATTAAAAAATATAAAATCAACCCACCATCATCCCCCACTCTATTAATTTATATATGCACTTAAATATTTAAAAAACAAAAAAAAAAAATTTAATATATAAATAATAATCACATAATTGCAGCCAAAATTATTAAACAACAACAAAACATCATATATATAAACAAAAATTGATAATTTTGTTTTTTGTTAACCAAAATAATTTGTTTGTAGAGTTAGAATTAATTTTGTTTGTTTTTTTGTTGTATAAATATATCAAGTACACCACCCACCATCAACACTAACTACCACCACCACTAACAATTAATAATTTAAATGATTAGCTTAATTTATTTATTTATTTATTTTGGAGAGTCAGGGTCTACATTTGATTTGATCAAAAAAGAATTTTTTTTTATTTTATTTTGAACAAAAAATTTATTGTCTTTCATTTTTCTTTTCTTTTCTTTTTTCTGATGGAAACATTTTAATTTTGATTTTTGTGATAAATTATTTGTCTTAATTTAATTAATAAACACCTGTCTGTTTTTTTTTTTCGTATTCTTTTTTTTTGTTTGTTTATTGTTTAAAATAAAAAATAAATTAAATCTTTTCTTATTAAATAATTTAACGACAACACATTTTGGTGGATATTTATGTTTATTTTTTTTTTTTATTTAGTTTTTCTTATATTGAGTACAATTTAACGATAACTTTTCTTTCGTTTTTTTCTTGTTCTTTTTACATATTTTTTTTTACTACACAAAATATAACACACTTTGACCGCCATATTTAAATTTTATTTTATCATAAAAATTTATGATTAGGAATTTAAACATTATTAGGTTATTTTTTATTAATTTAATTTTTATTCAATATATTATGCAAAGAGAAAATATATATATATATTTTTTTTTGGTTTTTGCGTTTTTTTTTCTTTTTTTTGTTTCTGTTTACTAATGACACTTTCTTTATAACAATTATTATTTATTTTTCTTTCAATATAAATAATTTAATTAATATATTAATTAAAAACTAATAAATACTTAATAATAATTTATAATAATAATAAATAATATAATGTTCTTTAATTAATTTATTATTTTTTTAATATTTTTGTAATAAAAATTTTTTTTTTTTTACCTATTTAATTTAACAAATTTTTTTTTTTTCTTTTTGTATTTATTAAAAAATTATAATTATTATTATTATTATAAAACAAGAAAAAATTTAATTGATTTTTTTTTCTGTCTACTTCTCTTTTTAATTGTGTACAGGAGGGATCAAAGTTAAGTAGCACCTAACTATTAATATTAAAAAAAAAAATAATAATAAAATAATAAAAAATAAATTTATTATAATAATAAAATAAAAAACAAAAAATATAAATATTAAAAAAAAAAATAAAAATTATTTTTCTTTAATTAATTAATTTCTTTAATTCTAATTTCTTTTCTTTTTCAATTAATTTTATTCAATTTTTTTTTTTTTTTTTACTTTTTGTTAATTTAATTAATTTTTTATATTCGAGTTTTTTTTTTTAGGTAATAATCTTTTCTTTTTTTTTTTAATTAATTAAATTAATTATATAATGCATTGTTGATGATTAAGTTCTTCTTTTTTTTATTCTTTTCATTTGATTTTATTTATTAATTATTATAATATATTTGACACATTTCTCTTATTTTAATTAAGATTAAGAGAGGCTTAGGATTATTTTTTTTTTTTTTTTATTCTTACTTTAAAATAATTTTTCTTACTTTCGTTATTTTTATTGTAAAAAAAAGTTCAATTCTTGTTAATTAATTTTGTTTTTTAATAAAATTATTAATTAATTTGTTTTTGTATAGTTTTAGCCTAGTTTTGTTTTTTTGAATTCTTCTTTAATTTTTTTTTTTTCGTTTATTTCAATTATTTTCTTTTTTTTTTACGCTCCAATTGTTATTAAGTGGGTGGGTCATCGATTATAACTACAAAGGAAAAGTAATGAAAAAGAAAAAACGTATAAAAATTCTGACCAAACCCTGTTGCATTTATTAAGGAAAAAAAAAAAAAGAAAAGCCAACCACCAATTACCCACCTAAACCACCCCACTAATCATAATCAGAAAATGTTACTATCTATGATAATAGTATTTATTTATTTACTAATTTATTTAGTAATAAATGTTAATTTTTTTTATTTTTATGTTATTTTAATTTCATAATTGTTTTTCGTATTTAAAAATTTTCTTTTTTATTTTTCATTTTTATTTTATTTTTCTACCTATGCATAATGTAACATTATAATTACATTTTATTTAAAATTATTACTTAATAATAATTGTATTTTAATGACTTAAATAATAATAATTATAATATATAATGTGTATTACATTTTTCTGTTTAATAATAATAATAATAATTATGATAATTTTGACATGTTAAAAGAAAATTTATCGAACGAAAAATGTCATTCCGAATGTTTTTTGTTTTCTTTCTAATGGCTTTTTGATCAAGTGTGGTGAAATCATCGCACCATCCATCACCACCACAACGTAAAATTGAATAATTTATATTTTTCTTTTGTTTTATATTATTATTAATATTCCTTTGATTAAAAGTTATGTTTTTTTTTTTATTAACGCATAAATTTGTAATAATTGACGATATTTTTTTTCTCTGTTTTTTTGTTTCGTTGTTATGTTTTATGTTTCTTTACCTGTTTTACAAAAAAAAAAATAATTTTTAAAAACAACCATTATTTGTGGTGTTGTGTAGTATTTTTATGCTTTTATTTATTTATTTGTATTAATTTGGAATATTTTAAATAATTTTATACATAATGACATAATTTATCTGTTATAATTAATATTGAAAATTATGACAATTATGTTTATGCTGATTTGATTACTACCATATGTCGTTAGTTTTTTTTTTTTTTTTGATTCATTGATTTATAATTTTTACTATATTGTGGTGTTGTTTTGACGAATAATAATATCAGAAAAAAATATAAAATGTTTATTTAATTATACTACATTTGACCAGTTATGTATCTTAACATTTTGCTGACCTGCAATTTTCCACAAAAACTATGTCATGTCACTGGCAATTTTTGTAATTTTGGAAAATTTGAATTAAACTAACTTTGTGATGAAAGTCGAAATACCAATAAAAGTAATTTTTTGTTATAAAGCGGAACTAACGATATATATCACCCTGGGTATCATAAATTAAAATAGATAATGCAAGTACAATGACAAGTTAATTCGTCCAGCGATCAACAACGTTTGGGCATGAAAAGATGAGTTAACTCGTGACCGGTTAGCTAAGTGTTAACTTCAATTATCATGTTTATATATATTTGTTTAATTAGTTTTTTACCATGTAATAATTGCAAATACATAAAATGTATGTTCACATCTGTCGATTAATATTTTTTTTTTTACATAATAAATAGAAAAACAATTAAAAACATAATTACGACATATCCTGGTTGATGGGTTTTTGTTTTGTTTATCATTTTATGTTGTAGTTTTGATTATTTTTTGTAAAAGCTTTGATGAGAGAAGAACCAACCGAATCGACTGACCGTGTACTGTATCATTATTGTTATTATTATTATTATTATTATTACCACTACTACTACTACTACCACCGTTGATTAATTCTATTAATTCTATTTTATTTTAATTATTTTGTATTTTTTGTGTGCTTTTTTTTGTTTTTAGATTGTTAGATTATTATTATAATATTTGTAACATTTTTGGTTTCCTAAATAATAAATGCATTTGTAGAAATGAAAATAAATAAAAAATTTCAAATGGTGAAATTAGGAGGGAGTGGTTGGTAGTAAATTGATTATCGTGATTATAATACCGTAAATCGTGAGAAAAACTATGCACTATTTTCTGTCTATTTGGGAATTTTCTTATAATTTTCCTTATAAATAAATATGCCAGCAGCCTCGCCTTCCTTTAAAATGATAATTTTAAAAGTAATTTGTTGAATTTAAAAGTAATTATTATACAAAACCTACCACCATCTACCTCTTTACTAACCGCCGTCCATCACTTAATAAATATATAATTAATAATTACGCAACAGTGTCGTCCCAATTCTGTTTTATTATTTTATTTAGTTTTTAATTTTTTTTTTGTAACGGTTATTTTGATTTTATTTAATTAATTTTAGTTAGGTATTTCTGAATACATTTAATTTATTTATAAAAAAAAAACACCATCTTATAAAAAAAAAAAAAAAATATTTGATTAAAAATAATTCAAAAGAAAAAAAACGTATTTTTGCATTAATTTTTTTTTTTTCATTTTTTTTAGTGTAAAATATAATGTTGTGTGCACTGATCTCTCTTTTAAAAAATTAAAATAAAAAAAAAATAAAACTTTGATTTTTATTAATTAATTTCTATTAGATTATTTTTTGTATTTTGTATTATTTTATTTTTTTATTATTATTATTATAATTATTATTTTTGTTTTGTTTTGTTTTTATTATTATAATTAAATCCAAAAATAGCTAATTTTAGAATTAATTAATTATCTAATTATGTATAAATAATAATTGTTGAGTTGTTTTTGTTTTTTTTTTTTTTTATTACTTATTACTTGATTGTGTATTTCAACATTTATTTTTGTTATAAAAGTAGTTAAAAACTAAAAAAAAAAATTAAAATTAAATAAATTCTCTTAATTATAATTGTTTGTTTTTTTAATTAATTAAATTTTATTTAATTTCGTTTTTTTTTTTTTTAATTTATTGCGTTTTTTTCTTATATATATTTATATAAAAAAAAATTTTATTTTCTTTTTCGAATATTTATTTATTTATAATTATAATTACAGGCAGATCAATTAACAGAAGAACAAATTGCTGAATTCAAAGAGGCATTTTCATTATTCGATAAAGATGGTGACGGTACCATTACAACAAAAGAATTGGGAACAGTTATGAGATCTTTAGGCCAAAATCCAACAGAAGCTGAATTACAAGATATGATAAATGAAGTTGATGCTGATGGTAATTATATATATTTATTTATTTATTTATTTCTATACATAATATTATTGTATTAATATTATTTTTTAAATTGATTTTAGTAAAAATTACATAACACTCCTCCTCTACACCCACTCCTTTTTATTATTTTATTATGATTATTAAGAGAATATTTTCATTATTATATTAAAAATAATAAAAATTCGATCGATATGTATTTATTGACATGATTTTGAGTCACATCTATTGATTAAAAATAAAACGTAAAGAAAACATTGCAAAGTGTTATTATGTAATGTTTATTTGATAATAATAATAATAAAGAAAAAGAAATATATATATATATAACCACCATTCATTTTTGATTAATCAATTTGTTATTAAGTTTTTCTTTTTCCTTTTTATTTTTTTTATTTTTTTTTTGTACGGGTAAATAATCTTAGCTCGCGATATTGTCAACGCGAAACAACTTATATTAGTTATCCGTCATCATTATTCATGAATTTTTTTTTTTTGTCGTTGTTAATAATAATACTTTTAAAGTGTTAATTTCTGTCATCGCGATTTTAATAATGATTTTTTTTTTTTTTAAATTTTTTCTTGAAAAAATAATGATAATTATTGCTGTATATTTATTTTATTTTTTTATTATTATCTTATCAGCGTTTTTTACATATTATTTTCAAATTACGACATTTTTTTTTGTCCACAAACAAACAATCAATATTTATTTTTTGATTCATATATTTAGATTGTGGCCTTTTTTTTTTCGTTTCGTTTCGTTTTTTATTTTTATTTCTTTCAATTATTTCTAGATTGTGAAAAAAAGTTACAAAGCGAAAATTCATTGTGGTTACATAAAAAAAGGGTTTTTTTTTTATTTATTTATTTTTATTAAAATAATTAAATAATACAAAAATAAAAAATAAAAGTGTGTATTTGTTTATAATAAAAACAATATTTATAATCATGATAAACAAATAGCAATAACACGAAAAAAAAAATTAACAAATAAATTAATTAAATTATCGCGTATTTTTTTTTTTTTTTTTTTTTTTTTTTTTGCGCTTGAGTGTTGTGGTGTGTTGTCAGAAAAAATAAATTTATTTTTATATTTTTATTGATAAATATTTTTTTGATAATTAAATTAATAATAATTATTATTTTTAATAAGAAAAACGATTATTTTGTTTTTAGATTATTATTTGTTTGTAGTATCGTCGTTATATTGTGCGAAACAATTTTTAGGTTATTTTTTTAGTCGTTTTTTCGCTTCATAAATCATTTTGGAAATAATTTGCAATAAATTATGGAAGCAATTTACTTATCTTAAATTATATATTTATGCTGAATTTATTCTAAAACAACAAAAATTTTTAATATAAATTATAATTTATAATTTTATATAATTAAAGATAAATATTATTTAACAATATTAAAACATGAGATAATAATGATAATTTATAATTATAAATATAAAAAATAATAATATATAACGTGATATTATGATGAAGGAACAGGAAAATAATCAACCATAACAACAGTAGTAATAGTAGTGGTGTTGTAATAAACGAACATAAAAACGGTGTACACACAATCGTTGACATGCAAATTATTAATAATAATAATTATAATTCTCTCTTTTTTTTATTATTATTTAATGTAATAATAACGAATAACAAGAATAATTTTTACTTTGTATTCGTTTAACGAATAAATTAAAACAACAAATTTAATATTTTAATGGAATTTACAACCAATACAAATACCACGTTAAATGTGAAATCATATTATGGTTGGTACATATGTACTTTGAATTTGTTCTTTCTGGTTTTTTTTTTATATAAAATACAAAGCTCATGTGCAAATGAACAAAATTAATAAATAATTAACTATCATTATCATCATCATGTATTGCTTCTTTGTGTAATTAAGTCAGAATATTTTATTTCACCGTGAATCTTTGTTTTTTCATTAATATTGTTGTATACTTTGCTCTCGAGCTCTCTATAACTGTAACATTCAGAATATAGAATGAAAAAACAAAAAAAAATAATACATCTCTTCAGGTATAACAATAACATTTACGAAAAAACGATTTTATTTTTTTTATCATTGATTTTTCTTCTTCATTTTTCTCATTCAATTCGTTTACTTACCTTGATTTTTTTTTTTGGCTATTTTTGTTACTGTGCAGATATTTTTTTTTTATTTTTATTTATAAGAAAAAAGCATACATTTGTTTTGTTTATTTAATTTTAATAAATATTTTTTTATATTTAATTCTCAATTATATACGGTTAAATTAAAATTAATTATTTTTCGCTTAAATATATAAATAGGTCTTGTTTATTTATTAAAAATAAATTAATGAAAATAATTTTGTATTTTTTATTATTATTAATTTTTATATTTATAATAAAATAAAGATAAGAAAATGAAAAGGTAAATTGGTGGAAATAAATTTTTAATATATTTGAATTCTTGAGAAAAATAAAATAATAAATTTGTAAAAATTATTTAAATTTTTGTTGTAGTAAAGAAAAATCTCTCAGTTATTTTTGTGTTTCACCTATGAACTTGAACTTTTCAAGAAGTTAATTTATATGGATAGAAAAGCAAAAAAAAAGCAGAAAATTGGAAAAAAATCATTTCAATTGCGTCAACAGCGAGTAGTAGCAGTTAGTTCATCATGTATATAGAGATGAAAAAGAGCGTAGATTTTGAACCACAATCAATCAACAAACAACCACCTACATATTTTTATTTAGCCAAACAAACGATAAATCCTTGTAAACTTTTTCTATATTTACAAATCTCTCCTCTTACTACGACATAAATATTTAAAGGATTTATTGCTTTACATTTTTAATCCCTTCTGATAACATAAAAAAAAACATATAAATTGTATTTTTTTTCTATTTACATTTCATTGTTTGTTGTTTGCTGTGTATTTTATGTTATTATTGGAGTTTCTCTGGTTCGTAGTAGTAGCTGCAGCTTTTTTTTTTTTTTGTTCATTTATCATTTTTCTATTTGTATTTTGAAGAAAAGCTTTTATTTTTCATTAAATAAACTATGATATGATAACTTACTATACAACTACTATTACCAATATTTTGACAACTGTTAAACAAATACATTCTTTATTTATTTACATTAAATAGAATAATATTTATTTATTATTGATTCTTTGATATTATTTGTTGTTATAATACCGAAATACGATATAATAAATAAATAAATAAATGAGGAGAGAGTAATTGAAGAAGAAACGTAAAAGTCATCAATTGTCATGTGTAGCCATCGTAGTTTTTGTTGGCGTCAAAATTATTATTTTTTTGTGTGATAATCATCGATTTGTGTGAATTTTCTTCCTTCAATTTTTATTTATAAATTTAATTCATAATTTTTCTTTTTTTATTTTTCCTTCTGTGTGTGTGTGTTATTTTTGCATAATAAATAATAGCGCGCATAAACTAAGAGTTTTCTTTCTTTTTTTTTCATTATTATTTATTATTATTAATAGAAAGAAAAATATAAAAACTATATATTATTTTGATTTTTATTACAATAAAGGCGGAGAATGTTTTTTGGGGGCTCTTGTTTTATTAGTAGTAATATTATTATTATTATTTACATGTTTTTTATTTTTATTGTATTAATAATTTTTTATTTTTCGTGTGCTAAAATTAGTTTATTTTTCTTGTGTGACTTTATGTGTTTTTCGTTTTTTAATCCACTATTTATTTATTACTTTTTGTTTTATTCATTTACATATATTTCACTGAACCGTGTGTTCTTTCTATCATGTGGTGTTATTTGTGGTTTAGCGGTTTTTTTTTTTTTTTTTGCTTTTGATTAAAATATATTTTATTGTTGTATAAAGTTGGCTCGATGATGGTACACAAAGGTACAAACATTTTTCTCATTCACCTTTCGTTTTTTGTTTTTATTATTATTTTTAGTTATTTTGTGAATTTTCTTGTTGTTTTTTTTATTATTATTTGGATAAGAAGTTAAACTTAGTTTTTTATTATAATTTTTAATTGCAAAAAAATATTTACATAAAAATTGCAATAATTAAACTTTAATGCAGTAAAATAAATACGAAAATAATTTATTTAATTTTGATTTTTTATTGGTAATAATATTTTCTTTTTCTTGTTTATTTTACATTTCGAAGAAGTTATAAATATATGCTATGTTTGGAAGTAGTGGTGGTGGTGATGATGTCTGCTAATCATAATGTCAGGCTCGCCTTATCTTTTATATAATAATGATATGTTTATTATATATTTTAATAATGGAACACGTTTTTAGTTGTGCTCTTCTTATATACATATATTATTGATTTTTATAAACCATAAATTTAGCATAATTCATCAACCACCCACCACCCATTTAATTTCTTTAATAATGCCACGAAATTTTGAAATAACAATATACCAAGGAGACGACGATTGCGGCGCGGCATCGTTTTTTTTTTGTTTGCTGCTGCTGTACACTATCTCGTTTTTCATTAATTTTTATTTTCTGTTTTTCCGAATGGCCTTGCTTCTCGTTAATTCTTTTGGGGCTGTACATTCAGCACGCCACATCAATATTTACTTAGAAAATAACGAAAAGCTTTTCTTTTTTTGTTCTTTTTCTTATGTTTGTGTATGCTTTTCAATTTGTGTAATTTTAACCAATCAATTTTTGGTTTTATTTGTTTCAATTCTCTCAATTCACGTTTATTTGATGTTTTTCTATTTTCTATTTTCTGTTTTTATTTCTATTACTACCATTTGATTCTGAATATTCTAAAATAGCTCAATAATCTTGTACATTAAGTGATCCTTGACTCCCTTTCTGGCATAGAGAAATTTTACCAATAGCTAACGAACTATATATACTCAACCCGAAATTATAAAAACCCTTTTGAGAGCATAAGCTCAGATGCTTGTTCTGCTATCTTTTCGTTTTTTTTTTTTATAGATATATAATATTCCAAGGCATTTATATATTTTTTTATTTGCCTTACCCTGTTACTTGTATTGTTGTTATGCAAACTTGTCTAATATTTGCTCTTGTATGGAAAAATATCTTTAAAGTTTGATGAGATATTGGATATAATAAGGTTGGTTGATTTTTAAGAAGGTCTCTAGAGTTTTAAAGATGTAAGAAAAATAACTACGTTTATATTTTTATTTCAAAATTATATATATTATATAGGCCTCTTCTTAAACATTTATACATGCTGCTGATGCTGCTGTGTTGTTTCGACTTTTCTTTACAAATTATCACATTTATTAAATTTTTTTCTAAAGCAAATCAGCAATTTGTTTCTTCACCCAGTTAACAATGTACGAGTAAAATTAATAATACTTCTTCAGTCATGATGGTTGTCTATCTTATTGCTATCGCTGCCGTGCTACTCATCCACCCATTGAAAATTTTATTAAATTTTCTTTGATAATAATACTGTCTGTTTGTATATTCTTGCTGTTGTTTATTTGAAATAATAATTATAATAATATTCTACGGAAATATAAAAATAATGAAAATTTTAAATAGTAAAAATTGAATATTATTATTTCACGTAATTAAAAAATAAATTTATAATTTAAATGAATCTTCTTCTATACTTATTTACATTTTATAAATTATTAATTATAAATTTGTTTTGTACCTTTTGGTTGTTTTGTTGTTGATAGTAGTCTGTTATTGGCCTGTCTGTTTTATTTAGCAATAATTCATATTTATTTATTTATTTCTCTTTTGTGTTAATCATTTCTTTTTTAATTAATAATTAATTAAATAAGCAAAAAAACAAAACGTAATCAGAAAAATATGTGATAAATTATTTATAAAAGAGACAAGGAGAGAGACACACACAACCAGATTAAAGAAAAGTTATTTTTTAATCAAAAGAAACATGTAATAATACCTTTAAATTGTGTTATTATGAATATTCGCCGCTGCCATCCAGCTGTCTGTCTTGATTATGTTTTTGCAAAAAAAAAAAAAAAGAAAAAACACCTGAAAACCACGTAATTTCGCATGAAAAACATAAATGTTGTTGTGACTGTTGTGTTGTTTCTTTTAATATTTATTTTTTTTCCTTTTTCAAAATGTTGACAGATTGAATTATTTATAGTTAATGAAATAAAAAATAAATAAAATGCTAAAAAATATAGTTTTATTTATTTATTAATATGCGATGGTCGAATTGGGTAAACAAATATTGTGCAATTTTGTTCGGTTGATTTTGCTTTTTTTATTATTTAAATATTTTATTATTGTAATTTTATTTCATGGGAAAAGTAATTCAATTTGTGTTTTTAAAATTTATAAAAAAAACATTAGAATTTTATTTTGATGGAAATATATTGGTGATTTTTTCTCCAACCATCATTTATTTATAACCACCAAGAATAATTTGTTTTTTTTTTTTTCTGTTTTAATATTTTATCGTGACTATATGCTATTCACCTTTACAAATATGGTATTATTTTCGGTTTTATTAGTTTAATATTTTAGCCAAAAGTTTGTTTAGTTAATATAAACCAAGAACAAACAAAATACAACCACCCACTCACCCACCTATCCAGCCAACAAAAGAAGTATTTTATTTCGTCGGCGTCATTTTTTCAGTTTTTTTATTTTTTGTGTATTTAAATATTTTTATTGATTCAAAATTATCATAAAAATATTTTCTTTTTGTTTTTTATAATAGTATTTTATGAGAATAAAATTTTGCTTCTAAAAATATACATATATTTGGATAATACACACACATACTTTACACCACCAACAATAACAATAACAACAAGAAAAACACCCTTAATAAATAACTTAATGCATAATCAGCTAGGCGATGGTCGTTGCCAAACTCTTTAACCATTACCAACCATATTTTTGTTTTGTTTTATTATAAAAGCTATAATAATTATTTAATGTTTAAAACATTTATGCTGATTGTGGTTGTAACTATTATTTTTCCTTTTAATATCATTACCTAATTGCGGCCAGTGGCCTTTAGTTTTCTTATTTTCTTTTGTTTTTTCAAACATGTTTTTAGATTTCTTTTTTTTTTAACTCTTTATGAGTATAACAAACAATAATTATTTTTTATTACAAGCTCTAAATGGAGGAAAAAACATTTTTGTGTCGCGCAAAAACATAAGAAAATATTTTTTAATGCAATTTTTTTATACTGTGTTGTTCTTTATATAGAATATTTCTTTTATATTTTCTAATTATTTATTTATTTATTTCTATTTTTTTTTAAATGGAAATTCAATGTTTGTTTTTTACGACACATTTATTATTTTTCTTTAAAAAATAATAATAATAATAAAATGGAAAATTAAATTAAATTAATGAATCGAAAAATATGAAAATTGTTTTTATATATTTTGTGATATATTTTCTGCTTCTGTGCTTTTGCACTGTGAGTCTTGTATCAAGGGTTTGTCTTTTTTTTTCTTTAGCTTTGTCTTGAAATACGTTAAAGGACATCTTCTCTCTTACAACAATGTTGTTTGTATTTTTTTTTTAATAACATTTATATTTATGATGACAAATTTGTGAAATATTTTTCCATTTTTTTATTAAAAAAAAAAAAGAGAAAATAATAATCATAAATGCCTTGTCGTCGTCGTCGTCTTATCTACATCTTTTTGATTATCCAAATACTGATGATGATGCTGATGGCGGCTTTATTTTCTTAAAAAATTTCAAATAAATTCTTCTCTCTACTTGTATTACTTTCATATTTATTTTGCAAATAACAACACAAAATTATCAAAAATGTGTGTTGTATGCGGACATTTTTTCTTTAAAAATTCTTTACTCTTATAAGAATATAAATAAACAAATTGTAATTTGCTATAATTGTTGTTACATTTGAAGGACGGCTTAAATTATAAATTTTAACATTTCCTTATTATATAATTGAGAAGAAAAATAAATAAATAAATAATCGCACCGGATGGATGGGAGTCCGGCTATACTTTCATTATAAATAAGATTTCCGGTGACGCCATATATAAATAATTTGCTTCTTTTTTTTTTTTTTCAAAAATAATATTCGATTAATCGATGATTTTTGTTTTGTTTTTGTAAAATACCTTCTCTTTGATTGATTAACGCGTTGTTGATTTTTATTTTTAATATTATAGTTGTTGTTGTACCTACGTACACCCACAACAAAAAAACATTATTTATAATATAATATTTAATTATAAATGTATTAAGTGCGTGCTAAGTTGTAATTTTTTTTTTTTTTTTAATTTAATAAATAATAAACTAAGAATAATACTACACACTGAAAATTGAAAACCACAAGCAGCAGCAAAAGGGGCAACCACACAACACAACAACAGTAGATTATAATATTTTTTTGTTGTTTCTCGTTTTTAAAATAAATAAAACAATAAAAAAATAAATAAATAAAAATTATTGTTAAAAAAAAAAAAAGTTTATTTATCCCAATAAATTTTTATATATAAATAATTAGATTATATTAAATTTAATGAAAAAAATACAGAAAAAGAAGAAGAAGGAAAAGACACAGAAAAGAATGAAGGAAATATAATCAAATATCTCAGTGGTTGGTTGGTGTTTTATATCCAAGTTATTTGCGTTATTATTATTATTTATTAATTTGCTTCGATATACATACGATTCAATTCGATTTATTTTTTGTTTTTTAATTAAATATTTTGTCTTATGTGTTTTAACTTTTTAATTCTTAATTTTTATACATATTTTTAAAGAAATGACAGCAGCGGCGGCGGCGGCAACACAAGCAATCTGGCTGGTTGATTCTATTTATTTTCCTTTAAAATTTTTTGTTATCCCAATATTAAAATTGTTTATCGTATTGATTATTATTATTATTACTATTATATCTTATTCTTGTTAAATACTCTATTCGTTATTATATGTAATTAATTGATTGAAAAAAAAACAAGTAGAAGCAAAAAACAGAAATATTTTTTTTTTATTTATTTGAAATCAAACGAAAAGTGGAAAAAAAAACGAAGAAAAATTTTCACGCTAAGCAACAAGAAAAGGAATATTTTTCTATTTTTATTCGTAAAAAAAAAATATATATATAAATGCTTAGAGTTTATAAGAAATTTTTGCTGCTTTTCATTTTTTTCCTTCTCGCGCGTTTTGTATATAAAAAAAGAAAATAACTCAATACAGAAATGAAGAATAAAGCGAAATTAAAAAACCTTAATGTTAATTTTTTAACTAAAAATGAAATTAAGAACAATAAGAATTTATTGGAATTTTTTTTTTTTGTTATTATTATTCTCAAAAATACCTTTTTAACATTACCATTTTCACCTAAATATTTCCTATTTTAATCGCGTGTTTTGTTTTTCTGTCTTTTCCATTATATTCGCAATAATTTTTTTATTAATGCTAATTTTTTGGCTTTATTTATTTATTTTTTTTAGGTAATGGAACAATTGATTTTCCTGAATTTTTAACAATGATGGCCCGTAAAATGAAAGACACTGACAGCGAAGAAGAAATCCGAGAGGCCTTCCGAGTTTTTGATAAGGATGGTAATGGTTTTATTTCAGCAGCCGAATTACGTCATGTAATGACAAATCTTGGCGAAAAATTAACAGACGAAGAAGTCGATGAAATGATACGCGAAGCTGATATTGATGGTGACGGGCAGGTCAATTATGAAGGTTAGTTGAATAATTCGCATTATTTTTTTTAATTATAATTGATAATGAATATTTTTTTTCTATATAATTCTTTTATTATTTACTTTATACATGGAATGACCTCCGGTGTGTTTGGTTGTATGTTTGGTTGCTGACTGATTTTTTTTTTTTTTAATTAATATTGGCGGTGTTGGCGGGGGGTGTATAAATGAAATTAACTTTATTGAAATATAATTAATTAAACAGAATATATATTTTAACGATTTATTTCGTTAACGATATATTTTTTCTCATTTTTCTTTTAAGAAAAATTCGTTTAGTGTGGCGTTTAGTGTTAGAATCAACGAATACATAACTGAATGCTGTTGCGGTTTAATGAGAATTTTTATAAAGAAAAGAAAAAACACCCTGAACCAAATTAATAATAATTAGTATAAATTAATTATATATTTATTTTTTTTTTATCAATAAATAATTAAAATAAAGCGTTGTCGTTGACAACGACATTGGTATTGATTGTAAAGAAGTAAATTTCATTACACTTTTCTTAATAATATAAATTATTATTTCTTCTAATTCCTTTCTCTCTACAAATACTAAACTTTTGGTGGAGATAGATTTAGTAATATTCTATGTTTTATGCTGCTACAATAACAACATAACTACCACCACTTTTGTTTATTATTTTTTTCATATTTTATTATTACTATTTTTATAATAATTATTCTTCTTGATTTCTCATCATCTACAATCATCCATCTCTCTATCTATCCTCTGAAATAATAATAATAATAATATGTCTTCTAATTTTTGTTTTTAATAGAATTTCAAAATATATATTTCTAAAAATAGCAGCAAAGATAAAACAATAAAATGTATAGACAGTAGTGTAGAATATAGAGTGTATATAGTAGTTAGTGTCGGCCTAAGAAGCAAAATAACAAAAAGAAAAAAAAACCATCATCTCATATTATTGCTATTATTTGAAACATTAATATTTTAGCTTAAGTTGTTTTCTTGAGACACGACAAAACAACAAAATTACACTAATGTCGCTTTAATTTAATTTTATTTTTTTAATTACATTTTCATTAGTTTTTATTTATTTTTTACATACGACACTGTGTGTTATGTTTTGTCACGTTTTTAACTGATGTGTGTAGTGTGGAAAGAAAATGATCTTTTCTTTTTACTATAATTTTATTTTTAACAACAACACACACACACACAGACTTTAAAATTGCAACAAATTTTTCCTCTATGAACTTATTTTTAAATATATGTATATTATGGTGTGGCATTTCTACATTTTCATACTCTGGAAACATACTAAAAACATTTTTAAACATTATTAGAGACATCAGCAGCCAGCCAGCCACAGCTCTAGCAATTAATTTTGTGTAAAATGTTAATTATTAAAAATTCTAAATTCTTTTGTAGAAATCATTTCATATGCAAAAATGCATATAAAAAAATACTCGCTGGTGGTGGTAAAGTATAGTAAAAGAAAATAATAATAAAAATGAATTTAATAAGAAAAAGAAAAACACAATCTAATGAAAAATTATGAAATAAATATTATAGTACTGGTTAAATGAAATTATAAAGAATAAAATAAATAGATTGAGAGAAAAAATTATAAGAATTAAAAAATGTTTATTTTTTATAATTCATTCGTTTGCTTTTTTTTTTTCTTTCATTTTTTACTTTTTTTTGTTTTTTCATTGTTTACTGGCAATTTACCAATTTTTTTTTTTTCGTTTTCTTTGCAATCACATGTAAATTTGTTTTTCTTTTTTAAAAAAAAGTTAATTTTCAAATGTATTTTTTTCGGATTGTATATAGCGATTTTCTTCGTGTGTTTTTCCTTTACTTTTTATTATTATTACAATGAATTTGAATCTTATATTCTATACTCTCTCTTTCTCTAAATAAGAGTTAAATGATTATTATTATTATTGTAATTATTATTTTATGTTTATACAATTATCTCTTTAAAGTTAAATTTAAGTTTTTAGTTTCGATTGAGTAGAGAGTGATAGTAACAACACACATTGATTAAGTAAACATATTTATGTACTAGAAAATAATAAAAAAATATTTTACATATATTTTGTGTTGCTCTGCCTATCAAAGATTTTACAACATTGTTTTTTTTCTATTTTGAATTATTTATTTTAATCCTGTTGTACCTTTTTATGTTGTTGTCAATACATACATACAATTATATGCTTGATTGAAAAATAATCAAAAATTTATATTTGTAATAATGATGTGTACACGCACGCACGCACGCACGCACACTTCATTGATTTTTTAATTATCAATAAAAGATTATTATTTAGGTAATTTAGGTAATAAAACAACAAACTATCAAGAAATAAATTTAACAACATAAAAAAATTAAACAATGTATAATAAAATTTAATGAAATATGTTAAATAGAATTTTTTACTTTTTTGCACATATCGATGGCCCACCAGACATATATCCCATTAAAAGAGCCAACAATACTGAGTAATAATCAAGTCAAACCAAGCCAAGCCAAGCCCTTTTTAATCAAGATTTATTTTTTCATTTGTATTTCAACAAAACTACTTATGCGCAGATTTTTACTTTTAATTAAGATTTTTGTTTTATTTTTAATAATTAAAATTAATTAATCGGAATTATTGTTTTTATAATTTGATGGGTGAGTGGGTGGTTGGTTGGTAGTAAATGTTAATTATGAATTTTCTCTAGTTTTATCTAATAAATTTATCTACAAAAAAAAAAAAAGTTTTTCATTTTCAAAAATGTTTCAAATTTTACAAAACAAAACAAAAAACCAAAAACGTCTCGACTTTTATTAAACATAATTTTCCAGATTAATAAAAATGATAAAAACTTATTTTTTGTTTTTTAATTCAAAAAGAGAAGAAAAGGATATTTTAATAAATTTCTTTTTGTTTTACTGGTTAATTTCCTTCGTTTGCTGCTGCTGCTGCAGCATACACAAAACTTCCTCACATTTTGATGATTATGTCGTCGTATCTTTTTGTGTTGAAATATTTTTGCCCCGGTATAAAGAATTTATTTTTCTTTATATAAATATAAATAAAATATAAAAAGCTAAAGAATCAAAATGTATATTTCTCTGTTTTTAAACCTTAGATTGCGAAAAAGAAAAAACACGATTGTTGCAAAATTACTTATAAAAATTTGAATACTTCAAACACCAAGCTAGCATTGTCTTCTCTTGCAATTAAAATATATATATTCTTCTTATCATTTTTTTTTATGCTTTTAATGTTCTTTGTTTGTTAGTACATTTATAACATTCAATTTCGAAAATAATATGTTTTGCTAACACGCGCACACCACCCGCCCTCACATAAGCTCGTGACTTTCACGTTTTACAAAAATTATTATAATTATAATACTGCGCTTGTGTGTTGTTCCTGTTAATAATTAATTAATTTATGTTAATAAAATATTTATTTTTTTAAATTTTATTTAAACTAAAATAATTGTACCTTTACTACCACCCTGTATTAATTGTTTTAATTTTTTGTGTAGAAATGCCATTTTTCCGTCTTATATTATTTTATGTAAATTTATCGTATTTAAAAACAATCCAAATATTATCATTTTCTCTGCATTATTTTCAGATTTTCATAGTTTTTATTCAAAAATATTCCTTCCCAGTAGTCAGTCATCATTTTTAACTAGAAAATAATGAATGTTATTCTTTTGCAAAGAAAAATACCAAAAAAAAAAAACATTTTTATTATTATAACAAAAATCACACAACTAATTGTGTTTTAATAATAATAATAATAATAATTATTATTAATTTTTTACTTTAAATGAATTTTGTACTTTTTTTTTTTTTTTAAATGAATTATTCAGATAAAATAAAACAATGAAAAAAAAATAAATGAAGAAAAGAATAGAATTTTGTAAAAATAATAAAATAAAAATGTATTAATTTTTTTCAATAACAAAATAATTACATGGAAATAATAATTAGAGAGAAGAAATGTTTTTAATTATTAAAATAATTTACATCAATTTTTTTTTTGTTAAATTTGATTTGCAATAAAATTAAAACTATTTTTCTCTCAAAACAAGAACACGCCACAAACTATTAAAAATAAATAAAAATTTGTTCTAAAATAGCATCCACGTACAAACAAAAAACAAAACTAATTAAAAACCACCATTAGCTGCGCGCAGCAGTTTAACATGACGCTGCTCTGCTCTACTGTTGTTGTGTAGTTGCATTTTGCAATCAAACCAAACCAACACATTGAAATAAAATATTAATTAATTTTGTGCACTAAGAATTTCACGTTTCATTTAATAATTTAAAAAAACCGTAAAGTTAATTTTTGTATATAATTTAATTATTTTTGTTGTGGAATTTTTTAATAGAAATTTTCTTATATTTTTTTTATTATTGAGATATTTTTTCTGCATTTTTAACGGTTTTGTTTTTTATCTGCAAAATTGTTGTGGTTTTTCTTTTTTTTTTTTTTTTTGATTTGTTTATAATGATTATCTATCTCTGTGTTGAAATTTAATTTAAATATTTCTTTTTTTTTTTCATTGATTGTTATTTTTGCAAAATTTTAAACAAAGCAATATCGAGTTTAATTATTTTAAATAATTTAAACTGTCAGTTTGTTGTATGTCAATTCAATTTTTTTTTTTCGAAATTAATATTAAAACACGCGGTAGAAGCAAAAAAAAAAAAATAAACGAAAGAAGAATAATAAAAGGAAATGACAGTTTTTTTTTTGATATAGATGGATACTAATTACACTAATTAAAATTTAAAAAATCATTCAAATAAATTAATAATGTTTTCGCTGCAAATGATGATTCTGATTATTTATTATTATTATATGCATGAAGAAAAAAATGTTGTTTATTTTTTAATTAAAAGAAAATAAAATTAATTAAATGAAATTCATTCAAAATGGAGTGCCGATGATGTTGGTTAAATGTGTGGTTTATGTCTGGTACTGGTTTTTTCTTTGAAACAACATAACATTGGTAATCAATGAATTAAGAAAATGCTTTTTCTTTTCTCAATTAAACCGTTTGTAATAAATATATTCTCTACTGTTGCTATTTTTATATATGCGCTATTTACTTTAATCGAAATTATAATAATACGTAATCGAAAGACAAAAAGAAAAAACAGCGGCAGCAATAGCAGATATCTGTTTATAATTAGCAATTAATTTACAATATTTTTTTTGCTTATTTTTGACAATTTGATCTTGACGCAATTTTTGATACATTGATGTTGTTTCATATAAATATATTTTTCAATTTAAGGGTTTGTTTGTGATAACTAAGGGGAACAAAACTGTATACGATAGTAGAGTGTTGGAGTGTTTATTGGTTTTATTTTATTGATTTGATTTTTCTAAAATTATCCATTGTCTCATCATCACTCTGACGACAACGACGACAAAAACAACACCACCACCATCAGGATGAAGATTTTTAAATTGAAAATTTGCTTTTTAAATTAAATGTTTTTTTTTTTGTTTATTAGTTTTTTTTTTTTATTGCCTTTTAGTTTTGTTTTTTTTTTTATCTGTTTAATTAAACAAATTCGACTTTGATCATATTTTGTTGTCTGTATTATAATTGAGTGCGCTGCGATTGTTTTATATTTTTCTCTTGAGTGTATTGGTTCTTTTGCTTTTCAAATAAAATTATCGATTAAAATTAAATTTATATATACTAACTATCACAACCACAGCAATATAATATATTTTCTTTTCCTTTTAATTATTTGTAGAATTCGTGACCATGATGACATCGAAGTGAGCAGCTGCTGGTCAATGTGCGCCTTTGTATTTGTTAAAGAAGACTGTAGCCATGCGTATTTCCATCATCACGCAATGTTCTTGCTATGGATAAAAAAAAAAATTAATTAATTAAAAAAAAAAACAAAACAAAACAAAAATATATAAAAATAATTATAAAAAACACATAAAATTATTTAAAATAAAATTAATTAAATAAAATTAAAAAAAAAAACCAGAAAAATAAGTAATTTAAATAAATTAATTGTAACAACACAATATTGAATTAAGATAAATAAAACATATATTAATTAATTAAATTAAAGAAAATAAAAAAAAAATAATTAAATTAATCACTACCCCCTAAAAAAAAAAAAAAAAAATCTATTTGTGTAAATTTTTGTAAAATATTTCATTATTAATTATTATTATTATTATTATTATTAATTATTATTATTATTAATTTTTAATTATTAATTATGATTATAATTATTATTTTTTAATATATATATTGTGCTGTTCCATTATTAACTATATATAATAAAAAATAAAGAATAAACAAATAAATAATTAAATAAATTTAAAAATAATAATTGAAGAAAAATGTAATGAAAAACATCAACAACAACAACAACATCCTAATAAAACACCACCAACCACCAGTACTTTTGCTACACCACACAACAACAAGAACACTAATACTTACTTTTTACTACTCATTATTATATAGTATATTACTTACTATTAGTATAATTACAACAATTCAATAAATTTAAAATAAAAATCACACATATATGCAAATTTATTTAAAAAAAAATACAGATAAATATATTTATTAATATAATTATTTATAATATTGGATAATTATTATTATTTTATAAATTTTGTGTGTTGGACAACATTAACATTAAAAATGAGTATAAACACAACGATCGTCCGTCAAATTAATTTTTAAATTATTACTTTATAATATTAAATGTGAACATTAAATTGCAAAATTTCTATATAAATATATATATTTCTAGTGAAATTTATATTTAATTAATTTAATTCTTCAAAGAAAAATAACAATAACATTGAAAAATGATTCTTTAAAAAATCAAAAATATTCTCATTAATATTTCTATATATATATATATGTTTGTATGAAGAAAGAAAGACGCGCAACTATTTAATTATCTTTTCTTTTTGCTGTGTTTATAAAATAATTAATGATATAAAGTTATAAATTAATATATTTAGTAACAAAACATTGCAACAACTATATATATATATATATATATATATATATATATATATATATATATATATATATATATTAAATATTAATAATAAGGGAAAATTTTTATTGTTGAAAATAATTAATTGAATTATAATATTTTTTTCGATTTATTTTTTGTCTTAATTAACTAGAAATCTGTATTGTTATTATTATTATTTTTGTTTATTATTGTTTTCTCCTTATAAATTTATTATTGGTGGTGATTTATTTTTATTAACGAACACAATATATAAATATACAGTTTTTCTACAATTAATTATTTATTATTCCATTAAAATTGCTACTCTGACGAATAATCTTTTAATTGTTTAAAAAGTAATAAATAAATATTTAATTGGAGGTTTTTTTTTTTTTATTATTATTATTTTGTTATTTTTTTTTCTATTATTATTGCGCGCTCTAATGATGACATAAAAAATAAGAAAAAATTCTTTGAAAGCGTTTTTTTTTTTATTTTTTGTGTGTGTGAAGAAACAAGTAGTAGTGTAGAGTGACCACAAAGAAAAACAAAAAACACATAAAAAATAATAATTAAAAAAAAAAAATAAACAATTTAGCATTTTTTTTTTTAAATAATTTTATTTTTAGAATTTTTTTTTTTTTTTATTTTTGCAAATCAATTTTTTTTTTCTTTCAATTTATAACAAATAATTGGCTCTCGTCTAGCAACTGCATCAATAATAATTATAATAATAATAATAACAACAGTGCGCAATAGCAGCAAAACCAACAGCAGCAGCAGCAGCTTGCTTCTTCAAAATACTTATTAAAAAATAAAAATAAAAAAACTTTTAAAAAGAAAAAGACAAGACATAATAAATTATAAATAAAATTATAATATATTTATAAAAAACAAAAAACATATATATAAATTAATTTATTAAATTAAATTACTGAATTTTATTTTATTTTTTTTTTATCTAACAAAAAAAAAGAAAAAACGGCGGATAAAATAGTTTAAAATAATAAAATAAAAAAAATGGAAGAAGAAAAGCACAGCAGCAGTAAAGATGATTTTAATTGAGCTCTGAGATTAACATACAAAATTTCAAGTTCAAGAATGCATGGAACCTACTAACCTCTTAATTAATGAAATATGAGCAGAAGATCAGTAATTATTTATTTTTTTTTTTTTCGTTTTATTTTTAATTATGTTTTTCTTCTTATTTTTTTTTTTCAAATGTGCGATCAATTCTCAGTATATATTTATATACTTGGTGTAGAACACATAATCACTAAAATCAACCACCCATCATAAGCTTTCTTAATAATTTATTATTTATATTTATATAAAAAAAGTAACAACAAAAGAGAGAGACCACAATTAATTATTCATGAAAATTTTAATCAAAATGATTGTTGTGCTTTATTTAAAGCTCCGGAAATATTTATATATTAAGAAAGAGTAAATAAAATAAAACCATCCAGCAGCTGCACACTATAATTATTTAGCACTATAGTGAATAAATACTTAAATTTTAATTAAAAATTTATATAAAAACAAAAAAAAAGACAAGACAACAACAACACCGGATCGCGATAAAATGTAGCTATTTGTTGGGTCGTCGTTGTCTAATTTTATTTTATTTTATTTATTTCTTTTTTATTTTTTTTTTACACTTTTATTTAAATTAAATTTTTTAAGTTTTCTTTCAATTTTTTGTTTTTGTTTTTTTTTTTAATTATGTACATTATAAGGGAAACATTTTTTGTTTTAAAAGAAAAGAAAATGATTAATTAATTAATATGTAATTCTTATTCTCTCTGTACTGTACCTAGAACAATCAGATAATAAATAAATAATTTAAAAAATAAATAAATAAAGTTAAATTATTATAAATATTATGTGTAATAAAAAAAAAATAATAAAATAAATAAAATAACAGAATAAATAATTTTCTCTTGATTATGTGTAATAAAAAAAGAAAAGATCTTTCTATTGTAATAGAAGAAATAAAAACAATAAATAATTAAAACGAAGAATTATAAAATTAAATGAAGAAAGAATTTTTGTTTATATAGAAATGTATGCCATCTTCAAGAAAGTGTTGCACGTGCTCAGTCTACAAGAGTCTTACACAACATCTGTGCTAAGAAATGTGTGGTTATTATTTACGTTTAAGAAAATTATTAATTCATAAAATAACACTAATCATTAATAACACCTAAAAAGAAAATAAATAAGAAAAACCAAGCATGCAACCTCTGCAATTTATTATATGTCGTTCGTTCGTCAGGTTCTTTAAGCAATTTTAATTACTTATTTTATATTTAATTAATAACTATAATATATGCATTTTTTAGATTAAAATTAATAATTATTAAAAATTGAATTATAAAAAGAAAATCCATGTAGCTAGTTATTAACTCTCCAAACAATATTTAAATATATGGTCTCTCGCTGCTATTTATTTGTTGTCTTGTTTACTTTATATTAAAATAAAATATTTGACAACAATTTAATAATAATAATAAACGTTAAACGGGAATAATAATGATGATCATCTCATCTTATATTCATATGTATAAAAAGGATACAAAACCAAAAAAAATGCATATTTATAGTTATTGTTAATTATTAAAAATACATTAAATTATAAAACACAATAATACATAAAAAACACCAACATAAAAATAAATAAAATGTCGTCGTCGTTTATTTAAATATTATACAAATCGGTAAGATGATTGCTGAATTGCAATGTGTGTGTGTATCCTATCTTTTAAAATAATAAAAACACACTTCCTGTGAAATGAAAAACAATTTCTCTACATTTAGGCAATTTATTTATTTATTTAATTATGTTTAAAATGAATAAATTTATCACATGTGCAGCGCATTGTTCTGTATTAACTACCTTAAACCTAATCGTTGTCACGTAGTTTTGATTTATTTTTAGTTTTAATTAATTAAAAATAAAAATCCAAAAAAAGAAAATACAATAAAACAATTTTTACATATATATACTTAATTTAAACAATATTACTTAATTAATTTTTAAATGAATTATAAAAAAAAAACAAATAGTTAATAAATTTAAATACTTAATTAAAAAAAAAAAATATATTAAATAAAACCAAAATAATAATAATAATTATAATTATATTAATAATAATAATAATAATAATAATAATAATAATATTAATAATATTTAATAAGGATTAATTATATTATATATTATATACAGTTTTGTGTTTTTTTTATTATTATTATTATTATTTAATTTCGTTTCATTTAATTTTTTTTTATTTATTACATTTATTATTTTTTGCAATTATTTTTTTGCAATTAAAAGTTATTAATTTTTACACATTTTTTCATTGATTATAATTAAAATTTTTGTTTTTTTTTTTTTTTCGTTATTTTTATTGTAATTTTAAAATAATTGTGTTTAATAATTTTTATTTTTTTATTTTTTATTGATTGACAATTAGATTTTTAACAAAAAAAATAAAAGAAAGAAAGAAGAAAAAACGATTTATATATAACATTTCATTAAAATAATTAAGAATTAATGAAACAAGAAAAAACAACTAAATCGAACATAAATAATTAATTTTAAATAAGAAATTAAAAACAATAACAACTTGAATCTATATTTAAATGAATTAAAACAAAAATAAATATATATATATATATATATATATAAATAAAAAGAAGATTAAAAATAAAATTAAAAAAAAAGACATAACATGAATAAATGTTTCTTCATTTTTAGGTCGATAAAAAATTTTTATGTGTGTTTTACTTCTATTATCATTTGCTTTTCTCCTATTATTATTATTATTATTATTATTATTATTATTATTATTATTATTATTATTATTAAACTTGTGTTTTATTTTCTTAATTTAACGTAAAAAAAGTGTGTTGTAATTAATTTTTTTATTATTATTTATTTATTCTTTAATTTATTATTTTATATTTAATGAAGAAAAAGAAAAAACTTATCCATAAATCGATTACTGTATTTATATTGATTATTATTATTATTGTTGTAATATTTAACTATATTCTCAAGGCAATTGTGCGACAAGTGTACATATTTAAAACTAACTATACATATATATGTATATATGTAATAAACTGGTATACAATTATTATTTATAGTTGGTATACCAGTTAAATTAGTTATGTGATTTATATCGCCATTTTTGAAAAGGAGAGTCATTTACGGTAGAGAAAAAAGGATACAGTGCAGGTAAATTTGTTTATTCAATGAAAATTGTTAATTAATTAAATTTTTATAATAGAAGATGACGGTTCTACAATTATTCTGTTAATTAAATATAATAGATTGCACTACGAAATTTTTCGTAATCGATTATTTAACAGAAAATTTGCAAAAAATAAAATCAGAAAAGAAAAATGTAAGAAATAAACACATACAAAAAGCAAAAAATACTTGACATATAACGATTTTATATAAGTATGAATATGCGCATTTGAAATTATAATCCAGTTGGGTATTTATTAGTTTTACCAAATACAGTTTTATTGCAGTTAAAGAAAAAACTATAAAGTAATTTATTTATCTAGATATATGTATATAATTTTTTATTTTTATTTTTATTATTATTTTCCTTATGAATTTAAACCGGGTGTTTGAAAAAAACATAAGATTAAGTCTCTGAATAGAATAATCAAAGAATATGTTAAGTGTTGCTGTGTTGTTACGTACAGGGAAAACATACGGTAACAAAGGCTAATCTTTATCAATAATTAATTAAATTACTATTTCCTCTGGCTGAAAATAAAAAAAAAAAAAAACAAAATAAATGTTGAAAGGTTTTTGTTCTATTTTCATTTCATTATTATTAATAATTCAATAAAAAGAAAAAATTCTTATATATTTGTAGTTAAAAAATGAAAAAAAAAAAAAATCCTAGAACAAAAGCAAAATTGAAATAATGACATATGAAGAGTCTCTCTGAACCGAATTTATTAAAAGAAAATGAAATTAAAGAATAAAATATTCAAGATAAAGGAAAAATTGCTTAAGAAGGAGGCACTCAACATTGTATAATGTATAAGTAAGTGTTTTTTTTTTTTATTTTCTTTCTTTTTTTAATTATAAGAACAGAAAAATGATTAAATTCTGTAAGATATAGATATGTTAGTGAGGTGGCAATGTTAGTTTTTTTTTCTTGACATTGATTTTAATTCGTTGATTACGTCTTTTAATCCCACAAGAATAGTTTATGTTGCTTAGCAAGGTCCATCTCGTTGTTTTACATTTAATGTAATTACGAATTATGTTACAGCTAAAGAGAGAAATAACCAATAATCAAAACATATTGTCTTATAAAAATCTCCATTATTGTATTGCAAGAAATATAAATTTTTCCTCATTATTTTCCTCTTTTTTTTTTTTGATTTTTATGGCATTCGGAAGAATTATTTTTTTTTTATGTGCTTTAAGCATTTCTATATATATTTTTAATAACTTTACCATAACCATCAGATCTTGTTTAACGATAAAAAAATAAGGAAAAATAAAATTATAATTTTATGTTGGATTTATTTATCATTGATCACACAGTCTACGTATTAAATTTTTTATTCACAATATTTTGATTAATTTTTAAATAACAAAAAAAAAAAAATGAAATACCGATTAATAATAACTGTATCCGGATATTCAATTAATAAAAGCTTTCTATTTCATGTCGTTTTTGATTTATTTTGTTAGTTTTCTGTTTTATTGTCATTTCCTGAACAACATGAGCATACTAAAAACTAAAATAAACTAACCAAACTATATATATACAAACGACAATATTATAAATTGTCTACTACTGCTGCTGCTGCTGTTGCTGCTCCTTTAGTTGTTGCTAGTTCTATTGCCCGCATATTTAACCATTCGGTTTTCGTTTCGAATAAAAAAAATAAATAAAAACACCAACAACGATAAAACGTAAACAAATGTAGGAAAAATAAAGGCAACTTTTCACTTATAAAATTTTAACAGCATTGCAGTATTTTCGTGCTTTTTTTTGCATTAAAAGAATATTCTTATTCAATTTTTTTTTGTCTCTCCTTGTTTTTTTTTATGCCTGTTTAATTTAAACGATATAATTTTTCCACTTTATTTTATGTACTGTTTAATGTGTTTTTCTTAGATGCACGTATATTTTTTTATGGCAATCAAGTAACATACAGTGTCCAAGGTAGGATAGTGATAAAGCCAATGGAATAAAATTCTTTTATAATTTGCAAATTGCATCAAAAAACAATTGTCAACGTTGAATTGGTTTTTATGTTTTTCTATTACCAAAATAAAATGAAATAAAAAAAGAAAATCATTTACCGGAACATCCGGATGTTTTACTCTTGTATAAGCTCTCATCAAAATACTTTTTTAAATAATTTTTTTTTATGCTGCATTATTTTGTTTTTTTTTTTTTTAATTATATTTTCTTTTTTTTAATACTTTGCGGTTGATATATGCTTGGATTGTCGTTGTTACATTTTTTTTTTTTTGCATAATTATAAAAGCATAAATATAATTTTAAAAGTGTGCAAAAGTTATGCTATGCCTTTGCCAAAAAGAAAAGAAAAAATAATCATATGCTTGTTCTCAAGAGCTTAATTTTGCTAGTGGTATGTATTTATCTGGTGTAGTTTAGTGTTGCTATTGCTGCGATTGCTGATGTTACTGGTGCTCTTGCCATTGCAGTTGTTATTATTGCAGACATACTGCTAATCTCGCATTAAATGCGAATCCTTATTCGGTGTATGTTTGTCTGTGCCGGTGTGAGTGTATGTGAATATGTTTTGATTTTATGTAAATTATTAATATTTATTTTTTACTTGTCTATTTTACATTAATAATTAAATAAATGACAAAGAAGAAACAACGCAACAGCAGTAGCTAAATAAAAGAAAAAGTAAAAAAAAAAAAAATCGCGACATAATAAAAAATTCGCTATTGTTACTTTTTGTTGTTGGGTTTAACATTATTATTATTATTTTTTTTTTTATTATTATTTAGTAACATTTAGGTCTTTGGCCAGGTAGTATGCTGCTGCCGCTACTTGGCTAATAAACACTGCTGCTACCCGCTAAATTGTCGTTGTTTTTGTCATCATTGTTTTTGTTGCTATCATTGTTGTTATCATATTGTTGTTATTTTTTGTTTAAAAACATAAATAAATAAACATTTGACTTTTAGTGTTTTTAGATTTTTTTTGGTGTCTATTATTATTTATTTTTGTGTAAATTATTTTACCTTTTTCTATTATTATAATTATTATTATTATTATTGTGCAAAAAATTAAACAACTAATATTATTCATTAATCTTAAACTAGTTCATATTACATTTTGTTAATTTTTTTATTGATTAACATAAATAAATTAATTATTAATAATAACATAGCGGATGACTGTTGTGTACATTTGTTTTGTTTAAGTATAATAATTCTTATAAAGTATTATTATTATTATTATTATTATTATTATTGTTTTGTGTTTTTTAGTAATTAAAGTGTTTAGTGCTTGTTAATTGTTTAAAAGAAAACAATTTATATAAATAAATAATAGTCAGTCTTTGTTTACACTTTTTTTTTTGTGTTATTTATTTATTGTTATTATTTGGCACAGTGCTTTTTTGTGTAATTTATTTAAATATTAAAAATGTTTTATTGAATTAAAAATATATACAATGTAATTACATAAAACGGTAAAAATTTAGTTAAATCAAAATGTAATTGTGAAAGGAAAGAAATTAAAGAAGCAAAAATTAGAAAAAGAATTATGGAGATTATATTTACAATTATTTTAAACTTAAAAAATATTCACTTTTTTAATTACTTATAATTGGATAATTTAATCGAAAATAAATTATTCATTTGATAAATAATATTCTAGATAACCGATTAATAATTATTCTATGCGGCACAATAAATTGTAATAAATTTGCAAATAGTAATTTTAATGTAAAAATCATCCAACCAATAGAAAATATAATAAAACATAATGGATAAATTATGTAAAATTGATGATAAAATTAATTTATAATTAAAATTAAAAGTATAACAAATAGTAAGGAATAATTAATACACAATATATGTATGTACTACCTCTATTGGTTTATTGTTAATTGAAAGTGACAGCCCGGTAGTCGAACAGCTTGTCAGTCAAACAACGACAACAATAGCACCATTAAACCCCACTTTCGTTATTTATTTTTTTGTCCTTTGCTATTTTTAAATATAAATATAATAAAAATAAAAGGATAAAATAAAGTATTGGCTGATGTGTGGCAACCTTTAGATTGATAACGTGCCGTAATTTTAGTAGTCACCCATATCAAAATTGTTATTTTATTTTAATTGTAAATGATAATGAGTGATCGTAATTTAAATGTACGACATAGTCGGGTTTGTCCATCACCTGGCCGTGGTTCAGCAATTGCATATTCACCATGTCCTAGATCGGATTCATCGTCACCGCCACAAGGACAAGAGATGTTACTTGGAAATGTATTAGCAATACCAATGTCTGCTATTAAAACGGATTCGGGTAAATTTTAATTTATTTTTGTTTAGCTAATTCAAATAAAATTTGGTTTTTTTGTATTGCTAGTGGAGGCGCCTGATTTTATTTGCTTTGAACGCATACACTATGTATTTTGCTTATTATTGTTATTTGATTGATCTTTATTTATTTTTATTGAACTTTCTGGTTTATATAAGAGATTTTTTTTTTTAATAAAATTTATTTGCACATTTAAAATGATTTATAATACGTTAAATAATTAATTTGTTGATTGATTTATCTATTGTTTTCGATATATAAATTATATTTAATTTTTAACTAATATCCTACATAAATTGATTTAAATAAAATTAAATGAAAAGAAATGCAATAAATATGAAAAATATGTAAATCTTTTAATATATTTTTGTTTTCTTGTTGATAAACAAACATAGATGTAAACAATAATATATATTCATTCATTCATTCTATCCATCAACTTGTTATTTCATGGATTTTCAGTTGGTTTCGGTTGTTATTGTTGACATGATTTTGATGTAACATTAACTATACTATATATTATTATTATTATTATATTTGTTGTTTACATTATTTTCGTTCGAGAAGATTATGTTGAATATTTTTATTATTATGCTTTTCCTTCTTTTAAAGGTAATTTCATTTTTTTCTCTGCTTGTTTCAATGTTTTTACGTGCTGATGTGCTTCATGCAGTCTGGTTCTAGTTTATTTATTCAATTTTTATTTTTATTTTTGGTTTTTTCTTTTAGCATTTTATTTCAATTCATAATACATTGCGATTTATTATTAAAATAAATATATATATTTATATATATATACGGTATTACATAAATTGTGGTTAGGGATTATTTGATATTTGATGTTTGTTCCATTATTATTGATTTAGATGAACTTGTTTGTTTATTTTTATTATTATCTTTTTTTTTCTATTTTTATAAATTTATTCATTTTCTTCTTCTTTTTTATCCGGAATATTTATTTATTTTTTGTTTCAATATAAATTTTGGTTATTATTTGTTTGGCTATACGTTTATTATTAGATAATAAATTTTCTACTGCTGCATAGATAGTTGTTGTAAAGCTTAATATTATTTTATTATAGTTATTTAAAAAATTTATTAGTATTATTATATGCATTTTGGAAAATTATTTTCTTTATTTTTGTTAATTTATTACATAATAAATATTTCCTTTTGAAAGAAAAAGTTCATTAAAATGTTTTGCATGATTTAAATCATAAAAATTTTCTGCATTGGCTGATTATTAATTTTTATAATTATTTATCGTACTTTTTATTCGTGTTTTTGTACTGGATTAATTAATTAAGTTTTATATTTTTTAATATGCTTCGTCACTTGAAAATTAATGAAGAAATTAAACCATTAAAGTTGAATACGTGCATCGCGGTTACAAGCAGTTTAAACATTTCATTTTTTCCATTATTATTATTATTATTAAATACATATAGATTATTTTTCATAGTAAATTTATAAATAATAATACAAAATAATTATTTATAAAGTAATTAACATTAAATAATAATTTATTAACAGTTTATATTTCGATTGAATATCTGAAATTAAGTATATTATTGCGGTTAAAGGGTTAAAATATTTTATTGATTTTGTTTATATAAATTTTAACTAGTAATTTGTAAATTTGATAAAAAGAGCTTATTGCTTGACTAAATTAAATATGTGTAAGCAGTATTATTGAGCAAGGAGCTTTTTAATTGTTTATTTAACCTTAGCATGTTTGTAGAATTGGTTTATGTGCCTTTTTTTTCTACTGTACTTAAATAAACGATATTGTTAATTTATAATTAACGACCGGAAAATATAACTTAATTTTATTAATATTTAATATCATATTAATTATTTATATTATTTTTGTTATAGCGACTTTTTTTTATAATGATTTTTAACATTAAATGTTTATGCTTTTTGTTGTGTTTGATAATAAAAATAAGGCATAAAATTGGTTACAGCTGTTAAACCTTTTTTAATATGTATTGTTTTATTATTTTTATTTTTTATTTTCTTCTATATACTGTATATAATTATTTAGTATTGGAATTTATCAATCGTTTATAAAATGTTAATAATTTTATAATATTAGAAAATAATTACACAAAAAGAAAATAATCTTTATTTTTATTTGCATAAATTATAAAGTAATTTTTGTGTGAAACCATTTAAATGTCAATTTTGTTTAAACATTTACTTGGTTTTTTTTTCATCTTTTAAAATATAGCTGTTATATGGTTATATAAGCTATGATTTCCTTTGCAAATAAACAATCAAAATTTTTTTATTAGGATCCTATTTATTAGGATCCTATTTATTGATATTAGATAATCTCTTGTGATAAATCAATAAGTATTTATTTACAAAAATAAACATTTTTAAAATTATTTATAGACATTTATTTATTGATTGTTTTGTTAATTTAAGCAATGTTTGCATTTATTTAATGTTGAATGCCTGCATGGATAAAATCATTTTTATTGTTGCTGAAACGTTATATTTTTATTATTATAATCAAATATTTTTAATGTATATTATATTGTCATGTAATGTTATGTTTCCTTGCGAAACAAAAAAAAAAAAAATAAATTCTTTTATGGGCTTTTATGTAATTTTTTATTCGGTATAAAAAGTATTTGCATACAACGATAGAGATGCTGTGAAAGTTGCTTATTAATCATGTTGGCATTTTTTTTTTTTAATCCATTTGGTCAAATACATAAGGACACGTTAGCGGTATAGAAAAGGATATACATTTTTTCATAAGAGTGAGTAAAATATAGAAAATAATATATAAAATGGTTTCTTTGTTAAGCTACATTAAAGTTTCATTGAAACGGAACACAACATAAACGATAAATCTAAAGTGTATAAATAAATAATTCATTATAGTAAAGAAATTGTGATCATCTGTCAACCAGAAACAAGAATAATGACTTGATTATAATTTTGCTTTTTTCTTTTCTTAAATGGTTTCTAATGATTCTTCAGCATTTTTATTATTATTATTTTTTAATAAAGAAAATGTGGTATTGTTAAGTTGGTTTTTTTTTTTTGTTAATAAAAGTGTGAAAATACATTTTAGATACAATTAATAAGAGAAATTATTTTATTTAAGAGGAATTAAGTGTATGAAGCAACCAACAATGTTGGCATTATTATGTCTGCTTACTTGTCTATCATGTCGCAATGCAGATGTATATACAAATATTTATTTATAAATTTTATTGAATTAATTATTTTTATTATGAATTTGCTTAGTTTTTTGTTTATTAATTTAAACATTTTCTATTTAGCGTGTATATTTTTGTCTATTTTTTATATTATTTTTGCGTGCATAATTATATTGCTTTAAAGCTAGTTATGGTGGCGAATTCTTCTTTTTTTTTTGCTATATTTTAGTCAATTTATATGTATTTGTATTTATATAATATTTTTATTATTATTAATAAATAATTAAATAGTATAGAAAAAAGGGAAAATAATAGAAAAAAAAACAAGAAAATGTAATATCGAATAAACTAAATTTAGATAAATAATATAATAAAATCCATTGAAAATTTATTACATCGTATTATAAGCATTAATATATCTTTATTATTATTTATAATACTTTTGTGCAAAACAATTATTTATCATTTTTATAATAAATAATATTTTGAATATATTTTACTTATAAAAGGTGATTATGCACTTTATTGTCATTTAATTATAGACTCAGTAAGCAAGGAGTTAGTTAACGTTAACATTTGCATTACAGAATATATTATTTTAAATACAATTAAAATTTTGTTTTTATTTATACTTTAAAAGTTATTTAATTTTTGCTATTATAATTAGAAGTATTACTACATGACGCTAGTAATAATAAAAATAATTTTCATTTAAATGTAAATGATATAGCCTTAAATAAATAAACAAAATTCGTATAAAAGCTCTGTTGACTTTTGCATTCTTTTTCGAAGAGTAAATGCATTTTTCTATTCGCTTAAATCTCGTCTATGCAAACAAAACGAAAACGCTAACACTTATGCGCTTTCTACTTAAAATATATGTTAATTAATAATCACTTTAAAAACCGTTTTCAATAAATTACATGAATAATAATTGTAAATAATGTTAGAATGGCCTTTAAGCATGCAACATGTATTTATATGCTTTATGCACAGCTGCTTATATTGGATAGATTCCAATTTAAAAGAAATTCAACAATAGAATAAAATTCCACAAACAATTGTGCTAATCATTAATGTGTTTTCTC
Source organism: Ptychoptera contaminata (assembly GCA_963942525.1). Lineage (NCBI taxonomy): Eukaryota > Metazoa > Arthropoda > Insecta > Diptera > Ptychopteridae > Ptychoptera > Ptychoptera contaminata. The sequence continues at coordinate 35,416,190 of OZ012636.1, read as the reverse complement.
TGATCTCACTAATATGTATTTGTTTATTAATAAATAAAATATTTAAACACAATAATAAATCATTGATTATTCTGGATATTTGGATTATTATTTTTATAAATAAAATAAAGTAAATTGAACGCCCGATAAATCAAATGGTTATTTTCCTTTCTTTCTTTCTTTCTTTAATTTTACGCAGAAATAATTTAATGAATGAAAATAACCAAATAATATTGATTGAATTTTCCTTTTAGAAATATTAATTTTGATTAGATTCTTTTCAGCGTATAATAGATATTTATTCACAATCATTAATATGAATTTGTCACATCAATTAAACGATTGTTTAGTATAAATTTCTTTTTAATAAATTTTATTAAACTTTTTATCACTCCCACAGTTTTGTTATTTATTTATTCAAAGTTAAATTGAAAATAATAATGCAAATCATCTCTGTAAGGAAAATACTTTAAAACTAATAAATGTTGAAGACGCTTATCGTTCGTATTACACTCTTATTGCATGTGTGACGGTGACTGATAAAAGTTTTTTTTCTTATTTTTTAATCCATAAAACTTTGAGTTAGTTTTTATTTATTTATTTTTTTATTCACTTCCGTAATTTCAATTTATAAATAAACTTTTCGTTGCTTTTTTACTTTTAATAAATGATTTTCGAGAGATTTTTCCTTTATTTTTTATTTATTTTTGTTTTAGCACATTTTTTAAATATTTTGGCAAATGAAAGAGGAATTCTATTTAAACTTTCACCAGTGAAAGTGAAATAGTTTTCTTTTTTCTTTTATTTTGCGTTTTATAATCGAATTATTATTTAAATTTTTAAATTATAATAATTATTATGTAATATTTAATAAAACAAAATTACGTTAAATCAAATAGAAAATTTAAATTCTTAAGTTGTTTTACACATGTTTGCGTGTTTATAACACTTTTTTATTTTTCGCAATTTATTTATTTTTCATCTATTTTTTTTTTCTTTTATTTAATAAAAATTTTACACCGGAAGTACTTTATCGTAAAGACTATAATTTTATTAGTATATATATACACAAGTGAATAAAAAAAATAAAATAAACAATCTTTTCCTTCCTATATTTATTTTTAAATCAGATAAATTATTTATAAAAAATAAAAAGTGGTAAAAGGTTTTAGTGAAAACACCGATGAAACGTTTTGATTATATAATAAGTTTAGACATCAACACTTGAAACCACTTGAATTTTAATATAATCTAATGTGTAATGGTAACTTTATTTTATATTATTTAAAATTTAAAAAATTATTAGTAGCAGATGTTGGATCGTTACCATTTGAAATATATATATATTAAAATTATACAACAACTACTAGTTGATTTATTTATAAATATTATAGTTATAGGAATAGAAATAAAATTAAAATGTTATAACTTTAACAGCCAAAAAGTAATGTGTTGTTGTATTGTATGTACAATAAAGTTATTTATAAATATTGTCACACTGACTTAAGAACTATCAATAGCGTTAAAAATTCTAATAATAATAATAATTAAATTTAACAAAAACAAAACAAAGACTAATTTGCATGTGCTAATTAGAATCAGAAACAATATGCACTTTAGTATACTCGCTGATTCAAAATAAAACCTTTTGAATGTACAAAGCAAAACCTTTTGAATGTACAAAATAATAATTTCAAAAAAAAAATATTTTTCATTAAATTTTCAAGTCAACCACAAACCACCATACTACCAATATATTTCTGTATTATTATTTATTAATTAAACCATAAAATCCGTACTAATTTTTACTAAACAGAGAAAATCGTTTTACTTTTCTTAAGATAATTTTGCTATTTAAAAAAAAAAATAAAAAAATGTAAAATATATTTTATTTATAGAATTTATTTCATCAGTAATATCTATTTTTAAAATAATAAATAAATAAATAAAAATAATAATAATATTCTGATTTTAAAGTTGAGAAAATCACTTGATAATCACTAACTGTGTGTGTGTATTTTTCGTTAATTAAATTAATGAGGTGAATTTTTGAATTTTAATTTAAACAAATATTGTTTGAAAAAGGTAAACAAACTAATACGTATATTAAAGAAATAAAAAATTGTTTATTTATTTATTTATATTAATTTTTTTAAAAAAAAAATCGCAGCACTGTGAAATCGAAAAAGCAAAAAGAAAATTGTTCAAATAAAATTTTATAAAAGAAATACAAAAAAAAAAGAACAATAACCAGATTAATATTTATATAAATAAATGTATTAAAAAGCATTATAGTCTGTGAATGTAGTATAAAAAAAGAAGGAATTTATTTTTATTAATATTATTATTATAAAGAAAATATTTTTATATTCGGTTATTTTGGTGAAAATGAAAGAAAATAATCTAACTGTATTCTTTGACACGCTATGTAAATTTTGTCTACACGACAGTGTAAAATCAGCGTTGTGTAAAACAATAATCATGGTGATTTCGTTTTGGAGAAAAATTTCTCTACAAATTTTTTCTAAACAATAGAAAAACATTTTTTTCCATTGAAATCGTTTTTATTTAACCAAACATTTTTACCATATTACCTTGTGTTAGTTTTTATTACTTTATTATTATTATTATTAGTTTGCCAGTAAATGTTGGTCAACAATAAAAAAAGAAAAAGTCAAAACATCATCAAAATAAAGTAACTATATGGTCGCAAGGTGGAAAAAAATTATAGTCTTCAAAATTACCTCAATAATAATTATATATATATAAAAAAAGAAGGAAAATCAAGTAATAAAAATCTACTACCACCATCACCACCAACACCACCGATTAAACGAAAAAAAAGAACAAATTAAACGCAATAAATATATATGAACATTAGCATGAGATTGGTCTAACAAAGAAAAATAAACAAAATAAAATGAAAAAACAGAAATTTAAACGAATGAAAAATAATATAAGTGAAACGCGAAATAAACGAACAGATTTTCTTTATTTTATTATATTTTTCTGCTAAAATAAATGCCAACAAAGTCAAACACACAAATAGGAGAACAAAAAAAAAAAATGTCACTAGAAGCGATCAAGTTCACAATAAAATAAATTTATTTATTTATTTATTTATATAATAATAATCTATGTATGTACGTTACGACGAAATAATGTGTGTATTTGTTTAATAAAATAAAATAAAATAAAATATTGAAACAAAAATGCTTAAAGTTGTTGTGCGAATTGTAAAAGAAATAGAAAAAAGAAAAAATTAAATTATGAAAATAATAATAACCACCGTACAGTGTTTTAGTGTGTTAAAAAGAAGAGGAAAAACGCAAAAATAAAAAATATTTATATATTTTTTTTTTTAGTTTAATTTTGAATTCAGAACTAGTAACAGAGAGTTTCGTTAATTTTCATTTTTAAGTTACACTTTTCCTTTTTTTTCTTTCTTAATTTTAATTAATTTATTTTATTTTTCTTTTCATTGTTGTGGTTTTTTCATCTTCTCTTAACCCTGTTAACTGATTTTGTGAATTTTGAAAAACGGAAAAAAAGAAACGTTTTGTGTTAAGTTGAATGGTGGTGTGACAACAACTCCTGGCAACAGTGAAAATTACGTTTAATTGAACAATAGGAATTTTGATAATAATAATAATAATAATAGTTTAAAAAAAGTTTAATAACTTTTCTTTTCATTGTTTTGTGGTTAAATCTTGATTTTATAAAGAAAAAACTAAAGAAAAAGGATCATTTTTAATGACTTCAAGCTCAAGTGGATATTTTTCCTTTAAATGAATTTTTTAATGATTATTTGAATTAAATAAATCTTACGTAATTTTTTGTATTGTGTGTTATGTTCATTGGTGGTGGTAATTGCTATTATTATTATTAATAATATTTATTTTTTGTTAAAAGAAAATAATAAAAACGAAAGTAATTAAAGTATAAAGCGAAAAAACACACGACTAAAAAAAAAAATGAATTTAATGTTTCGTAAAAATTTTCGCGAGGGTGGCGGTGGTGGTAAATCAAGTGGTGCCGGTGCAAAAATGAGTGGTAATAAACCGAATCGTAGCCAGGGTAAACGTTCACGTGATATTGGTTATGGTGGCGGTGTCGGTTGTGGTGGCGGCGGAATGGATGATGTTCATTATAGGACACATCTTTTTTTCTCACCAACGCGACAATGTTATCAGGATAATGTTGAAGGTTTTTTTTTTCCTTTTTCTTATATTTTCTTTCAAAATCATTAACAATAATTACACTTAAAAAAAATAATAAAAATAAAAATAATAATTAAAAATAATTAAATTATGTAATAATTAAAAAAAAAAAGAAAAATTTTTTTTTTTTTGCTTTTTTAAAGCTAAAATCTGTTTAATTTTTATTTTTTAGTTTAAAAACATAAAAAGCATAAAAAAATATATATATAGTTAATATTATTTTGTATGTCTCACTATGTCTATCTCTTATAAATGTGCGTGAATACGTGTTTTTAAGCGTGTGTGCGTTTAGTAGTAGTTTATACATACATACATGTCTTATTATTATTATTATTTTTGCCACACAATTAAAATTAATCAAATTATTAATTAAAAAAAAAATACAATTATATTAAAAGCTTGCCGTAAGCTTTGTAAACACTTAATGCGCTGTATTTTGTTATTGTTTTTTTTTTTTTTTTCTTTATTTAATTTAATTATTTTTTGTTGTTTTTAAATAAAAATCACGAATACAGACTGAATTTATGAAAATATGTTATAAATGTTGTTGTTTTTATGATAGTAATTTCACTAATTAACAGTATATATAAAAATATCATGAAGAGAAATAAAAAAATAATAATTTTATTCAAGCAGAATTATTTGTTGATAGAAATTTGTTGTCAGTGGAGACGCCTGGTAATAGGTACGATAGAAAGCACAATTTATTTTTACATAAAATTTATACAAACTTTACACAGTGGTTGCTTAATAAAAAACACTTGCTTTTTCAATTTAAAATTAAAAATGCACCTTTATGTAAAATATGTTGTTTATTGTATTAAAAGAAAATTATTTACATATGCAGGATTTACGTTTCTTTGTCCACTTTAAGCACTTTCAGATGATTTTTATAAAGAAAAGTGTTTGATTATTAGTAATTACTGTAAATAAAACAACGGAAATCATCTAATTTAATGGAATATTCAGTCAGGATAAATGATTTATATTAAAAGACTGGAAAGATATTTATTATTTATTATATGGTTGGTTTATTTGAAAAAAAAAATCAGAATAAAAACACCTGTATTGGAATTTTATTTATTCTCTAATAACGTGATCGAATGATTTGAGTTCTGGCATGCAGTACTGTTTTTTTAACTGTCCTTCAGTTGCGATTCAAAATATTCAATATTAAATGTCCTTTTTGCAGAGTTCCTTCATTGGTTTTTCAACGGCACTATTGCAATCTTGCATATTTTAAATGCGCTTAGATATTCTACATTGTTTGTACAAACTTTAAAACTTACGAAAACCTTGTATTGTATCGTACAGTTCTCTGAAATAAGTCTGAATGCTTACTATTGGCTGCTCTTTAATAGGACCCACTACTAGATAATAAACATAAAAGCAAAATTTAGGAGTAAATAAAGGTTTTTGTAGGATTTTACAGGATTTCACTTGAATTTTTAACTATATTTCATATGTTTGTAATTAAAATTTTAAATAAAAATGCTTATAGTTAGTTCCGGGCTCTTTTTAATATGTAGTTTATGATCTTATCAATCAGAGGGATAGAAATTTTCTTTAATAGTGTTGTTAATTTAATTTATTTTAGAATAAAACGTTAGCTAGTAGATTTGATTAGCAAACAAACAGTGCATTGTTGTTGGGCTACATACAGCCCCGTATTAATGGTCAGGCGTCAGGACGATTGTCAAGGGTTCAATACATTCGGGTCGCTTCGATTCGATCTAATAAATACTAAACAAAAAAAAACTATGCATCGAATTAAGTAGAGAACACAGCGGTATTTAAAATACTTGTCAAAGGCGTGAAAAATGTTGTTACAGCTCTGACTAAACGGCATACCTAAAATATTATAAAAATATTATATTAAAAAATTAAACAAAAATATGTTTTTATTTTTCTATTTGTAAATCGATATTATTTTGCTAGTTTTTAATTTTGTTGATTTTTCATATTTTTCGTTAGTTATTTATTTACGTTTTTTTTTTTGTTGTTACCTTATGTAATAATGTCCTTTAATTACTCATGTTTAAATTATTTATGCTTTTATATCCGTTTATTTATTTTTATTTGTATTTTTTTTTTAATGTCCTTCAAACAGACAATATAAAATAAATAATTATAATTGTGAATAATTGTAATTGTAATTCTAATATCAACATTTAAGTAATAATATTTTATAAATAATTAACAACAACCTTCTCGCGTGCCCTTTACATTTCATTTTTCGTTTTTTTTATTTATTTATTTTTTTTTTTTAATTTCCGTCCTATTTATTTTTGGTATTTTTGATTTTATATTTGATCGTTTTGTTTTTTTTTTGTGTTTTGCATTTTAATTTAATTTAAATAATAAAAAAACAACGAAAATTAATACATTCATAAAGTTTGCTGAAAGAAAAAGAAGAAATTTTATTAAATTTATTTAGGACAATTTGTCGCGTCTTATTTTCATTATTATTTATTTTTTCTTTTTTTAAAACACACATTTTGCATATACAGTGAAACCGCGTTCTTATATTTTTCAAGGAACCAACAGTAACAAGCGTAGATTTTAAGATTTTAAATAATACTGTTAGTGCATCTACTAAAGAAAATATAGCCAGAACTTTTAAAATTGCAACGTAAATTGTGGGAAAACGTGATATTAGAGCACACGAAAAAGTGAGTTTTCACTGTATGTAAAAGAATATGACTTTACTAACAGAGATTTGTATTAAAAAGGATACTCTTAAGCATTATTATTATTATTATTTTAATATTTTTTTTTTGTAGATTATTAATATTATTGTTGTTTGTTCGTGCAGAAATATTAATACATTTTTTGTGTTTTTACTTTAAAAAAATTAGTAAATGAAATGAAAAACTGAAAAAAAAAAAAAAATTATAGCTTAATAACGTATATAACCTTGTAAAGAATTTATCATTATAATCGCGATAAATATATGTAGTATAAATAAATAATAAAAATATTAATCAATAATTTTACATTTAATAAAATGACGTAAAAAAAAAAAAATTCTCTGTAAAATAAATTAATTATTTATATTGAAGTTTTTCGTGATATGTATGTGTGTGTGTGTGTGCGTGGCCGCGTGTGTGTGTACCATATACGGAAATAAGAATCAAAAATAAAAAAATCTACTATAGTTTTCCTCGTTCAGTTTAAAAACAAAATTTATTTATTGACATTGAGTGTGGTTGGTCGCGGTTCGCTTTTTTTAGTTTATATTAATTTTTATTTTATTTATTTATGTATTTGTTAATTGTTTTTATTATTATTATTTTTATTATAGTTTATTTATTTTAAGTTATGGATTTTTAGTTGTTGGACGTAATCACACCGCTTTTTTATTTTTCTTTCACCCACACTGCTGTTGCTGCTGCTGTTGTTGTTGCTGTTGCTGTTTTTACAGTCAAAGTGCCATTGATTATTATTATTATTATTATTTTTCTGCTTTTTTAATAATTAAATAAAAGCTTTTGTTGTGGCTATTGTTGTTGTGTAATTTTTTTTAATTTAATTAATAAATCAATAATAAAAATAATAATAATAATACATATTTATTTCATATAAATGGTAACACACAGCAGCCTAGCAAGGTAGAAAATATAATATTATGCACATTAATATATAAATATAATTAATAAAATCCTTGATTTTTATGCAATTTATTTTACAATTCATATATTTATGTAGCCAAAAAAGTATTGTCATTGCCGTTGTGTTTGTCGCACACAAAAAAGAAAAATGTAAAAACTGTAACCTGTCTGCTTATAAAGCCAAAAAATATATACGATAATATTATATTTTTATTAATTAAATAAAATATTTATATAAAAGATTATAAAAATAGACGTTTATTTATAAAATCTTTAAGACATTTATAATAAAAAAAATATGAACATGAAAAATTGTGAATAAAAAGAAAAGCGAAAAACTAATTCAATACAAATATATGAAGGAAATAATAAAATTCGAGTAAAACAAATAAGAAAGGAAGAAATAATTTGATAAACATTGACGATATGTCAACAGATGATTAATTTTTATTTGTTTTTCGTTTTAAATTTAATTAAAATAAATAAACTGTAAATAAAAAATGAAGAAAATTTCGTTAAAGCAACAGCTACGATTACGTAAAGTGACTGTCTAGCTAGTGTCTTTGTTCTTATAAAAGCAAAGTAAAGTTAAGCGCAGAGCTTATGCAGTCATGTTTTGATTGAAGTTCATTGTTAATTCGTTTTATTTTCATTTCGTTACAATTTCTTAGTTTTAAATTTATAAAATTTTAAAAAATATACGCACAAAATATGTGATGAGAGGACGGTGCTAGTTAGCTAATATAAGCAGTTGAAGGTCGTTATCGCGTTTCATTGATATAAATATTTTTCTTCTCGCCGTCTTTATTTATTTTTGATTAAGACGTAATACTTGAATATTAGGTTAATCCTTTATATAATTTTATTTATTTCTATAAATCTTTTATCGTTATTTTATTTTAATTATTTCTTTTACTTTTCTTTATCGTAATTAATTAATAATCTTGTTGTAATCTTAGGGTTAATAAACTTCTTTTTTTTTTAATTTTTCTGTAGAAAAATCTATTTTAATTTTAGTTTTTAATATAAGAAAAACATGAAATGTTTGATGTTAGTGTTCGTTTGCCCAGGTAATATTATATGTTTATTTAATTTAAAGCTTAGAAATATATATTTTCTTGGTTGTTTTTAATAGTATTATTAGAGAGATTATTTCAGCTTGTTCAGTCGTGGTGTACCAGGTATCGCATTGAGCAGGTTAGATATTCAATAATACTAAGGAAAGCATTTTTACTTTGTCTAATGCTAGCATTCCACGAGGCGAACTTTCGGCGTTAAAATGCCAAATTCGATGCGGACAGATTAAATGGGCCGTCTAGCAACAAATAATTCGCATCAAACAGTATGTCGTCATGTTCGACAAACAATTTTTGTGATAGTGGAATGGTCATAAAGCAGGAACTAATTCTACTAATAAAGCAGGAACCTTTTATAATTTTATTCATAGTATTTTATTGATAATTTTATTTATAAAGTACTGACACTTAATTAAAGTTTCCAATTTAATTTCTTTTTTAAATAAAATTGTCAAATAAAAACGACGCAGAGAATTCTACAAATGGAATAAATAACTCATAACTTGTTAGTTAATTAATTATTTATTTATTTTTAATTAAATTTAATTATTAATATTATGAATTCACTAATTCAGTTTAAAAAGAGAAAAGTTAATTATAAATATCGCGGTTTTCGTGAACAACAATAATTAATTCAGACGTAAAATGCGAGAAATAAAAACGTTAAAGTGGATACTGAATGTATGTGACTGTAAAAAATACACGTAAATAGCAGGAAAACTTGTCATCCGGACACGTTATAACGGGATTTCCTTGTTATTAACTTTATTTTTATATTAATTATATATTTTTATTTATTTTGTCCTATCGTAGAGCTTTCGTTCCATAATTTTAAAACTTATATCAAAATTTCATTAAACAAATAATATTTCTTAATGCTTTTTTGTAAAATATATTAGATAATATTTACTACAGATCCGCAAATATGGAAAATTCTTTTATTTATTAAGTATTTTATTTGAAATATACGTTTATTTGAAAATATATTTTTAAATAAAACGAATTTTTAGCGCATATAATGTGAATGTAGTAATTTTTATGAAATAACATTATAGCAAAACTACATCAAACGAAACTACTTAAAATTTAGAATAAATATTTTATTTCAATTTCTACTGCCTCAAAACCTATCTACCTAATAAACCTTATAGATAAGTAGATGATAAATGAACCAACAACGGGGTTAATATATAATTTAGTGACTATTTTTGGCTTTATTGAAACACAAATATGAAATATGTTTCAAATAATTCATAAAAAGTATTAAAATTCAACTCCCTCGCACACACAATAATATTCTAGTCAAATATTTACATTTTTATTTAAATTTTTCTATGCGCTCTATATCTGTTTAATAATTTAATAAAATGCAGTGCAATTAGTGCAATTTATTTTCGATATTTTTTTTTTATTGTTATGGTAAATATTATTCACAGTTATTTGCTGTGGTAAAAAAAGAAGAAAAATTAGGTTAGTTAATTAATTATAATAATTATGTCAATTTATATTTATAAGATTTATTTTCTGCATTAATTAAATTATTTTTTATAAAATGAAAATATAAACTCTTTAGTTAGTTTATTTAATTACTAAATTATGCTTTTGGCAATTTAAAAGACATTATCCATACATTTAATTACTTAATGTTATTTAATTTTTCTTTTTATTGTCGTTTTATTTACGATAAAGAAATCAAAAAAACACGAAAATCTAATCTAATCCAATTTTAAATTGAAATTTTGTGCTTTGTATTTTCTGTCTTTTATATATTTACAGTAATACTTTGGTTTATATTATTCTGTTTCACGCTGACTTGCTTAAGAAATTTCCACCGGTCTTTCTACGAAAATGGATAGGAACTTTTTTTCAAATGTTTTGTTTAAGGCCTCCCTACAATGTTACCGTATTTTTCGTAAATATGCGCAGAGTGAAATAAGCTTTATCGTGCATATGTAAACAAATACTATTAACCACAATGATCTGGAGTTTATTACGGGAAAAAACTCCAGAGTTAAGTTCGTTAAAATTAGAAAAATACGGTAGTTGAGACTTTATTGCAGGTGCTTATTGCAGTAAATTTTGATTTTAATAGTGTTTTAGAACCATATTTTTTTTATTAAAAGGTAGTGTGCTTTGCTCATTATATTATAATTATAATTTCAACAGCAAAAAACTGTGTTTTGTGTTACTATAGGAATGGCTAAGTACTGCAAATGAGTCTCATATTGTGCAAAGGGCTAATTGATACATTACCTCTGCGCATATTTACGAAAAATACAGTAACATTGTAGCGCGGCCTTTAATATAATAGATATATCGATAAATCTGTTTTATTACGAAAGAAAATGCTATCGTTTATGAATACATTTCAGGAGACGAAATACATGCTACTGAATTTTAAAGCTTTAAAACACAAAAACAATTAGATATCAATGCAAAATAGCTTGAGGCACCATAGAACAGAGGCCAAAAGCACAAAACAATTATAAATTTCTAAATTTGTTGTATTTCAGTGAAAGTGGCTGCCAAATATAACGTCGCATTTACAAGGTTACATTGTTTACATGGGAAAATTGAACCTTAAAGGAGTATATTTACAAAATATAAAGCATGCTTGGAACTAAATGACTTCTAACTATATAAATTAGATTGATCATGTTTTACATGCATTAAGATCGTAAACTGGTATAAATGATTTAATGAAATGCAAATGATTACATTCTTTGATTAAAATAGAAGAAAAAAGTTCTGAATTGGAACGTTTTATGTATTATTCCGTTTTTCTAAATAATTATACCGTTTCTCTTATAAAATAGTATTGTTAAAAATAGAATTATTAAAGAATTTTAACAAGATAATTTGTAGAAAAACTAATCAAGGCTCTGATAAACAATTTGTGCGTCAGGAACATTACAGTAGATCACTTAAAAGGATCGCTATTATATGGAAAATATTACTTAATAACACAGTCTATGTCCATTGCAAAATTATGGAATGATGATAGTTTTTACATATTTTAAGATTGTCTATATAGCAGTCAGACGTACTATTGAAAGAAAATTAAAACTAATAATGCTTTCAATCAGGTTTAAGGATTAAAAAAACTAAATTTTCATCACATTTTATAAATGAAAATATTTTAAAGATTATTTCTATTTAAAATTTTGTTATTTTCTGTGCTTTTCACTTAGTTTAATAAACGAATACATGGCATATTCTCAATTTAATTTCTTTTTAGTCTGTTACTTGTCTTGTTACATTTACAAAAAATACTTAAATCAATGAGATGACATTATCGATTCTCACAAAAATATTAAACAAGAAAGAAAATTGGAAATATTATTTAAATAATAAATAAAACGATTATTATTATTATTTTATTTGATGCCTAAAGCTTGAATTTATAATTATTATAACAATAAAAGTACAAAAAAGCGATACAAAGTTTTTATTTATTATTCGATGTTTATAGAAATAAAATTAAATTTCTGTTAGTAATATTAGTAATTTCTTATTTTTATTTCCTTTTTTCCATCACGTTTTGTAGAAATGTTTATTGTCGTATTTAAAAAAATTTTATTTTCTTAGAAAAAAGCTTATGTAAAGTTTTTATATTGTTTTCTTTTATTTTTATTTTAATAGCTTTGCCATTACACACAAAATTGCTTAAAATCATTCAGAATATAATAAGAAGTAAATAATTTTCTTTAAACGAAAAGGAAAAGAAAACGAGAAAGAAACGAAATAAAAATGAGAGCATAAAGGTAACAAATAATCATTATATGGATATCGACGATTATTTTAATTTAAACATAAATAAATATACGGTTATTTAGCTAATATAAATGCATATTATAATATCTAATTATCATTAATAAATAAATGATTTAAAGTTGATAAATGCTGTGTTCTTTGCTCGTAAAACATAAATACTGTTTCGTCCAAAAATAAAGGAAAAAATACAATTTTACCACCCATAAAACATACAAAACTATTTTAACATATAAATTTCCATAAATTATTTTTAATTTATTAATATTAATGTCCTTATCTATTCCAAGGATTATTTGTCAAGAAATTAAATTAAACAAATTTGTATATAATTATTTGTAGTCAAGTTAAATTTCAATCACGAAACACACCTTAAACGTTAATTATTGAATATACTATGAGGCTATTGTTGTTTATTTTTTTTTCTTACTTTTATTATATGTAGTTGTTAATTAGTTAATTAATTAATAAAAAAAATATATATCTATCTAATTAATTCACTTAAATAATATAGATTATAGTAGTTTTTATTGTGATTTAGTTGTGATTGTTTTTGTGTACTATTATTATTATATTTTCTTTCTATTTTCTTTATTTCTTCTTTCATTAGAATATTAAATATTGTATTTCCTAGTAATATAAATAAATAAAAAAAAAATTAGCAAATTAGTAGTAGTAGATACAATGTGTAGTAGTAATTAAAATTTAATTTTTAAACAAATAATTTCAAAAAATAATTAATTAATAAATTAATTTTAAAAAATATAAAACCGTTAAAATTAAACAAATACAAAAAAAAAAATTAATTAATTAGAAAATAAACTAGAAATGAAAGCAAAAAAACCAATATTTACAGAGCCTCGTTGTGGCCCCGTAACGGGTGCTGCGATCTCCCTTCCAATACCCTCTTGTGATGTGGATGTTGCCCAACCACTAATCGATCGTAGGCCGTCTGTATCAATGCTAAAATGGGGCGGCTCTGGTAAAAGAAGTGAAGCACCTACGCCTACCGCTGCCAGGCAAGGTTTGAAAAAATTATAAAAACTCAAAAAAAAAAAATAATTAAAAACTCAAAAAAATTAAATTATTTAATTAAAATAATTAAATTAAATTAAATTAAATTAAAAAAAACATTAAAAGTAATTAGTTCAATCAATAAATTAAACTTAAAAAATAAAAAACCTTTATGGGTTGGGGTGGACAAAAAGCTTTTCTCATTAAGAGCTTTTTTTGGTTCGTCTTATCTTTGTTTTTTTGTTTGTTTTTTTTTTTTTTTTTGTTTGTTTCCTTTGTTAAACTAATCTTATTTGTTTTGTTTCTGTTTGTCCTTGTTTTTTTGTTAATTGCGCTTCCCAAAATAACTCGTATCCATTTCATTATTTATTAATTAATTAATTTTAATTGTTTTTTCCCCTTAAACACCAATGTTAACGATGCTGATTTTATTGCTGGCCGTCTTTAATATTTCTTTATTTTGCTGGTTTTTTTTTTTTTAATAAATTTATGCTAAATTTTTTAATATGTAGATTATTATTATTTCAATGTTATTCGAGAAGAAAACACCTGTTGGTGTTTCTAACAATTGTAATTAAACGTTAAGGTTCTGTGAACGGTTAAAGGTTAAAAATAAATAAAAAAACTTTAACTTTAAAAGAATAATCAAAAGTGTGCACACCTTGTGTCATCAATTAAATGTTTCATAAAAGAAATAAAATTTATTCTAAAGTACCGAAGCGTCTAAATTAAAGGAAATGAATAAAGTTTATAATAAAAATTATTAAAATACAAAGGAAATTAAATAATGTTTTCTTTAAGACAATCTCACACAATTCACTTCTTCACTCACAACAATTATACACAAAATACAAATTTATTTATTTTATTTTTTTACACATATGTCTGTCTAATTAATTAACAACATAATCTCTTCATTTTTGTTTTTGGTTAGAAAAATAAACAGCCTTTCTTCTTCCCTATGTTAGATACCAACATATTGGATACGGGGATTCTGATCTATTTTTTTTTTTAATTTTTGTTTCGTTTTGTTCTTTATTTTTTTTAAGCAAAGGATAAATACTTTAATCCTTATAATTAATTAATTAAAAACATTAACGTTTTCTTTAAGAAAATGTCTGAACAAGCATAATTTTTAAGCAGAAGATAAACACAAAAAAAAGAAGCTTAATGATTAATCAATTATTAATTAACTAATTATAATTAATAATATAAATTATAACAATATTAAATTGTCTTTTTATTATTATTATTAAAAGAATTTACAATTAGAAAACCGAAAAATATGTAAAAAATTTTTTAATTTAAATTTTTTTTTGTTTTAATTTAAATTAAAAACAAAAACAGTTAGCTTTGGTAATACAGGACCTGGCAGTGGTGGTGGTGGTATCGGACAAATTAGTTCACGATCAGAACCAATATCATTAGCGACATTAGATCGTGATTGTTTTATTATTCCTGTTCACAGTTTAGATCGTTTTCTACCAGATGGTGTACCGGTTTGTATATTTAAATTAATAAATTGAAAATTATAATAATTAATATTTTTTTTTTTTCATTATTTAGTTGCCACCACCCTGTGATACAATAAACGATGGTAAACCAAGTGGTCCGTTAAGTGTTTTAGAAGTATCCGATCCTAAACTATGTATATTGGCACATCTTATGAGTCCCCTAGAGCCAATTGATCCGCATTTAGAGTCACCGACAGCACATCCAATTATGAAACAACGGGCGTGTGCTTCAGAGTTACTTTGTGAGGTTTGTTGTTTATTGCGATTTGATTTTAGTTTTTTCTATTAAAGATAATAAATCAATCTTTTGCTTATTCAAATAGGTACAGCAGGCAAACACAGCCGTTGGTGGTATGCTATTAGCAAATATGGAAAGAAATGGTAAATAATTTTAATGACTTTGCATAATAATAATTAACCAATAGATTATGATAATGAAATTTAAAATTTATTAAATTTATTAGCTGAATTTCCATTTATATCGTATTACGTTATAAATACACAACAAACAGATCCATCAAATTTTTATGCAGGTATTCGTGGTGCTTCATTATCAAAATTCGAACCACGGAATTTAAGGTAATTTTTTACACTTAAATAAATATGCAAAAAATTTATTTAATTTAACTTTTTGATAGATATACGGCCGCTCATACATTAGATTTATATTGTGAAGTGGCTGCTATATGTAGACCCCCGTTAATATTAGCACCGAATGAAATTGGTAGTATAAAAAAATCACAAACACCGTCTACTGGTTATATAATTAGTGTTTATAAGGTAATAAATTTAA